>OY293414.1:65105229-65742444 GCA_958502065.1 Chrysolina americana | reverse complement strand
AAATTAAATTCTCTAGGTACAACCTTAATTTGATGAACTTTTTGCTGAGATCAAATCTTTCCCCTTTTTGCGATGAAAAGTGGAGCAAAAGTGAAAAATTTGCGAAATCGGCAATTTTTGCTCTTTTTCGCCTTCTCGTAGCTCAAATACGCTTGGTTCTAGAAAAAAATTATGTTGGAAATTTAATAGTCTAAATCCTTTTAGTCGAACATATTTTCAAAAAAATTAACTGGGAATGAGCTAGAGGCCAAAAACAGAAAAAGGTGCTGATTTCTGACAATTTTTTCAAGATGGCGAACGAAGCAAAGAGGGAGAGATGACGGAAACTTGGATTAATAACTGCCTAATGGTCCTAAACAATATCAAAAAATAAAAAACGATCCCGCATTTGATGTAGCGTGAAGTTCGTTTATTTACTGGATTATTAGTTTTATATCATTATTCGTGAGAGATCGTGATAAGTACAGAAAAAATAATATGACCATTATTTCGAGAAGTTCAGTCACCATCCAAGATTTATGGTCCGATGGTTATGAGAATCGCAACGGAATCTCGATGGGCTTAGTCAAACAGGAAATTGTTCAGTCGGATATTTGAACCACGAAACGAAGACTTGATGACAGACCAATTCTTACGCCTTCCTTATCTCAAATCTCCCTTAATACCATCAAGAAAAGTAATTTTTCCAGCGACGGTTCCATCAATCATTCACGCCTATGTCAAAATCAGTTATCCATCATCATTAACTTTCATTTTGTTGAGTGTGACCGACACGTTAGTTATAACGTAGGCATACGCAATCTGATTTTCAAGTTTTCTGGAATATACAGTGAAGTGAGGAATTTATCCGAAGGTTGACTTGATGAAAATATGAGATTAGGCAAAATGACGTCTAAATGTAGAATGCCGTGGCTAATATCCCGATAAAACTACAACGTGTAGGTAATAAGATAGGATAATGAATTACTGAAATAACATTTGCAAATTCATGGAAATGGCGAACCACCGACAATGAGAGTGTTTTTTTAGTTCCAACAGAATACCGTGTGACACACTCATGGGTAAGCCCCCCTTTTCTCCTTTCCTTTTTTCCTTTATTTCTCATACATGTCAAAGTGGCGTCCAGTGAGCATATTCAATGTTCCAAATTTAAAAAATATTGCTGGAGATACAAAAGCGAAATGGAATGAATCTTTAGAATTGTTTTTTCCCTTAACCAGGGATTAACGACGTCTTACCTTTCAACGTGCGATTCCTAGCACACGGTGTTTTCCAATTATTACGAATCTAGAGACACCAGGTTTGAGAGGATACTAAAACATGGAGGCAGTGAGATTACTAGAAACTTTTGACCTCCCTTACTGTATTCTAATTTCAGTCACACTCATATATGGAAGTTGTTTTATCCATACCTCCGCAGCCGTTTGACACAAATCCAGCACATCCTAATTTTATCCACATTAATGCAAGTTCTCTAGGTAATACTTAACGAGAAAAAGTTGTTCAAAAAACTAGGTTGGAGTGCAATATTTTTAAAACTTTTGCATACAGGGATATCAAAAAATGAGTTTCCATTCAAACATGGCAGAGGTTTATGACGACACATTCTAATGTATCACTAAATATTTGATAACGTATGTCTTTTTTTAGCCATGATTATTCATTATGTATACACCTACACACCTGCACTGCTTTTATTTTAGTACTATAGAATTTTAAATATTTTGTAGCTGTGATACATGTTATTAATTTATTGTTATATTTCACAATTCAACTGTGTTTGTTAACAAGAAATTGTTCTTATGTACAATAAACATATACTTACATGACTAAAACTCAGAAAAGAAATCTTCTAGACTTAGTTATTCAAACTTTTTCAATTACCTATTCATGCATGGATGCAAGAACCAACTGTATAATGATAAAGAAATGAATATCTAAGAAATAAAAAACACCAGTTGAAATATATTTGGTAATGAAATACTCAACACATGATTAAAAAAAAATGTATTCATACATTTATTTATGTAATGCGAGCACGTAGAACTATGTACCATTTATGAAAATAAAAACAAAATTAATATATTTAATCACTTTCTGATTCAGAACTGTCACCAATGTTTATAATAATGGGTTCAATAACCATATCACAAAGGAGCTTTTCTCGTTCATACCATTTTGCAATGAGCGATTCGGTGTGTTTTACACATTTTGGCCAGGATTCAGTGTTTCACTTCTCTAATGCTTCATTCCACATACCCAATACTTTTTCATTACTGTATCCATCTCTGCCAATATGATTGTTGTAGTATGTCTTATAATTAACACAAATTAATTCAATAGCATTAAAGTCTGGTTGATAAGGTGGTAATCTTAATATTTCATGCCCATGTTCTCGTACCAGTTCAAATATAATATACAGGGTGGGGCAATAGTGCGTCAGAGTTCGATTGCTTGAGTTCTAAGATAGTTAGGACGATAATTCAAAAACCACATATAACTAGAGAACTGTGTCTATATCTAGAAATTATTGTCGGATATACAGGGTGAACCAAGGAAAATCTACAGGGTCAATTGCGTCAATTGCATTTTTTTCAAATGAAATGCTATGTACTTCAATCCATTTTTTCGAGCATTTCAGTGGTCTCCATCCACACCTCCAATATCCTTTACTATCTCCCAACCACTTGGGAGTTATAATTTTTTTTGTCATAATAATGCTATCTGCAGATGCATACCGAAAACACCACCGTTCTCAAGATTATGGAATACAGGAGGTCATGATTATAATCTTATTCATCAGACATATTAGTAATATTTCTGAATCATTATCATTCCCAAAAATGATACAGTATGACTGAAAATGATTTTTCAATTCAGAAGTTTTTGAATTAAATTTTCTCGAGTTCTTCAAATGGAACACTCCGTATATTTTTCGACCATGTGATATAGGATTTAGAGGGGAATATTATTTGTATGTACATCCCTGGGGATATTCCTAGCCGTTTTCGAGTTATCCACTAGGACAATCTTTAGTAGCTCATTTTTACTGACACCTCTTATAAGGATGATGGAAACACATCGTTTCAATTATTTTAACGAATCCCAACTTCTTTTATCCCTCAACATTATTTCTTGTGTTTGATTCCCGATTTGGAATTATTTTCGTTTGCTATTTTGTGCTATTAATTGAACATCATTTATCGTGGGTACATACATTCTGACAGATGAGGGAAATAATCACTTATAATCTCCCAAGTGCTTGAATCATTGCCGGAAATTTTTCGAGTACATGAATTAAAAAAACAAAACTTTCGGCATATTATTCAAGTACGCGGGGGGTTCGGTAAGAAAATTTCAAACCAAGAAATGAACATCATTCAACAATTCATAAGAAATAACTGACGATGGTTTCACCTGAACTATTTATATGTATAAATAGTTATTTTATATGCATAAATAGTTATTATACACTTGTTAGGAATCAAACACACTAAATAAAGTTGAAGGATAAAAGAAGTTGGGATTCATTAAAATAATTGAAACGATGTGTTTCCATCATCCTTATAAGAGATGTCAGTAAAAATGAGCTACTAAAATTTGTCCGAGTGCATAACTATATCACATGGTCGAAAAATATACAGAGTGTTCCATGTGAAGAACTCGAGAAAATTTAATTCATAAACTTCCGAATTGAAAGATCATTTTCAGTCATCCTGTATAATTTTTGGGTATAATATTGATTCAGAAATATCACTCATATGTCTGACGAATAGGATTATAATTATGACCTCCTGCATTCCATAATCTTGAGAACGATGGTTTTTTCGGTATGCATATGCAGATAGCATTATTTTGACAAAAAAAATTATAACTCCCAAGTGGTCGGGAGATAGTAAAGGATATTGGAGGTGTGGATGGAGACCACTAAAATTCTTGAAAAAATGGATTGAAGTACATAGCATTTTATTTGAAAAAAATGCAATTGACCCTGTAGATTTTCATTGGTTCACTGATTTGCACATCGAAACAATCTCCTTATTTTTCAGTCCATCGTTCAAGGATTGAAGGGTAACATGTTTTAATTTTTGTGGAAGAAGTGTTTGTAATTATTGTGAATTGCCGGTCTATTTTGCCTGGCCTAACAGGCCGTTCGAAACTCCAGCATAGCGATAGTCGGTTCGAGCCCGATGTAGGTACATGAGATTTTTTCTCAAATACTTTATATCGGATCGATAGGCGACTGCATGCCTTGTTGAGAAGCAAGTGTACTGTGAGTTGTCTAGATGCCAATATCGTCTAGTGCTAGCCGAGGTGGTGCTGTAGGTTCTCCGGGTTTTCCTACAGCTGAAAAGTGAATACACCACCGACAATATCAGTAAGTCGCCCCGGAGCGCCACGACAAATAATAATAATATCCGTCCTCTACCCGCACAGGCTATGCCTTTGGGTACACTCAACGAGTGTTTATGCGGGAGTATTATTATTATTATTATTATATATTTGGGAAAACTTATAATTTTTCGTACCAAAATGGTCACAAAAATACTTTCCCTAAGTTCGCGTTCACGAAAGGGCTAACTTAGTAACAAATATTTTTTGTGTGTTGACTCCGGAGGTTCAATAGAAATTATAATAATCATCCAACAGAAGCAATTATTCATCAGATCTCATTGTTCAATAGCAAACTCAAATGAATGGTTGATAAACAATAAACATACTTCTTGAATCCATACTGAATTTATCACATCTCGCGCCTCATAATCAACTATCAATCTAACAGCTATTCCAAGAAGAGTTAAATGAAACTAATTATCTCGAACTCAGTAATGGCAGATGGTTATTACATTGCCTAGATTATATATTGATTTACCTCACATCTGAAATTGATAGACCTTTCTTGTCATCCCATCTTATACAGTTGAAATTGTACATCAATACCAAGATAATACGTCTAAGCTATATCATTCACCTTGATGTACCAAGTCTGTTCAGGAGTAATCAGATTGTGGAACGAACCGATCAGTTTCAGTGATTGCTTTTCATGCTAAGCAATAGCGGGGTACAAGTTATATTAGAACTCATTCATTTCAAAGTGAGCTCGTTTGGCACCGGAACATTTACGGAATATCTTTGATTGCAATTGAGAGATAGTTGAAAATTAATTTCATATAAGTAACTCTTAAGTTGTAATTAATACCCCCTATTAACCCTTGCAGAATGAGTGCATAAGGTGCTAGAGGAAGACGAGGAAGTGGGGAATGCAAGTTTGATCAATGAACATTTATACTCACAATTTGAGAAGTCGTAATTAGATCAGATTTTCAAGGGGCCCAATAAAAACTAACTTAGCCATCCTGTATCCGCCTACAAAGCTTTTCTCATGATACAATGTTCCCCTATTTGGCAAGGTGTGAACGTACGTATTCATGTATTAATGTACCAGAAAACTTTCTATAGTAAAATCGAATTATGCACAACATAACTTTATACTTGAAGCACAGACAGCATATTCAATCCAAAAAAAGTTTGTTATTATAAATAGATAGATAGATAAATAAACTATATTGTCTAAATGAAAACATTTATTGACAAAGCCATAGTTATTACAGTGCTAACTGTTTACATAATAGCATGTATGTCAGCCTCAGGAGAAAATGCTCCAATAAAGATGATTGGTCCCACATACGTGAAATTTCGATTGCATTGGTTCACACATACTCTATATTTCTGGTAACATCAGGTGTTTTGATTTCTCGAATTCTAGTTAGATTATGAGAAAAATAAGTGGTAGGGTTGTTTTCAATTCAATTAGCTTAAAAAAATCTAATCAAGAGCTACTATCAGCGCGTCACACCGAATAGTCGAATTTATTTCTCGCCCCTTGCAGGAAAGATTTGTTGGCATATATTCATAAAGCAGTTTAGTGAAGTCATACATATCTACTCCTTTTTTTAATAGGACGATCATTACCAAAAAGCTCATTTAATTCATACAGATTCGAACAACTAGTGGACTTTTTATCATGCAAACAAATTAACAGTATACATACATCCCGTTTTTGTCGAATCCATATTGCTATATGACATGATTGGTTTGTGGGAGAATTAGGAATAATAATCTGGGTTCGATCGAAGCTATTCAGAAATGTTTACTGAAGTTATAATAAAAATAATCGCAGTTTCTCCTCCGATGAATTATTTATTGATTAAAAGTTTATGGATATTCAAAAACTTTTCTTCTTCAAATCACCCTGTTTCCTGCACTCATACAGACATTATGCTCATTCCACATACTAATGGTAGGAGTCAAAATACACAATCTGCTGTATTTGCTCTTAAAGCACTTGATCAGAGAAGCTTCTGATTTGTTGTATAAAAATTTTGGAACAATATATCGAATACATCGAAACAATTTAATTGGGAGTGTAGTTTATTTCAGTTACTGCCATTAGGTTTGTTGATAGACGACTATTCACCAACACTAGCGAAGGTGTTCACCAAGGCCCTCTGAGAGGGATAATAGTTTCTGCTCTGGCAACATGTTCGTCATCTTGGCTAAAAACTGCCAGGGTGACGTTTTATCTAATAGGCGTCCTCTCCTCGTAACCCCTTGTATTTAGCACCAGAAAAAAAAAGTTCTCAGTTTTAATTTGTTCTATTTGTTCGAATTGTGATAAAGATTTGTTTTTCCTGTCAACGGGTTGCACTCTTTTGAGCAACCCTTAGAAGTATTTGGAAGACTGGTACGAACTGGGGAAGGATACCCAAATTAAATGAAGTTCGAATCCAAGCAGAATCTTTGTTCAATTTTATTTCTAGAAAACATAATATTACATTTCATTCGTACGAGTACGTTCAATGATTCAATTCGTCCAGAAAGAATTTGAATTTTCTTATACAAGTAAAAGAACTATTTTCATATAAGTTTCATTCTCAACTTCAGCAAAAAAGTCAAAATAACTTTTTGGTTTTGAATGTGATCAAGAATCGAATTATATGATAAAACTAGGGAGTTCTGCATCGAGACTACTGTTAAAATTCCACTTGTTTGGAACAATTGTTGTATCAAACTATTTTACCATATTCATCTATGCTCCTATTTAAGGTTTGATTTGTGTGAACTTTAATAGGTACTAATCGCCGAATTAATATCACATTGTATGTTAACAACCAATTTTGAAATGTTGACAAGTTTTGTTTTTTCTAAAATGTCAGAATAGAAATATTTGTAAAAGTTAACAGTCCACTTATATTATCAATACAGCATCATTTTCAAATCGCATTTCATTAAAATCATTATCAACGAATCAAGAAATCAATCAACATAAATTTTGGTCCAATCGAGCGGATATATCGAACGAGCCGATATTTTTGAATTTTCTCAACGTCAGAGCATATCATCAGTCCAGCGCGGGAGCAATTGGAAGCAGAAAACAGACAATCAGCACATATCATTTGAGGCGAATTGAATGCAGGTATCTTTTGAATAAGCGACAAAGTGAGTTTGCCAAATTTCCTATTATCCAATTTCCTACAATCCTTATAGCGACATTTCATTTGTGTAAGTGTTATTTTCAGTTAGTTTTTTGAAAACAGTTGTCAAGATGACAACGATTTCTATTCTGAAGTCTAGACGCGGTGTTATAAAAGCACAGCTCACACGGTTTCAGTCATTCATTTCACAAATAACCGATGCCAAAAAACATGAAATACCCAACAGATTAACAAAATGTGAGGAATTGTGGGATATATTCGACACAGTGCAATCGGAAATTGAGAATTTAGATGACACAGAGCTCCAATCTAACGAAAGAAATAATTTTGAAGATCTTTGGTTTGAAATAACTTCACATGCAAAAACTTCAATTGAATCAACTCAAAAAATGAACTATAGTACTTCATCACAGGATATCACAAATTCCTCGGAGAAACCATCAGTTTCAAGTAACATTGAATTGCCTATTTTAGAATTACCACATTTTGATGGATCATACGATCAATGGGTCCAGTTCAAAGACACATTCAAAGCTTTGATACATTCCAGCACTTCGTTGAGTAATATACAGAAATTTTATTATTTGCGGTCATGTCTACAAGGGGACGCAGCGCAGGTAATTCATGCATTGGAAGTTCGTGAAAGCAATTATGATATAGCATGGACTCTTCTTGAAGAACGATTTGAAAACAAACGTTTAATCATTCACAATCATGTGAGATCACTTTTCGAGTTAGAATCTTTATCAAAGGATTCATTATCATCTATCAGACGACCTCAAGAAGAATCTACGTGCTTTAAAATCATTAGGACAACCTATAGACCAGTGGAATACATTAATAATTTACATGGTTTCGAATAAATTTGACTCTATCACCAAAATGGAATGGGAAAAAACCATTTTATCAAACGAATTACCAACATTAGATCAATTATATGACTTTCTTGCAAAACGATCTCAATTATTAGACCGTGTATCCAAAAATGCAAAATACATCAAAGATAAATACGATCGCAACAGAACATAACAAGAAATTTCGTTTGAACAAAGGTGCATCTTCATCAAAATCATTTTTCACATCAAATCAATCTAGCATTTGTCCTTTTTGCAAGCAAACACATTTTTTATATCAATGTGAGAAGTTTCTTGGGTTACCAACAAAAACTAAATACAATGAGCTAAGACAACTTAAATTATGTCTAAATTGTCTTCGTTCAAATCATACAGTTCAAAATTGTTATTCAAGCGGCTGCAAAAGGTGCGGTAAAAAACACAACACAGTTCTGCATACAGAATCATTTTTTGAAAATCGCTCGAAAAATCAAATCGATCATCCAAATCTGCAAACAATCAATAGTCAAACAAACGTTCTGTCAGAAACTTTACCAACAAATGGCGTGCAAAGTTTGAGTACAGAATCTACAGTAACAACACATTGTGCCTATCAGCAATCAGAGGTTCTACCTTCAACTGCTTTGGTTTATGCAATTGATAAATTCAATAAACCGCATGAAATACGCGTTCTTCTTGACAACGGTTCTATGAAAAATTTCATAACATTTCATATGTGTGATATTTTAAACTGGGACAAACGCAAAATAAAATCATCCATAGCTGGCATAAATCAAACCATCACCAATGCATCATATATATGCCAAGACACAATAAAATCAAAATTCAATGCTTTTGAAGTCACTACGTCATTCGTGGTACTTGACAAAATTACAGAAAAGCTACCGATGCGTAATTTCAAAATGGATGAATTGAAGATACCAAATGACATACTTTTAGCCGACGTTACGTTCAATATACCGGGTCCTATCGATATGTTACTCGGGGCAACAGTATTTTATGATTTGTTGTGTGTGGGACAAATACAACTCCGTCGAGGACAGCCTATCATGCAAAAAACAAAAATAGGCTGGATAATTTCGGGATCACTACCGCTCAAATCCATGCCTCCAGAGGAAGTAACAATTTGTCATATTTCTACTAACACAGCAACAACTTGAAAAATTTTGGACAATAGAGAATTATGATCAAGAGCATCGATTCAACAAAACAATAATATTTCATCAACACTACATTTCGTGAAACAGATGGAAGATTCTCTGTTCGTCTTCCTATAAAGGAAAATTTGAACGAATTAGGTGACTCCTACAATATAGCAAAGCGACGTTTTGAACTTTTAGAGAAACGATTTAGGAAAGAAGAAGAGTTCAGAAAAAAATACTTTGAATTTATAAACGAATATATCGAATTAGGACATATGAAGAAATTAGAACAAACTGAAAAGGAAAAAAAATCGGGAAAACATTCTATATGCCACATCATGGCGTATTCAAAGAAAGCAGCGAGACTACGAAACTCCGCATTGTTTTCGATGGATCTTGCAAAAGCGACACTGGACTTAGTTTGAATGATTGTTTAAAGGTCGGACCTACATTACAGGATGACCTTTTCACAATTTTAATAAAATTCAGACAGCATAACATTGTAGTAACAGCAGACGTGTGTAAAATGTACAGGCAAGTGTATGTTCAGGAGGATCAACGAGACCTACAACGGATTTTATGGCGGTCAGAACCTAGTCAACCAATCAGTACATACTTACTGAATACAGTGACATATGGAACCGGCCCAGCAGCTTTCCTTGCCATTCGATGTCTACAGCAAGTTGGACATGATTACCATAAAATGTATCCAATCGCAAGTAACATGATACTACAGGACTTCTACGTAGATGATCTTTTATCGGGAGGAAATAACCTTTAAGAATTAAAAATTACTAAAAGGCAGCTGATCAGCATCTTAAACGAATATGGTTTTTCATTGAGAAAATGGATGTCGAACAAACAAGAATTATTGGAAGATATTCTTGAACAAGATAAAATACTTTCACATTTTATTTCAGAGAACACAACAAACAAAACATTAGGAATATCATGGAATTCTATAGAAGACAAACTTGAATACGCAATAAACATAAACATTAGACACGGAAAGGTCACGAAAAGCGTAATTTTATCAGCAATAGCTCAGATTTTTGATCCCTTAGGTTTACTCGGGCCAATCATTGTCAAGGCTAAATTTATCATGCGGCGTCTTTGGCAATTAAAACTAGAATGGGACGAGTCCGTACCTCAAGATCTCTATAAGTTATGGGTTCAATTCTATGAAAAACTAGAAATTAACAATTCAATTAAAATTCCTAGACATGCTTTACATCCATCAATTAGAAAAATACAATTACATTGTTTTTCGGATGCCTCGGAAAAGGCATATGGTGGTGTTATAAATATTAGATCAACCGATCATGAGGGAAATCATTACGTTTCTCTCTTATGTGCCAAGTCAAGGGTAGCACCATTAAAGCAAATTTCAATTCCTAGACTAGAGCTATGTGGTGCACTTCTTTTATCTCACTTAGTTGATAAGGTGAAAAAGGCTATGACAATCAACATTGACGATGTTTTTTATTACACGGATTCCACAATTGTACTGGGTTGGATTTCCAGTGAATCTAGCAAATGGAAAATATTCATTGGAAATCGAATATCAGAAATACAATCATTGAGCAATATCAACAAGTGGCGTCATTGCAGAAGTAATCTCAACCCAGCAGATATCATAAGCAGGGGATCCAGTCCCAGTGAGCTGAACAGTTCTTCTCTCTGGTGGCATAGACCTGACTTTTTGCACCAAAATGAGTCTACTTGGACAAATCAAAATTTTATTCTGAATTTTGACAATTTGCCAGAACGAAGGTCTAATACTCAAACATTTCATGCTTTTCCTATTCAAGACATATTAACAAAATATTCATCTCTTGTTAAATTACAAAACATTGTGGCATATATTTTACGTTTCGAAAATAATTCTCAAAGTCCTCTTTCAAACAGAATCACAGGTCATCTCACTGTACAAGAACTTGATGATGCACTCACTCTTCTACTCAAACTTGCACAATCTCAACAATTCAATGATGAAATAGAATTATTATCAAACCATGGTTCATTACATAAATCTAACAAACTCGTATCACTCAATCCATTTATGGATAAATCAGGTTTGTTGAGAGTAGGTGGTCGTTTGAGAAATTCGAACCTAAAAGAAAACCATAAACATCCAATTATTCTTCCAAAAAATCATCCACTCACTCATTTAATTATCTATCATGAACATCACAAGCAATTGCACGCTGGTCCACAGGCCCTCAGCTATTATACGTACCCGTTTTTTGCCTTTATCTGGAAGAAACGAGGTTAGGAAAGTTTTCAGAAAATGCGTTACGTGTTTCAGGGTACGTCCAAAACCTTATGAACAAATGATGGGTGACCTACCTGGCGCACGTGTTATCCCTACTCAAGTATTTATCAGATGTGGTACGGATTTTGCCGGACCATTTCAAATAAAAACAAGTAAACTTCGAAATGCTAAATTTGTTAAAGCTTATATGTGTGTTTTCATTTGTTTTGTCACTCGAGCAGTACACCTAGAAGTCGTATCCGATATGAGTACTGACTCATTTTTAAATTGTTTCAAACGATTCATTGCAAGACGTGGTAGATGTACTGACATCTAAAGTGATAACGGAAGTAATTTCATAGGAGCTGCTAACGAAATACAAGAACTTACCGATTTCTTAAAGAACACGAGTGACGTTATATCAAATTATTTGGCTCAAGAGTCTATAAATTGGCACTTCATACCTTCTAGATCCCCACATTTTGGAGGTTTGTGGGAATCAGCTGTCAAATCAGCAAAATTTCATATAAAACGTTTTATCGGGACTAGAGTACTGACATGAAGAATTTGAAACTATCATTACACACGTGGAATGTTGCTTAAATTCCCGTCCACTTTGTCCTTTGTCCGATAATCCCAATGACATTTGTGCCTTAACACCTGGCCATTTCCTTATTGGTGACTCATTAGCGTCGTTGCCAGAAAAAGATCTTAGCCATGAAAATCCCAATCGGCTGAGTCGATACCAGTTACTCACCCAAATTGTACAACATTTTTGGACGCGATGGTCCACGGAATATTTATCAAATCTCCGACAACGAACAAAATGGAAGTCCAATGGTTCCAAGATCATAAAAAGAGGCGATCTTGTCCTTCTTCACGACGATAGTACTCCTCCTTTGAAGTGGCAGCTTTGCAGAATTGTGGAGCTTTTTCCAGGAAAAGATAACATTGTTCGTATTGTCAATGTGAAAACTTCCAGAAACATAGTGAAATGTTCTGTGCTTAAGTTGTGTCCACTTCCAATAGACACTTGATATTACTGAAAGACTGATAATATGTACCATTTCTACTAATTGTTTGCATTTTCAGCATTGGTACTTTACTGGTACTACTTACTCTTTTTTCAATATTTTTGCATTTGTATTTTCATCAAGTTATTCATTATTTATTATTAACATTTGAAAGACGGAGCTTTCAAGGCGGGCGGTATGTTTGGAGCAATTGTTGTATCAAACTATTTTACCATATCCATCTATGCTCCTATTTAAGGTTTGATTTGTGTGAACTCTAATAGGTACTAATCGCCGAATTAATATCACATTGTATGTTAACAACCAATTTTGAAATGTTGACAAGTTTTGTTTTTTCTAAAATGTCAGAATAGAAATATTTGTAAAAGTTAACAGTCCACTTATATCATCAATACAGCATCATTTTCAAATCGCATTTCATTAAAATCATTATCAACGAATCGAGAAATCAATCAACACCACTAGTTTGCCACTTTTACTAAATTCGTAGCGTTAATGATAACAGAGTTGGCAATAATGCCGACTGAATTTAGAACAGACGGTACAATATCTTACTATTGTAGAATTTCATTCAAATACTTACTGTGGTATAGATGTACATGCTGAATATTCGGAATAGTAATTCATGATCAATATTATTCTACTTCTTACAAGTTTTCAAAGATTTCGACGAAACTTCCGTTAGATTTTTTCAATAAAATATCAACAGCATTCATTTTTGTTTTTCCTGTATTCTCTAAGGACTCGTCTCCTATGATATGCACTCAAATGTTTAAGTGAGAGAATACATAAAACTAAAAAGAAATATGATTTTCAGAAAGTAGGCTAATGCGTTTGTACAAAGTTTGACTTCGCTTAATGGCTTCTACTCATTTCCACTAGTTACTCTGTTTCCATTCAACTGACTGCGACAGTTTCCTAAGTATAGCGTGATATATCGTTCTCGATAAATCTTCATTATAACTTACCAGTATAATAATCGAAAGAACTGTTATTTCTTTCAAAATTATTCTGAGTGAAGGGAATCTAATTGAATAATCATTATGATTTACCCAATTTGCCATCGACTATTTTCATTATTAGATAAGCTTTCGTGGACATCTTGAATTCATATAATCTTTAAATCTTGCGTGAAAATTTCTAAATGCATTGCATTTTTTCATGGAAAATCAGTTTTGAATGAATTCCTCAACATCTCAATATGTAGTATTCGACCATCTTTCCAAAGGTAGCAATCGGCGCAACACGATCCAATGACCAGCTTACGAGATACAGAGTGTTGAAGTTAAAAGTAACAATTTTTTTGTACTTGGGTTCTCAGAATATTACTACTACTCAATATTCCATTCAATCAATGGAATGTGATTATTTGTTCTTGCAGAAGAAGAGTGTTTTTTTGGCTGAATTTCCTTGACAATATAGCTCTGTGGGTGGGGTTCTAGATATTTTAAGTAATTTAATATACACCCAAAATAAGGTATACAAAACGACCTCCATTCCATTAGTCGTGCTTTGGAGTAAGATATATACAGGGTGTTTCACAATTCACTGTTAAAATCAAAGTAGCGTATTTTGGCAAATTCTAGCCGTTTGTGTTCCAGGTTTAAGATATTGAACATGTGTCGAATGGCCGTCGAACTAGGTACTTCAGATGAAATTGTCCTTGAAGACTTTGTTACTAACTCTACACGCCACTTTGAGAGCACCACTGTTGATTCAAACCCACCACATTGAAAGGTGAATGACTCTTCTTCATCAGTGAACAAAATGTTGACTTCAATTTACTTCAAGAATCAACTAGAAAACATTTGCCTCAGCTCTGAATGGATCCACGCACCATGCCAGTACATCATAAAATAGAATAAACGTATAGAATCTTTCTAGAAACAAGTTTTCATTCATAAACTGTTCAACTGAAAAGTTAAATATGATATTCAGTATGAGAAACAAAGGAGTTTAAGAGCTCGAAGACTTGTCTCAAGAGCTAACCCTCAGGAGTCTTCGAAAGACGAGGCCCTCACCTCTCAATGTGAGATGTCATGTACAGGATAGCTGACCATGCTGAAGCTTAACCCATGCTTTCACGACTGGGAAGCGAACGCTTCACCATCACGACTACAACAGCTTGAGTCACGTGTACCTGTAATAATTCGAACGAAGTTCGAATATATTGTGCCAGAGAGGTATCAACAATGTGAAAGAATACGGGGTACCCTTTTCTCTAAGCGTTTCCACCTGATGGAAAATTAAAGGCAAACATCTGTCAGAAAACAACTACTTTCCTGGCTAATACCACGACGGACATTGAACTTCATCTGATAGATATTTGTGCAACGTTCTTTCAAGAAGACCCAATTGCAAGTGCTTGTCTTGTAATTGAACAGAAGATTATCCTTCATTTGGCTGGGAATGACCACCTGCAGACATGCATGTTTCGTGGTTTATTGCCTCTCATTAGTAACAGGGTAGGTCGGACAACATTATAATTGTCCTGTCCTTGCCAATGAATAACAATCAACCGTTCATCTATTATTATCTATTATATTATTATCTACGGATGACACTACGGATGACACTACGATCCATAACAAAGTTGATCGCAGCGCCATCCGCACGGGAATCAAGAAACAAGACAAAACTCTCCAAAGTAGCACAGACGCCAGCAAAACTAAACTGTAAATTCTGCAGTGTCCTGAGTTAAATCTGTCTTATTCCTAGTAGAATGGAGGTGGGTTCGTTTGAAGTTATCAAATAAGGTGGTAACTTCAAATGAACCCACCTCTATACCATAACGGCCTTACTTAACGGTCGCCACTCACTTATTCAAACAAAAGTTTCACTGACTTAATCCCAGAATGGGTACTATGTGGGTTCATCCAAAAATACTTCAAAAGTGATACGATCACAAAAATTTTTCTCTTTTCAGATAACTTTTAGGATTATATACGTGTACTACTTACAATTTTGCATGATTTTCTGTATAACATGTTAATTTCCTCTCACGTTTAAATGATATGGTTCATTCTAAGAAGGTGTCTCGGTATATTATTTCTTGGAGAAATTACAGTTCGTCTTTGAGGCGGTTCAGTATTCTCAGTGGACAACAGCTTTGAGGCATCTATTGTGCAGTCATAATTTAGGAAACGGTCCTCCCAGAATGTTTTTGACAATTGAAACAAATGAACTGCTATGTTGAAAAGATTTTCAATACAATATTTTCACTATTTGCAATAACAGTACTTTTGAAATATTTCATTAACGTTTTTTGTTTACTGGGAAGTGCTATAAAACAGTTTCATCGGGTAACTTCTTTCATTGTATGTATCAGAAATTCCGTATATAGTAATTACAGAAATATCAGATACTGAAAAATGTAAGGGATCATTAAAATTTAAAACGACTTTCTTATAATTTTTCAAATCATGCCAAGACTTTGAAGGACACTGTATGCATCTGACGTTGATAGCACTCTAACCATCTGCAGTACATTCTGCTATAATTTGCTTTCAAGGTGTAGTGTTATAGTTCACGTTTTATACTCAGAAAACTTCTATGCAGCGACTAGGCAATTTGTTTTCAAAGAATACATCACCATATTCATATCATCCATCGCAAGTGTAACAGCATTAAGTTGTTGGGAAGATAATGTAGTTCACTTTAGTTGGATTGTATCGGTTTAACATGCAGTCACGCTATCTCTGTTTTAACAAAAGGCAATGGAGATAAAAGGATGCATTTCCTTTCAGAAAATGGGAACATGTGAATTCTAGACGGCAAGGTACAAAAGTCTCCTAGGTAATTACAGATCACAGTCTGTGATGTTCAAATTAATGCAGATTGTCTTGAAGCATTCGATGTGGAACGTATTCAATATTGAGCTGAATGAGAATAATATAATTTTTTTGATATCCCCTATTGTTTAACATGATGAAGCGCTTTTCTCAGAAATTTCGGAAGTATTATTTGATTGAAATGATATTGCTAGTCTAAGAAACCACCTTCGTCCATCTGTTCAATGCATGAAAATTATTATATAAAAAAAATATGTCGCTAGTGGCTTGGCTGAAAAATTCCTGGTCGGAATATGATTATTCAAAAATTAAAAAATATCTTTTTTTTAATTGGACTCATTAGTTTGATGAACTAATTTTATACGCATGGAAAGTATGAAACCTAGAGAATGAATGAACTTTTCTATATTTTACTGGCATATAACTATTAGGTTAGCAGGTTAAAACCAGTCGATACTACACCTTTTCCAGTCATACATATTTCAGGAAGCGTCAACCTCATTTCAGAAAGCGTTACCTAATTGAATTTCAGAATAGTTACTTATATTTCGAAAAGTACCTATCAATTGTATTTCAGAATAGTGACTTTTTAGTTTTATTTCGATTAGTAACAGTTTTTCTCTACCCCAGAAATGGTTAGAGATTAGGAGTTTTTTATTGTTTTTTTAACTTACTTTAACTTAACCATATACACTGAAATATGACCAGCAATGTGGCTATCCTTGAGGTTTCCACCTAAGTTTTCGAGGCCCGCTATGGAGCCAAAATTTTCACTCTAATGGGCACTAAAAACAGCTCCATATTCTTATTATTGGTCACTCAAGAACATTCGCCAAATGCAAAAAAGTGTTATTTGTTAGGCTTTCCTCATATTATTGTTGGTTCAAATTACTTATTTATTTATTGAAAGGGTTGTTATACGAAATCAATTTTATAATTAAAAGAAACTAAAACAATAATGAAATATGGTGGATTACGTAATCCAATCTTCCAATAAAACCTATACAATAGGTAAAGTCGTCGGCAAGTATTCAACAAAAAACATCTACTGCCCCCTACGACCATTGAATTATATTTGTTTAATACTTGGCAAAGTTTTCTACAAGAACCACTTTGCAATGCATTTCAAATATCAAAGCTGAAATTATTTTTCGATTTAATTGTAGGAACACCTCCGTAACGGTTTCATGGTCATTGCCAATCATCAGCGAAGGCTAGTTCGACCCAATTAAATCGAAAAATCCTTTTATCCCAATTGGAAATCCCTGAGACAAACACTGAGGTATGAATTCAGCCCCATCTCTGGGTTCCAGTTTAAAATACACTCCCACTACGTGTCGACTTCAACATGAAGCCAGAAACATCATGAAAGAGGGGCGACACCACTTGACGGAAGACCATAAAACTAATAATGTAATATGGTGGATTACGTAATCCAATCTTCTGCAATAAAACCTATACAATAGGTAAAGTCGTCGGCAAGTATTCAACAAAAAACAACTACTGCCCCCTACGACCATTGAATTATATTTGTTTAATACTTGGCAAAGTTTTCTACAAGAACCACTTTGCAATGCATTTCAAATATCAAAGCTGAAATTATTTTTCGATTTAATTGGAGGAACACCTCCGTACCGGTTTCATGGTCATTGCCAATCATCAGCGAAGGCTAGTTCGACCCAATTGAATCGAAAAATCCTTTCATCCTAATTGGAAATCCCTGAGACAAACACTGAGGTATGAATTCAGAGCCATCTCTGGGTTCCAGTTTAAAATGCACTCCGACTACGTGTCGACTTCAACATGAAGCCAGAATAATCATGAAAGAGGGGCGACACCACTTGACGGAAGACCATAAAACTAATAATGAAATATGGTGGATTACGTAATCCAATCTTCCGCAATAAAACCTATACAATAGGTAAAGTCGTCGGCAAGTATTCAACAAAAAACAACTACTGCCCCCTACGACCATTGAATTATATTTGTTCAATACTTGGCAAAGTTATCAAAGCTTAAATTATTTTTCGATTTAATTGGCAATGACCATGAAACCGGTACGGAGGTGTTCCTTATTTGGCAATCTTCAATTTGGGTTACTTTCTGTCATCATTTTCACAACAAATTCCTCTTCATTTTCATCCATGATACCAATAATCAGGCCAGGAAAACGGAAATCATCATACGTGACAATTACGTAGTGTCCAATATCCAACTCAGAATTAACAGATTTGGTTAAAACTTCGTTGATTTCATTATCAAAAGAAAGAGAAAACTCTTTTTTGTCGTTCTCCGCAATCTCAGGGTCTTTAGGATTTTGATGACTTTTCTTTTCAAACTGTTTTTTGAGTTTCGATTCTGTTTACTTTTTTCCAATTCAAACTGTTTTTTGAGATTCGATTCTGTTTACTTTTTCCAATCTCTGTTGTTTTTGTTTTCTCTGTTCTTCTTCGTCTTCTCCGTTCTTCGCTCCCTTTCTGTTATCAATATTTCCCATTTCTCAGAAGAAGTAACTGCAGACATTTTATTCTTTGAATAGCAGCGCGGAATTTCCAAACACATGGACTTCTTCAATTCGTTCAACCATGCTAGCCATTTTTTGAACATATTCTCAGTGATCGAATCCTCCCATTCGATTCCTAATCGCCAAATATATTGAAACAATATCCTCGATTTTTTTGTTATTGGTGGCAACAAGCCGATGGGATCGTAAACTGACATAGCCGTCTTCAGAACTTCTCGTTTGGTTGGTATTTTGGACCACTCATTATTTTTGGATGAACTTTATTGAATCTCATCTTGAAAATGAAACAGTCTTTTTCAGAATTCCATGTTATTCCAAGAATTCTCTCTTCGGACAATTTGCTGTCTAGTTCAGACGTTCTTCTTTGTGTCACTAAATTTGGCGGTATGTTGTTCATCACCTCTGTTGAGTTTGAGATGAAATTCCTTATTTCAAAACCTTCTTTTGCATGAACATAGATTACATCAATTATAGGTTGGATTGCTTCGTCTGCTGTTTCCGTGCTGTCCAAGTAGTCATCTACAGGGATTTCAAATAATCTGGGCCGACTAGTAAGAAATCATTCAATCAATATCCATTGGTTTTTGCTGCTGCATCAAACACTACTCTAACCTTTCCGGGTTTATTTGGATTTAAGACCGCAAAATGTGGCAGATACCAAATACGTTCGGTTTTGATCTGGTGGTGATGAACTATTTCAGCGTAATTTTTCTCCAACAACTTCTTGATTTCTTGACAATATTTCTCGGCTACCGCTTTTTTTTGGACAATTTTTTCTCAAGGCAAATTAATCTCTGCATAGCCATATGTTTAGAGTCTGGAAACTGCACGTCATCTTCTTTCCATGACAATTTTATCTCGAACTGATAATTAACACGGCGAATCAATTTCTCAGCAATTGAGAGGGCTCTTTCTTCTTCTCTTGTACTTTTCTTATCAACTTTCGAAACTGCTATTCCAAAATTTTCGATTTTCATTAAGTCCTTGACTAATTCATGTATTTTTTCATCTGATTCATCGCAACAAATAAATGATATTTCTGGCGGGTTTGATGTTTTCTCTGCAGAAGTCTTGATGTTACCATGAATTGTCCAACCTATCTGAGTTTTTGATAGAATTGGCGAAAGTGGATGAGGCTGGATAATTTGTCTAGACACAATCAAACTAGCGTTATTTTGTCCGATGAGGAGACAAGGCTTTTCGATGCATATCAAATTAGCAGAAATTTGTACCAAGAAAGGAAACGTATCCAACAATTCTTGTGGGTTATAATTTTGATCTAGTAAATTGAGATTTTCAATAGTTCTTATGTTTTTGAGCTGGTAGAAGACAGTAGAAAATCTTCCGGAGATTTCAGCTTCTACTACTTGAGAATTATGATCAAATCGATGGATATTTCCAGTCCATTTACAACACAATGGAAACACTGGCCCGGATAAACCAATCTTTTTTGCTGCTACTGAATCTAGAAGGGTTGTTGTGCTACCTTCATCCATTAAAGCTGATATATGGAATATACCATTTGAACCTTTGATTTGGATAGGAACAATTTTCAGCCAAGTATTGTTATTAGACTCAGAAACATGTGCTATCATTTCAGATTGTCTTGCAGTATTTCTTGCCTGATTTTCTACATTCTTGTGCAATAAGTTATGATGGAATCGGCCACAGTTATTCACTATATATGCTTTCTGCTTTCTGCATCTCCCACTGTGTGATCTCAAGCAGCAATAACAGAGATAATTTTTCTTGACTATCTTCCAGCGCTGATGTACATCTGCAGATTTGAATTGACTGCAGTTTTCTATTGAATGATCTTCACCTTTGCAGTGCTTGCATGTTTTTTTATTGGTATTGAATATGGTATTATTTTGTTTTTCTTCCATTAGCTTCTCCTTTTGAGAAAAATTGTTAGATTGTTGGATCTATTGTATCCAATCTGAAAAGTCTCTCAAAGATTCTTGGTGACTTTTTATTTCCTTTTGTAATGAATTACTTCCCATTGGGTAAGTAGGTGTGGTGGTTTTGTCACCAAATTAGCAAGCAAACTTTTCTGGTTTATTATTTTTGTCATTTCTCCCTCTAAGACAGCAGCAATATTTCTAACAGAACAGCTGAAATGCATGAAAGACTCTAAACTTTCGAAGTTGGATATATCGTGTATTTTCACTAACAATTCATCAACTATTAGTTCCTGACGTCCGTATTTCATTTCTAGAATGTTGATAATTTCATCGGGAGTTTGAGCAGTTACTAAAAGCACCTCTACGGTCTTCCTAGCTTCACCTATTAGATTTTTATTCAGCCTGAGGTCATTTTCTTTCGGCGAAAACATACACGTTTTATTTGAAAGTTTATATTGTGAATAAAATATAGGCCACTTCAAGCAGGAAGATCCGTCGAACGGTACCAATTGATTACCGACTGTTTGTCTGGATAGCATGTTGTTGATGGATTTTGCTAGATCAGCTATTTGGTTGTGTGATGACTGATCCGAGGTACACGGTTGATCTTGATCAGTGATACGATTTGTCCACTCTTGAACATCCTGTTTTTTACGATTTCTGGAAATGTCACTTCTGATGTCGTCTTGATAGGAAGTCATTGTTGCCTCCGAACTTGAATCAGATTCCATTTGGAAAATATCTTCATATTTTTGTAGCGACTTCTCTTTCAATTCGAGGCGCATTTCATAAATTTTGAAAACATTCCTTTTTTGTTCTAACTCACTTTGTTTGGCGGTTATATCTTTAGGAGTTGCTTCATCAGTTTTTAATTATTTCAGTTCATCTTCAAAATAGACAATTTCTTCCTGTTTCAAGAAAAGACTGTCTTGAAGTTTGGATATTTCATCTTGAATCTCGATCAGTTTCGAATTCTTTCCAAATCCCTTGCAAGAACTAATTTTTGAACTTCTGCTGCAACTCTTTGGACGTGATTGGGACAAATTTTCGTAAGTGTTGATCATTCTATAAATTTCTTCGTCAGTTCATTGGCATCCGCAATTTTTGCACACTGAATATCGAACAGAGTACAGAGCTGTTGTTAACTCTTTATGCTCAATGATTCCTGAACCAATTCGACGTGGGATTCGTAATCTTCTGAATTGGCGTTGAAAGCAAATCCAGTAAAGGCTAAAATGTCTAACATGGGCTTTCTCTTTGATTTACTTGTCGAATACATTCCATACAAGGCAAATTCGAGATCTTCCAGTGTTTTCTTTTGACTGTTCTCTAACTTCGACTGCATATTTGGTATATCTTTCAAAACTATTTCTGAAGACATTGTGATGGACTTGCTTGCCAAATGCTGCTCCAAAATGACTCGAAGGACCACTTGTTAAATAATATACCTCTTGCAGAGTAAATATAAGTATTTTTGAGAACTTTTCATATATTTTTGACTAGACTGACAGAATTCAATTTATTTTTAGCAACTAACTAATCACTGTCACTATACAGGGTAACTATATATTCTAAATTCACAAAATAACTGTATAGTCAAGAGTCCGGAACACCAGTGAACACCAAACTAGTATCGTCGGCATATGCTACCCACAATCTTACATTCCAATAGGTTATTTATAAATATTGAAAATAGTAAAGGGCCTAAGACTGTACCTTGTTGTACACCAAACTCTATTCGGCCGGACATACTAAAAGTTTCTCCTATTTTTACAATTTGTTTTGTCCCTGATAGATAATCTACCAGTAAATCAAGTACTATACCTGTTATTCCGTACGCCTCTAATTTAGTTTTCAATATTTCTTGAGAAACACTATTGAAGGCTTTGGCTAAGACCAGAAAAACAGCCAAAACTTTTTTATTCTCATTCAATGCATTTTTGATTCTTTCTGTGAAGCAGTTCAAGGCGTCTTCAGTTGACAGGCCATCTCTGAATCCAAATTGTCGTGATGAAATTATATCAAAGTATTTTAGGTGTGCCGTTATTCTTGTTTCAATTGCTTTTTCATATAGCTTACTGAAGTTATTTAATAATGATATTGGTTTAAAATTGTGAACGTCACATTTGTCCCCGTTATTTTTGTATACTGGCTTAACAACTGACAGTTTCAAAGCATCTGGATATTTGCCAGTCTTGAACATGAGATTAATAAGAAATTTAAGATGTTTTATTATATGGAATTTGGTAAATTTGAATGTTTCAGCTATTATGAGATCTTCGCCAGGACAGGTGTTGTTTTTCAATTTTTATGATTTCATTTTCATGAATAGGTTGTAAACATCGACTCTTCAATATATTATATTTTTTCTCTTCATTTTTGTATATGTGTTCGTAATGGCTTGATATTTCTCTTGCCATATTTTTCCCAACAGAAAGAAAATGTTACTTGAATATGTTGCTAATAGTTTTTTTATTCGTGAAGGAATTATTATTCTCATCTTTCATTATAAACTTAGTTTGTTCAGTTTTAACCATATTTGAGGTTTCCTTTATAAAACTTCATATTTTTTTGGTATATTTACCAGCTTCATTTATTTTGTTTTCATAATATTTCTGCTTTGATTTCTGTATAAATCAAGATATTTTATTTCTATATGTTTTGTATTTTTCTAATTGCGGAAGGTTATTTTTATCACGAAATAACTGTTTTTTGAGTTTGTCTCTTTTATTCATTGAAACAACAAGTCCTCGTGTTACCCAAGGTTTAATTTTTTTAAAGGTGTTTTATAACGTGTATAATCAATTTTTTTGAAGTGATGTTCAGATTTTCTGTTTATTTCATTTTTTGTTTGTTCATGTTCTAAACTCAACAGCATCATGTAGTGGTCTGTTATTGTCGTTTCTGATACTAGTGGGGTAATTTTAGTTTTCGAGTCGAGTCGGTGAAGTTATTTGCGCAGTGGAAACGTGTGCTTTCAGAACTGTTTGGTAATTGTTACTGTTCACTTCCTCAGTAGTAATTATGTTGATATTCATGTCTCCAATGAATAAGTTGATATCTTTCTCAGGCAAATTTTCAAGGAAAATATCTAAACTGTTAATGAAGTTGTGTATATTGGTTTGTGGTGGGCGATATCCTGCGATTATGTTATAAGAGTATTTTTGATACATGAAAGTGCAAGTTGTGAGTGTAGCTTCTGCAACCGGTCAATAAGTAATCAGAGAGGATATGCCATTTCTGAAATAAATAATTATACCATCATTTGGGTTGTATTTCACATTATTGTATGAAGCATTATATCCTTCGATTCCAAAATATTTAGTGTTCTTTATGTTCCACGTATTAGTTAGGATGGTGGTCAACATATTCATAATTTTCAGTTCATTCAATAATACCAAAAATTCATCAAAATTTTTATTTAAGTTCTTATACTCAAATGCATTATATTATTGTTATTATTCGAACAATGATCAATATCTGTTATGTTACTGACTTTTAATTGTTTCAATTCATTCCAAATTTCTATATCTTCTAAATATTCTATCATTTCAATAACAAAACAAAATCACTCAACTAATTATCTATAAATTATTTCTCTTATTTGTGGATCTAGTGAATATTTTTGTAGTTTCTTGGAGTGGTCTCTGTTCTGTTTTCTTCTGAATCGCAATTTTCCGGTTGTCAGTATTTGTTGGTACTATTTCTGGTTGCTGACTTTCAAATACGACTGAGTTTGTCAAGATGTTCTTCTACTTCTAAAATATTTGACGGTGTTAAAGGCTCACTAGAAGTCAGGCGGGGTGCTGGTGGAGAGTAGTAACCAGTAAAATTTGTGTTGGTATTGTCGATAGTTTTCAATTCATCAACGTTATAAAATTTTCCCTGAACACACAACCTTTTTCCATTTATACTAGATTGTAGGTTATTATTCCTTGCAGTTTCAAGATGTTCCAGTAGCATGTTTTTATCTTGTCTCTCTTCCTCTGTTAAGTCTTCACTTATGTATATATTAGATCCTTTCATTTTATATCCGTTCTTTGAAATGTTTTTTCGCTTTAATTTAGATAGGACTGAAGACAGAATGGATCTTAGAATTGCTGATTTTGCTGATCCTTTTTTCCCCAATCTGAATATATCAGTTATCTCCTGCTCTTGTATATTTATTCCGATTTTTTCTTCCAGTATAAGCTCTCTTATGCCGAAAAGTATTAGATTATTGCTTCTCAGTTTCCTCTCAGCTTCTTGAAGTTTTTTTTTTATTTTAGTGTTTTCCTATTCAACTGACCCAATTCTATTCTTAATGATTTGTACTTCTTGATTCACTGATGTCTTGAGAGCTTTCAGTTCTTGACTAATTGTTTAAATTTTTTTGGTGAGATTGCAATCGACTTCCTGAAGTAGTTTGTATATGTCTTCACTGGTAACTTCACATTGCGGCATACTGGCTTCGGTTTGGATTTCCGTATTCTACTACTAAGATAATGTTTATCACCTTGTATTACATTTTATCTATATTGACATGAAATGCACGCTTACATTGAACTTTTTGTCTGTTTTTTTAAGATAACACTTCAGGAATTCCATTCATTCAGCACTAACTGAGCTAATATTGTTTTGTTTATATACATTTTTCTCAAATTAAATGTTCTTACTTTTATCATCGAATAATCCAGTTCTACGAGTGAATTATAATCTGTTTCACAATTTTTCTCATTATCTTCTCATTATTTCTTATTATCGCCAATGTGAACAGCAACTTTTGTTGCTAATGCTGTATATCCTTGAACCATTCCCGGTGAAAAGTGATGTGTTTGGAAGCGGAGCTATCAGCTAACCATATATCTTCAACGTTTTCAGCATGGATATTTTTGGTTTCAGCGCTCAGAGCTTGATCTGCGGAATCCTCATTATCAGTATTGTTCTTCTTCTGAGCTAGTTTTCTGAATCGGCACTGGCTTTTGAGGTGACCCTTTCTATGACAAAAATAGCATTCGATAGTCCTTTTCTTGAACTTGGTATTATTGTTGCTACTTCTGTTGTCTGCTTTAGACTTGGATATTTGAAGAAAAGCTGTATTCGTTTGCTCCATTTGACACAAAATAAATTCTTCTTTCAGTAGCCTGGCCGCAAGGTTTTCGTAGATTTGTCTACCTTCCTCACATGAGTCCCATGCGGTTATGAACGAGTTAAATTTACTTGGAAGACTACCAAGAACTTTGGCAATCTTGTCAGTGTCACTAACTTTTACCTCTACATCTTCAAGTGCTTGAGTCATCAACTCCACAGTGCTTAAATGCTTCGCAATACTATCACTGTCGCTCATTCGGTAGTTGAAGAATTGCTGCCATAGCATAACTTTGTTAACAGCAGACCGATGCTCGTGGATTACTTTAAGACGTTTCCACATATCTGATGCTATTTCACACGTCATGATGGTTTGTAGCTGCTCGAACTCCATTGCTTTTGAAATAATAAGCGTAGCTTTCGCGTTCTTTTCTTCCAGCATTTGAACTGAAGCGTTGTCTCCAGGTTAAGCATCAATTCCATCAACTAATAATTTTCTAACGTAATGTCAACTTTTAATTCAATGAATGTACAACTTTTCTATACTTCATAAAGACTGACAATAAAATCAATAGCAACAACAAAATTTATTTTATTCAAGAAAAATAGATAAAGTTTAGCTGCCTTGATGATGAATTGCTCTTTCAACACTTCCCCTCAATTCAGCAGCACGCCAGGATGTCTGCTTTTTGTTCTTTGAATTCTATATATTGAACTACAATTCCATGTTGTAGAGGTCCCGCAAAAAATTGTACTTCACGTCTATGTGTGTCAAACGCCTATGTTCCGATCTGTGTAGAAGATTAATACAGAATTAATTATCTTCATATATTGTGATTGGTTTTTCCACGAATACTCTCAAATCAGAAAATAAATTTGAAATCCAAATCAGTTCAGTGGCAGCATTTGCTAGAGCCACGTGTTCAGCTTCAGTTGATGATAAAGCAACTGTATTCTGCTTCTTAGTTGCCCAACAAACTGTTGAATCATAAACTTGGAACAGATACCCAGTTATGGATTTTCTATCTTTACTTCCAGCCCAATCAGAATCAGCATAGACAGTAAGAGAAATGTTTCCATTTATTGGATAGAATAGTCCGTAGTCGGAAGTGCCTTTCAGATACCTTAAAATTCGTTTCAGTCCAATCCAGTGATGTTCGGATGCATTACTCTGATATCGGCTTTAAAAATTCACTGAAAACTTATATCTGGTCTTGTATTCAGCATAAGAAACATCAAACATCCGATGAGTTCTCTGTAGGTTTTTTTTTCAATGATGCATTCGGATATATGTTCAGAATTTCCTTTAATTTCTTCCACATTTTTCACAACCATTGGCGTTCTTGTTGGTTTGGATTCTTCCATTTGAAATCTAGCTAACACATTTTTGTTATAAACTGGTTGACTTAAAAACATTCCATTTTCACTGCGGTCTATTTTTATTCCCAAAAAATGTTTCAGTTCTCCCAAATCTTTCATGATGAATTCGTTTCTCAATTTCAGTTTGATATTTTCAATTTCACTTCTGACATTACCTGCCAAAATAATGTCATCCACAAAAAGTAGCAGCAAAATTATGAAATCTTGTCCGAAACTGATGTAGAGACAACTATCACTTGCCGGTTGTTTCAGTCCCATTTTCCTCATGAAGTCGTTGGATCTGGAATTCCATGCTCGTGGGGCTTGCTTGAGTCCATACAATGATTTTTCTAACTTGCACACCAAACTTTGATCTTTTTCAAAACCGTTAGGTTGTCTCATGTACACTTCCTCTGTAAGGTTTCCATGGAGAAAAGCATATTTTTAAATTAATTTGGTAGGCCAATAAATTTTGCTTTTTGATAACGGCTAGTAATACTCTCAAAGTTTCGCGCTTTGTAACGTTCTATATCACCATTCTCATCTCTTTTGATTTTGAAAATCCATTTGTTGTCTATTGCTTTTTTTCCTACTCGTAGTTTCGTGAGAGACCATGTGGAATTTTCCTGTAACGATTTCATTTCCTCATGAACTGCTTTGTACCACTTTTCTTTATCATTTCTATGTTCAATGTCATCAAAGCTTTCTGGTACATCTTCTGTGAAAGATTCCGCATTCATTGCAAATATAATGTAGTCGTCCAGATACTTGGGACTGACTGGTTACCGAGAACTTCTTCGTAAAATTTCAGCGTTATTCAGTTCTCCGTTCTCGCTTTCTTCCGCTAAATCACTTCCTTTAGCTTCGCCTTCATTACTGTTAGATGCCATTTCATTCGAATTTTTAATATCATAAAAATTATCGAAATCGTGAGAGAATTTGGATTCATCAAATATAATATCTCTTCCATGAAGTAATTTTCTGTCTTCAGGGCACGAAATACAAATTTTCTTCCTTCAAGTATTATTATTATTTGCCGTGGCGCTCCGGGGCGACTTACTGATATTGTCGGTGGTGTATTCACTTTTCAGCTGTAGGAAAACCCAGTGAACCTACAGCACCACCCCGGTTGATCGGTGCGCACTTCAAGCTAGCACCAGACGTCAGGATTGGCATCTAGGCAACTCACATCACACTTGATTCACAACAAGGCATGTGGCCACATAAAGAGACCCGTGTACTTGAGAAAGGATTCCGTATCCGAGCCTCGAACGCCTGTCTGATGCGAGCTAGAACTTCCACTGCTAAAGACCTTAGCCACTGAGCCACCGAGCCATCTCGTTCAAACATTTTTTTTTATCCATTAGGAGTTACCCAGACAGGACCCGTCTCCGGAGCTCCGACACTTCCGGAGGGTGCACTGGTGTATTATAAACCCCAGTAAACACTCCCCACGTCTGTGGGGTGAGTGATTACTGAGTCCAAGAGTCATGTGCCCTGAGAAGCCGAATTGAACCAAGAATTACGGCCTTCTGCATTTTTCCGGCTAAGTTTTCTGTCGCATCATGGCAAGCCGGTATAATTTTCAAGTTTGAGAGCAGTGGGTCCATCATTCCACCAAGGATCCCAATTATCAGAACCACGATCTTGACAGAATGATTTGGGTAAAGCCTGCGGAGTTCAAAGAGTAGTTCCCAATATTTAGTCCGTTTTTCCTCCTCTTTTCGGACGATGTTCGTTTCGCCAGGAGCTAAAAATTCAATGACGAAAATCGTCCTACTTTGATGGTCGAGGAGGACTACATCAGGCTCATTTGCATGAGGGTGGGGAATGAGTAGTTCCAATAGATTCGGCACTTCTCATTCTCCACAACGGACTCAATATCCACCGGAGCATAAGGTAACACCGGTGTCTCGTCTACACCGTACGATAGTCGTAGATGGTAGTACAACACTGCGTTATGCCTGTGCATATAGGCTGAGACCGCTTAAGCTGGACAAGCTGACAGCAAATGCCTTATGGTATCAGCTGCCTCACGACACGCTCTGCATCTAATGTCAGGGACCTCTATACCCATCACGCGACTACGGTAGACGAGGGTTTTGAAGACACCATCCTGGCAGGCTATAAAGAGTTCCTCGGTTTCCGACTTCAGCCCACTTGACCTGAGAAATGCTAAAGTTATGTTTCTGGATAAGCCAAGGACTTTAATGTTCTTGAAGAAGACCCCATGCATTGGCTTATCCCTGTCACACTCCGCAGCTTTCACGTGGGCTGTTTGCTGAACGGGTTCCAACTCGGTGACAGAGTTTGGGTTCGTCCGTTCAGTGTCGAATAGGAGACCAAGTTCATCGGCTGCACGGGTTTATGCCTTGAAAAGAAATGCTCCAATTCCTTCTTTTTCATGAACGCATACTAAGCAGAGAAGGGGATCTGATATCCTGATGACTTTACAGGCTCCATCCAGTACCATTCTGTTGTGTAGACCCTCCAAACTCAAAAGTTCACGTCCTTCTCGTTATCTGGGGAAGTATAACCTTGGAACAGACGATTTAGTATGCAAGCTCCTATAAAACTGCATCATTTTGGGAGTTTTTACGTCGAGTATAGGAGTAGAGTAGAATCGGAACGGCAAACATATTAGTTGCAGCAACTTTGTTCTTCCCCGACAGTTTTGAAGACCAGATCTGTCGGAGTTTGTGCTGATACTTGCCGCAGAGAGAGTTTTGAACAGTAGCTACCTCATGGGTGTGACGTTGTTCCACCCCTAGGTGGGTATACGTCTTTCCGGCATACAGATGATGTAGGATACTTCCGTCTACGAGCTGAACGTCCTCTCCGTATTCTTCGCATCGTCCTCCTTTGAGAAGAACCGTGGAATATTTGTCGATCCGAAACTCCATTTCGATAGTATGCGTATACTCTTGCACCACTCTTAAAGAGTGATGAATGTCCTTTTTTCCGGAGGCATAAAGTTTAAGGTCATCCATGTAAAACAAATGGGTGACCTTATGCCTCCGGTTGCTGGGGGTGCCGCAGTTGTATCCAGGGGTTTTCCGTAGTGCAACGGACAATGGCAGTAGTGAGATGGAAAAGAGAAGAGGGCTGACGGCGTCACCCTGAAACACGCCCCTTCTAAAGATAACCTGCTCTGTTTGGACTCTGACTTGACCAGATGTTATGGTAAAGCGAGTCCTCAGCTGTTCAATGAATCTCACTATTTTATCGGGTACCGCAAGGCATAATCGATCCAGGCCATTGAAAGGTTACGCTTTTACCGAACGGAGTCCTGCGTGATGCATCTGTTGATCAGCAGGTTCTCCTTACAGCCAGCGACCTTCATTGCTCATATATCCGTTCATACACCGGCTCAACTTCAGAGAGTATTCGCATCAGTTGTTGTGGCTTCAGGGGCTTGTTGTTGTGAAGCGCCCTGCGGGTTCTGATGCCCGTTTGGCAAATCATCGTTTTGGGCCCCACCACCTTGCCTATGACCCCTAATTCGAAAGGGTCGGTTGTGGGGGCCTCTTCCTCGTACATCCTGAACCGACTACTAGGGTATACCCACGGCCGACATCAGAGGAAATGAGCATTCCCTCTAGGGTGCGCCTCGAAGATGTTTATTATTATTATTAGTATTATTATTATCCTTGAATTGTCAAGCTTCACGTAATCTTTTGCTAATTGATGTTCAACTGATGTTATTATTTTCTCACAAACTTCGAACCGAATGATCAGGAATCAAGTAATTCTGACATGATGAAGTGTTGACATTTAAACCGATATATTTTTTCCAATAATAGTAATACATTGGAGTCATCTGCTCATGCGCAGAAATTGACAGCTTTTTGCTCTGATTTCTTGACTATTTGCTTGAATCGTCTATAGAGTAGACGGTAGTCTGTGTTTAAAATACAAGTGAATGTTTGCAGAACGAGCGTAGCGTATCGTTTATTATACTCTCCCGATCCGGCAGCGGTAAACATAATTATTTTCAGTTGCTATTGTTGAATCATTAAAAAGCCAAATTGCCCATTCCGATAAAAATTGATGACTTTTTGTCAATATTCAAGTCCATCAGCCATTATTCATATTTCTTGATGAAGTGTTCTTAGATAAAACTTTCATGTTTTTATGCTGTTACTTATTCGTAGACTATAATTACGTTTTGTAATCATAGTTTGGTAATTTTCCAAACTTTATGTTCACCTATCGAAACAGGATGATTTTTCCTTGAGCGCTTACTGAAAGTAGAAATGAAAAACTGGAACACCGTGGCAGGAACACTCACTGAAATGAGTTTGTAATACGTGAAAATTCGTTGGAGTTTCGAGTGAGACTAATACTGTAGAACCATTGTCAACAGTATCCAATTTCCTTGATGAAATGAGTTCATAATATAGATGAATCTGAGGCTGAATTCATAGAATCGTAAATTGTGGAAATAACTCAATGACTATTCACGTTTCAGTTGGCGTTTAGAAATCGGTTTTCAGTTTATTTTTTCAAATAATCATTTGTGATCCTGACATGAAATATTTTATTTCACAGTAATGCGAATTGAAATATTGATGATTATAGTAACTGATATTCGAAAAAAAATTGTTAATTGCAGGTACTGTTCTGGAAAAAACAAGAAACCTATTTTCATTATAGTGCCTGTGTTCAATGTTGATATTATAGCTAACGAGTTCAAGTATCTCATCATATATTTTTAGGGTCCAGAAATATTCACATAGCATCCCTCCAGAATAACAGATTCACCATTCATCACCCCTATATGTGGAGGACGTGACCTGAAATAATGATTCTATCATAGACATTGTTATTCTTTGCGGGGATAAATGAGAGCCGACTCTGAAGCTGATATTATTAGAACAAAATTGTTTTCTAACAGCTGCAATTCCAATGAATGATATTGGGAAGTTTTTATTAATGACTCTTGATCTCACTCATGTGTCTTTGAGTTGAGATATTTTGTTGTTCTTGGGAGAGTGGTAGAGTAAATGTTTCTCAAGTATTACGAAGTTTACTTATACTTATATAAATAATTTCAAGAATCAAATTATTTCGTAATAGAATTTTAATAAACATATATGGCCATAAATAACTGTAATTATCGACCTATTTCTTCTGCGAAACCGTTTCGTGAATACAGAATGGCCACTCGAAAACATTAGAGGGGATTTGGATAAAAATATACTACACCTTTTTCAAATGTAATTCAGAAAGTGTAACTTGAAAATCAGATTAGTAAAATGTAATTCGGAAAATAAAACTTGTAATTCAGAATTGTTAATTCAAATTCTGAAAGTATAATTTGTAATTCAGATAAGTTAATTGGATTCCAGAAACCGTAAACTGTTATTCAGAATGGTAAATTGTATTTCAGAAAGTGTAACTTCAATCATCAATTTCACATTAGTGAACTATTATTAAGAAAGCGTCAGTTGTAATTCAGAAACCATCACTGGTAATTCAGAAACAAGGACTTTACAAGTACGAATAGGGAATGTGAGAATTATTTATAATGTATAGAACATTATCTTGGTTTCTGAATTACAGCTGATACTCTCTGAATAACAACTTACGCTCTCCGAATTACACATTCTGAAATACAATCTCTTATCTGAATTACAGTTACAGTATTTGAATTTCAGTTCACCAATCTGAATTTCAATAAATCTTTTCTGAATTACAATTCATTATTGTAAATTAAAAAATTTTACTTTCTGAAATACATATACTTTCTGAATTACAACTGAAAACGGTGTTGTTGCTAAGTATTTCAATCACTTGTATTCCGAAATCCCATTATATGTTATCAATAATCCAACTTTATGCAAATTATCTATGAGAACTATATAAAATATGTCGGCAAACAAAAAATTATAAAACAGTCCCATACCACTGCCGAATCACTTCTCCCCAATACCTGGTGAAGTTTTTTTTATACGAACACCCTCAGCAATGATTCCTATAAGAACTAGTAAATACCAATCAGAACAGGTGACTACCTGCATTCTATAGTTTCACGGTTCTGTTGATCATCAGTGTAACCCCGGTCACGGAATTGGTCCAGACGATAATTCCAGAACCTACGAAGAAGTTAGACATAGAGCCATGTGTAGGTACCATAGAAAGCACTTTGACTAGGGCTTCGACTTCATCTGATGCCAAATAATAGAAGATTTTACATGTAGAATTGAGCAAAATGCCAAAATTTCATCAAATTAAATATTATGGGATATATACGAAAGGTTGGATTGTTAATAATCTATTTTTATTGGGCGGGGAAGTACCTGGTTACATCTTTCCAGAATGGCTTTATTGCCATTAGTGGACTCCATACATTCTTCATTTCTACGCTGGGTTGGGTAAAGACGCTGCTGATGACTTGAATTTCAATAGATTTTCATTTTTATAGTACCCAAAGTCTTCACCTGTCCAGTTCAGTCTACCGGATACGGTAGTGTTTCGGCAAAGCATGCTCTGCGATGTTCAACTCTCAAAAACATTTTTTTTGTATTTGCAGCATTGCTACTCCAATACACGAGCAGTGGGATAAAAAAAAATAGAGAATAGCAGTTCAGTCGGGAAAATAAGAAATCATCTATTTGCCACGATACATTGGAGTTTATTGTTAATTTTCATCGTTTACTTACTTTGTGTGCGACGAAATTGAAATAAAATACCGTTCCATATCTCGGACAACGGAATAGTCAACTCACATTGTAAGATTTTATTTGTCTTGAGACAAAATATGATACAAAAGCTACTCAACCGAATGGTTTCTTTCATACAAGCAGCTGTTAAGCCGAAACATTAATGAACGGAATCACCCCAGTTTTAAATTATTATTTATATTCGGATAGACTCAGTGATAGGTCAGAATTTTATTAGAATTCGCCTTTTGTTCGTTATTGCGTTGCAGATGTTATAATAGATTGATTCCTAGACGATATTTATAGGAGGATTAGTTGTTAAAATAAAACCATCAGATAGTAAGTGAGATACTGTATTTTTGTATATAAACTGTTTTTTGAAGTTATAGTTTATTTGGCTAAGTTGGTTCAAGAAGGCACCCTTAAAATTAATTTTACAACTGAAGACTGGTAAAAATGTTGCGAAGAAACTCTAGAACCCGTTACCTTTTTGAGAACATAAGAAATATTTTGAGAGTCCCAAAGCATCTCTCCAGACTACCTTCTGCAAGCGATGCCAGAACTGTTGCAATGAATACTCACAAGAGTAACCTTGCATACTGTGCTGATTGGCCAGTTTTCAGCGCCGTTTTCCAGAAGTTCTCTTTATTCGAAAATTACCTCAAGGATTTGGAGAATCAGCATTCAGCAGAAGGCAAGATAGTACGTCACAGTGCATCACCGACCTGTAGATCCTCATCTGCCGACACGTAAGAATAACGTTGAAATAGATTTGCAGAACTGACTTCAAGAATTTACGCGAGTTTTTCAACAAAAAATCTTTTTTTTATGAAAAACTGTTGATTTTACCCATAGGAAAAATCAGTGTTTGTAGAGCCTTTGTTGGCACATTTCTATTTACAATTTGGCTAGCTGTTTTTCGCACCCTGATTTTTGATATATTGTTTGATAGAGTCACTGATATACAATTTTCAATAATGCGATGAGTGAGTATTTTGTGAAAAAAGCTGCAATGTTCAAAAACTCGATAAACAACAATATTATCAAAAAAAAAAACGATTTTTGTAAAGTATATTTTATTTCTTACGTAGAAACTGAAAAACTGATGAAAAATACAGGTCACACAATTGAAACAAAAACAAAGTTGGGACCTGTAGAGAAAAAACTAAACACCTTGGGTAGGTGCCACCATTTTCATTCATCTATCTATGCGATATAATGGGATAAATTGAAAGATAATGACATATCACTTGTTTTATTGAAACTATAGAATTCCATGGAACACGGAATCCCACTCCAGAGTAGCCATACAGCTATTAGCCACAGAAAAAGTGAAAGTGTTTATCTGGGTTCTGTGCCATACGGAACTTGCGTCTAGATTGCAGTGCCATCACGGTAACGGACTATAGCAAAATTTCTTGACACTTTCAAAAATTCAAATTGTTTGTTATAGTTTGAAAATTGATAAATTTATATATTTCGGTTTATTTCCCGTGTGTAACGTCCTCCTTTTTGTATCCACTCACTCAAACACTTCTAATAAAACACAATACTCTTTACTTCATTCACGGAGCTCATAACCTGACAACACGTACCCTTCGACTGACTAGTCTTATGTTGTGTGTCACGATCAGTCACCCACATTCTTCATTGTTACCCAACTTCTCACCATGAATCATATATACTACATCTCTTCCTTATTATTATTTGTTTGAACGGGTATTAGACTATAACTGACTTATGAATAAATAACCACATGTTATTAAAATAAGGCTATAACTACTAACTAGGAGGTCCCTGGTTCCGGAAGATATCAGAATTCATAATCCTACAAATCAGAATGGTATATTATTTCAAAATATGGATTATTATTTCAAAGTATGGAATATACTTAAGTAAGACCTATACTGATATGATCTGCCGTGACATGGAGTAGGTAGCAATTTTCAACACTGGTTATCATCCCGTGAACCCCCTTGATGATCTCCTTGATCAGACTGTGTGTAATTATCTTTGTTTACATTCCACTGCCCTTCTACCTTTTTGAGATGTATTATGTTCCTAAGGTATTCCTATCGACAGCTATCTTTTCTTATCACTACGTCACCTCCCTTCTTGCCCACGATTGTGTGTGGAGCAGGATCAAAGTCTGGTGTAATCTTGTTAGTCTTGATCAGATTTTTTTGGTATACTTTCTCACCTACATTAACGTCAATATCCTCATTTGCTTTCCTCTTGCGATCCCCATATTCCTTCCCCTTCTCTTTACCAATTTGGTCTCTTTCTCTTGTTTCTTGAAGTATTACCATACTCTCCGAATAACTGGCACATGGAAGTTTATTTCTGAACTGTCTTCTAAAAAAGAGTTCACACGGGGTTTTCCCGGTCACCGAATGTGGAGTGCTATTATACATAATTTGGTAGTCACGTAAATCCTGCTGCCAGTTATTTTTCAGTGCTTGGCTGATCTTGAGTCTTTTGAGAATTGCTCTGGTCTGGCGTTCAACTTCACCATTCATTTGTGGCCAACAATATGGTATAGTATGGAAAATCTTACTACCATTCTCACTGCAGAAGGTTTTCATTTCCCCGCTAATAAATTGTCTTTCATTATCTGCTGTAATAGAAACCAGAAATCCAAGCCTGGAGAATATCTCTTTCATGGCACTTATTGTGTTTGCTGAATCAATATTTTTCATGAGATTGACTTCTTTATACCTACTGAAATAATCGATGAATACAAAAATGTATTCACCACTGGGTAATGGTTCCATAAAATCAACGGCTACATCTATCCATGGTCCCGTTGGCACTTCTCTCCTTTTCATAGGATGCGGCGCCAATGGGGAAGAAATCAAGGTGCAGCCTTTACATGATTTTATTACCTTTTCTGCGTTTTCATCGATCTTCGGCCACCACACTTTAGTGCGAAGTCTATATTTCATAGATACTATGCCAGGATGTCCTTCATAAGCGGCATTTAGTAAGCGCTGTCTCAACCTTATTAGTATCACTATCCTACCTTCTCTCAATAAAATCCCATTGCTGAGGCAAAATTCTTCTTGGAACACTCGGCAGTATTTAATTGGATCTTGCCATTCGTTGGTTTCTATGCCTTTTTTTATTTTTAAGATCTCCTCGTCATTTTCTGAGGCTTGTTGAATTTCCTGTAAGGTCACTGCTATCGGCCGGGCATATTCTACTATTTAGTGAACGTAATCATGATCAGTAAATAATGGATGTGAATTTGATTGACACAATCTTGACAACGGGTCTGCTATATTAGACGTTCCCGGCTGATAAACTATCTTGTATCTGAACGATTGTAACCTCAAAACCCATCTCTCTATACGTGCACATGGACGTGATCTTTGCCCAAATATGGTTTCTAAAGGTTTGTGGTCCGTATTCAGTTCAAACTCTTTCCCATACAGGTAAATCTTAAAATGCTCTACAGCCAAACTAATGCAAGTGCTTCCTTTTCAGTCTGGCAATATGGCAATATCGTTTTTGTGTCCGTTCAGCTTTTATTTGATTACGGCACGTGACCCTACTGGGCTCGCGTCCGCAATGACCTGAGTCTTATCTTCCGGGTCGTAGTATGTATGATTCTAATGGTCTGATACCATTCTCTGTTAGTGTGTGTCCTCAGAATTTGATTTCTCTAACTTTCTTGAGCAATATATTATTCTCCTTCAATGTTCCATCACACAAAAGTAATAATTTTTCCATTGTTTTTTGTAAAATTTCTGGAGCTGCGTTAATTCCAAATAACAGTCTCTTGTATCTGTAGAGTCCCTTACTACTGAGGAATGTCGTAATATAGCGAGACTCTGGAGAAATTTCAATTTGATGAAAGCCATTTTTTATGTCCAGCATAGAAATATATTTAGCTTTACGTAAATGTGGTAGAAGTGAGTTCATTGTTGGGAGTGGGTGATTTTCTCTCTAGATGGCTGTATTTGCTTTTCTCATGTCAATGCAGATTCTTACGTCTCCATTTTATTTAAGTATTGGTACCATGGGTGATACCCACAATGATGTCTAGGCTAAGTAGTTCCTTTAGTTTTTTATTGATTTTTGATTCCAAGGGAATGGGTACCCTCCTATAAGGCTGGCTTACAGGTGTTACTGTTTTGTCTATGGGAATGTTGACAATAACATCTTCCATTTTGGGAAATGCTGATACATCCACATTGTTTAAATCTAACCCTATCCTGAGAATATTCAACGCTATAGCGGTATCTTTACCCAATAGATTCTTTTTACCATTTTTTATGACGTAAAAAGTAACTGACTCTCGATTATTCGCTATCTTTATCTCGCTATCAAAACAGTCTAAGATTTGTAAAATATTTTTCACCTGATTAAATACCCGAACTTTTGATTTATTCAAAAATTCCCAGGTTTGTCACATACAATGTTACATTTACTACCGGAATCTATTATTGGCTCTCGTAGTTATTTTTGAAGGCCTAAACTTTTTGCTGGAGGCTAAACGTTGGTTATCAATTATCCCTGTGAAGTAGAAACTACGTTTTTGGCACAGCATCTTGCATAATGCCCAACTCGATGACAGATATGACAGGTGACATTGTTTACTTGGCAGTTGTGTTGCTTATTGTCGTAATCCAGTCCGCAGCAAAATTATTTTTTTGTACTTATGTTTCTTCTACTATTTCCCGTCTCAACGGCATTAATGCAAATGGAGGATGTCGATGGATTTTCGTTAAATTCCGACATCTGTCTTTCGATCGTTTCCAGCGAATTTGCTTCGGCAATGATGATGTCAAGGTTAACTGCATCTCCCATAGCCAATATCTTCTTTCTCAAATCGATCGACAAACCCTTTTCCGTTATCTGATTGATGAGCTGTCTATCCAAATTGGAGAATTGACATTTTGCGGCCTGATGACGAAGCCTTACTAGAAACTTCTCAAATTTTTCCCCTTGTTCTTGCTTGAGAAGTCTGAATAGATGTCTCTCATATACTTTGCTTTGTTTGGGTGCAAAGTACTGGTCCAGTTTTTGTGGAGCAATCTCATAATCATCATCTCCATCAGTAAAGTTCGCTCCCGGTAAATGGTAAAATACCTCTTGTAATGCAATGCATCCAAAATGCAACAATACTGCCCTTTTCTCTGCTGAATCAATACTTACTGCTTCTAGATAAATTTGCAAGGCCCTTCTCCATTTCTGCCAGCGCAGTCCTACTGAGCTGGCATCGCCGTCGCAATCGAAATTTTCCAGCGATGGGATGTTAATATTCGTCATTTTTCCTGAAACAATATACATTTAGATGAGATAAGTTACATTTCATCACCTATATGCAGATGTATGGATGAATATATATTTGTGAACACCACTGACGGGAGAAAGCATGTAGCTGTAAAGTCGAAATATACTTTTTGAGCCTTTGGTTCCTAATTATCAACCTCGAGACTTGCAAGTTGCATAATTATTTTTCATGCGCTTTTTCCATCTTGGAAGACCGGCAAATTTTATTTTCTCATGCCCTATTCCATCTTGGAAGACCGGCAAATTTCATTTTCTCGTGCCCTTTTCTATGTTGGAAGACCAGCAATTTCATTTCCTCACGCCCTTTCCCATCTTGGAAGACCGGCAAGTTATATTTTCTCGTGCCCTTTTCCAATTTGGAAGACCTGCAAAATTTATTTTCTCGTGTATTTCATTTCTGAACTACTGTTTCCTCCTTTTCAGTGGATTTGTTTACTATTCTCACGTTTCTTAATTGTTGACATGTACTCAATCGGATTTTCTTCTTTTTATTTTTCCTCGTCGCCAATTGTAACGTCGTCCTCTTTGTATCTACTCACTCAAACACTTCTAATAAAACACAATACTCTTTACTTCATTCACGTACCCTTCGACTGACTAGTCTTATGTTGTGTGTCACGATCAGTCACCCGCATTCTTTATTTACCCAACTTCTCAACATGAGTCATATATACTACACCGTGAATGAGATTTCAGTACATGGTTCTGTAAAAAGTAAAGGTATCAAATTATTCGAAAGCAATCATGTATATAACGTTTTGGAAAGGCAATCTCCAAATGAAACATTTTCTATGATAGAGGCAAACATAATCCCACAAATGAATATTATCAAACCACCGCATTTGGTTTCAATAGAAGGGAGTCGAAAAATTTACTATGACGAGGAGTCTTGAAGTAACTTCATGTTATGTTTCACAGGTAGATGAAAATCGAAGAGTTAATGAAACTTCATGTGACTGTAGAGCGGGAGTCGCAGACGAAATTGCAATCATGCAATGGCGGTACTTTGATATATTAATTCACCGCTAAGTTCGAGTTTGAAAACAGATTTTCAAAAACAAAATGTGGAAAACCGCCACAGAGAGAAAAATACAATAATATTTTACGCTTATTTGTACACAGACGGAAATATTGTTGGTACATAAGCAGGATGAGAAGAGATATTAGATTTCCTTCCACCAATGAAGTGCTTGCTGCACACGTAGGTAGACACCTAGGTTGCCACTGTGTATTATCCAGGCTGAAAAAGTTACTGACAGTCGGTGAGATATTTCGCTGACATTATTATATATTATTGATTGAAACAATGACTCTTTTGCATAATACTCTTGCATGTATTTCAATACCAGTATTTGATTTGTCAAGAAATTTTGCAACATTCCGCCTCCAAGATGGCGTTGGCGTCTAGACGCAAGAGTTCTATAGAAAAGAGATCTATACTGATAGTACAGCCGTTTTCTAATTGTAGGTGTGAGTAGATCGGAGTGAATCAGATTAGCTCCTGAAGTGATATGACAGAACAATATTTATCATTTTCCAATAATTGAACCCATTTATAAAGTAATGTGCAGTTCCAATTGAAAGCTCGTTTGCCCAAACTGAACCTGTACCGAACTCTTTACCTGACTTTATAAATACGTTTGATTGGAACATAATTTTTTATGTTCTGCCAAATCACTTCTGGATGTACCCGGAGTTACCCTGAGCTAGTGTTTGTGGCAGATCAAAAGGTGGTTACTATGGTACAACCAATGTTGTCATCTCGAATTATAAAAAGCTGTTTATGGAATGCACTGGTTTATCGTGCAGTTATTGAAGAGTTACTACAATAACGTGAGGCAGTATTTGATGAAACTGAATTTTATTAGCGAATGGCACTATTCTGTGATTGAGAACAGAGATATTGCAGTTTTGTCTGCTCGTTGCTTGTTTACACAGGCGTTCGTTATTCAAAACCGATGAATCAAATCTAGTATCTCAAATTTTTCTGTATACATGATTCATTTTAGACTGAGATACAATTATTGAGATGATAAAATGGTCAAAGGGGGCTTGGATATTGATTTGTGTTGAAAATATCATATAAGAGTCATGAGTTATATCGCATCAACAATCGTGTCCGAAGTGAAAATAAAGAAACTTCAATTCTGGCTTAACCGATCACTAATGAAGGCAGGCCTTATCTTAATAAAGTTGTCCTTATTACAGATTCACATTGTGCGTGCGTACATGTCAAAATAAGATGAACTGCATTTCTGCCTGACGTTATTATGAACTGCAATATCTCTCTATTAATACTTTTTTTGTAGTTTTTTTTTAACTTTGAGGACTTTTCAGATACATGCGTGTTCAAGCAGGGTTTTTGAAGCACTTGCGGTTTATGTGCATATGCGTTTTTGGCCCTTGTGTCTGAATAATTTTGTCAATACCAGAGTAATGCCATTGATATGGAAGACCACGCCCTTGTTAGAGGACCCTGTATAATCAATAGATCTATAGTTCAAAATAAACACATTATGATTTAATATAATCCATATTTTATAAAGTTTGTCACATTTCATTCATTTGATGTAATATGTGATAATTGAACATTTTATTACACACCACCATCAAATTCTCTTTTTGCTTCGACGGCATCGAAATTACATATAGGTTAGTCATATTAATCGAAGATATTACACAATGTCCATTTCAACAGAGTAATATGAAAAATTCCGATATTTTATGAATACTTGAAAGGCCAATAAAAATTATATCAATAGAAAGCTTGAGTGGTACACCACAACATACTGAAATGATATACAGTGTCCATTGAAGATGTTTCCCTTTGAGGTAGGTAGTACTGATGGGCACATGACACGTAACCTGTAATAGTGAGCATATTATAAGTTAATTGTAAACAAATTCTTCATATCTTGGGGCAATAGATTACCCACCCCGTATAATGAACAACTACAAGTTTCATGTGTCATACCTCAGTCACCATCAGACTCAATCTATTTTCTACCCCCACAATAGTCCGAAAACGACTACTTTTGATAACAAGCTGCCTTCAGAGGATCTTATTGCTTTAACTTTCATTTGAAGTAGTTAATTAACATGGTAAATTCCATTTTCAAAGCTGGGACTCTGAACATATTGTGAGCAATTCAATCTCTCGATGGTGTGATATTATAAACAAAGCATATAATGGTGCACAAAGTAGAAGAGGGTTCCTAGCGTCATATAATTTAATAAGGTATATCTGGGAGATAACTCTGTTTTGAACTTTTTGGAAATGCTATTTAATCCATTCTCTACACAATTCAAACATGAATTATTTTCGACGTCACCAATGTCAAATTCAGATCCATTATGTTCCTTTTGTTTTTAACGAAAGTTCATTTAGCTATTTCATTTCAAACGGAAACTCTGATTGGTTGGACAAATAAACTGTTATATCAAATTACCCATTCAAAGATATACTTTTTCTTCAAATGACATTAAAAGCAGCTTAAACGTTGTACTTCCTCCGGCGTCGGGCTGATACCAAGCAACTCGCCTTCGAAAGTATACAACAAATTATTTCGAAATTATCAATAGCCTTGGGATATTATGTGAGAAATTAAAAATATTCAGAACAAGATTCCTATTTGAAGTGAGACATATTATTATATTTCTTATTGAGAATATGACAAAATAGATCTGACTCTTTATATTTCATTTCATATCATTGTTTTTTGTCACTTGAGAGATCTGATACGTTTGTAACAAGGAATCCAAAAATGTTGACCATTTTTAGTAACAATCTTTATAGACGCTATCATAGTGGGAATAACATCACTTGGGACTCGTCTTTTAATCAGTGATCTCTGCTTATTTTCACAGCAACCAACGAAATGTTCTGATGAAGGGAGTGCGAAGTCCTGAAGGTACAGAGTAATATATTTTTATTGGCTATGATAACCAATGGTTCACCTAGAGGCATTCTCTTGAAAAGAGGGTATAACCTGAAAGGGGCTAGTCTGGTACGACCACGATACCTTCGAGTTTCTGAATCAGAATCTTATTCAGTACTCTAAAAATCAAACAAAAAAGTGGAAATGCATATAAGAACAAATACCAATTCATTGTGAAAGCATCTTCGGGACTTGAATCAGGATCGGGGCTCCAAGACACGTAGACTTCGCACTTTGAATTCAATGTGGATACAAATCAGTCAATGATTGGGTCCCAAAATATTTCGCAAATTTTTCTGAATATACTGTTGTTCATTTCATATTCGGTTTCGAAGCCTTGAAGCAGTGTCCGCATGAGAGTTATCTTTTGAAGCAATATATGATGCAATACACATTAATTTATCTTTGTTCACACCAATCCCACATGGCATGGCGTATTGAATACTTCATTTTTAGTTTAAACAAGTTATTGTCTTGTCATCAAAAGCATAAAATTATCTTATTCCTCATTCCGTTTCCTACAAAGAGCTTTACTACAAGAAATGTAGCCAAGGTATATAAGAGTAATAATAATTCTTTCATACTAAGCGACTGCAATAAAAATTGCAAAACTTCATGTATATGAAGTGATTGAAAATATGAAGGGATGCTAGGCATTGATATAATTATCTGTAATTTCAATATGTTGCTCCTCAGGTATGTTATGTCACCTTATACGATTCCAATAAAGGGTATTTAGAACCATTTACGAATTCCAAGTATCTGGAGATTTTTTTTTCAAATGACTCTAACCTGGTTCTGTGTGGAGTGAAATGCAAGGTAGCAGAAGAATCAAGTATTTACTCTCTCTTGATTAAACGGTTTTCATAATAAATAATAAATATAGCCGTCTTCTACCTATGCATTTGGGTAAACTCTATGAGTGTTTATGAGGGAGTAGTATTATTATCAATATTATTATTAATCTTCACAGGTGAAGGCAAAACTTGAATTTTCTTCATTCGACTTCGTACTCACTTTAACTTTTTTTGTGAACTTTTTTCTGGTCAAACCTGATTCAGATTGACTTGAATTGCTTGTCACGCCTTCGGCATTTCCTTTAAGTTATAAGTTCAATAGTAGTTGTCTTTTCGAAACTTTAAATACACGAAATAAAGGGTTTGTACTCCTCTGGGAAACCATCGATAATATTTCCACCAACTTTTGGTTTCCATTCGAGGGTTTCGATCAACTTTAATAATCATTAATTGGCACAAAAAGTTAATGATTGGTTTGTCTGTGGTGTGGATGTTCAATATTAGGTCTTCTGCACTTGTGTGAACAGTTTCATATTCGTCGTTGTCATTGGGGTCAATTTGTCCAGCGTTCCATTCGTTATCCTGATTTTGAATATTTTCATGTATGTTATTTTCGGGGTCTCTGCTTGTGGATGGCCTTTTATTGTCTAGGACAGGATTTTCGTTGAATTCCTGCATATGTCTCAATATCGGGAGTTCATCAGTCTGTCTGACAGTTTCATTTGGGTAGAGTTCGATTCTAGAAATGGCATCAGCGTTCGTATTTTCCCTTTTTTGTGAATAATTTGGTAATCAAACTCTTCAAGTTTCAGTCTCCAGCGAACCAATCGTGAATTGGGTTCTTTTGAAGACATCAACCACTGGAGGGGTTTATGTTCCGTAAAAATTTTGAATTTTCGATCGAAAAGATAGGGCCTAAAATATTTGGTTGCCCAGACGAATGCAATGTTAATACAACGAACACTCTCGATACTCTGATTTACCTATCCTACGTTCATTTCAGCAGATTCTGTGGAAGCTTAGAAACTCCATCATATATTCTTTTCCATCCTGTATATCAACAAATACCATTCCTCGTGAACGCGTAGTATGCAAGTATTACTCTAATATACCTTAGGATGTAACATACTGAAATTTCACCAAATTCTGTTCATTCCTAAAATTCCCCTTATATCACTGGCTAGTCCTTTTTAAGAAATGTGATATTAATTTCGAAACAAGCGGGTCAGAACATTTGTTTAGAGTGTTTTGGTTGAGCAGATAAAATTCAAATTAGGTGAACGATTAGGGTAGAAAATTTTAAGTAAGCGGAAAGTTAAAATGGGATTACGAGTGCTTTTAAGCACCTAGATGGCTAGTTGCGGATATTCGCGAGCGGACAAAAATGTTTTTATAATGAATAAAAATCTAATATATTCATTGAAAGCCTTTTCGCAACATAGATACAGAATGTATCAAGGTAAACTGGGTACGACTAGGAAGCTTAAGGTCGGAAACGCACACCCAATTCATCTTTGTCGGTTGCTAGAAGCCTTAGTGTAGAATATACGAATAAATTTGACTGGCAGTGGAAATAGGACAGCCTTCGGTCCGGTTGAAAGCTCCATTTGCAGATGTCGCTTGAGTTTCCTAGTTAGGAGACATAAAAATTGATGATGTGCCAAAAAAAATGCAGGATTTCTTATCGGATCATTTTCACATTTCTTTGAAATAATTTCGTAAGAAATAAAATTTTCACATTCAATCAATGACTTTTCATGAAATAAATTTCCAGCATCAAACTATAATGGATAGTAGAAGGCAGTAGTGAAGAGCCTAGATAGAAAATAGTGATATTTCTGGATACGCTAGTATCCCGAAGTTATACTTATTCTTACAAGTAAAGCACAAATTCTACCAGCAAGCATCAGTAGCTTTGTCTTAAGGTAAAGCGATACAAAAGCGTTAAAAACGCCAACCCCATTTGAGTATCGATACCTAAGGTGCGCATCTACTTAAGAAATGGTAATTAGCAATTCATTAATTTTATCTATGTTTCTACTATATCCCATTTGTTTATAGACAATAAGCAGCAAGCATATGCTTCCTAGAGTCCGTATCAAGCCATACGGTGAAGAGTACATACAATCTAAGATACTTGTGGTGATTGATGCTCTCATGTTAGATGGTAGGCCGTGGTGTTCATGCAGCGTACTAGAGGCAATCGTGATGGTATAGCTGAGGACTAACAGTGTGGTGAAGTAACAGGACACATGGGTTAATCCCTAACCCTAGCGATATGGAAGTGATACTTATGCTGTATAAGGAAATGGAGTCTATCTAAAAGACCCTGCAATATAAATTATATAAATGTAGACAGGGTTGAGACGGAAGTTTATCTGAGTTTTGGTATAGGAATCAAACCTACATCGATGTAAGGTGGACTAGAGTAGCGACTCCGATAGTTCAGTCGTTTTCTTCGTGAAATGTGGTAACGGGGAATTTGAATTAGTCAGTGGACCTTCCGCTGACTATAATAACTCCACAATTACACAGGTGTTCTTTAAAAATCCACAAAATACGCGTTCCCTCATCCATCTTAGGTCACAAAAAAGAGACGCTTCGAGAATACCATTTTTTCTACCCCAAAATACCTTTCTCCTCTAGTTACATTAGATACATCATTTTCTCAACTTCAATGTTGAGAATCCAGGATATTTAAACAGAGAGAATAAAATAGTTCAATTATTCTCTAAGCTGTCAGACGAATGAGAGGTTATGTTGATTTATTGACAATAGCCAGCCGGATTCATTGGCAATTCTATTATATGGAACTAGGAAATACTTTCCCCAACTACCCACTTGGATGGTAAAGTGCCTCTCCAATTTGAGCCACTCTCAACACCAGGAATGCAGGAGGAGGCAGAGATTCGGTAAATTCTACCTTAGGGAATACTTTCAACCACTAATTATCTTTTTTTTCAGAAACCTTCAAGGCTGGGTTAATGAAGCTGTTGTTGAGAATTGATATATATTAATTTGAGCCCTGGAAACTATTTTAATAAACTGACAAGTGGAATAGTTCGGTTCTTTCCTGATACATGTGGTATTATCATATCCTTTCTACCTATGGGAAGCTCAAAAAAATTATTACACATGTCCTCAGCAGTGATGTTTTACAAAATCAAAATACCTACAATATGCATATGAGTACTATCACTGATTGAATATCGATAACTGAACTGAATGATATTCGGCAATATTTGGAATATCTCAGATAGTAAAGGCAGCAGAAACGTATTCTATCAACAACAACAGAAAATATTTTAACTGAAACGAGCATCTCGGACTACTCCCCTTTACAATTTTTCAGAAAAACACTCCCAGTAGTTTCTCATATACATATCGACTCATCGTGGTTAACCTAGCCTGTATAATATAAAATACTAATGACGACAATAAAATTTCAAATACACTGATCTATACTACACACAATATTGAAAATAGGATAATGATGGACACTTGTGCGTGACGACCATCTGCTATCAAAACTGTTTACATCCTGATTATAGAGACAATCTGCACGTGCTACTAGAAAGCGTTTCCTGATAATACTCTAATATATTCTACTTTCACTTTGAAGAGGTGCAAAAATTCCTTTTTTTTTTTCGAAATCTCAATACAGTTAATCCTGTTTCTCATAGATGTTCAAAAGTAGTAGCAAACACTTATCTGTTGGGCATTACTCTTAGAGGAAATCAACGGACGTACTCAACTACTGAAGCGTGCGTATTACCATCACAATACCCGCAAAATACTGTTTTTTTTTTCAATTTGACACTCTCTATTTCGAAAACGGAAAAAGTTAGAACACATGCTTATAGGAAAAACTCTTATTTCCACCTAACAAACCAATCCCCTAACGTTTGTCACCCTTTATTGAATGAGCCGTAGAGCGTTCGCTTTTCAACAACAAAGTGTGCGCGCATGACAACACATGTTGAAAGTTAAGGACCTCATCTGGCCTATTAGCTTGACTATGTTCTTCGAGGACTTCATAGAGTTGCTCAGAGAGCTGCCAAATAATTTTTTACTTTTAAGTGCGATTTTTCAATGAAAACGTTTAACTTAAAAAAATGTATATATTTTATTTAATTTGGTTTAAAATGTTCAAATCCCCATTGGTTCATAAATATCAAATTTTGGGTGGAGTCACCACGATACATCCTGTAGCTTCGGCTCCTTTCGGAATTCACCAAGAGCTTCCACACGAGTAACCTAATGATTCATGATTTCTCAACAAAACAAAGTGAAAATAATTCCTTGCTATTTATTAAGAAATGGTATTTGTGAGCATTTCTTTGTGGGCACTAATCCGTTTTGAGGAAATTTTTGATATATAATGGAAAATTTGGAAGTAACAATTCCATGGAATCCCAAATTGTCAACTGTTTTTCCATGGCCAAACCAGTACAATTGAATAATCAACTGTATATCCTTAATTTCCTAACCACTTCACAATGTTGAAGAACGATCTTATCACAAAATCGAAATTTTATTATATAATAACAAGGAAGCTATATGATATCTGAGGAAAAATAGGTTTGAATTCTCATCCGGTGAACCGGAAGTGGTGAATTCGAAGTTGTACTGTCAAAATAAGCGTAGTTGAGGCAGCAGCTATACTGAGCAACCATGACCGACCGTCCGCGACCGTCCACCTACGACCAAATTTCCAAATCGTGTATTCTTATCGGATAACTCACACAGAAACTATAGAAACATTTTGGGTCGTACCTCACCTTGTGGTCAGCCGATACCATATGTTGCTGCGAATCCGTAATATATTGGTCCTAGTTATGTTACTTTATTATTTTAAACTTGTCACATTTTCTTCTTTATGATATTCTCCACCATTGTTGGTATTGATTAAAATTTTGATATTTTGTAGTCAAATTGTTTCTTAGCTTGGGTTCTTTGAGATTTCAACCTTCCACAATCTGAAAATGAAAAATGTAAAATCAAGGAAATCCATGCATGTTTAAAAGGACCATACGTCAATTTAACCTGATTATTCCACTTATGTTATGTGTTAACATAGCGTGTTTTGATTCGTTGAAATTTTTGTGTTGATAATTGAAAACATCATGATTTCCATTTTGTAGTTCGGCTATTGATTGGCTACTGGATATGTATATAGATCTACAGCTGTCAGTTGGCAAGTTCCGGAATTGAACAACAACAAATAATTAAAATCACTGGCTATAGTAGTTCAAATGGTTTCGATGTTATTCATGAAATAATTTTAACAACTACAACTGTTAACAAATTTCAACAATATGTTGCTTTAGGCAACCACACTCGCGCAAGCAACATAATTTGTTTCTCAAAATCGAAGGAATTTCTATTTCGATTATCACCGATACTCTTGTTGAATAACCTACGACAAGTCACTACATTTTAAAGACTCGAAGTATTATTTTAATATGGCGAAATTTTGAAGAATATAATTTTTTCATCAAAAGTTGTTGAAAACTCTTTTTGAACCATATTCTGAATAAGAGTCAGTCGTCAGTTAGTGATTTGGTATCATTCTCACAAGTTATATTAATATTTTCTCGGATTGCGATGATTAAGGCTCAACCTTTTTAATATATTTAATTTGATTTGTCATAATTTATTCAACAGATATTCTAGATATACCTCACAGAATATGATTAAAATAATTCGTTCATATTTTAAATCTGGAGAACACTCCGAATGTGTTCCGATATATTTTCTCTTTTTTAAAACCCTAAGAACTTTCTGAGCGAGTTATCATTAGTATCCAATCATCTTGGAGTATTTGACCTGGTCAAATGTTTGGAGGTTGCCGCGTACCATTCTAATGGAAGTTGTTTACGACAATTTCCCGAGAGACTACTCCAAAACTCAATTTTTAACCAGAATTGAATTTAACTGGTTCCCTGATGAGATTATATAACTTTCAAAACTTATAGAACTTGAATTCGCCATGAGTCACATAACGACTCTTCACTCAATTCGAATACCTTGGGGTTATACTGATAATGTCTACGGGAAAACTATAAATTGCATTAGAGGAAGTCTTGAACCACCAAACGAAGTTTCCGAACATCATTCGCAGTATTTGGGAATGAGTTCGGAAGGGACTACGAATTCTCTAAAGGCTATACGACACTGAAATATTACTTTTTTGTAGAATATATCACCTTCACTGCCGGGTCGAAATTACTTTGCTGGCAATCAAATAGATACGAGAAAGTCGAATTGGTATTTTTAGCACTTGAGAAAATATTGACAGTTTCTTATAATATCGAGAATCTGTACTAGGTGTTATTATTTTCACTGTTGAAGTAAAGCAACATTGATTGGAAACAGAATTTTTTTGCCGATTATGGAAAAAACACAAAACAAACAGAATCAATTTATTCAAAGGTGCAATTAAAGGAAAAACCATTAGAAAAGTTGAATGAATATCCAGACGTGTTAGTTCCCATAACAGATGTATTTCCACTACGCAAGCTGTTGATAATTTGTAATGTTCTTCGTCAATATTCGAGTAGGGTTTTGAAGAGTTGGCATTGTTATGACCTGGTTTTTTTTGCTATTGTTCTTAAACACCACTTTTGACCAATCGACTGACCGTGGTCGACCTATTGGGGTGGTTAGTATTTTTTTCCCTTGGTTTTCAAACAAATTGCTTTGGCGGAAGATTTTGTCCAATTTTGAATCAAATTTCTTCCAATCGGCATTTAATACCAGTGATCATTTTTGGTTTCCCAGTGATGATTTTGTCTTAGGAATAATCTGTTAATTTTAATATTTGGGCCCCATTTTGACAAAAGTCTTTTAAATAATCTGACAGGACAAACGTTGCAGTCATTGTTTCCATAAACATTGTTGAACCTCCTTAGCAATTCGGGCTGCATTCAGGGTTATATTTGATTCGATTTGATTTTTTGATTTTATACGGAAAAAGGTAAACAAGCAGCAGCTTCACCACCTCGCCAAGCTAATTCCACCGCGGCTATGTGATAGATTTTCCGTTACAGCCCTTCAGGGGTATTTTCATCTCAGAAATTTATCAATAATAATTTTCTGCTGAAGTTTATAATCGGTTCAAATAGTATATAGAATCCATTTCAACAGTTGGTGCCATGATGTAGGACAAATATTTTCTGCTCAGCAAACCGAATGATGCTTTTCGTGTTGATTAGGAACAGAAGTTACGAAATTGTGGAAAACTTTTCAATTCCAACTGAAATATTTGAACATATCATATATATTTTAGTATCCGTCATCCAAATAAAGTCAAACATTTTTAAAGTTTGAAATGTTTGAATTTCGTTAAACTAATTCATCTTTTCTATGTCATGTGAAATTTTTATCCGACTCAGTAATTCATTTATACGATTCAGTGTTAGTAGGCGAAACTAAACAAGAATGTTGGTAATTCAAAAACAATCACAAAAAGCTTTCAAGAATAGTTGGGATTTCTGATAATTTTTGTCGTACAACAGTTATAGGATATTGTGTGTCAGGCTTGACAATCGTTATTAAACTTCTTATCGGCTTTGACAAGTAGTGTCAAAATCAAACTATTTTTGTCGGTAACGCTCTACTAACATTTTTCTAGTGCATTTAGTGCAATGCCTCAGGTAGATAATACAAATCTTGTACGACTTTTTTATGCACACAACTATACATTCCTCAGTTTAGTTTGGGAAATACCGAGTTTATTTTATCAACACCTTATGAAAAACTAAGAGCTATGAGTCTTATTCTTCTCATCAAGAAATGAACAACATCCAGAAAGACTGAAGTATAATGCATTCAAAAGTTTTGTACGTGAATGATAGAACGGACAACAAAAAACATTAAATTACTTAGAATTTACGAAAATAGTGCAAGATATTTCTGAATTCGGACTTCATATATTATAACATCACAAGATAATGTTAGAGACGATATAGAATCACCTTCTCGACATACTGAAGTATTCAGTCAACAAGAAACGTATTACACCATCTTGAATCAATTTGGGACAGAAGTTTTATATTTGTTTGTGTAAAATTTAATTCCGACATGAAGAAAATATGTTTCGAGGAAATGTGATCCAGCTTCTTTAACAATAGATGTTTCCACCTCAACATGACTGAATATTTCATACGGGATTTGAATGAAATAATTTCTAATCAACTTTTTTTTTATGAATAAACACTCAGCTATAACTCCCTAGACTGTCACAGGGGCAGCTCTCAATTTTTTGTTTCAACTTAAAGACGAAAAAGGAATGTGTGTTCCCTAAATAGCTGCCCCTTCTGATTCTCAATAGCTTTTGGGAATATATTTCACTTCGTTTTCGACGGTACGAAAATACTGAAAAAAAGCTCTTCATTCGACTTTTTGATGGAGGCACTGACATGGACATTTCATATTGATCACTTAGTTGGTTTGTGTTGTTTATTTATCTGCTTTGTGTAGTTTAGTGAGCTGCTGCGAATTGAGTCAGGGTTATAATTTTCAGGTTACAAAATTTATTCCAGTGTATTTTTACCGTGATTCATCAGGTTTTAGGACGTAGTATTTCCTTGTTGTTGGTTTGCTGATAACGTTATAGGTGTGAGATTCGAACTCACTGAGATTTCGACCATACTTTTATTGATATCGTTGTTTACCTTTTTCCATCAATGATCATGAAAGATAATGACACTGTCAAAACCAAGTAGATGGCTGACAGATGACGTATGTCGATTTGCAATTCCGACGAGTTCAGGAGTTTAATTTGTGGACTATTCACCTTGACTTTGTCGCAGAGGAAAAATCTTTACCAGAGATCAAGCTGAGAAAACTTCCACAAAATAGAAGATATGATGAAAATAGTCCAATTTTTTCATAACATCTGCGCTGGGTGTACCACAGACGATATTGCTAATTCCAAAATTAATAAAAGAAAAGAATGAATTCTATGTGGTTAGTTTATTCGTAGGGGGCAGTAGTCGTTTTCTGTTGAATACTTGCCGACGACCATACCTATTGTATAGGTTTTTTTGGGGAAGATTGGATTACGTAATCTACCATAATTCATTATTAGTTTGTCTCAGGGATTTCCAATTAGGATGAAAGGATTTTTCGATTCAATTGGGTCGAACTAGCCTTCGCTGATGATTGGTTATGACCATGAAACCGGTACGGAGGTGTTCCCCCAATTAAATCGAAAAATAATTTCAGCTTTGATATTTGAAATGCATTGCAAAGTGGTTCTTGTAGAAAACTTTGCCAAGTATTAAACAAATATAATTCAATGGTCGTAGGGGGCAGTAGTTGTTTTCTGTAGAATACTTGCCGACGACCAAACCTATTGTATGGGTTTTTTTGCGGAGGATTGGATTACGTAATCCACCATAATTCATTATTAAATTAATATAATTTGTTGAATTATTGTGTATTATTATTCAATCTTATTCAACCAATGTGCTATCAAACTCAGTTATACCATATAATATAAAGAAATTTTGCAATATCTAATTAAAAGCAACTACTTCAATTGGGAATGTTTCCCTTTAACATGAATACCTTCCAAGAGTTCAACTTGAACAACGGAAAAGAGAGACTGAAGTTTGTCTTTCAGACGCAGATAATTCCACATCTGACTTTATGAACATCATGTTCATATTTTCAATGGAGTCATAAAGTAATCAAGTCACTACATAACCAGAAACCTTGAACCAAACATTGAAATAAATGGTTCCTCAGATTCCATTGAATAGGAGTTCATTCCAGAATTGACAGTCAGAATAATGTTGTTTGAAATGTAGGTATACTGAAAACTTTTCGCAAACTAGTAACTGAAATTCATTATATATAATTCTCTTCAAGGCGGTAGGAATGGATTTATTACTCTATTTTATTGCACTAACATAACTCCAGCATGAAAGAGGAAGTGTACTGCGGTGTAACATTCAAACCATTAAACTATAGAAACTTGCATTAAGCTACTCCACATTGTATGCGGAGTTAATGAAATCAGTTGGTGCGGAGTTGATACTTATTTGTCTTTGAAAATTCTCAGTTAGCCCAAATATTTTGGCAAAAGCTTTCCATAGAATATGTTTTACGACTATTTCAATTGATACAGCAAGTTATGCCAGGTTGGTACGTTTATAAAAGAGTTGTATATGACAATCAAATTTCTTCCATTGACGCTGTGATATTTAAATGTTTTAGGTTAGAAGGAGATGGTGACACGAAATATTTGGTCATTTGTAACAGTATGGCGGTTATTCAGGGGACTAATTACGGAATGACAAAAAATGATGGTCATAGCGCTGATACCGGCGGCCCAATCGCGTGGGCGTTAATCGAACTTGTCGGATAAATAACGAGTGTCGAACGATTTGTTCCACGAAAATGCTTGTATTTTCCGATAGTCGATAAAAAAGAAGTAGGCGGTAGCGTAATGTCATACTTCTCCGGCGTGACTTACAGCCGGCCATACCGACACGATTTGTTGTAAAAGAAATTTTTATTTCCGTCAACCAGCTGCACACCCTTAAGAGTACAACCCTCCATAGTCTTTGAAAGACTTGTTCGAGCAAGGGAGAACGCAGCCCTTACCTGTTAACGTGTTGTTTACCTTTTTCCATCAATGATCATGAAAGATAATGACACTGTCAAAACCAAGTAGATGGCTGACAGATGACGTATGTCGATTTGCAACTCCGACGAGTTCAGGAGTTTAATTTGTGGACTATACACCCTGACTTTGTCGCAGAGGAAAAATCTTTACCAGAGATCAAGCTGACAAAACTTCCACAAAAAAGAAGATATGATGAAAATAGTCCAATTTTTTCATAACATCTGCACTGGGTGTACCACAGACGATATTGCTAATTCCAAAATTAATAAAAGAAAAAAATGAATTCAATGTGGTCAGTCCATTTTCAGATTCATAACCAATCTCATTAGAAACTTCCATTCAGACCATTTCAGGCTGTATTGACACTGTTGAATGTAAGTGGCACTGATTTTCCAGAGGTCATAGAACGCAACATGCTTCCTCACCTGCAGCACCACGTTCCGAGTTCAATATTAAGACAATTTGTAAATTTGCGGGTTGGACTACAAGGTCAAATGTGCAAACATTTATCACACAATAGACCACAGTTCATGCCAGAAATATTATATTTCATAATTCAAAATGATGTAACGAACCAGAGGCGTAGCTACATTTTGGTCGTCTCGGACTTGGTTTTTGTATAACATAGATTGAACTTTCTTACAGGTGAGTCGTTTGATCCATAATCGATAGAAATAGGTTTCCTTAAGTATTGACATGAGGTTTTCGTCACAGTTATAATCAATATATAAAATATATAATCGGGATCATTTGAATCAAAACTGGGGTGAACTTCTCCCGAACTGTCCTATCAACGTGGCTGTTGATAGGTTCTACGGGGTGATCAATCACTTGATCAACTTATATGTCCCTCGTAAAATTTGTTGAGTAGCCTACTTATGTAAATAAATAAATGAATAAATAAATAAATAAATAAATATAGATTAATATAATTTGTTGAATTATTGTGTATTATTATTCAATCTTATTCAACCAATGTGCTATCAACCTCAGTTATACCATATAATTTTTCGTTCCAAGAATCGATATGAGAGGAGTATGATAAAAATAAGAAATTTTGCAATATCTAATTAAAAGCAACTACTTCAATTTGGAATGTTTCCCTTTAACATAAATACCTTCCAAGAGTTCAACTTGAACAACGGAAAAGAGAGACTGAAGTTTGTCTTTCAGACGCAGATAATTCCACATCTGACTTTATGAACATCATGTTCATATTTTCAATGGAGTCATAAAGTAATCAAGTCACTACATAACCAGAAACAATGAAACAAACAGTCAGAATAATGTTGTTTGAAATGTAGGTATACTGAAAACTTTTCGCAAATTAGTAACTGAGATTCATTATACAGGGTGTCCCAACGAAAACTTTCCACCCGGATTTACAGGGACATGACAAATTATTTTCGGAAACGCGAAAACAGGTCAATTTTAATTTCTAGGGGGACACATGTTAGTGATGGATTTAGTCGAGCAACTTCATCCCCCTGACGGGGGCGGCTACCCCCTTGCGAATCATCATAGGGAACGTGGGTCGAGTGATACATCATCTTAAAGCTCTCTTTATTTTCTATCCAAACGTCTATAATTTTTTCAAAATCGAATGAATGGTAATTGAAATTAGTGTTGTTGACAGGTTCAATGTAAATAGTTAATATCTTGCCTGTTCCTATTCAAATTCAATTTATCAACTATTTTAAGACTCAATGAGTGGACAGATAGAAAATGGCAACATCCCATCCGGTCAGGTAACCCAGTCACCCCACGAAAAACGAAAACAAATTAGTCAAAACAAAGTAAGTAGCCAGGCTGGGACTATTAATTGCGAAGATCTTTCAACCAAATATCAGTTTTATGTCGCTATTCGCGAATACAACATTACAAGCGGAAGATGCCCACCCCAATTGTGAGCGAAACGTCCAAAGGAACCTCCCCACAGAGGTGAACCGACCACGGCACTGAAGCCCGGAAACCATATTTCTTAGTTTTTGTTCTGTTGACTTTTTCATAGGCAAAAAATACCTGTTTTTTATGGTTCTCCTGCGTGTATGTTATCAGCATGAATTCACAGTTCGCATGATTCTGATGGAATTATCATTTGATTCGTATTCTGTGAGTTAAGTTTCTGCCTGACAATGGTTTACGCATTAGAAGAACGAATTGAGTTAGTGAAACTTTACTACAAAAATGATGATTGTCTAAGAGCTGCAGCTAGAATTTTCAATAGAAGGCATCCAGGGAAAAATGCATCTCATACCTATGTTCAAACGTTGATTGAGAAATTCGACAGAACTGGGTCTGTGGGAAACCAGAAACATCATCCTGAACGTCTGATAAGGAACGAGGCTGTTGAGGTAGCGGTTTTGGGACACGTGGCTATGGATCCTACTCAAAGTATTCGAAGCTTGGCTGACGCGTCAGGTGTAGCGCGATCGAGTATTCAGAAAATTCTCAAGTCACAGCGATTCCATCCATACAAACTAAAACTTGTACATGAACTGAACGAAGACGATTTTGACAGACGTCAACAGTTTTGTGAGAAAATGTCTGAGCGTCTGAGAACAAATCCCAATTTGCTCTTCAATATTTGTTTTTCAGACGAGAGTACATTTTTTGTTAATGGAAACGTAAATCGTCACAATTGCCGCTACTGGAGCGATACCAATCCCAGGTTAATACATGACGTCCACACACAAACTCCGCAGAAGTTGAATGTTTGGTGTGGTATTTTTGGCAAAAATACTATTGGACCACTTTTTATACATGATAATTTGAATGGACAAATGTATTTAAATCTTCTTGAGAATGCCATCGATCCCATGATAACGGATATTATCGAAAACGATGGAGATTATTCGGAAGACAACCTCCATTTTCAACAAGATGGAGCACCACCTCACAATGCAGTGGCGGTTAGAAACTTTCTGGATGAACGATATACCAATCATTGGATAGGGCGACGAGGACCAATTGAGTGGCCAGCTAGATCACCGGACCTCAACACGTTGGATTATTTTTTATGGGGGCATCTCAAAAGCAAAGTTTTTGCCACTACGCCAGAGTCACTAGAGGATCTACGTGGTCAAATTGTAAACGAGTGCGGCAGAATAACTGCAGAAGTATTGGCAAACGTTCGTAATAGTTTCGAAAGTAGACTTTATCATTGTATGGAGGTAGGAGGGGCTCATTTCGAGCAATTAATAAATTGAATTTCGATAAGAACAGGTACGATATTGATTATTTAAATTAAACCTATTACCACACTAATCTCAATTACCAGTCATTCGATATTGAAATAATATGAACATTTGGGTAGAGAATGACGAGAGCTTTAAGTTGATGTATCACTCGACTCAAGTTCCCTATGATGATTCGCAATGGGGTAGCCGCCCCTGTCAGGGGGATGAAGTTGCGTGACTAAATTCATCAATGACATGTGTCTCCCTAGAAATCAAAATCGACGTGTTTCAGCGTTTCCGAAAATAATTTGTCATTTCCCAGTAAATCCGTGTGGAAAGTTTTCGTTGGGACACCCTGTATATAATTCTCTTCAAGGCGGTAGGAATGGATTTATTACTCTATTTTATTCCACTAACATAACTCCAGCGTGAAAGAGGAAGTGCACTACGGTGTAACATTCAAACCATCAAACTATAGAAACTTGCATTAAGCTACTCCACATTGTATGCGGAGTTAATGAAATCAGTTGGTGCAGAGTTGATACTTATTTGTCTTTGAGAATTCTCAATTAGCCCAAATATTTTGGCAAAAGCTTTCCATAGACTATTTTTTACGATTATTTCAATTGATATAGCAAGTTATGCCAGGTTGGTACGTTTATAAAAGAGTTGTATATGACAATCAAATTTCTTCCATTGACGCTGTGATATTTAAATGTTTTAGGTACTGTTAGAAGGAGATGGTGACATAAAATATTTTGTCATTTGTAACAGTATGGCCGTTATTCAGGGGACTAATTACGGAATGACAAAAAATGATGGTCATAGCGCTGATACCGGCGGCCCAATTGCGTGGGCGTTAATCGAACTTGTCGGATAAATAACGAGTGTCGAACGATTTGTTCCACGAAAATGCTTGTATTTTCCGATAGTCGATAAAAAAGAAGTAGGCGGTAGCGTAATGTCATACTTCTCCGGCGAGGCTTACAGCCGGCCGTACCGACACGATTTGTTGTAAAAAAAATTGTTATTTCCGTCAACCAGCTGCACACCCTTAAGAGTACAACCCTCAATAGTCTTCAAAAGACTTGTTCGTGCAAGGGAGAACGCAGCCCTTACCTTTTAACGTGTGATGCCATGCAATACATTAAGTAAAAAAAAACAGTTCAACCATTTGTACCAAATCAAAAAGTGGATGTTGCGGTCGAGGCCAATCAACTCAGCGACCTCCAGGGCTCCGGTTACCTACCTGTTCAGCCTATCCCGAAGCCAAGGGGCAATTATGGCCGACCTAATTTGGATACGCCAAATCAGCGCGCCGTGGGCTACCATTTTATTGTCCAATGGTGAGGCCGTATGATTTCACATACTACTGGCTCTGCAATGTCAGTGCCCGAGCAGGTGGTACGCTGCTCACCCGCCGAGGCCCCGAGGAGCCTAATCCTGAGCCCATAGGGCAGGACCCACGAAAGCCTCTACCGTAGAACGGTGTTGTTTTTACTAGGTATCCTACAAAACCACGCCCCCTGAAGGCCAGACCCATGTGGAGCGGCATCAAGTATCCTTGATTGGACCATTCTCCCTTCCCCCAAGTACTCATGTCAGTCAGATTCCTCCAACTACGTTTGATGAGTAACCGTCTGTAGTCGTTTCCATACATACTACATACCCATGTTAGAGTAGATCCTTCTACCCAACGTTGGATGGGTATCCGTTCGTGACCAGCTACGGACACTACCATGTTCACTGGGCGAAGACTCGTCTGGCTTTTTACCAGGCGGATATACCACACTGGAGTCCCCGCAAGCCCCTTCGCCCGACGCCGAGGGTACATGGTGGACCCCTGGCCCAAAACAACCATTTGTACCAGGCTAATTTTTGCGCAGCTAATCATCGTCGAGTAGCCATTCACAGGTATCACCTTTCCATATGTTCCCGACGGTTCCCAATGGCCGCCATACCACCGCAAGGGAGTAAATTTTTTTGCTGAACGATTTGTACCAGTAATGCATTTGGATTTTTGGAAAGTATTTGATAAAATGTGATCGTTATTATATTTCCCATACGTCTAGTCGGGGAAAAAAGTGCTGCCATATATGAAAAACTTATTTATCCGACAGTTTCGAAAATGCGACCGTAAAATACGCAAAAATCATTTTTACATCATGGAATCATTGTATTCTGTTACGTTTGAATATAATTCTACCTAAAAAAAAAATTCCAGATTGTAACCATGGGGCGGGTGACTGTCGGACTTAAGCCAAGATGTTAAAAAAAAATAAAATTTCGACGATTTGTACTAGTATGGCATTTGGATTTTTGGAATAATATGATACAATGTGACCATTATCATATTTGCCATACTTCTAGTAGAGGGAAAAAGTGGCGCCATACTTGATAAACTTGGTTTTTCGAAACTTTTTCAAGGTACAAGATATAAAATCATTTGGTACAGTATGGCATCATCGTATTCGGTTCGTTTGGATAACATTCAACCTATAAAAAAATATCCCATACTGTAACTATGGGACGGAAGTCTGTTAAACGAGAGAAAGATATGAAAAAATAATTGAAATGAATTGTAACAGTATGGCATTTAAAATTTTTCAAACTTGAAAAAAAGTATGCTTTGCGAAAATTACACTGTACATATGGCTTCTCGGCCTTCTGGCGAAGTGTCAAAGTGGTGGACTCGTAAAAATAATTTTCTGAAATGTTTTATTTGATGTTGAAAAATATGCACATACAGTTACCAGGGGTCTGGAGCTGCCACACTCGCTCTGATATACCGCCACCTATGTATTTGAAATTTCGTATTTTTGTTCGTTAAACCTCAAAGTTATCGAAAAAATTAGTACTGGTACAAATCGTTCGAATTACGAATAAAATCTTAGAATTTTTAAAAAATATTGTACATATTCGCCAACTCCCACAGGTATGGCATGATCAGACTTCTATTCATGATCATACAGAGAACTGTTAAAAAAGTTTCAGGATGGTACAAATCGTTCAGCAAAAAAAATTACTCCTTTGCGGTTGTATGGCGGCCATTGGGAATCGTCGAAAACGTATGGCAATGTGATTTCCGTGAATGGCTACTCGACGATGATAAGCTGCGCAAAAATCAGCCTGGTACAAATGGTTACATTGTTTTTTTTAAATTAATGTATTCGTGTCGGTATGGCGGGCTGTAATTCACACCGCCGGAGAAGTATGACATTACGTTACCGCCTACTTTTTTTTATTGACTATCGGAAAATGAAAGCATTTTTGTGAAAAACGTTCAATTAACGCCCACGCGATTGGACTGCCGGTACCAGTGCTATGAACATCTCGTTTTTTTGTCATTCCGTAACAAGACCCTTGAAGAACCGCCATACTCTTACAAATGACCTAATATTTCGTGTCACCATCTTCCGGTCAATGTCATTCCGAAATGATAAAATATTTCCAAACTATTCACATTCCCGCATTTCTTGATGATAAAGGCCTGATGTGAAGTTGAACAATACATATGAATTATAAACCATGAGATTCACAGTGAAGAGAGATTTAATTTCGTTGATTCGGATTCTGATATGATGAATTATGAAGAAAAAAGAATTGATGAAGAAAGAATGGAGACCTGAAAAACAATGAACAAACCTTATGGAAATGTATTACCGAGCTGGGTCTATTATCAAATCCTCCGAAACTGAGTAACTATTTCGAAGTGTCTTTGTAAGTGGCATAGTGAGTGAATGAGTAAGAATATTTATTTCTTCTAATACACTGGAAAACGATAAATGAATGAAATTGAATAATTACATATGTTCAATTACCGGAATTGAAGTGAACCTCTTTTAGAAGCCCATGATTGTGCATCGCCGATTAATCCAATGAAAATACCTGCAGCAAGGTCATCGATGTTTATTATGATATATAATAATAATAATAATAATAAATGCCTTTATTTCCATCTGAATATCACCTCTTACAACAATTGATGATTGAAAGAGAGAGAGAAAAAAAAAAGAAGGAAATCTCAAGGGGGAGTTCAGTGCTCTTCCACTCAACCCTTGTTATAATTGAATTTTATTATGTTAACATAGTACCTATAAACTAGTATAAAACATCATATCATTTTTGGGAGAACATTTTATGTCATTATTGAGAGAATGACACTCCTGAAAATCCCTCACTGATTTTTCATATATGATGTAATGGCTCGTTTGAATCTGAAAAACTTGTATTTCTTATAGTGAGGGGGCAGTGCATTATATAACTTATATATATTGAATTTGAAGCCTCTTTCAAAGAACTTAGTTCTATGAGGAGGACATGTGAGCAACCCTTTAGATCTTATGTTGATGTTATGAACGCTACTTCGGTAATTTATTTTATTTAATAAATAGGTAGGCTGTTTCTTTATTATTATTTTGTGATATAGACAGAGGGATAGAACGTCTCGACGGCCCTTCATGTTCAGCCATCCTAGTTCCTTGAGTTTGTGTGTTATTCTGTCATATTTTCTGATCCCAGTAACAAATCTGACACATGAGTTTTGAACTCGTTGAATTCTGCTGACCGTGTCCTGGTCCAAACAAGGACTATAAATAGGCGCGCAAAAAGAGAGTTGTGAAAGTACTATGGTCTCGCACAGCATCTTTTATGTATTCCTACACAAACTTTGCCTATGGGGATATAATAATCTTAATGCCGTATATGCTCTCTGTACACATTTGGTAATATGTTCCCTAAATCTCAATGATTTATCTATTATTAGACCAAGATTTTTCACAGAGTCAGCAAACTCCAAAGGAGCTCCGTTGATATTGATGTGTAGTGGTTGAGTTAATTGATCTGATTTTTTTCCGAATAAAATAACCGTTGAATTACTTGGATTTAGTTTGAGAGAGTGGTCAGCTGAAATTTCGGATATTTTTTGAAGGTCAAGGTTTATTTTGAACTCTGCTACTACATCATCACTAGAAGAAAATGAATGGTATAGCTGTGTATCATCAGCATACATATGTATATTACAGTAATCTAGAAATTTTGGCAGTTGGCTTGTCTATATTGTGAAGAGTAGCGGGCCAAGGATTGATCCTTGTGGTACACCGCTACTGATTATTCTACTGTTAGATAACTCGTCCTTGACTCTGACTACCTGTGTACGGCCTGTTAAATAGGACTTGAACAACTTCAAACCTTCTGCACATATGCCACAGGAGTTCAAAATTGACAGCAAAATGTCGTGTCTGATACTGTCAAAGGCCTTACTGAAATCTAAAAGTACTAGAGCTGTACATTGTCCTTCATCGTTGGCTTGAACAATATCGTCGATTATGTGTTGTAATGCAGTTGTGCAGCTATGATTAGGTCGGAAACCGGATTGCGCGGTCGATAAAATATTGTTTGTATTCAAATATGCTCTCAGTTGGGTTTCAATAATTTTTTTCACCAGTTTGGACAGTCCTGAAAGTATACTTATGGGTCTTAGGTCATTTATTTCCTGTGGGTTGTTTATTTTAGGAATCTGTATAATTAAAGCTTTCTTCCAGCTGGTGGGAAAAATACCACTCAACAATATACTATTAATAATATTGATAAGGTATGGTAGAATATAGGGCATACATAGCTTTATGAACCCAATTGAGAGACCATCAGTACCAGGAGAGGTATATATGTCCACAATACATGAGAACAACCCATCAAAATATTCACTATCATGTTTTAATTCGAATTCGAAGTCGAAGTACTGCAGGTGGTCAGTCCCAGCCAAATGAAGGATAATCTACTGTTTAATTACAAGATACGCACTTGCAATTGGATCTTGTTGAAAGAACGTTGCATAAATAACTGTCAGATGTACTTCAATGTCCGTCGTGGTATGATCCAGGGACATAGTTGTTTTCTGACAGATATTTGCCTCAATTTTCCACTTGGAAACATGTGGATATAAAGGGTACTTTGTCTTTGTCGATTTTATTAATTTCATTATCACATATATCACATTATTCCAGTAATTGAAACATTTATATTTCACTCGCCACATTTTCTGATTGAGGCCAAAATTATCCGTGAATTCACAATGGATTTAACCAATACTGGCTTTTAGTAGGTATGTTTGTAGTTATTGTAGTTGCCTTAATTATATGATTGACAGTATGCTTTCATTTTACTGTTTAGGTTTGAGCTACAGTGTTTATGATTGTTACTATCTTTATTTATCATCATTTTTTTAATTTCAGTTTTTTTCGTTAAGGATGACTTTACACTACCAAACTTGTTGTTATACAAACTCATTGTAGCGAACAATACCTATTTGAAATGATTGAATGAAAGAAAAACATCCCTCAGATCATCGCTTTCTAAGGAGTGCGAATATTGCGAATATACCTCAAGTGTGATGCTTGGCACATTGTTGCATGATGACCTGTCTTCCTGCAGTTGCATGCATGCTTTTTCACTATATTACCGAATGGTATTATTGAGGAACTGCTTTTTTGCTTTCATCTTTTGGCTGAGGCTTTGTGAGGTGGATTTTCCGCATCAGGTGAGAGGAACCAATTTTGAATCACTTCTACATCTGCTAGAGATGTAGCTGAAGAGATAACTGTGAAGAACAATTTATGTGTTGACAATAAAACTATTTATTAGTACGAATTAAATGAAAAAAAATCGAGCCCGTCTTGTGGGGGACGTAACCCAGCAAAAAAAACTGCATCTCTCGCAAATAGGTCACACCAAATCTCATCAAGAGTCTGTGTATTCGAATTACCATTGTACATGTACATAGCAACTATCAACCGCTCCCCTACTTCATCTTCAGCTATCAAGGTGTAAAAATAGTAGCTTCATTTACCGGTCACTCAACCTGCAGCTGTACCAAAGGAAACAGTCACACCCTTAAGAGTACAACCCTCAAAAACCTTCTAAAGACTTGTCCGAGCTAGGAAAGACGCAGCCCTTACCTTTAAACGTGTAATGCCATGCACGAGACCGATGACCATGCTGGGAATCGATCTCATGACCCTTAGGTTAGGAGACAAGCGCTCTACCATCATGACCATCACGGCCGCTTACGGAAGTAGACATCCTCCGCATCTTCAATTCCAAAATGTCAAATACTAACTGAAAAACATTATTACTGCTCAAAATTTCTGATTAAATATTTACAATTGAAAATGATGGTTGTTTGTTACATCATAAAAAAATATTCAAATATTCTGCATGTAATTGTGTGTACTAGACGAAAGGCAATAAAATCACAAAATTAAAGTTTTTCTAGAAGAATATGATTTGCAAGTCTTTCGCTAACAACTATCAAATAATAATCGAAAACAGGTGTGACTATCTCCATATTAGTTTCCGATCGTCAGTGCAGACTCAACCACAACAAAACCGAGGTGGAAATCACTCACATGTCGTGGGCGGGTCTGCACTGATGATCGGGTGAACCATGAAACCTGTTTCTATTAACATTTGGTAGTTGATACAAGAAATTGTTGCAAGTATATCCTTGAAGATAAACTTTGCGAGGCGTTGGGCACAATTGATGCGGCAGTCGTATGGGATTGCTGAATGATTTTCTGTTCAACGTTTGCCTACAGTTCGACTGTATCGAAAAAAAGCGAATTGCTCGATTAATTTCAATAAATTTTCATCATGTGAATGTTGGTAGTGGGTAATAATAAAGGACTTCAACCTCTTCAAGGACTGGAAAGGGTGGCAAGTTCTGAAGTATATAGCCACAGCGTCAAAATTCGCAAAGAAAAAAAAATATTACTGATTATTTCATTGATACATGCTGCACCTTTCAAGTTTCATGATTGAAATCACATGATATGTAATATAAGCGGCTATTCAGGTAAAGAAGTAATATCAGAGGCCATATCTTTTGATCGTGTAAGTGTCTAAGTTTCGACATAAATCATCGACTCAAAGTTGAAAATGTTTCGGTTTGGGTCATCTTGAGTCTGTCTGAAACGAGTATATGAATGATGTTCATGAAATAATCATTCTGGATATTACTCGACGGTGACAAATAGAGTAGTTATTTCAATTAATCTCGCGAGTGACTTGTATTTTGAAACTATTCAATTTGACCATATGAACATTAAAAATGATAAAATAATTCACTTGATCTAAAGCTCTCGGGAGTTATTGAGATTATTATTGTTCTATTGGTTTCATCAAATTGTCAAATTACAAGGTACTCCAGATAGAAATATGAATAAAATAATAGTCGGATATTCGTCATTGCCTTGGGATATTACATACAAATATTGCTGAAAGGACCACGCACACTTCTTATGCAAATAGTCTTTCGGTCAAATTGTCCAAATTTTCAATATGTTGTTGAACTCGAGGATCTAAACAAAAGTTACCGTGGGCACACAAAAATTCTATGTATAGTTTATGAGATACAGAGGGTTGAAGTTGTGAAATGTCCCTTTTGGGCCATTATTAACTGAGCATTATTGGTGATATCACAAAATTATTAGTGGGTTTTTTATCCACATTATAGTATTACACTTGGCCAGTGCAACAGTATGTTTCAAGCCTTTTTTTGAACAAAATACAGGATAAATCATGACTTTTTTTGGAGCTATGAAAAATTAAAATAATTTAATAATGAAACATCAACGCTATGAGTCGGATCGTACGAATAGTAGTTTCTGTATTGGATATATCCCATAAAATCGGCTGAATTCGAGTAATATGTATTTTTGTTATATATACAGAGGATATTGAAAGTATACGTATATCTGATATATATTCTTTGAAATACGTGATTCGATCAATTCAGTGCATCAGTTGTACGAGCCATGTGGCCACTTGACAGAACTTAAATTATAAATATTATACAGTGTGACTCAAGTATTCACGAGCTAATAATGTGAAAAATTATATACCTTAAGAAAACGGACCGGTTAATTTTTCTGATTTTTTCTCATTTAGCATAGGATATATTATTTGAATTTTTGTGAAAAATACAGAATTTTTTTATGTACAGTTTTCGTTCAACATAAAAAAAAACAATATCATTACCTTTCAATTGATGTTTCAAATACCAATAATTTTTTTTTCTAACCTATTGAAATCGCACGTTAAAAGGTAAGACCTCGTTAATCCTCAGCTCGCACAAGTTTCGACTTCTGAGGGCTGTCGTTCATAGGGGGATGACAGCTGGTTAACGAAAAAAACAATTCAATTTTTTTTTAAAAGGTTATTGGTCAAAGAGGGCTTTTTCCAATAATTTATGTGTGACCCCATACTGATGGCAGCCATAGTTTGAACATGTCTATATCGTTATTTCATTGAGTACGGTCTAATCCCGTATTTTGAACAAATTCTGCATATCCGTAATCGGAGAGCACTCGAAGCAAGGAGAAAATGTGGGGTTATTTTGTCAGGAATCGATACCAGATATGCTTCTAAAAAAATAATAATAAACGATATTTCAGCATCTTCATCCCCAAACAAAAATTAGAAAAATTCTGTATTCGATGCACAAGTTCATATTATATTATCTCTATTAAATGAAAAAAATTCAGAAAATAAACCATCGTTTTTTTTTATACACTATATTTCTTCAATTTTTAGTAATATTGTTTTTGTTTCGTTTGTTTAAAAAAAAATGGTTGCATTTCTTTTTTCCGTTAACCATCTGTCATCCTCCTACGAACGAAACTTGTGCGAGCTAAGGATTATCAAGGTCTTACCTTTTAACGTGCGATCCCAGCACGAGACCAGTGACCATGCTGGGAACCACGTCTCTCTGATTGATAGTCTAGCGCTCTACCATCATGACCACTGCGGCCCATTGGTTTGGTTTATTTTTGAGTCACACCATGTACTACTCGAAATTCAAGTTTTTTAAAAATCACTTCTTGGTACATAATAATCAGTGATCTGAATTGAATGAATCACATAATCCTAAGCGAATATAACGGAGACACATATACTTTCAATCCCTTCTGTATATAAAATGAGTTTCCATTTATTATGAGTTCAACCGTCATTATAAAATATATCTAACCCAGAAACTTCAATTTTGATATGAACTGGTAAGATTTTAACAGATTCGAATAAAGTTTAGTGATATTTGAAACACAACTTGGAAGGTAGTGATATTGATTTTTTGAAGTTAAACGAAAACTAGACATAGAAAAATTCTGTACTTCCCAAAACAGTTCATGTGATATATCCTCTGTAAAAAGAGAAGGAATTAGGAAAATTACCCGGCCAGTTTTCTTTATACGGAGTATTTTTATAATTTTTCTCATTATTAGTCTCGTGTATACTTGAGTCACACTATTATTCACAATTCACGTTCTTTCAAGTGGCCACATGGCTCATTCAACTGGTGCACTGAAATGACCAAATCACGTATTCCAAAAAATATATAACAGATTCACGTATTCTTTCAATCTCCTCTGTATATATAACAAAAATACATATTTCTCGAATCCAGACAATTTTATCGGATGTATCCAACACAGAAACTTTACTCTTCGTACGATCCGACTCATGCCGTTGATGTTTCATTCTAAAATTATTTTAATTTTTCATAACTCTGAAAAAGTCATGATTTATCCTGTATTTTGTTCAAAAAAAGGCTTGAAACATACTGTTGCACTGGCCAAGTGTAATACTATAATGTGGATAAAAAACCCAGTAATAATTTTGTGATATCACCAATAATGCTCAGTTAATAATGGCTCAAAAGTGACATTTTACAACTTCAACCCTCTGTATCTCATAAACTATACATAGTATTTTTGTGAGCCAATGGTAAATTTTGTTCAGAAGCCCGAGTTCAACAACATATTGAAAATTTGGACAATTTGACCGAAAGACTTTTTGCATAAGAAATGTGCGTGGTCCTTTCTGAGTTCGAAAAAATATAGATACATTTTGAGAAGCTGCATTTTGGACACTATTGATGAATCTGTATAGACAATTTTAACCCCAAATTCCAGCAAAGTACCACTCACACATCTTATTAGAGAAAGTTTTTTTGGTGAAAATGGCTGTATTTTTAATATATTATATCTAGGGCCATCCTGATCAAAAGTCTTGATTGGCCCAACTCGATCGTATTACAAAATTCGGTGCTAGAAGGCGCCAAATCATGGACTTTGTAATTTTTTGAGGAATAAAACACTATCAATATCTCATTAATATTCAATATTGTGTGCCACTAGGCATTCCTAGAATTCGTAAGAAACATTCGTCAATAATGCTGAAAAAACACGCGGCTGTTTTTCCTTTAGGGTAATCAACAATATACTCAATTCATCAATGAATGAATACACCTATAAGTTTAAAAGTTGATTGAATTTATCATTAAGGATAAATTAAACTACTTTGTTGATTAAGCGAAATATAATAAAGCCAATAGAGAGTGATTGCAATAGTAGAATGAAAATTCCTTCAACAAAAAATTGAGTAATTTAAGCTACCCTAGAGAAATATAGTTTCGTTTTTTTGTATTATGGAAAAATCATTTACGAATCTCAATAACACTCAGTTGAACGATAGTTGAATATCGATTACAAATGAGATGTCAATATATTTTATCTATTTATAATTTCACTCAAAAATAATAAAATTCTTAATTTGGAGAATTATTTTCAAATAATATGGATCCTTTGATTCGAGAACTCTGTATTTTGCACTAGTTCAATCCCAACTCACATATAGAATAGTTGGATGTGAAGGAGTGAATGACTGATCTCTGAAGAATCAGATGTAATACAAAGATGGATTTTGAAAATAATGTTGAATAAAGGAAAAACATACTCCAGCGACAGTGTGGATGAAGAATAATCTGTTTTCGACATAAGACAGTTATTTTGCTTGAGTAAGTATGAAACAACGTCAAAAAAGAAAATATTCAGCTAGAGCAAGTTACCCACACCCACAACACAAGAAACAATGAAAACCTTCCGAATGTTCCTCGCTGTACAAAAGCAATTGGACAAAAAAATGCATCGTATCTTGGAACGCGACTCTATCGGATTTTACCACAAATAAACAAAACTATTATAAACCTAACAACATTCAAATATCAAATGAAAAATTGGATTTCCGACACAGGAAGATTTTTCTTTCAGGACTTTGTTGGTCAGAATGTTCACAACTAATTATTTGGATTTGGAAACAGTCAAAAAAAAACTGTTCCTGACAAATTAATATCACTTTCAATTATTCAGTATTCTGATAATTGTTTTAATATATGTTAATCGTATCTACTAAATTATTAGAATCTAACTTCTTGATATTGTCAACTAGTAATCACTAAACATGCGGTATATTTTTTACTGTTTCTCTCATTAACCTTTGAACTTTTTTCCTAGTTCTGATTTGATATACAAATGACAAATTACTTTTTTTCCATACGGATACGGAATATCCCAATCCGTCCCTGTCTCTCGAGCTTCGATACAACCAGAGAGCGCGCTGGTGTGTCATCAACCCTAGTAAACACTACTCACGTCCGTGGGGTGAGAATCATGTGCCCTGAGTAAGCGGAGTGAACCATGAATTACGGCCTTCTGCATTCTTCCGGCTAGGTTTTCTGCCGCAACACAGCAAGCCGGTAAAATGTTCAGGTTTGAGAGCAGCGTTCCATCATTCCACCAAGTACCCCTATGATCAGAACCACCATTTTGACAGAATGGTTTGTTAAAGCTTGCGGAGTGCACGATGTTCGTTTCGCCAGGGGCCGAGAACTCTTTGACGAAATTTATCCTACTTTGATGGTCGAAGAGGACTACATCAGGCTTATTGGCTTGTACTTGCTGGAGGGTGGAGAATGAGTAGTTCCAGTAGTTTCGGCACTTCTCGTTCTCCACAACGAACTCAATATCCCCCGGAGCATAAGGCAACACCGGTGTCTCGTCTATACCGTGTAGTAGGTGGCAGAAAAACATTCGTAGCATCGAGTTGTGCCTGTTGATATGGGCTGAGACCGCATAAGCTGGACAAGCTGACAGCAAATGCATCATTGTCTCAGCTGCTCCACAACACGCTCTGCATCTAGTGTCAGGGACCTCTACACCTATCTCGCAACTACTGTAGACGAAGGTTTTGAAGACACCATTTCGGCATGTCATCATGAATCCCTCGGTTTCCGTTTTCAGCCCACTTGACCTGAGAAAAGCGATGGTCAGGTTTCTGGATAAGCCAAAGTCTACAATGTTCTTGAAGAATACCCCACGCATTGGCTTCCTATGTAGCTGTAGGTGCCTGTCTCACTCCGCAGCTTTCACGTGGGATTTTTGCTGCACGGGTTGCAACTTGGTGAGAGAGTTCGGGTCCGTTCGAGTTCATCGGATGCACGGGTTGCAGCCTTGAAAAGTAATTCTCCAATCCCTGCTTTTTCGTGATCGTATACTAAGCAGAGAAGGGGATCTGAACTCCTGACGACTTTACAGGCTCCATCCAGTACCATTTTGTTATGTTGACACTCCAAACTCAAAAGTCCACGGCCTCCCTGTTGTGTGGGGAAGTATAACCGTGGAACGGACGATATAGCTTCTATAAAGATGCATAACTATGCGAGTTTTTACGTCGAGTTGTCGCAGTTCTTCCTAAGTCCATTTCATTACTCCAAAGGAGTAAAGTAGAATCGGAACGACAAGCATATTATTGCAACAAATTTGTTCGTCACCGACAGTTCTGATGACCAGATCTGTCGGAGTTTATGCTGATACTAGCTGCGGAGAGAGATTTTAACAGTAATTACCTCTCGGTGTGGCGTTGTTCCACCCCTAGGTAGGTATACATCTCTCCGGCATCCAGATGTAGGATGCTTCCCGTCTACTAGCTGAACGTCCTTTCCGTATTCCTCGCATCGTCCTCTTTTGAGAGGAACCGTGGCACAGTTGTCGATCCCATTCCATTTCGATAGCACGCGTGTACTCTTGCATCACCCGTAAGGACTGAAGCAGATCCATTCCTCCGGAAGCATAAAGTTTAAGGTAATCCATGTAAAACAGATGGGTGACCTTATGCCTCCGGTTGTTAGGGGTACTGCAGTTGTATCCGCGGATTTTCCATAGTGCAACGGACAATATCAGTAGTGAGATGCAGAAGGGAAGAGGGCTGAGGGAGTCCCCCTGAAACAAGCCCTTCTAAAGATAACCTGCTATATTTGGACTCTAACTTGACTAGATATTATGGTAAAGCGAGTCTTCTAAAGCGGCATCAGCTGGTCAATGCATCTCACTATTTGTTCGAGTACCGCAAGGCATCTGAGCAAATGTATGATGAGCTCATGCGATGTTGTATCAAATACCTTGCGACAATCGATCCAGGCCATGAAAAGGTTACGCTCATACTGCGTGATGCATCTGTCAATCAGCAGGTTCTCCTTGTAGCTAGCGACCCCCTTCTTTGACCCTTTTTGCTCATATATCCGTTCATACACCGGTTCAACTGCGGAAAGTATTTACATGTATAAGATGCGTGTAAACATCTCATAACATGCGTTCAAGCATGTTATCGGACAAATCTCCGTTTTTGGGGATTAGCACGGTTCGCCCCTCGACAAACCAATCTGAAATCTGTTGCTCCCCATTCAGCCATGAGTTATTTACTCTTGCTAGATGGTAGTGAGTACGTGGAAAATTTTTCCACCAATAGTTATTTAGGCCATCACCAGATAAATTATTATCTTCGGTCAATAAACCAACTATTCTGATCGATCCCATATGATTCTATCAAATTATTACCTCGTAGATGAATTCATCCACTGGAGAATTGAGTATGTTGTTGACTACTATACAGTGTCTTTCGAAAGTATCGGAACGGTCTCATATTTCAGAAACGGCACTGAGAAAATTTACAGATATTGAGGTCAACTAATTTTTTTCAAATGGAACACCCTATTTGATTTCATTGGAATCAATCCAGCGACGCCTCTTTACTTATGTCTCCAAATATCATATTTTTAATCAATGCGGTTTTCGAAATATGAAAACATGGATTTTTCGTTGAAAAGACTGGGAACGTTCCAATATTTAAAATATAGTTCAAGAATAATTCGTGAAATTTTATTGATGATGCCCGATTCAATGGTGATATCGGCAATGCTGCCATATCAACAGTTTTTTCAAATATTGAGTGTAACTCAAATTTTTCAAATAGAAAACCATATTCATTTTCATTGCAATCAATTCAGCGCCCCGTCATCACTTATGTCTCCAAATATCAGATTTTAAATTAATGCAGTTTTCGAAATATGACAACATGGTTGTTTTGTTCAAATATCTGGGAACGTTCCAATAGTTTAAATACGGGTCAAGATAAATTCGTGAAATTTTATTCAAGATGATTTTTGATGAGGCCCGATTCAATGGTGATATCGGCTATGTTGCTAGATATTGAGGGTAACTCAGTTTTTTCAAATGGAAAACCATATTTATTTTCATCGCAATCAATTCAACTTTCCGTCATCACTTATGTCTTCAAATTTTATATTTTAAATTATTGTAGTTTTTGAAATATTAGAGCATGGTTCGTTGAAATGTTTATGAACGGTCCAATATTTTCGAAAGGGCTTGAGAAAATATCATAAAATTTCATACAGAATAACAACAATAGAGTTTCGAGACAAATAAAAGATATTGAAAACTATCTGACCAAGTGCTCAAAATATTTGCAATTATTTGCTAAACAATAGCCAAGCGGTCATAAAATTCCCTCAAGGTCTTAGTTAGCATTTGAGACGTGATTGAAAGAGCTGCCTGACATATCTTATTTTTTAAGATTTTTGAAATTACTGGTGGCTTAAACTACATCAATTTAAAATCTGATATTTGGAGACATAAGTAATGAGGCGTAGCTGAATTGATTGCAATGAAAACAAATAGGTCGTTCCATTTGAAAAAATTGAGTTGATCTCCATATCTGAAAAACTGTTGATATGGCAACATTGCCAATACCACCATTGAATCGGGCATTATCAAAAACCACCCTGTCGAAATTTTCATAAATTTTCTCTGCGCCGTTTCTGAAATATGAGACCGTCCCGATACTTTTTAAAGACACTGAATAGAAAAAAAGCTGTGTTTATTCTGCATTATGGAAAAATATTTATCACGAATTTTAGGAATGCCCAGTTTTCCCAATCGCACACATTATTGAATATAAATGACATATTGATATTTTTCAATCTGCTGAATTTTTCCAAAACTTATGACTTGGCGCCCTCTAGCGCCGAATATGGTTCGAGTTGGGCCGACAGAGACTCTTACTCAAGATAGTTCCAGTTAGAGGATATCGAAAATCCAGACACTTTATTCAAAAAACTTTTTCCATAAGATGTGTGCATTGCCCTTTAGTCAAGTTTGAAAACTTATAGTATATTCGTTATACTAGGTAGTATAAAACTACAAAAATTGCCGTGTTCAACGAATTGAATATTTCATCAAACCAATATCATAAGCAACTCAGCAAAACATCATAACTACCAGATCTGATGCAGCCCCCCCCACCCTTAAGTGAACTCCTTCGAAAAGTTTTGGTGAGTTTGATCATGACGATAAGAAGTTAGGGGAGCATTTGCAGAAAATGGCATCATCTGAAATAATCCTTGCACGCTCGCGCAATTATGGAAGGCAAGATATTTCCCTGCTATTATTAGTCCACAGTTACTGATTTTAGAAATTACATAGTTTTCAAAGTGAAAGTTGCGGAAATTACTGATAATAACCGAGCTAATTGCGCAAACACCGTCTGTTCAATCCTATTAAAAATAATAGCATGATTCCATTTCAAACGGTTCAATTGAGGCTGAGGGCTGTTTTTATTTTCCCTTCAACTAGGATTCAGTAAATGAATTATCAGCCTGGATGACATACCGGGTGACAACAATATCAAAAGCACCACAAATTTGCCCTCTGTTATTCAAGATATCGAAAGAACGCAACACAGTCAATATAAACGCCAAATACCACATTTTGACGTTATTCAAGATTTTGTTGGACTTCCAATTTGGCTGGTAGAGTTACCTAATTCAAGATGGAACACCATATATATTATTGCATTTCAGGAATCTTGAAAATATTCTGAATAGGATAAAACTATTTCAATTATTATTTAACGTAATATTTAAGCTCAAAAGAACTTCATTGTTTTCCATAATGGAATACTACAATCTAAAGTCATATATAACAAACATTGAACGTTGGACAATTAATAAATTGCCTCCAATTGATGGATTAGATTTGTCCATATTTTCAAAATTATCATAATTTTTTTGTTGCTGTATTATTACGAAAACAAACAATTTCGTTATCAACTATACGACCTTCAATTACTAGCATTCAATAATACTTTCGTGATTGCGCTAATTCCAAACTATCAACCCTAGTTTCCACATTTCCTCATTTTTTACATTCACTTGACTGAAAACGTGTTTAACTTTGATGTAGGCTGACCTATCTCGATTTTAGTCAACCAAGCGAGAAAAATTAGAAAGAGTAGGTCAGTCTAGTGAAGTGCCCTCGAACAAACGGAAACCCAGAGGCTTGTGGAAGCATTCAATATATTGTTCAAACGAAAATGACATTATTTTGAATTCCCCAGACTCATCAAATTGAATCAACGTGATCATAGAACGGAAGGAATGGAGACTCAAACTGAATTAAATTAAAAACAGTGAAGTTTCTGCAGGCTATCATAGAAGTATTCTTTCACACTGTAGTAGCATTTATTTTTTATCAAAAGTTTTATTGTCGTTTTGAAATAATTGAAGGAATCGATACTTCTAAGGGTTACTGGAAGTTTATTGCTAATTCTTATTCCCATACATCTATAACTATTTTCCAATTTTGTAGTTTTGTATCTGGGAACACAGATGATAAGAGTTCCTGGTGTCATAATCTATGATTTGACGAATTCAGTTTTCCTGAATGTGAGCCTAAAAATTTGTCTCAAGTCTAGGCTGTACATTTTTCGTTTTTTTCTGTGTTACAAATATTTTACTGGCATCGATGGAGTTTTTCCATAGGATAATTCAGTTATAAGTGAGTGTACACTAAAATTCAGTAAACATTATTTACTGCACTGACCGGCATGTAATTTTCAGTTCAAGAAATTTCATAGAAGGCCTTATTCAATTTTGTGTTAAGTGCGTTAACTTGCTCTGTCCATCTAAGACTGGAATCAAAGTGTAAGCCCAAGAACTTTGTTGTTTTAGTTGATTCAATTATATTACTCTCGATTCGACATGTTAGGGTATGTGAATTGGGGATAATATTATTAGAATGAAAATATACATATTCTGTCTTATCAACATTAGCCATTGTACCGTTTGATTTACTGCAATTTACGAAATAATTTACAGTATCTGCAATTGATGATGCGAGTTCCTCTGTTCCTCTGAAGTCTGTGCGGAGACCGTAAGTGAGGTATCGCCAGCTTATATTGTTAGCAGTTGCGGTTTTAGGTGGGCTGATAGGTCAGTAATGAAGAATAGAAATATCAGTGGTCCCAGCACTGATCCTTGAGGAACTCCTCTATTCATATTATGAGAGTTGGAGATGTCTATAGTCCAATCTAAAAAAAATCCTCTAAATCCAACCTTGTACAATTTATTTTTGATGGAATTTATGTCTGAACTGTCAAAAGCACGTGATAGGTCAAGAAACAAAACTGCCGCATGTCTTCCGCTGTCCAGTTCAGTGTAAGTATTCAGAAAATGTATCATCCTGCTGCAGACAATTTTTTCGAAGATTTTGGCAATAACACTGACTGATACCAGTCAAAAACTAGATAGATTTCCGGATCATTTTTCTTGTGAATAGGAATGACTTTAGCGAATTTAAGTGACGTTGGAAACTTGCCTTCCATGATGGATAGTTTCATGAGATGACTCAAGTGAATCGACAGAGGTTCAATACCTGCCCATATACTAGGCTTATTTTTTGAATTTTTGAATATATCCTTAACTTCCTCTGGTGTTACAGGATTGAAGAATAATGTTTTGTTGATCATTTCAGATGTAGTACACGATGTTGGTCTCAGTTTCCAAAATAGTCGTCAAGATTGTTTTCCGTTGCGTTAGCAAAAGTTTCCGCAAATGTATTTGTTATATCTGAAGGAAGTGTTGAAATTTCACTATCAGAGATGATTGTTGAATCCCGGTCTTTTTTTGTCCTTCCGGTTTCTTTGTTAACTAAACTCCAGATTGTCTTAGGTTTATTATTGGACTTGTATATAAGTTGATCATTAAATTGACTTTTGGCATTCTTGGGCAAGATATTATGGTTGGGTTTTTCATTTCTATAATGTTCTTGGAAGTCACTTCCTTTCAAATTTCTTCTCAACCAATGCAGCTTATTCAAATTTTCACATTTTTTTTTACTTCCTATGCAACCCATTCGGATCCTTAATCAACAGTATTCTTTTCATATAGTGGTTTTAGAGGGCAATACATATCTAAATAATAGGTCATAATATTCATACCGTCTTCAATATTGATAGACTTCCTAGAAATCATGCTGCAGACAATTTGTTCTCAAACTGTTCCATATTCTGTTCAGACAAGTCACGATAACAGATTGATTTTTTATTCTTTGGTTTTGGTAAATCAGTCTAAGTTTTACCAACACTTGAAATAATTATTCTGCAGTCACTGAAATAACCCTCGTAGACTTTAGACCCACAATGATTCATATCAACGTTAGTTAAGATATAATCTATTTTCGTCAATAATGTTTGCCCTATCTTATTCGTAAAGGCCCTTGTGGGGGCCAAATAAGTGACTCTCAGAACTTAACTAGCAAGAAATTCATTGAAACATAATTTGTTGTTTGAATTGATCAAATGGTCAATGTTCAGATCCCCACATAGAAAGGTATTGCAATGGGACTTACTGCATACTTACATTATATCACAGAGTTTGTGAGAGAATGTGTCCAGATCCCCTACTGAAGGTCTATGTACTCATAAGACACAAGCTTTGCTAACGGGCCCCACAACTGATCCTGCACAGCACTCACATTGCATTTCCTCACTCAAGTGTGACATTTTTATTGGCTGGAACTTAACGTCCTCTTCAATATCGATGATAGTTCCTCCATGGATATGAGAAGTTCGACAATAGCATAAGGCGCTTACAGAATCATTCAATGTCATAAATTCCATATTATCTCAACTGAACCAATGTTCAGATTGGCTAACTAGATCAGAAGATTCCTGAATTATTAGTAATTCCAATTTTAACAGTTCATTTCGAAGGGATTGAGCATTCAGTTGTAGCAGTTTGGAGAAGGTGCTATTGAGTTCTTCATTTTGGACGATTTCTCTTGGGCTCACTCCACTAAAAAATGTTGCGGTTGGCCATGTAATCCTGCTGCATCTGTATCCAGGTTTATCAGAAATTTTCTAGATAGCCTGAAATTGAATCGATCGAAAGTGATTTTCTTGGGGCTCTTTCAGGTTTGGTTCAACTCCGATCATGAATAGTTGGCAAAAGTATTATCTGTACCTCCGTAGAATTTGTTTTTGCTTGCAGAAACTGTTTCACGTCATCTGAATTCACTGTGTCAGGAACTCTTGAAATGAAAAGCGACATTTTTTTATTCCTGTTGTCTTCCTCTCCATGGAATTCTTGATCGCCATCTACAGAACCCGTCTCTTTGGGTTTTGGAAATTACCTTTTGATATCCATCATCATCGATATGATTGGGAGGAGTGATGTCAGGAATACCTAGGGAGTCATTCAGATATTCTTTGGGGCTTCTCACCAAATTTATAAAATGGTCATATTTTACCGTAGTGTTTGCATTCAAAACTGTGAGCAATATTTGTTTTTGATATCAAGTAGGAATTATTCATAATATGTTTTAATGAGCTCAAGGAGTTGACAACCCTGCTATATGATTATTATTATTATTATAATTATTTTTATTAGGAATGTACCAGTCAGGCCATGTCCCCGATACTACCGGAGGGCGCTCTGGTGTATCATTAACCCCAGCAAACACTCCCCACGTCCGTGAGGTGAGTGATTACTGGGTCCGAGAATCATGTGTCCTGAGTAAACGAAGTGAACCAAGAATAATGGCCTTCTACATTCTTCCGGCTAGGTTTTCTGCCGAATCACGGCATGCCGGTATGATTTTTAGATTCGAGAGCAGCGTGTCCATCATTCCACCAAGGACCCCTATTATCAGAACCACTATCTTGACAGAATGGTTTGGACAAAGCCTGTGGAGTTCAAAGAGTAGATATCAAGTATGTCTGTTCAGATATGGGAACTGTAAATCACAAGAAATAACTTTTCGAGAATAGTCCTACCGTGATTTATAGTGTATGTATCAATTTTATAAATTTCACAATTCCACGTCAATCATGGATGTTACGGAATTGTTTTCATGGGAAATAAGACAAAGTTGGTGTTTCAGAGTGAAATTTGGTTCAGATCCAAGTGAATTAGTTGTCAAACACTCACCTATTCTGATCATAGATACACCAATATGTTCTAACTGAAAAATGTTTTAATATCTTTCAAAAATAAAACTATAGCAATTATTTATGATATCTCTGTATGAATCTTCTAGTCTAAGATCCCGATATAAAATGACCTTCACCGAGATGTTTATTTGATGAATGTGTCAATAAATATATTGCATATGGGTTGTCTAACAAATTTCAGTCCAGGATATGATCAATTAACAATTAACAGCTGCTATGCTGTGTAATCTTCTATGGCATTGGATGGTTGGTTGGGATCTCTCAGTCGCACATATTCACTCGCAGTAATATTTCACTTTTCAAAATTCGACAACCGGAAATCGGGACTGATTTTTCGCAGGCAACCCTATACCACCGTGTTCATAATGAAATAATCTTCATTTTCATTTTATTTCAATTCAATAATCAGACCGGTGCAAAATGCTAGTATCGACTTACCGGTTTATATACCTGACAACCCGAGAGTTGTGACCGGAAACGAATAGGCAACCTAACGTTTGCATCTTCTATGGGCTTCATATTTTCGATTGGTATAGAATTTGTCTAATAATCAAACCGGTGAAATGTTAAAAAAAAAATTATTAATTAATTATCCTGGACTGAAATGTGTTAGACAACCCATATGCAATATATTTATTGACACATTAAATTAAATATAAAATACGTTTCATCAAATAAACATCTCGGTGAAGGTCGTTTTATATCGGGATCCTATACTATAAAATTTAACAGAAAATGCACTCAATATCCGGGTTCATCTAATAGATAGAACTTTTCATGATAGTACATTTTCTGAGTTCTTAAAATTATTTGTGGTAATACTCCTGCATAAAGGTGAAATTGAAAATTCATCTAACTACAGACCTATTTCTCTCATTCCTATATTTCCGAAAATTGATTGAGACTGAATGAGAAGCTAATAAATATCAGATTATCTGCATGTTTCGTCAAGAATAATATCATAACTACTGCCCAGTTAGTTCGGTTTTCAAGCTGGAAAAGATTCAAAGGATGCAAATTTTTTTTATAATTTACACACTGAAATGAATCGAGCTGTAGTTACTGTGGCGGTGTGAAACATGGAAAGCTGTTGCGAAAGCTATTCCACCATGTTCACTGAAATGAATGGAATTTTATCTGTCGGATTGAACGCAAGTTGTGTAAACGACATACTCTGTTGAGTCACCTGTGAAGTGTGGTATGTCTGAGGGGTAAATACTCAGTCTCAGACCAACTCTTAACTTATTTTATATAAACGAAAAATAAGACTGTTCGTGAATAACACATATTGCCAACGACTCGGACTTTCGTACGGAGATAAGCTATTATGCAGTGAGCATATCGCAATGGTAGGAAATTCGGCTAACCGTATGCTTGTTTTATAATATGACAATCATCGAATTTCACAAATCTTGAGGCTATAAAAACATTATGGAGTGCACTGTAAAATTTATTTCCATGACCTTACATGATCCCATATAGGTAATGCGTTGCCATGCATATTCATGTAAAATTACATACCTCTGTACTATAAAGTGAAGTCATTACTTGACTTTTGATGTATATCTCCAGTATATTCCATAAACTATCACTTACTTATATAATGTTGTAACTTTCTCAGTTATTTCAGATTCAATGGCGATTTCTACATGTGTATTTAGGTTTTGTCACCATTAAATTCAAGTAGTGCCATAAGATTACATGCTTCAGTATGTATAACTGGATATGTATTCATGTATTTGTGGGTAAAAATTCAGGTTTTGTTCTGAATTGAACTTGATAAGACATGCACTTTTACATACCTTAAATGTGAGTTTCCATATACTCCCCGATGATCACTTGAATTTTCGGGTGATTTCCACTCTATTTACAGATGTAATTCAAATTATGGCATGTTCGTTTAGGTGTCTTCACCATTTTTTTCAAGTATTGTTAATTAATAAGAAAAAGAAAAGAAAACTTCTATGTTTTTATACCACTTTAACTTGTAACACTTCGTTACTGCAGTTTCGTCCTATATGGACATTCTCAAAATCTGTCTTTATTTATAGATAATTTCATAGCAGACGCTATTCAGAAATAGACAAACACCAATTCCTATCTCCTTCTTCTCAGATATCTTCTGAACGCTACTGGATCTTTAGTTAGATCAGGAGAAATGGACACCAGAGATGAAAATGAATGAAAAGTCTTCACCTGGTCAGAGTTTGTATGAGAAAAAAACTATTGTAATGTCACAATTTGACTTCTTCAAATTGTATCACCAACTCCTGTTCTTTCTCGGATATGAACTGAACAATTTATAATTAATTTCATTCACAAAACAAAGACCAACTGATGGAAATCCTGTAAAACTGCAGTAGTTATGTAATTGATTGTTTCAAAACGACGTTTTCAATCAAATTATTTCCACTAGGGAATGAATCCGAACGGAAATAACGAATTCCATGATTGCCTGTACGAGAATACGGTATGTTTCGGGAATACTTTTTCTGCTCATCACAAGTGCGGAATATGAGAAAGATCTATAAACGTGAACTTGAGAAACCAGGCGATATTATACGTTGTAACCGTTTGAAGTTTGTCTGTTATGGCGAGTTATTTACTTTTTCACAAATATCATGAGGCTTCAAAAGTGCTTCAAGAGTTTGACAAATAAAAAATAGTACCTGAACTAATGTGTTAACAGTACGAGTGTTTTTTTATTTCCTATCCACCTACCAAAGAACATGACATGGATTATATGGTTCTCTAGTGTTCAAAAAATTGCTTTTAATATTTTATGTGATGGGTCGGTGGATTGAAAATTACCTTTGGTCCAAGGGTATGACTCTCATAATTTGATCATCAAAACCATCCTAGAAAATGGCAGATGCACCTCAATGGATAATATTCATTTTGAATTATAGTCGGATTCCAGCCTTTTCTGTTGTCAGCTAATCCAGTGATCGATATACAGTAACAAAATTCCATGTAGTATACAGGGTGGTAATAAAAGATTCCAGCATATATTGGTTGGCTGAAATTGGGATCCGACTAGAGTTTGAAATGAATATTATATTCATGCGCATTCGCCATTTTCTCGGATGGCTTTTGTGATAAAACCACGAGTCTCCACAATTTTGCACAGAAAAATTACCAATCTATACATGTGGCAGAATTAGATGAGTTGTTTAATATCTATCGTCCCTCAAACTTTTAACCATCCAGTATACGTTCTCAATAGATGACCGTGTGTTTTCCACACACTGAGTTGTAGGTCTTGGTCTTGTCTTGACCAAGACCAAGATCAAGACTTGATTAATCTTCCCAAGACCAAGACCAAGACTTGAGTTTTAAGACCAAGACCAAGATCAAGACTCTCCCCCAAGAGTACTGATCTTGGTCTAGATGTCGAAAGAAAAATAGTGAACTTAAATCTACTTAATATTAAGAAAATTTTGATGGAAAATGTTATGGCATTTCATTCCAATTATTTATTTTTCATATGGTTTTTAAATTTTGTTCATTCAGAATCAAAAATACATTTTTCAAAATATGTATCTGTTGTAAGGTCGCAGTGGTTAATAAGTATTACAATTTCCTCGGGATTCCGATTCCACCACTCTGCCGCAGCCGAATATTACTGCTCATCACACAATAATTTCTTAACAATACTTCCTTAAAAATTATATTAACATGGTGAAATGAAAAATTTTTATTTCGCTTACTTTACCTGTACAAATTGACAATTGTTAAAGACTGAGAAATACGAAATAACTATTATATGCATATAAACTGTTGGACAATTGAATTGAATAATCAAAATTTCTAGACAAATTTTGATTCAAGACCAAGAGCTTCAAGCCCAAGACTATCAAGACCAAGACCAAGACTGACCCAGTCTCGTCTTGGTCTTGAAATATCAAGACCAATACCAAGACCAAGAATACATTTATTTTTCGATACCAAGACTGATTAGTCTTGGTCTTGAAATTCCTATTACGACAGACATACCTGCTTATTTCAACAATTACACATCATCATCTAATTGCCATAATTTTAATTGTTTTAACACATTGTTGGCAGATCTATCATCTGAGAATGAATTTCTAATTATTTCGGTTGATTGTACATACATTTATAGATAATTATTTTGAAATTATTTGGCGTTAACAGGTTGGTGACAGATCATCTGTCATGCCGAGAACAACTCTATTTAAATGATATTCAAAACTGCATCAATTTGGTCGTCATAATATTCTAATGGTGTGCATCCACCATTTCATTCAAATGGTAAATTTCTATCACCTATCGTTCTACATTACAAACAAAAACCTGAAAAGAATTCATTGAACCCCAGAAACCCATATAATCCGTGTCGTGTTCTTTGAACAAATAGGGATAACCATGAATTTTTATCGTATGCTTAACTCAATAATTTTTGAGCTAATTAGGCTATTGATTAACGTCACCCTTAAAAATTATATCATGAAGTAATCTAAATTTTCTTGTAGCCGAACTAGTGACAAACATAAAACTGCCCTTGGATAAACAAATGTGTACCATTTTATTCAACAAAAAACTCAAGAGCTTTTTTTTATCATAGCTGTTTCGCTTCGTAAAGATGATGAAATCAGTGATCCGCCAAATTTCTGGCCTAAAATATTTCAGGATTCTCTCATATAAGAGGAAACAGGTTTCTGCAAATAAACAAGAAACGTCACTTCTCTAGGACGGTATTCATCTGAATTGCCAATGCAAATATTTGTTTTCTTCTCAAATCAGCAAATTCATTCAAATGAAATAGAATGCTTTTCCAGTGGTATATTGTTTTTCCACACAAATCAACTGTAATGGAATTTAGTGTACGGACATGTTTCGAGCGAAATGACTAGTTGGTCACAGATTCAAAATATGTGTTTAAAACAAATTTTCAAGTACATTATTATGGCATCTCCATAATTTAATTAATTCACTTTTGTAAATTTTCGATTCCATTGGTTGAAAACTCGCCTGACATAGTAAGTCTTGGTCAATCAATTAAAATTTCAATGATACCTTGAAAGAAATGAACCTGATAAGATTTAATTTTGTTGTTCTAATAGGGAATCGTAGAAGAAGTGCGGTATGTAAGGCGTTAATTAGGTCTTCTAGAAATCTGTCTATCAAACACTCGTTCTGATACGCTGCCCTCATGCTTAAAACACTAGTTACTAAAACGACGTTTATAACACTTACATACACTTTAACGTCCTAATATTTTTTATCTTGATTTCGAGTATATACCGGAAAAAAATCATGAAAACGTTACCGAAACACTTCGAGCCTCATTTATCTGCTAGTTCAACTTCAATTTTTGAACTTAATTCTCCGTGAAATTTAAAATCATGGTTCATTTGCAGTGGAACATTTTAAGTGGAAAATTTAATCACTTTCTTTGAAAAAGCAATTTGCTTGAAATCAGTACCTAGTGCGGAAAAAAAGAAATCAATGTCATTCCTAGCAAACCAGTATTGGCCCCACTCATCAGGAGAAAAAAGTATGAACTCGAAGCCCCAGCCCTGAATGAGACCCAGCTAATATTTTCCAAAGAAGTATAATACCTGGGCGTAATGATCGACTGAAAACTGACATGATACAGCCAAATCAACCACATTTTTCCAGGGCTATAGCTTCAAGCTTAATATGCCGCAGAGTCATCGGTAGGACATTGGGTCAGGAACCAAAAAGATTCATTGGCACACCAGATGATCATCAAACCTATAGTCAGCTACGCCTCGCTGGTATGATGGCCAAAATTACATCAAATTTCAGTATAAGTTATAGTGCAGCTCTAGAGGCAATACTGAACCTTCCGCCATGGCACCTATGCGTAATGAAAGAAGCAGCAAATAGTACCTTCAGACTGCACCATACAAAAAACTTCTATGGAGTCTCCAAAGCTCACTTTAAAGGAGACTTTTGAAGCTGGGAATTCGATGAAATGAAATCTCACTGGAATAATGTGGCAGGACAAAGACAAGAGAAAAGGCTAGTGAGCCTATCGCCAAGGATAGCTAAAGAGGTTCTCGAGTTGGAAAAAATTATTTCGACTTTCCAAGCCTAACTTCAGATCCTATAGATAATATGCGTAGTCTCGGAATTCAGCAATGAGTTCAAGAAATGTTTATCGTAGCATTACTGCGTATTCCTGAAGCTTCGATAATTTGGTCAAACAGTTTTTGCTTTAAATCTTTTCCACCGGAAATTGATCACCTAGTGACTGAAACACGTGTCTAGGTGTTAAAATAGCGGTTCGTTGTCGGAATAAATTCGACAAAAGCCATGAAAAAACAGTTTTGTTGCAGAACCGTAGGGAATAATTCTACAGTTGATAGATGATTATTAAGACATGCAATATGTAGTCGAACATGAAATCTAAGTAGTAGCTGCATATATGAAATTCTCACCTCCTGTGCAATCAATGAAGTGAGAACGCATTTGAAAGGAAGAGGATTGACTGAACTCTCGGGTCAGTATTAAAATACAGGTACAATCATTTACACAATTATAAACATATTTGACAGAATTTTATGTCACAGACAAACTAATCCGAATCCGAGGTGCAGAGATGGCAATCCTAGTAGACCTTTCAGAGCTCTAGTTGGTGCTGTTCTCATTGCATCTGTCATTGCTAAGCAGGCCAGCCTTCAAACTTCGTCTAGATCGTTTCTGGCCTTACTCTTCAGGGTCTGTAGGGTCTTGGGTGTCCGACCCCACGTTCTTCTGAATGTCAAATCGTGATTGTGTGCTTGTTTACTAAATAGGTCAAGCCGGCTCGGGTGAGATACACATTAACACCTGGTTTTCATTTATAGACTGTACTCTCGGGTCAGTGTGCAAATACAGGTACAATCGGATACACAAATATAAAAACATTCAAAAGAATGAATCAATGTTGAATGAAATGTTTAATTTTATATTATTTTATGTCACAGGTGGACTTATCCGAATCCGAGGTATTCTCGTCAGTGTCGCAGTCACTGTCACTATTGGATCCTACTTTGTCAAACGCTGGTTGCTTTGCCACATGATTTTTTTCTATTACTTTGACATGTTCACATCTCGTTTTCCATTGTTCATCTGAAAACAAATAAAAAATTCATCAAAGACTTTCTTCGCAAATTTTAAATTGAACGTGACATTTTTTCCAGCGATATATTAATAATAGTAATAATAATAATACTCCCTCATAAACACTCGTTGAGTGTACCCAAAGGCATAGCCTGTGCGGATAGAGGACGGTTATTATTATTGTTTGCCGTGGCGCTCCGGGGCGACTTACTGATGTTTTAGGTGATGTATTCACTTTTCAGCTGTAGGAAAACCCGGAAAACCTACAGCACCACCTCGGATGGTCGGTGCGCACCCCAAGCTAGCACTAGACGAGATTGGCATCTAGACAACTCACAATATTTTCAACAATGCATGCGGTCGCCTATCGATCCGATATAGAGTATTTGAGAAAAAATCTCTTGTACCTACATCGGACTCGAACCGACTATCGCTATGCTGGAGTTTCGAACGGCCTGTGCCATTAGACCGCTAAGTCCACAACTCCACTGAATTCAAATCCAGATGATAAAGAGGTAACCGTAAAAGTAAATTTCTTTCATCCGCGAGTATTTTGTCGATTTCATAGGTTTTGAACAACCCAATTTCTGAAACGCCGTTTTGGTATCAGCTTATCCTGAAGCCACTTCTTATAATTGTCATAGTTTATTGCAACACAGAAAATTCGACAATAGAAATATAAAAAAGCCGGGTGACTAATAAGAGCCAGAAATTCCCCTGCATAACCTGAAGGAGGCAGGAAAGCTCGAAGAGGCAGACGCTGCTCTCACTTCATCATTAGAATCACGCTCAATTTTGTAACTTTCACGCTTCAACAACAATAGCCTTCCTTACTTCGAGAATACTTGCAAAGAAAAACGTGTCGTAAGTACGGTTGTCGATGCGCGAATATCAATTTCTACAAACGCTCGTTGAAACGCTGACCAAGGTTTGCCAGGCCATCTGTAGCAGGCTTACGAGCTTCACGCAATTTTGATCAAACACTTCATTCATGTGACCTGTTAACGTCTTCTTATGAACCTGAATCCCATTTTTAGTACAGGTAGGAACATTGAAACATTTATACTTTGCATATCATTGAAAATACACAGTTGTATTGCCATAATTCCATATTTCATATCTTGTTCTAGTAGGCCGCAATATACATGTTGAATTCACCCCAGCACAGTGTTTTTGGCATTAATCAGAGAGCGTTACTGGTCATAATCGGGAGATACGCGAGTGTATAAAATATTACACAATGAGAGCAGGAAAAAGTTTGAAAATATAATGGGCGACCTGCCAAAGGGATTATTCTGTAGGTACATTAGGTAGGTAGAGTAACCATTACCGATGTAGACTTTTGCTATGTAGGCCAATCAATTTAGCATTAAAAATAAAAAATGTGGAAAAAATAGCAGAAGAATGCAAACGTTTTCAAAAGTTGTGTTTTAGTGCTGAATAAACCTATAAGAATGTGTGCCTTCATACAAGGCCGGCAAAATTGAAAAAAATTTATTATGAAAAATTGTGGTTATTTTGTGCAGAAAAATGCAGAAGAGTCACCAAATGATAAAAATAAAGAAAATGTCACCCTATATCATTCCCCAATCATGCGACCATGACCAAGTATCTGATTCATTTCATAATAAATTATTTATTTATACTTTTGTTAATAACTCGGACAAAAAATGCAAAAGAGGAGCAAAGGTGAAGGAACGTTTCTCTGTATGTCATAAGTCTCCTCGAAAGTTTGCCACTTTCGTCGATGACGGTAACATATTGATGAAAATGATGCAAAAGTTTGAGTTGGAGGAAAACATATGGAGTAATCTCTTAGAAAACATATTCAATTTTTCCACCACCCCACATTTCGGGAACTTTATTATTGAAAGTATGAATGATTAATTTATTTACTCTGATGCCAAACATTGAAATAGTCGCAAATTTGGGAAATGATAAAGACTGATATTTTCCTTATTCTCACAATTTTGCGACTCTTCAGCATTTCTTCTCTAGGAAATACTACAATTGTTCATAATTTATATTTTTAAGAATGTTGCCGGACTTGTACGGAGGCGCAAATTTTTTAATTTCATTGAGCACTCTAGAACACAACTTTTGTGAAAGTTTCCATTCTTTTGCTCTTTTTTACCATTTTTGCTAAAGTGGTTGGCCTCATGGTGCTATGAATACGTTTATTCTCGGGAATGTTGTGCTCTAGGAATCTGGTGTGAAATTTCATTATTATCTACAAAATACATATCTATATAGGTACGTTGTTTGACGTTAATTATAAAGTAATTCAAATTTTGATATTCGTAATGTTTGTTGTTGAAAATGTCAATGTTTTGGAAACAATAGAATCAACCCGTATTTTTGATGTTTTGTGAAAATATTTGCCCAGACTCAATACTTACACTTCTTTTCTTTTCAGTTTTATATACCTCCGTAAAACTTCTTGGTATCAGGTCAACTCAGTCAGTACACCAAATATACTTATAGTATTTTTCTCCAAGAGGAGTTCTTGGAGAGGGTATTTCAAAATGTCAAATTGTAATTGTAAATATGATTTGGTCAGAGATATGAATATGGAAGATTTAATGGTAAAAAATTTTCGTTTTATTGATAAATTTGTAATAGAAAGAATAAAAATATGAATTCTTCCATTCAAAAATGATTTCCATATACCTCAACTTATACCTTCTTTTGAATTATATGTTCATTAATATCCGTCAGATATTCAGTTTTGTGAAATTGAATGAAAATTTGGGTTATAGGCAGGTTGCCGGTGGCTTAAAAACAGCGTTGTCTGGCTAACATTCCAATTTGGCAGGGTGAAATTATTTGTATAATTTCTAATAGTGGGCCTTACTTCTTGAAAATATATATTTTCATGTATTTTGTGATATTTGTGAATTTTCTTGTTGGAATGTTGATTAGTTCGTTGATTATGGATATTCAAGTCGTTGTGTCATAGGAAGTTTGTAGTTTTGAACATTATTTTACTAGAAATACCAGTTGGATGTCTTATCCAGTCCTGGTGTAGTCTGCCAATGTCAATCGTAGATTTTACTGCTGTAGTGTTGTCTAGGTACGTGAATTTTTATTTCGCCAGTTGAATTGAAAATGAATTATTGCATATAAAGTGGTTTTGGTTTGTGATGTTTTATTTTAACAATCATTTTGGTAGTTACTTATCTGTTTGCAATTTAAATTGTCCGTTCACGAACAACTGCTCAATCCACAAAGTTACTAGGTACGATTTAATACATTTCCGTGACACTCACAACTTATCTTCGTTTAAGTGTTTTACTTCTTGGTAAAATCTCAATGTAAGAATTAATTAATTCTCTTTCTGCTGTTCCGAAGATTGTGCTTCTTAAATCTGATTGAGGAGAAACTGACAATAGTCCTGGATCATTATTGCTTATCTATCAACTAATTCAGTAAATGAACGAACTTCACCCTACATCAAATGCTGGATCGTTTTTTATTTTTTGATATTGTTGAGTACCATTAGGTAGTTATTAACACAAGTTTCCGTCATCCCTCCTCCCTTGCTTCGTCCGCAATCTTGAAAAAATTTTCAGAAATCGGCACCTTTTTCAGTTTTTGGCCTCTAGCTCATTCCCAGTCCAGTTTTTTTTTAAATATGTTCGACTAGAAAAATGTATACTATTAAATTTTCAACAAATTTAATACATAATTTTTTTTCTAGAACCAAGCATATTTGAGCGACGAGAAGGCGAAAAAGAGCAAAAATTGGCGATTTCGCAAATACTTCACTTTCGCTCCACTTTCCATCGCAAAAAATGGGAAAGACTTGATCTCAGCAAAAAGTTCATTGAATGAAAGTGGTAGAGAATTTAATTTACTTCAAAATATTTCAAAAAAAATAAAGGGTATTGGGTAGCAATGAGATAAGTGTAATAAGTACATTTCAAACTTTACATCTATACAGTGTCTTTCAAAGGTATCGGAACGATCCCATATTTCAGAAGAGGCCAAGAGAATGAGAAGTAATGAAAATTTCGACAGGGTGGCTTTTGATGTTGCCGGATTCAATGGTGATATGGGCGATATTGCCATATCAACAGTTTTTCAGATATTGCGGGTAACTCAATTTTTTTCAAATAGAACACCCTATTTGTTTTCATTGCGATCAATTCAGCAACGCCTCATTACTTATGTCTCCAAATATCACATTTCAAATTGTTGTAGTTTTTGAAATATGACAATATGGCTTTTTCGTTCAAAAATCTGGGAACGTTTCAATATTTTCAATACGGTTCAAGAAAAATTCGTGAAATTTTATAAATGCTGGTTTTTGATAATGCCCGTTTCAATGGTGACATCGGCAATGTTGCCAAATCAACAGTTTTTCAGATATTGAGTATACCTCAATTTTTTTATATGGAACACCCTATTTGTTTTTTTTTTTTTTTTAATTTGTAAGTTTGTTTTTACAAATCACCCAGGTTTTTGGAGAAAACCCCTCAAAAGCAGAGCTTGTGCGAGCAAGGGAGATCCGGGACCTACAGTTTAAATAAAAGTGGAATCCGAACCACTTTAGCTCAGTGGCAGGCTATCCCGGGGATCGAACCCGGGCCGTCTGGGTGGGAGGAAATACTCTAGCACCACGACCAACTTCATTGCAATCAATTCAACAACGCCTCATTCCTTATGTCTCCAAATATCAGATTTTAAATTGTGTAGTTTGAGCAACCAGCAAATTTAGAAATATTAAAAAAAAAAAATAAAATATGTCAGGCAGCTCTTTTAATCACGCCTCAAATGCTAACTGATACCTTGAGGGAGTTTTATGACCACCGCTTGGGCTATTGTTTAGCAAATGATGGCAAACATTTTGAGCACTTGGTCAGATAGTTTTCAGTTTCTGTTATTTGGTTCAAAAATCTATTGGAAAAGAATTCAATTATTGAAAAGTTGTATTAACAAATACCATTTTATATGAAATTTCATGCTATTTTCTAGAGCTCCTTTGAAAATATTGGACCGTTCGCAGACATTTCAACGAACTATGTTCTCATATTTCAAAAACCATATTAATCTACAATCTGGTATTTGGAAACATAAGTAACGATGGGGCGCTGAATTGATTATAATGAAAATAAATTTAGTTTTCCATTTGGAAAAATTGAGTTATCATCAACATCTAAAAAACTGTAGACTTGGCAACATTGCCGATATCACCATTGAATCGGGCATCATCAAAAACCATCTTGTATGACATTTCACGAATTTTTCTTGAACCGTATTGAAAATATTGGAACGTTCCCAGGCTTTTGAACGAAAAAGCTGTGATGTCATATTTCAAAAACTGCATTAATTTAAAATCTGATATTTGGAGATATAAGTAATGAGGCATCTCTGAATTGATTGCAATGAAAACAAATAGGGTATTCCATTTGAAAAAATTGAGTTACCCTCAATATCTGGAAAACTGTTAATTTGGCTACATTGCCAACATCATCGTTAAATCGGGCATCATCGAAAGCTATCCTGTCGAAATTTTCGTAAGCTTTCTACCAGCCGATTCTGAAATATGAGGCAGTTCCGATACTTTTGAAAGAAATGGTATAATAATATAAACGGAGGGAAGAAAAAATGAATTAATAATATAAATATAGGATTTTAACACACGACACTAAGTTTAGGTTGACAACTTGAACTGTCATTACAATTCATTACATTTTGATAGACTCATTCAGAACAATATTTTTACCATAGAGAGCAACCCTGTGTCTGGCCCTCAGTTGATGTTCGTACCTCCAGTGTTCACATCGTGTTTAGTCAACGTACTAGGGATCAGTTTTCCTGTGGAGTGAGTTGTGTGAGTTGTAGTTGTGAAGGAAGGCTTCTTCATCCCAAATACCGGACAGTGAGTGCTTCATATGCAGGAAGAGTTTGGACGAAGGAGTTGTGATTACTGTGAAGAAGAAAGGAGTTCAGACTCACATTAGAGGACATCTCCAAAGCAGGAGAGCAAATATTGGTCGTCCTCTATGGTGGGGAAATCGACCAAGCACTTTCTGACCTTCGACACACAAAATTTGTTGCCACCACGACAAACTTGAAATTAGAAAAGCGGCTTCCAACCTCTGATGAAGCGCAATACCACTCCTTGAGGGTATACCATCAAGTGATGGCCTGGATGAGAAGGAAGAAAGACCAGACCACCTTTGGCTGGACAAGAGAAAGCAAGGGCTTGATTTCGACAACAACCACCAGAGATGCTGCTCCTCGTACTCTGCTGAAGACGGTATCATGCAGGTGTCGGCTGTTACGCAGCATGTGAATGCAGAAAAGCCGGTCTGCATTGTTCCACATTCTGCAAATTCTGCTGCGGCGGGAAGTCCTGCGACAACCGTCTCTTGATAGTCGCTGACGAGGAAGAGACAAACATCGACAACCCTTCCATACCTTTCGACGAAGACCCTGCTGAAGATTTAGCTCTCCCGTCCTCCCTTGCGAAACGTTCTCGGTTACTGTAGCAACCCCCACCCTTATTTTTTAAGTTTTTATTTTAGTGTGTTCATTATTCCCGAATGGTTAATAAATTAAACGCATTGTATTATGATCTTTATTTTGTAAATACACACTAACATTATTAATGAATGTGAAGGTAATTTGTTCTTTCCCATTCATACCAAAAATGACTCAAATATTATTTAGATGCATTGCTAGGATAAAAAAATGTGCAGAAAGGTAATCAGAATAGTGGTAGGGCTCCTGACGGATCACTGCTATCTTAACAAGCACCTCAACATTATAGCTATCACGGATGATGTAGAATGCAGGTGGTGCTTGGAGGATGAGGAGTCAGCCACCCACATCCTCACGGAATTCCCAGCAGTGGCAGCAATATGGAAGCGCATCTCGGGAACATCGTTCTGAACCCGGATAGTGTGACAAGAGTATCAGTTAAGAGGCTTTCTTCTTTCGCTCGCGAAATAAGCTACCTTCAAAATTTAACCAGTTTTCAGTAGCGGTGGGTGCATAACAGGCTCGAATGAGAGGCCTACACGCTTATGGTTTCGTCCGCCTACAAAACACATTCTATCTTCTATCTAAATACTTTCACCAACACGGCGCTCCAGGGCTGACTCACAAAAAACGCATTTCTTTTAGTTTTTTCAAATTCAACCCCACTCCTACCCATTGCCCTTTATTTTTTTGATACACTAATTTCAAATGAAATAAAATTCTCTACAACTTTCATATACTGAACTTTTAGCTGAGATCAAGATATGCTCCAGCACTTCTGGTGAAGAAGAACAAGAGAATTTTCTTTTTTGTCAATTTCTCGTTTTTTCCATACCTCATAAAGAGTAATATCTCATTTTCATCTCAGGAAACTTCCTTTTCTTATATTACTATAATAACACCTCAATGCAAAAGTTGGTCCATTTTATTATCTGTACAAGAATATCGATGTTTGTTGAGAATGGTTAGAAATTTTACTACTTTTCTGGTGTGAATTTTATATTTAACTCTGTATGTGTGCATAACGATTATCAGTATGATATGATTGGAGAAATTAATTGAATGAATCAATTTATTGATGCTGAACAATAAAATAATAGAGACCTGCAAGTTTTTACCATCATTTCATCGATAAAAAATGTAAAATATTTTTTGACTATAACAAAAATAAGGTTAGTTTACCCGTCGAAAAAATCATTTTTTCTATTCTTTCTTGAACACTTTTCGGCATTTTAAAATTTTGAATACTTAAATGCAAGTATTCTGCAATGCACCAATTTTTATAGGGAAAACAATTTTCTGATAATTGGATATTAAACAAATTTTCCATATTTTGATTATGATTTACCGTCTGGTGTAAAACCAGAATCTTATTGATTGTATTTGATACCAGAGAGAGGGTGAAAATTGGTTAGGACATGAATTATTAGAATTCCTATCTGATGTTAGTCCTTCGTAATATTTTTGTATTACGTGAAAAATCGTTTCAAATTGTGATGTACTTTGCGAAATTTTTTCCATAATGAGTAGGAAAACCAAATAGTTATTAAATAACATTTCAACGAATCATATCCTCATATTTCAAAAACCACATTAATTCACAATCTGGTATTTGGAGATATAAGTGACATTGTCGATATCACTATTGAATCGGGCATCATCAAAAACCATCTTGTATAAAATTTCTCGAATTGTATTTCAACCGTATTGATAACATTGGAACATTCCCAGACTTTTGAACGAAAAAGCCATGTTGTCATATTTTGAAAACTACATTAATTCAATATCTGATACTTAGAGACATAAATAATGAGGCGTCGCTGAATTGATTGCAATGAAAACAAATAGGGTGTTCTGTTAGAACAATTGAGATACCCTCCATATCTGAAAAATTGTTGATTTGGCAACATTTCCGATATCACCATTGAATCGGGCATCATCAAAAACCACCCTGTCGAAATTTTCGTAAATTTTTTCTGGGCCATTTCTGAAATAAGAGAACGTTCCGATACTTTTGAAAGACACTGTATATTATAGGTACGTTGTTTGATGTTGATAATAAAGTAATTCTAATTTTGATATTTGTAATGTTTGTTGTTGAAAATGTAAATGTTTTGGTCAGTACAACAAACATATAGTATTTTTTTCTCCAAGAGGAGTTCTTGGAGAGGGTTTTCCAAAATGTCAAATTGTAATTGTAAATATGATTTGGTCAGAGATATAAATATGGAAGATTTAATGTTAAAAAAATTTCTTTTCATTGATCAATTTGTAATACAGAGAATATAAATATGAATACTTCCATTCGAATATGATTTCCATATACCTTAACTTACCTATACCTCCGATACATAACTTCTTTTGAAATATATATTTATTAATATTCGTCAAATATTCAGTTTTTTTAAATTGAATGTAAATTTGGGTTATAGGCACGTTGCTGTTGGCTTAAATACAGCATTACCTGGCTAACATTCCAATTTGGCAGTGTGAAATTATTCGTATAATTTCTAATAGTGGGCCTTACTTCTTGAACATATATGTTTTAATGTATTTTGTGATATTTGTGAATTTTCTTGTTGGAATGTTGATAAGTTCGTTGATTATGGATATTCAAGTCGTTGTGTCATAGGAAGTTTGTAATTGTGAACATTTTTTCACTAGAAATACCAATTGGATGTCTTCTCCAGTCCTGGTGTAGTCTGCAAATTTCAACCGTAGATTTTGTCTAGGTACGTGAATTTTTATTTTGCCAGTTGAATTGTCAATGAATTATTGTATACAAATTTGTTCTGGTTTGTAATATTTTATTTTAACAATCATTTTGGTAGTTTTAAAAATGACGTTTCTTATCTGTTTGCAATTTAAATTGTCCGTTCACGAACAACTTACTGCTCAATCCACAAAGTTACTAGGTACGATTTAATACATTTCCGTGACACTCACGATTTATCTTCGTTTAAGTGTTTTACTTGTTGGTAAAACCAAATAGTTATTTGTTGTATGTATATATACGTACAAATGATCATGTATCACTATATCGATTATACCATTGTATATTTCATTTTGGTTTATAATTCAGAGTGTGGTTAGTACTTGATCAATAATGTTTGTGTTATATGGAAATCAGTATAAAATTTGGAGGGTGATCTTGGCATTCATATAGCTAGCGCCAAACGCATCTCACTACAATTTGTTTCGTATGACCCAGTTCCGTCTCCACCAGAGATTAGTCGCGAGCCACTCTGTCATTCTGACAGCTCATTTGCCAGATCTATGAAAAATCTTGACAAAATTTGGCGCCAACGTTCTACCTGCACAAACTTCACTATAAATATTGTCACCAATAAGTGAGTTCTTATTAGCTCTCACAATAAAATTGTTCAAATTTACCTATCAAATTTGTTTCCAAAATTACATATTTTACAAAAATCCTGAATAATTTTCCATAAAACAAACAAATCCTCTGTTTGAATCAAAGGATTATATTCATAGAAGAAGTATAGTATTTTACTTGCGTGTATTGGATGTTACTCAATTGAAAGATTTATGATAATCGCCTGAGTAACATACGCTCTTTGAATAATATAATATATTTTTTCTCCAAATGACATTAAAAGCGGCCTTTTAATGACACTTGGCAGGCTTAATAGAAGTTGCACTTTTACTGCCTAGGCAGAAAAAGTTCGTTGCTACGATCGGCTATGAAACACCAGCCGCGGCATTAAATCTTGTGTTTTTATGCCTAGTGAAACAAATAACTATTATGTCATACTAGTTCATTATTGTGTTTTTATTGCTTAGTTGCCAACTATCTAATGTCGTACTTTATGCCCGTGCGGACATAAAGTTCACTTTACGGCCCGCGCGAGCATAAAGAGAAATACTTTTTTGTTTAACTTATAATGAAATTACAAACGGAATACAGTAATATTCTTGCTTTGCTTTTTCAATAATTCTGTTAGGAATTTCAAAATCTTCGTTCATTTTGACTTCTAACTTTGATACATATAAAAATTATTGTGATTTCATGACATTTACGTTTGTCAACATTCACCTAGCAACGATAGTGTCTACTATGATGAAATGGCAATGTTATTAATTCAAACCAGATTTTTTTAAATACTGATTTGTATTGAGTTTGGATTGCAATAACGAACTAGTATGACATAAAAGTTTGTATGTACCGCGGTCATAAACAGATGTGTATACCCCCGGGCGACTTACAAACCCCTCAGGCCAGAGGCCATCGGATTCGTAAAATGTCGCCCTCAGGGCATAAACATCTATTTATACATAAATAACTATTTTATTGCTGCTACACGTTCATTATGCCTAGCAATTTAATATTACAGTTCCATAAAACACCCTATTGAGAAGAAGAAAAGTAATGAATAAAGAAAAATCCAATTTACCCGGAGTGACTATGTATATCGCAATCTATTGTTCACCAGTTTCTGTACTGCAGAAGATTGAAATTATTGGAAAGAAAAGAGCTTTACAAGGGAAACATATAGGTCTTTGTGAAAGCAATTACTTTCAAATAGATAGCGGCTTCACCGAGTGAGCTGAGTGGAGTTCAATTCTCTGTGTTCCACAGAGGTGAAACAAGAGCTGATTCATTGATTCGTTCATCAGTAAATACCAGAAATGGGTGAATGGATTCCTCTTCCCGCACTCCCATCTCCTACAGTAAGAATTTGATCGAAAGCGTTGAGTTCAACTAATCGAATAATGATTTGAACTTTTTTTTTCATTTATTGAAAGGTGGTTATGCCCAGAAAGACTGACATTTTTTCCAAATAATCAGATAGTATCATGAAGATGGGTGACACTACTTGACGAAAGACCATTAAACTATTAATGAAAAATGGTGGATTACGTAATCCAATCTTCCGCAATTATATCTGTTTGATACTTGGCAAAGTTTTATATAAGAACTACTTTGCAATGCATGTTAAATACCACAGCTGAAATTATTTTTCGATTTAATTGAGGGAACACCTCCGTACCGGTTTTATGGTCATTGTCGATCATCAGCGAAGGCTAGTTCGACCCAATTGAATTGAAAAATCCTATCATCCTAATTGGAAATCCCTGAGACAAACACTGAAGTATGAATTCAGCGACATCTCTGGGTTCCAGATTAAAATGCACTCCGACTACGTGTCGACTTCAGTATGAAGCCAGAAACATCATGAAGAGGGGCGACACAACTGGACGGAAAACTATTAAAGTAATAATGAGAAATGGTGGATTACGTAATCCAATTTTCCAAAAAACCTATACAGTAGGTATGGTCGTCGGCAAGTATTCAACACAAAACAACTACTGCCCCCTACGACCGTTGAATTATGTCTGTTTACTTGCCGACGACTATACCTATGGAATAGGTCGTTTGCGGAAGATTGGATAACGTAATCCACCATTTTTAATTATGAATCAGATAATATATACAGGATTACTCAGTAGTAACTTGAGTACTAGCATTTACTTAGTTTGAAAATTTAAAAAATTAAAATCAATCACATCAAGTTACTCAATTCACCTGTTCATCCACACAAGTGAATCTGGCGACAAACTTTTATATTAAATAGATTGTCTAGTGACATTTAAATAAAAGCTTGATCATATAAATGTTTTTTAAATTTCAATTTATTTTTACTCTTTTAACTTTTTAACTAGGTCTGGACAGGTTTCTTAGTCTGTTCATCTCATTCAACACAAAATTGTTGCAAGATTGTTTGCCGGTTAATTAAGAACAATCTATTTCTTCAATGAAGATACCTTTTGGTGATTCCATCCTACTTAAGGCCACGTATGCTTCACCAACAGCGAAGAGCTTCAATGCCAAGTATACAACGGCATGGTTGACTGTACTACCCTGTATTTTGTGTACTGTGCAAGCCCAACATAATATTATAATTGGCAACATTCTTCGTTCTGCTGTGCCGTGACTACATTTTGCTGGAAATTGCATAGTCTTGGGTTGAATGAGATGAATACCGTCTTCATCAAAGTCTATACGAACGGATAGCTATAAGCTCTTTCGCTTGAGACGTAGTCAGGAAGAAAAACAGTTTCTTCTTAGCATAAATATACTAATGACTGAAACAAGTCACAGATTCACCATATTTGAAATGTATATATTAAAGGACAAAATACCCATGGTACAACAAAGCCCTGTATTCATATATTTCTCAAATGGTACAAGTTAATATGTAATCAATAATATACAACATACAAGGGTTTCTTACCAACACTATCATTTTACCAAGAGAACTTCTACTGTAGTAAACCCGCGCTGTGCCAAAGCCCGCTCTGGGTTCAACCGTGTTGCAAACTCGACTGTTAACAGTTGACTACTAACTGTTTACTGTTGACTGTTAACTGCCTCCTTGTATTTATTCAATTCCCGTGTAATTGTTACGGGCATTTTAATTGAATGAGAAAAGTTCGTTGAAACCTTCATAGCCTAGTCAATGATACATGTTTTGTTTTTGTTGTTGATCGAACTACGCCGGACTCGATCATGACTGATTCATGTATGATATTGACCTTGAAATGTTTCAAAAATTCAACAATTTATGCATTATGAATTATGAGAGAATTTTGGTATCAAACGAAATGAATTAGGTTTTGGATTAGCGCCATTCTTGACAATATGGTACAATACGTCACACACCTCACCATGCAGTGTCGTCCAAACTGAACGTGTATACACAATTTTAGCTCTATCAGTTGAAGATATCTGCTTCAAAACTGAGTTGCAAGATTCCACCCGAATAGACATAGTTACATTGCAAGTTGATTAAAGCTTGTAATGAATAAAATATCAATAATATCTTATTTAGCTATATTCAAAATATTGTGTGTGACTGGGCATTCCTTAAATTCGTGAGACAGGGTATATGGTAGTGAACAATACACTCGATTCTGCAGTGAATGAATTCAGGTAAATAAAAGCTTGTTAAAAAATAATATAAAAAAACTAGTTACCCAACTTTGATTATCAAAATATCAATCAAGCATATAGTTTACAGGTCGAATACACTTTATTCTATTCTGTTGTATCTACTAACAGTTCAGACATGTTCAAATTTGTTGAAACTACTCTCTGATTACTCAGTAATGGCGGTTGTGTGCAATTTCAGATCGTGTCATGATACAAGTTTTATTATTATTTCACGAATATTTTTCGGATATTTATGTGAAATAATTTTGGTCGTTAATTTTGAACGTGCTTGCAATGTGGAAACCAGAAACATTTTAGCTATATTTTCTAATAAATGATAGCATTTCCATTTTATGTATCCTGTAGTACTCCTTGCCAATTTTCAGGAGAAGCAACCACATTTATTTTGTATTTCATTGTCCACATTTCCAAATTTATTGAAAAAAGGATCACGCATGTTATGTATCATATTGTCGACATAATCAATTTTTACAATTGGTATTTCAAGATTTTTTATTTTTATACTTTTGCTACCTTATCAAAATTCTATTGTAAGAACACCAAACAAGAAGTTTACATTTCAGAATGAAAACAAACTCCAAATCCGTAGAGATGAAATATTTGCCCTTCTTTCTCCTCCAACATCAGATATTGAAGACTTCAGTGACGATGACCAAAACTATACACTCCATACAACTTATCAGGATAGATATTCAGAATCATCCGCGGTTCCCTCACTTCCCATATCAATTGCAGAAGGACACGATGATATTTTCAATAGTTCAGAACAGCTTCAGAACAAAGTGATGAACCAAAAATTGAACTACAAGAAAAGAAAACAAATACATTTCAGAAGATAGAGCAACCTTGAAGCAGTCATATGTTTTTACCCCAACGAAGACAACATATCTTACAAAAAAAGCCCAGGAGAGTGCAGAAGCAGAACAAAGCCAAAAGAAGAATGAAAACTCTGAGGAAGAAAATTCTAAAAAACAATCTCAGCCTATTATGGAGACTACCAATTCCTATTCTTATCACTAAACAGGAAAATCCATGAATATTGTTGAAAATGAGGTACGAGATAGTGGGTATGCCGTCATATTTGCACTATTAGAGAAAATGATTGCCTGCCAGAGATGGAGAATTATTCTTGAAAGATTTTATATATACAGTGGCTCAATATTTGAAAAAATTCAACTGAAACTATACAAATAATTCGAGGAAAATCAACCGAATTGTATCTCCTAGGCCTGACGTATGTTCTGATTAAGTGAATAATAGCTCGGTAGCGAGGAGGTTGGATACCGGCCTTCTAACCTTCCGCTCACATTTGGTCAGGTTCGAATCCTGGAAAACGAGAATTTTTTTCTCAATTTCATAGGAGTCGATAGGCAATGTAAGTTGTCTAGATGCCAATCCCGACTTCTGGTGCTAGCATGGAGTATGCACCGGGGTGGTTCTGTAGGTTTTCCGGGTTTTCCCACAGCTGAAAAGTGAATACGCCACCAAAAATCAGTACGTCACCCCCGAGCGCCACGGTAAATAATAATAATAATAGCCGTCCTCTACCCGCACAGGCTATGATGCTTTGGGTACACTCTATGAGTGTTTATGAGGGAGTATAATTATTATTATTATTATTTTACAATATATTCCATAAAAGGTTAATATCGATTGTGTAAATCCGGAAAAATTCACTGGGTTTGTATCAAATTCCAGGCAAGACTGTGTTTGGTAAAGAACAGTTCCTTTTTCATTGAAACGAATTTTGAAAAATGGATTACGTAAACTAATCGTTCGAAAACAAACCCACACAATATGGTCGTCGGCAAATATTCAACAGAAAACAACTACTACTCCCTACGACCGTTGAATTATATCTGTTTTAATCTGTTTAATAATTGGCAAAGTTTTCTATAGAAAATACTTTGTAATACATTTTAAATTTCAAATCTGAAATTATTTTTCCCTTCTCATAATATTTTTAGTTTCATATTGAAGTCTACCCGCAATCGGTGTTCATTTTAATTCTGGAACCCAGAGATGGTGCTAAATTCATACGTCAGCATTTATCTTACGGATTTTCAATTAGGCTGAAAGGATTTTTCGATTCAATTGGGTCGAACTAGCCTTCACTGATGATTGGCAAGGACCATGAAACCAGTACGGAGGTCTTCCCCAAATTAAATCGATTAGTTATTTATGCAACAAGTGCAAAAAGTAAGTGTTTATTGCACTCGACGTGAAATTGTCCGATGAGGCCGAGGCCGAGTTGGACAACACGTCGAGTGCAATAATCAATTTTTGCACGAGTTGCATAAAAAATTTTTTCTACGTTCATGCAAAAAGCAAAAAATTTGTTATTTAGGTGCGGCACTAGGTGAAGGAAAATGAAATACGCAATTTAAATAAATAATTATTACTATCGATTTCACCATCATCTAGTTTTCCATTAATATTACTGATTTTAAAACTTTCAGTTCTGTAATTGTCAGAATTAAATTTTGACTGACGTTTATATAACCACAGTTGTATTATAAAAAACAAAATCATAGTAGCCATGAGCTCGTATGTTATCACGAGGTGTGGTCATAGTACAGACAGTTTCCTCTATGCAGGTAGACGGTTTAAAACATAGCGAATTGGTTTTGATTATGGAGTTATTCTCGGGAAGGCATTGTTTGTTCAACTCTGACTGCAAAATAATATAAAATATGTAGCTGTTTAAAACGTATGGCCAATCTCACAGAATATCTGCTAAATATGTAGTGGGTTTGAACGTTTATGTTTATCATGATGACAGCACGTTGAAGTAGAATGACAGATGAGTGCAATAAAAACTTTATTGCACTAGTGCAATAAAGAGCTTCTTTTTCCACTGAATATAGTTCAATAAAGTTTTTCTTTTTGCATGAATGTAGAATAAAATAATTTCAGCTCTGATATATAAAATGCATTGCAACTGTAGTTCTAGTAAAAAACTTTGCCAAGTATTAAACAGATATAATTCAACGGTCGTAGGAGGCAGTAGTTGTTTTCTGTTGAATACTTGCCAACTACCATTTTTCGTAATTTGTTGAATGGTCTTCGGTCGAGTACTGTCGCCCCTCCTCATGAAGTTCCTTTTTCGTTTGTTTTTTACGAATCGCCCAGATTTTCGGAGTAAGTATGATCTGGGACCTAGAGCCTACATAGATATCGAACCACTTCAGCTCGGTGACAGGTCGTGGGAAATGAATCCGGCTAGCCTAGGTGAGGGGCAAAGGCACTAATACGCCGACCACTTCGCGTCTACACCTTTCAATACAATTATTAGGTTTAATTTTTCTTTACTGTATGTTTTGTAATACATTTCTAGTTAATTTTTCATAATCAAAGTAAATTGACATTGGAAATTATGAGTTTTCTTAAGTGATTTATAGGCATTGTATCTTATAAGATACAAAATATATTAGAAACATATCTCTCATTATTTGGTAGTGATACAACTGAATAATTTTTTGCTATCATTATTTTTTTACATTTTTTACACAAAGGAAGAGAAACAGTCATAACAGTTTTTTCGTAGTGGGTTGGCAAAATCTAGTCTTGGCAAATTGAAGGTTAAATCGGAAAGTACTTATATAAAGGTGATTCTAAAGACATATCTAAAATTTCTGATCATTCATTACTTTGTGGTACCTACTTTGGGTGAAAGAATCCTTACGTGTAATGCCAAATTTATGTGATAATGAGAAATCTGAAACGAATAGATGAAAATATGTTGAAATAATTTTTTTGACTGCTCCAGTTGAAAAATAAATATTTTCAAAACTATCTTATTCAAAGTTAAAAAACCACCCTAGTTAACAAATACTTTGATCACAATTATTGAAATGAAAGATAATGCTTACAAATTTATTTGCGGAAAATTTGTTGGTTTCACATTTTTAGATAGGATTTAATGATGATTTGATAACATTTTTTTTCGTTAGTTTTTGAACTTGATGGTTTTTTGTTATAGTTTTCGATAACTCAGTTTTCTCATTTCAGTCACTTTCGTTTCATAACGAATTAAGATCTATGAACACAAGTTCCTAAGATTTTCGCGTCTATGATGCTTTGTCGGTTCTTTTCGGCTTATAAATCAATTGTATACATTTCATTCAGCTGTTTTCGAGTCTTACGAAAAGATAACTAATTGGTCGTCTGTTTTGTTAGTTTCACATATTAACGGTTTTCTCCTATATCGTAATCACGAAATAATTCTGCTGAATAAATGAATAATAAATACGTATTTTCTCGTCAGTATCCATTTTAAAGACAGATTTATTCAGAAATTTAATATGAAAGGGTTCAATCTCCCATAATGCTACATAATTTTATAGTCTGTACTGTTACAGATACTAATGTAATTTTTGTAGCCAGGGAAACTTTGCAAGGCCAATTAAATTCAAAGTTCTGATGGCAGTTTCACAGCCGCCCTTATTTCAAGACTGGTTTGAATTTTCCATAATACATTTAATTATGAAGGTCATATGAAATTGATAATAAGATTATTTCATCAGAAAATTGGGGTGAATAGGAATTACAGTTAATTGTTCATTATACTTGTCCAAAAGCACTGTACCATCACATCTCTACAGCACAGAAAAATCAATCTTATATACTACTGACAGCTGCCACCTAACTGATTGTAATTTAATATACAGTGTCTTTCAAAGAGTTGGCGTCATATGGTAAAATGAAATAAACTTAAAAAAGGTATTTTTATAAACATATCTTTTAGTGTGGTGAGAATGCTTCCTCTTGAGCTCTTTCTGTGCTATCATTCGTTGGGTAGGACAGGATGACAAAAATGTTGTCTAACCTATCCTAGCACTAATGAGAGGAAAGAACCTTGAAACAGGTCATGAGGTGGTCATTTCCATCCAGATGGGGGTTAGTATTCAATGTTTGATTATAATTAGCACATGCAGTAGTATCTTCTTGCGTAAATGTTGCAAAAATGCACGAATAAAGGTCAGATATAATTAAATATTTGTAGAGGGAAGCAGTTGTTCTGTGACAGGTGTTTTTCTGATTTTTTTTACTTCGTGGCATAGTGTGAAGAGAATGAGATTTTGGCTTGATCAAACTTATTCGTTTCATTTAATAGTATCAGAGATGATTAGGGAAATTCTAATTTTTAAGGTAGTTTTTAAGGACAGTGGCTTTCAAAGTGATATTCGATTTGATCAGATCCAATTAATATCCGAAACCATCATTCAATTTTCTTCAAACATCAATTCAACAGATATTCATTCAAGAACAATGAATATGTTTTAATATGTGAAACATGTTTGTATCTGATATCAGCATGTTCTATCCAAACATTAATTCTCGGAATACATTGATCCCAGGGATTGGCTGATTTATGGGTGAATAGGAGAACATAGTTGTTGTTTGCTAACCAACAACGGATATTTTGATCCTGCGGTTGCACCTCAATCTATTAGTCAATCATCATGGTCATTTTTCTCTCAATCAGATTGGAGCTTGAGAGATCCTTTTCGATTCATTATAATTATACAGGGTTATTCGACATGAAGTATGTATTAGTGCCATACTTTAAAAAGATAATCCACGAAACTTATCAAAGTTGTGAATAATGGTTTTTGACATTACTCTTAATCTGAAAAAATTTAGTATCATTTAGTATTATTTTGATGCCTAAATTATAAACTGCTGCTTTCTCGTTCTATGCTAGAGGCTATCAACTGAACAACTTTAATATCGAAAAAATAATGGCCAAATAATTACAATCTCTAAACGGCAATAACTCGATTATTTCAGTGATAGCGGTGATATTGTTATTATAAACTTTGTTACAAAAATGCTAGTTTATTATCAGAAGGAGGAACGAATTGACATGATTTTCATTCTCGTATCATGTCTTCGAAACTGTTTTCTAACATCACGAATTTACGATAATATTCCTATATGATGATAGTCACATAGTACACAACGTGATTATTTCAGAATAACTCTGAAAAGAATACATGTATTCAGAATTTCTACTATCGCGTATTCTCTTGAAGAACTGTGGTGATATCATTCCATGAAGGAAGAACCAAAGTTCAAAACTCCAGGTTTCCCTTCAAAATCTTCAAAGAGGAAGGAGAATTGGGCATTGCCACCGATCAAATAACACAACCTACATGAGTAATACTCAATTAGTACTGAAGGTAACATCTTTTCATAATGTAATCCCTCAAATCATGACAGTGTTGCCTTGTCGCAATTTTTCAAGGATACAATAAGCATGTCAGCTAGATTTGATTTCTATCGGGTATATTAATGGCAGCGAAAACCCAAAAATACTGTCTTAGACAATAAGAAGGCAATTAACGGTCATTGCAGCTTATTGAAGCATGTAAAGCGGAAGTATTTCCATCGCCGAATGAAGATCTGGTCAGTACGGCAATGCTGCATTTGATATTTGACAGAGCAACAACAAAATATTTCTGTTTGTTTTGATTTGGCTTATTGAAGTGTTTTTTTGTGAATAAATAGCAAATTCTGAGTTAATTTGAGTGAAACTATCGTTAGTTATTATTATTAAACAATGGTGAAGCATTGAGAAATACGTAAAAGAACATTTGAAGCTGGAAATCAAAATATGTCATTTCATAGGTGAGCTACTAGTGTCGTAACTATCGAGAAAGGGAAACCGAATTAGCAAACAGTAAAATCAATGAATTATGAAAAAACATGTCAATTAGAGCATCGGCTGTTCTCAAAATCATGTGGAAATTCTTCCATCATAATTTCAGGTTTCCATTATTTCTATTTTATTACACTTCAATATTTTTGTGAACAACGCACAATACTGCCGGTGAGGGAAGATGTACTTTATAAACAAATTTAAAGGCGTGAGCGGCGAGTTACTCATCTAGGTTGTGTTATTTGATCGGAGGGCATTGTCGTGTATAGGAAAGGCAGTGAGTCTGCACATTTCAATGAGATTTCAGTTGAAATTGTTTTGAGGATGTGCTTATTTTATTTCACTATCTTCAAGTATGCTTTTTTTCTGCATTTCTGTCTACAGAATGAAGTTATAATTTATTACTTCGGAAGAAGTAGCAGTAGTTTGAAGATTATACAGGCTTTTTCTTCATCATCACAACATTCATTGAAAATTATTTTAGATATCAATGAGCTTTTCATTTTCGGTTGTTGTGATGAGTCTTGCTTATGAGATGTGTGGTGACGAGTTGTATTTTGTATTAATTCTTTGGTCTAATATATTTCAGAACCATTTATAGACCACCCTGTAGTTATCGCTTCCTGCAAGGAATCTGTTCACTAATTCAAACCAAAAAATATATCGCACGCATTACTAATCGCTGATAAGACGTAGACTGGTCATTATTTCTCATAGTGAGGAACTGTTCACATCGGGAATAAATTAAAAGTGATTGAATATTGAATTTTGTGTGACTGTGTCCGTGTACGTGTATTACTTTGGCAGGAAGGAGGAAGAATTTAAGCAACAGATTTTCTATCCTCAAGCGGAAAATGAGTAAACTTGAACGAATGATTACAAAGGCGTAGAAGGGCCACGAGCAATTTTTTTTTCAAATCCTGACTTTAATGTCGGACTCCCGACTTTAATCTTGGACCCCTGACTTTAAAGTCGGCCCCCGATTTTTATCTTGGACCCCCGACTTCAATCTCGGACTCGCGACTTTAATCTCGGACCCCCGACTTTAATCTCGGACCCCCGACTTTAATCTCGGACCCCCGACTTTAATCTCGGACCCCCGACTTTAATCTCGGACACCCGACTTTAATCTCGGACCTCCGACTTTAATCTCGGACCCCCGAATTTAATCTCAGACCCCCGACTTTAATCTCGGACCCCCGACTTCAATCTCAGATCCCCGACTTTAATCTCGGGATTGCTTAAATCATTTAGGAATAAGTACTTTGAAGGAGGCTTACGTATATGTTATTCCACCCCATGAATGGAGTGATGAAAAACACATTGTAAATTACCTGTAAATATATCTTTTGAACTCATCAAAGTTATCTGTAAAACTATAACAAATATAAAAATGTATTATTTAAATTTGAATGATTTGTTGTCTAAGAATCAGAATGGGTTCATCTATTGAAATTGCGTTATGTTATCTACTCAGTTATGTTCATCAACAACTTAACAACAATAAAATCTGTAGACAGCTTTGATACGGTGTATTCTGAAATATTAGGCATCAAGCTATTTAATAGGATTCCTCTTAACATTGTTGACTGGGAGAAATAATGTATGGCAAATCAAAGAATAATAATGAGATGCTACGATGTGAGATCAAATGTATTAAGTGATGTGTAAATGGGTGTTTCTCAAGGATCAGTTCTAGGACACCATCGTTTTATATTCTACCTGAATAATCTAGCCAAATATCTTACGAATGACCAAAATCGAATAATCTCATCATCTGAATCAGTTGATTTGTTGTATGAGATCAGCATGGGTTCAGGATAAACATATATCGAAATTGCGTCATGTCATTGGCTCATTTGACAACAATAATTTTGTGATGTCTTTTCTATTACATCTATAGACAGTGGTCCATACCGTGTATTCTGAAATATGATATTGTTTAAAAAAATTGTTTAAAATAGTTTTTTCTGTTAACCAACTGTCATACCCCTACAAACTTGTGCGAGCTAAGGATTAACGAGGTCTTACTTTCCAACGTGCGATTCCTAGCACGAGACCAGTGACCATGCTGGAAATCGAACCCACGTCCCTCTGATTGATAGACTAGCGCTATCCCATAATGACCACTGCGGATATAATCAAGCTATCATCTAATTGGATTCTCATTAACATTGTTGGCTGGGAGGAATCTTTTGCAGCAAATCTGAAAATGATGGTGAGTTGCAACGATGTAAGATCCAAGGCATATACTTCCCCCAAGGATCAGTTCTTGTACCTCGTCGTGTCATGATCCACCCTGTCCCATTCTGACTATTAGAAATGATCCGCTATCAAACGACGTCATGCGCATGCGCGCAAAGTTTTGTTTTCTTCATGATCCCACGAATCTCATAGAACATGAACATTTGTGACGCTCGAACGCATGCGCAGCATCTGCCAATAGAATGTAATTTCTATGATAAGCTCCGGAGAAGAAAAGAAATTTGAAGTTGATAAAAAATTGCTTGTGATCCAGTTTGACATTTGACGTTGACGAATAAAACATATTTCTATTATGATATCATGCTCCATAAATCATGATAACTTGGGAAGCTAACCTTCTGAAGCGGTGTGTGTTTTGTGTCTCATTGCAAACCACGGAGTACTCAATTTCAAGATAAAGATAAGTGTCAACTGTACGCTATTAAGACATGATATAGATGGCATAATTTATTGCTTCACGTGTTCCATTGCGATGGGTCAATCTTGTATTTAAAGCGAGATTTCAAAAGAACAAGTATCAGTTCGGTCTTGACCAGTGCCACGATTATCTTCCAATTACCATTTATACAAGTGCGTCACCAGTTCGTCTTCATGTACTAGTGCAGTATATAGTCTAGTCTATCGCGAATACCGGAGTGCATCGGAGTTTAGTCAAGAGAGTTGTGAAATCACTTTGTCAGTAAAAACCGTAAGATGAAACTATCTTACTATTAAATGTTATCCAGAAACGATCATGAATATAATGCCTGAAAAGATATAATGAGTGCGAAAAATTATGTGCCTTCTCGTGGAAATAAGCCGCCTGAAAATACATCTGCATTTATGAGCATATGCGGAACGGAACCTAATATTTTAACCCTGATACAAAAGCTATGGCTCATATACTGGTTACTGAAAGTGAAATTATTATATTATTTTCACCCGTCGAGTGTATAATAATATGTTTGGTTATTGTTGGAGCTATCCTTTATTCAGGTTAATGTGCATACCGGGAACCATGAATGGTTCTATCGTTTATATTGTACTAAAGGTTTATGTCTATTAGTACAGTGAAAGTAATTACTGTTACTTCGGATTTTGGTGTATTCTTATAGGTATCATGTAATAGTATTTTGTGTATTTGCTTTATTTGTGTTTATTACTGTTTGAACTGATTACCCATTTTTATTATGTTTTACATGTCTGATTAATGTTATGTTGATTTATTTGCCTGATTTTATCGCATGTAACCTGGACAATGATTTGATATATGTTGTGAATTCTGATATTTGATTACTAGGTGTGTTATTGGTATACATTGATTCATTGCGCAAACAAAGGTATTTAGTAATGACGATGAGGTTGCTATTTTTGAAAGTATGTTTTTATGTATGTGAACTGTTTTATCCAGAAACATTTATGTGCTTACTACCATTGTTTATTTAACTGTTTTTATATACCTCCGTCAGTAGCAATAACGGCTAGTAATGTAAGAAAGGTCTCGTTGAATATGCGTTTTGAAAGCTTGCTTGTTTTTAACGGTAATTTAAGTATATAAGGTGTTGTTTATTATGCATTATATAATTATATTGTGTGTTTGAGATACATGTTAAAGACGTCTGGCTTGCGGGCTAGCAAGTAGATCTTAAATGGAAATACTTGTATTCAATTCGGAACTAATCTATGTTAATTTAATATACTTATCAAATTATTCTGTCTTGTTTTCTTTCTATACTCTAATTTCACTTATAACAAGACGTCACGTACTTTCTAGGACCATCAGGGGTATAATGTAGTCGCTCACGTTACATTCCTTATTTTTGTGAGGTTTCCCGACGTTTCGATACGCCTCGTCCATCATCAGACCAAGCGTTAGAAACGCTAGGATATTCTAAACGGAGTAGAGACTAAGGTCGATACCCGCTTTATAACAGTCGTTTCTAGATTCGCTTATGTGATCATATCACAGAACTCAATTCTGTGGATCATATACGCTTACGATATGACGGTTACAATTTCAGGAGACAATGTAGAAAGGTGTCACCGATATCGACAAATTCTCAATATGAGAAAAAACCATGACCATCAATTTCCATCTGAGAATAGACACGACAATTTTTTAAACAACAACCATCAATCCAATAATGGACTAACACGTTTTTTAGCACTACCGAAAGACTGAAGTTCTTAGGTTCAGTGGTAACATTTACAGGCGAAGTTATTGTGCATTCTATAGTTGTGGACGTGCCGGGGCACGTCGGAGTGGAGGGCAATGAACAAGCAGATACCCTGACACGAAAAGAGGCATCAACGTCACTGATCGGGCCAGAACCATTTTGCGGACTTGGAAAATCTTACTTCCAAGACAAACTCAATGAAACTGAAGAAGCAATTAGAGCAACATACTGGCAAAGACTTCCAGGGCTGAGGCAGGACAAAAATCTCATCGACAAATTCAACCGAGCAAGATCGAAGACATTGATTAACAAAACTAGTCTAAAGACAATCGCGGGATTTCTTACGGGGCACTGCAGACTCAAAGAACACCAAAGGAAGTTAGGCACAGAGGAGGACAGCACCTGTAGATTCTGCGGGGAACATCCAGAAACACCACACAATATATTGATGGAGTGTTATGCTGTACATCACAAGAGATTGAATATACTGGCATCACACCAGCTGACTGTGGGAGAAGAGACCCCCTCAAAATCCTTAAATTCCTCAAGGAATTGGAGCTTGAGGGGCTGCTGTGAACGAGAACTCCTTGAAATAGCAGAAGAAGATGGGGCACAATAGATCTAATTAGCTCGCAGCGCATCAGTCACCGTCCATATTCACCATTACCATTACCATAGTTGTGGACAGTCCTAAAAGTTTGCGGGGACTTTAAAAATGCCCTGTTACAAAGAATTTTTGTAAATAGCTTGTTGTTCAACTCGACATGAAATAGGATTTGTTTAGTCTCGAGCAAATAATGTCTATTCGGGAGTTCCAAATTAGTCTTTTATCTTAATGAAGACCTATGAACTTCACTTTTTCGCTAGCATTATAATTGCTTGGATTGATGGTTATGTCCCTCCTTAGAAGAAATTTAATGGTCATTGATCTGTCTACATTGGAAATAAGTTTCGGGGGCATTAGCTCTTCTACATGGTCTCCTTGAATTGTGATCATCGTATCGTCAGCATATCTTGGTACATGAGCATTTATAACATATTGGGGTACACCATTCACGTATAGTACAGAAAGAAGGGATCCAAGAACTGATACTTGGGGTACACCCAACTGCACATTGTATATACATTTGATCTTGAATCGTAGCACCTAACTTTAATTTTTTTCATTTATGATTTCACCCAGTCAACAACAATATTAATAAGAATCCCAAGAGGCGATAGCTTATACCCAATATTTGGAAACACACGATATGGAAACCATTCAATTGATCCAGTATAAAAGAGATCACAAAATTATTGATGTCAAGTTGTCGATGAACATAACTGAGCAAATGACATGACTCAGATTGAATAAATATGTTTATTCTGAACCCATACTGATGCTTACACAAAAATTCAATCACATTTAAATATTTCATTATTCATCAGTAGCTGAGGTATCTGGCAGTGGAGCTTCCGGCTTGCATTGGACAAACGTTCGAGGCCTCAATACGCGAGAATATTTTTTCTCAATAACATAGGTCTCTTCAGGCAGCCACATGACTTGTAAAGCAAGTGTGATGTTAGTTTTCTGGATGCCAATCCCACGTATCGTTAAGTTACCCTAGAGTGCCACGGCAAATAATAATAATAGCTGTACTCTACACGCACAGGTTATGCCTTTGAGTATACTCAGGGAGTGTTTATGAGGGCGTATTATTATTTGCTATAATTTCCACAGATACCTTTAATAATGAGTTCAAAATTGATATTTGCTAGTTATTTACAATGTCTTTTTGTAACTTTCTTTATGGTGTGAAATAATATATACCTAAGCATTTTTCAAACTGATTATTCCTAACGTATTTGAGTTATCCCGGCGTTAAAGTCGGGATCCCGAGAATGAAGTCGGGATCACGAGATTAAAGTCGGGGGTCCGAAATTAAAGTCGGGGGTCCGAGATTAAAGTCGGGGGTCCGACTTTAAAGTCGGGGGTCCGAGATTAAAGTCGGGAGTCCGACTTTAAAGTTAGGATTTGAAAAATAAATTGCTCGTGGCCCTTCTACGCCTTCGAAATGATGGATGATTTATCGTCAAGTGAGTTTTTCTTTGGCAAATCATTCGATACTCAGTGCCCTTGATAGTAGTCTACAGGAATCGGAACAAATGAATAAAAATTTGTATTTTTCGCTGACGGCCAATCAAACTAGTTTGTTCACTTCATAGTAGTTTGGTTTATACATATGTTTCATTTGAAGGTGTTTTGCTATTGTTTGACTTATACGTGTCTGGCACATCGATACGTATATTTTGTCTATACATTCTTCAAAATAGCCAACTTGGTAGATCAGATAGAAACTATTCCGTTCATAGTCTGAATCATCAGCTACATGATAATTTGGAGCTGATTCGATCCCAAATTCAGTTATTTTACCTATTTGGAGAAACCAGTAGTTTTCCGTTCACTTGACGGCAATTTGGTTCATATCATCAGTAAGAATGAATTTCATGTCCACGCTGATTCGATCCAAAATAGGGTTATTTTACCTAATTGGAAACACCGGTAATTTTCCGTTAACTTGAAGGCAATCTGGTTTATATCATCAGTGATAACAAGATGTGTAACTTTCCTTTTTATCATATTTACTTGCTATACTTCTTTCACATTAATGCATTCTGAAAAATTCACTGATTTCTACAAGTTCTGCCATGAATTTTTTGCATGAGGTGATTCGGTGGAAGTGACAGTCATACTCACCTCACTGATGACGAGGTGATCGAAATATGCCTCTAACCATATAGGGGATAGACCTAATAGGATATGATAGAAAAATTGGAATTATCTCAGCAGAACTGTGTTAATCTGAACGCTCCCAAAGCCAATCCTAAAGTACAAGCAATTGCTCCCAAGGAAACGAAGATCGACAAATTTCTAGGAAATTTGCAAGACAAATCGGGAAGAGAACTCAGTGCTCTGGGTTCAGATCTCAACTTCTTGCTAGGGGAGGGACTTGAACTCCAAGCTAGATGCAAGTTCTTTTGTAAGGCGCATTTCCTGATATCCAAACATAGGCGTCATGAAATTCTGCCCTCCCTCAATCCCACTGTGAAGAATGTAGCCAAAGAGAGTACATATTTCTTATATGTCTTTATTTGTGTCTGATATCAACGAACGATGAAAGGAAGCTCAGTCATCGCGCAGCATCTCCCAGGAAATGAAGGCCAAATCCCCTCTTTCTAGGGCTAAGCCTTATTCACATAAAACGACCGGTTCAGCAGTCTTTAAGCCCAAGCACTTCAAGCCCAGAATCCGGGACTAAGCGGAATTCAACCCAAGCCGGTACCATAAAGGTAGATAATTTTTGTGCATGTAGAATAGGTAATTTTTTACCACAATGGTCGAATATCTGCAAAGATGAAATAATTATCAGCTGGGTGATGGGTTATGCTCTTCCCTTTTTTCAAACAACCTTTTCAAAAAGTGACCTTGAAGGTAAAAGCGTATTCCCCTGTAGAACGAGAATTATATTGGAATAGTATAAATGAACTCAAGAAAAGTGGAGCTATTAGATAATGTTATTCAGTTGAGAAACAGTTTCTATCACCATATTTTCTCGTACCAAAATCCAGTGATGGATACAGATTTGGGCTAAATCTGGAAAAACTTAATGAATTCCTTATTGAAAACACTAAATCTGTTAAGGATCTATTAATGAAAGATTCTAACATGTGTTCTCTGGTTTGCTAGATATGTATTCACTAAAATTTTGAAACCAGTTTTACATGAGCTAAGGTGTAAAAGAATAGTTCTAATCAAGTGTTTAGACGACTTGATTTTTGGAGATTCTCTACAGACATGTTCATTGCATACAGAAATCGTTAAGAAATTGTTGATTTCTCTGGGATTCTTGATAAATTCTAAGAAAAGCGAACTCAAACCCAGTCAAGAACGTGTTTATTCAGGATTCAAATTCTACATTGTGGACATGTCCATACGTCTACCTGATAATGAAGAAATCATGGCAGCTACCAAGATTCGGAAATTCATAAAAAAAAACACTCTTGAAGTATTCGTGAATTATCTAAATTATTAGGATATATCTATCTATCTGTCCGGCATTCACACATGCCAAAGAATGGGAAAAATTGAAATATTCAGTATTAAAAAAGTATGGGAGGAAATTGTGGTTCGATAGTGGTCACTGTAGATGAAGTTGAAACTGATCTCAGGTGGTGGCTCAAGAACATCTGACGCTCTCGTGCTGATCTAAGCATCACGATATTATTTGATTTTGAAATTCCCTCAGAGTTGTGGGTGAGGGGTGCGGTTTGTAAAAATGAAAAAACTCACAGTATTTGAATATGTCTCTACTTGGATGACATATTACTTTTTTGGAGCATCTAGCAGCTTTTAACGGCTTGAAATGCTTTCAAGAAAATAAAACGGATTTTAATGTCCTACTTCGTGTAGACAATACAACAGCCATAAGCTATATTGATATAATAGAAAAAGTTGAATATTTATATTTTTTCACAATTGCAGTGGTGCGAGGCCAGAAATATATGGACTTGCGCATCACATGAGCTCAAATGCTAATTTTGCGTCAGATTTGGAGTCGCGCTCCCTATCTCTAGAAACCGAATACTCGCTGAATATTCATGATTTCAATGTAATAACACATGAGTTTGGTATTCCTATGATTGATTTATTTGCAACCCAAATAAATGCTGAATATTCCAATTATGCTTCTTGGAAAAGTTACCTGAATTTTATGTGTGTTGATGTATTTACTCGACCATGGTCTTTCCTCTAAATTATTAATTTCCAGACCGCTATATTTTCATCCTAGGCTTAATATAATGTTTTCTCCTTTCAGGAGAAGTCATCCGTTGTGAAAAATGATTACCCTGGTTGCAGGACGCTTATCAGGGAAGCATATTTTAGACGAAACATTCCTGAAACTGCTGTACCTATTCTCATTGCCTCTTTAAGGGTGAACACACTGAAACAGTACGACTCTTCTATGAAAAGATGGTGTTTTTTTCTAAACTAAATAATTTGGATATGATCAGTCCATCTATTCAGACATTCATTCAATTCTTACACTCTGAGTTCGATAGAGGAGCTAGTTATCATACAATTAATGCTCATCCATCAGCCATAAAATAACTTGTATTTTTCGAAGATAATGAACTGGTAAAACGTGTTTCATAATGGGTTTTTGAACTTGGCCAGTGTTTCCCAAATACCCTGTAACTTGGGATCCAGCTCAGGCCTTAGGACACTTGTCTAGTGTATATCCGTTAAATAACTTATCACTAAAGGAACTGTCATTGAAACTGATTATTTTTCTGGCACTAGTTTTGGCCCAAAGAGTTCAGACACGTTTCAAAACTGATGTAGACAATTCTCTTGTAACTAGGTAGATGGTCGAGATCAGAATAACGGATGTCATCAAAACATCAGGTCGTAATAAACCTCAGCCCATGATAACATTTCCATACTTCATTGAAAAGCCGGAATTACCTATGTGTGGCTGGAACACTAAATGCCTATCTATCGGCAACTAATGGTGTTCGAGGGGGCATAAATAGTTTGTTTTTAACATTTAGGAAGCGATTTCACGCAACTTCCGTTCAAACGCTCTCACGGTTGATCATGAAGATCTTATTACAAAGAGGCAAAGAGGGCGAGTGTTAGTATATATGTTATCCAACTAGCTGCAGGTTTGTCCGACATATCGAATGTTTTTGCTACATTCTATAACAAACCCGTTATGGACCCAGAAAACTATGTAAAGACGTTCCTCAACTCTTTTAGTGGAAATCATTTGGTTTAATTATTTTTGTATTACAGATGTGCCTATTTATTTGAAATTGATGTGTAATAATGTATCTGATACTGGTTAATAGATTTGCCATTGGGATATATTTAATATTTTATTTTTGGGTATGCATTTATAGGTGTCAGATCGCGCCTTGCTGTGAACAACTACAGGGTGGTCAATGAGGAAGTAGTTCTGAAATATAATTATAGATTAAACGACTTACCTGTAAGGAAGTTCAATCTTAATTAAATGAAGAACTACTTCCGCATAGACCAATCCCTCCCGTCCCATGGTTACCCCTGGATGCGCGATCTTTTATCAGGACCTAAAAGAAATAATGACCAGTCTACCTCTTATCAGCAATTAGTAATACGTTCGATATGTTTTTTGCTTTGAATTAGTGAACAGATTCCTTGCAGGAAGCGATAACTACAGGGTGGTCTATGCGGAAGTGGTTCTTCATCAACCAATCATGAGTTTGTTTCCTATTTGACAGGACCAATCACCACGCTCTATTAGCGACTATTTACATGGTACACAATAGTCACCGACTATTCAGCATGATACCTATATATCAATGAACCTATGAATCTGACAGTACTCTAAATAACATCTTGAACGTCAAATAGAATCAATCGTGTTGAAGCTGTATAAGTATTTGAAAATGAATCAGTTTGGAGAAACCAAAAACGAAGAGATAGATAGGGTAATCGAGGCTACAATCCTGATAAAATAGTGTCATTCATATGACTCATATAAAGAATTGGATTCAAGATATAATAATCTTCATGAATATAACACGACCTCAATTTGTATTTATTAATTTTACTCTACATCATTTTGCCATTTATAATCAGAGATGAAAGCCAAAATGCCAAAATAATGTCTCGTTAAATCATTATAAAATACAGTCGATATTTAGATTCAAAAAAAATAGTCGGCTATTTTTCGAAGACTTCTTATATTACCCTTGAATATTCAGTTTTTTTGAAACCTTCAATATCAGAATGATTCGACTTCGTTTGCAAGAAAATCGTTTTGGAATAATAAACAATTTGCCCTTTAAGACAGACATGTGGAATAGAAAAATTTTCTTAAAATGTTTTTACCTTGAATCAACTACTGCGCTCTGAAATCATGTTAATTCTTGACAAAATTCTTACAAAAACTACCATGCCATGCTCTATAAATCTCATAGCAAACATTAGATGTTGATTTAAAATCGGAGCATACAAGTTCTAGGGTTATATTGACTGTTATCAGTCGATGTCATCTATCCCAAATCAATAACAAATCACCTTAGATAAGAATTTTCAAAAAAACACAATGGAAATAATATAGCAGCTTCCCTATAAGACACAGAAGCACCTTAACTTTGTCGACTTCTAGATGAAGTGAAATCGATTCATATTGTAGAGATATACCGGTATTTGTTAAATGGATTATAAAAAATTTGGATATTTCCATTCAAATATGCAATACGGATATTTCGTATCCAATGAAAAAAACCACTGCCTCCTATGGCCATTCAATTGTGTTAAATGTATTCCCGCTAAAACTAATTTACGAAGTCATAAAAAATTTTTGAATTGCGAGTGTGCAAGATGGTGCCGGGAACCCCTTCATACATAGCACCCCTCACAGAGAAATCCCTACAGATTTTGAAATAGGACTACCGTACTTGTGATATATCATTTTAAAGGAAATTCAATCACAAATAGGTCGTTGTTATCTGATGGATCATTATATCATCATTTGAAAGATGCAATAATTCAGTACCAGAAAAGAAGTTTTTGAAATGTATGGACACGTTCCTCAACATTTCAGGAATCACTGCATGATATACATATCAACTTATAATCGATATGTACTTCAAGAAACCTCTACAAATGGAGTATATCTTATCTCCGTTTTGTTGAAAATTGAGCTGATTTCGAGATTATATTCTGAGTAGCTGAGGGATTCAAGGGTTCAGAGTTATACCGAGAAGGTCACCATACTTTTATCTGTTGTGGTCATAAAAAGTATAGCAGGTTTTAATAAACATACGATATCCAGTGTTCTGAATTTCTTGAAGTACATTTTGCAAACAGTAATAATTTTCAAGCAATTTAGCTTTCAAAGCAATGTAGGTATGTCACTGTATTGAAAAATACTATGCTCTCAGAAATAATAATTTGGCAGGATAAACAGACGTTTTAACGAATAAAAAATGTGTCCCATGCGTTCTGTATGCATATCTTCGATTAAGCCTTGGTATATTGATATATTCGATGCTTTTCTTCATTCAATCATTCAACAACTGTCGAAAAAGTTTTATAAGAGAGAATACCGATAAATGAATAAAATATCTCATGTATATCATAACTCTTTTCCTTCGCAGATTTTGGCGAATAGGTCTGATATCAATGGGTTGACGGAGGTAACTGAAGTTTCCACGCCTCCTGTCATGCTTTCTCGTGGATTTGGATTTAACATTTTATACTGATAATGAAAGGTGTTGGTTTTTCAGGCAAGTTTTTCGAAGGTTGTTCCAGAAAAAGCTTTAAGCAAAAACTTGGACGTTCTAGAATGCTAGCTTAGGTTCCCTATGGAAGTTGTTCCAAGCATACATAAAGAACACTGCCATGTTTACGGGGTTGATTTGCAAAGATCCTGAGCCTTGTTAAATCTCCAGTTAGTGGATTTCTAGAAGAAAGTACTTGATGTATGTTAAGATTGAGTCGACGCCAGCACGCGCTCACAACGCATCCAATCGAAAGTAGCTGGCGCTCTTGGTGACTATCCAGATAACCTTGTTCTGCATCCTGTCGAGCCTAAGGAATTGAGACTTTTACAGATTGCAGAACACCGGGCAAGCATATAACAATACCGGACGAATATTCTGCTCATACATGAGGAGCTTGTTGTCAATAACATTCATATTTAACATCCGGATGCCGTTCCAATGCGCCAATTATACTGAATATGAAAGTACTATCTCGTTTTTTGCACTGGTCCTAAGTTCAGATTCCGAATAGATGTCTTCATTATCCTTTCCAGTCTAATTTATCGACGGTATCGAATCTTAAATTTCATCGCCACCTATTTTAACTTGGTAGTTTCATTACATCATGTTACAACTAACGGCCTGGTTACACAGTACGAGCTGGCCTAGTCATTTACTGACATCATGTAAATGCATCATCCGAGTTACTGTCACATGCGAGTCGGTCAGTACTTTCCCACAGAATATTGAAACTAATTCCAATATTCTGTGACCTCGCATCCAAGTTACTAGAAAATATTTTGTTTTTACTCGCCACAAGCAGCAGCTCGCAGGCGACTCGGACGTCATCTGGTATGGTTTTGCGAAATGACGGTAGCTCGAAAGCCTGGGACCACACTGGATGCATTCGTCGTTGTTTGTGTCAGCACAAAGTATTTTTGTAACCGCTTCTATCATGGTATTAACTGTGATCAGACGTGTATTTTGCGACTTTACACGATATATATAACTACGATCTACAGAAGTAGATGCGTATTGTTTGTAACCAGGCTAGACGATCTACTGAAATAGATGCGAGTTAACACTGTCTATCATGTCGCCAATTGCTCGAACTTGTGTGACCAGGTGAAGCGAGTCGAACTACTGCGAGTCCACAGATGAAGTATCTGTCTACTGTCAGGTTAGCAACTCGTATTGTGTAACTAGTCCATAACGGATACTATTGTTCCTAAAACAATGATCAACGACCGGACTGGGAGACCAGAGTACTAACGCCACATACACATCGTCTCCCAATGGATTCAACCGGTATCCCATATAATTGTTTTACTATCTTCTTACTATTTATACAGTGAGTTCATTAATCTTCTCGGCAGTATTTTAACCAAATCGTGTCATTTTGAAAAATCAATAAATATTTGTAACGTCAAAATATATAGATATGAACCAACGTAGAAGATAGAAAACACTAGATAGTAAATGATGTTTTTTTATATGGGAACGTATCAACCAAACATGAATTCTATGAGTGAATTGCAACATTTGCACTGATTGTTCGCTGAAAAAAAACAACGCATAGTTTGATCCTGCTGTTACACTTCGATCTATTCAGTCACTCATCATGTTCATTTTGAGTTTAATCAGACCGGAAATATAATGATCCTATTCGAAAAATCATGTAAAAACTTTCCCTGAAATATATCACAATCATATATTACCATGTTAACATTCACCGAGTATACAGGGGTTTATTTGAAAATAGCTAAAAAAGATAAAGATATTCAGAGATCCTACAATCGCTAATATCCTGGGAAAGATGAAGTGATTTCTTGACATGGTTTACTAGGTGACTTGGCCTCCAAGAATTTGAAAATGAAAGAATTTCAATTCAGTGGAACCCAAACAAGTGTAGAAGGGCAAATGAATTTCTTCGTGACAATAAATTAATAAAATGATTCTGGTACATTATGGGAAACTAGATCAAATCTGGTTTAATATTGAAGTGATAATTTGACGTTGAGTGAAAGTATTGACAATTGAATGACAACGACAAGTGAATAAATAAAAACATTACAATAATTTCAATGTGAGCCAGAACATAGATTTGAAAAAAAAAACAATCTAATGAGAACCTTCAGTTATTAGATCTTACAGTTACTAACGAAACCATATTACGATTTTTATGTTAGCTCTGCAATTACACAAGCAGCTCAAGATCATATGAGGAGCATTATGAAAACTTTTTTAGTCCCAGAAGAAAGAGTTACGTTACCCAAAGGATAGAGCAACTAGTGGAAAGAAAAATTCAATGATGAGAAATCTACCGCATACCAAAGTTTTGGGTAAATAGTTTGAATAAACGATCACCTATCCGCTTTGGCTCAACACTCAAGCTTCAACAACCACAACTACAGCATGAAAAAGAATTCACAAATTTCTCAATGAGTTTGTTGCAAAAATTACTATGGATAAGATTGTCTCTTTTGATTCGACTGATGTGGAATTTTAAAAATATCTATCAGATGTAGTTCAATGTCCAGCGTGGCTTTTTCCGGAGAAGTAGTTGTTTTCTGTTAGATATTACAAAAAAAAATCTTCATTTTTATCGTAGGTTGACCTTTTCTTCAACGCCCAAGATATTCCAAACAGATCAATAATTTATAACCCCATTCTCTGTCATGATATGACTCGACCTGTTTTGCAGTTTGTCACCCGTTTATTCTAACTTTTCGTAGCTTCGAAGCGAATTTCAGAATCGTCTTTTCATGTACCAAATCAATGGCGAACATAACGAATATTTGATTTGATTTTCTTTCTCAATTACTCATATATTTATGTAAAATAAACATTGTTTTTTATTCTGGATGATTTTCATAATATTGCCGAAATTCAATAAAACAATTACTTGCCTTCTTTTCTCAATGTTAATTTCAATTATCTCCTCTGGGGTTTGTCTACCCCGAACTTTAGAATACATTTAGATTGGGTCAAGTTCTCATTAGACTTCTTGTTATTTATTAACATTCTCAGGTTGAGATTGAGCAGAACTTCAGAGAGTATTTTTGGGTGATTGTTTTAATGAAACACGTTCCAAATGAAATTGAGTAGTCCCCGAAAAGTAATTTTTTCTATTTTAAACCGTATTCACTCGTTAACTAATGGTTTTCAAATGTCTTCATTCATACTTTTTTAGGATAGTGTTAACGTCATCTTCAGTTTTGAGACATGCGTTGTCCTAGGCAGGTGATATCATAGAGATTTATTAGAGTATTGATTGAAAGAAGATTATTCACAAAATTCTCGGTAGATGCATAGTTAACAACTGAGGCTATGTGCCCGGAAAAGAATAGAGGTTTTTTCCTTAAAACCGTTATTTCATGCAAATTGCTTTTTCAAAGAAAGTGATTAAATTTTCCACTCAAAATGTTCTGCTGCAAATGAACCGTGATTTTAAATTTCACGGAGAATTAAGTTCAAAAATAGAAGTTGAACTAGCAGATAAATGAGGTTCAAAGTGTTTCAGGATCTTTCTCTTGTTTTTTCCGGCATATACACAAAATCAAGATAAAAAACATCAAGTAGAGATGCGCCTTCAAACGTTAAAGTGTATAGTGGATAAACTGTTCCTTTGTCAATTGTGCTACACGTTAAAATCGTTCTTCATAAAACAGTGCTGATTCGAGGAAATACCTTGTAGAAAATAGTGAAAATTTTATAGTGTGTTAAATATAGTAATCCAGATATTCACCCAAAAAATAGTTAAAAACAAATAAGGCATCATAAAGATAATTAGCATGTCGCTAGAGGCCCTGAAAAACCGTAAGTACTTTTTATCGTACTCCATCGTTCGTTCGTAGCGAGAGGTATCAAATTCAGAATTCAGCAGACTATTGTCTACAGTGTGGATCGTATTGCTATTGTTCCATTTTCTGAGCCAAAATAGTATGATGTCGGAAGTGATTTTAGCAGATATTCTAAAACAACTGAATTCTCTTAATGAAAAAGCCGATAAAACGCAAAATATATTAGAACAGCTCTGCGAAGATCATAAGGAAGCCGAATTACGCATATCAAGAATAAAAACTGAAAACGAAAACCTCAAGAACTCACTTAGAAAACTTGATAGAAAAAGCAGAGAAAACAATTTTGGTTTACCAAATACAACTCCTCTGGAAGATAAGTTGAAATTTTTGAAAAACACCTTGGAAATAGAACTAGATAAGAGTCATTTGAACAATATTTTTGAAATTGTAAAAACAGCAGAAAATCTACCCCTAAAAATTCAATTCATATCCTATCTGAAGAAAAACGAAGTTCTCAAAAAGCCATAAAAACTAAAAGAAAAGGGAATTAAGAACATTTACCAAACCCAAGATTAGTGTAAGGAAGACGAGATAATAAATAAGTTTTTGCGACAATTCCTGAATGAAGCAAAAAAATCTGGAAAGAAAGCAACCAAAAGAGAAAACAAATTGATCGTTGTGGAAGTTTGTTACACTTACGAAGATCTTTCTGAAAATCCGGACATAAGTTACGAAGAAAACTACGAGCCCAGCACAGAACTTCAACCGCTAACTCAAGAAAGGCAAGAGAATACAGAGAAGGTGGAAATTAAATCATCCAGAAAAACATCTATTGATGAAGAGAAAAAGTCTCAAGTCGAGAAGAAACCTACAAGAAGAGTCACAAAAAAATAACTTAAAAATATTTACTTCATAACATAACTTGTATTTCTTTTCAACATTTCACGTCATCATTCTATTCATTTAAAATATTCCTGTTCTATTATTTTTTTTTTGTTTGTTAAAAATGTCAATATCATATAAGCATCAAAACAATTGTGATTTGCAATGATCATAGCCCATCTAAATTTAAGGTCTATAAACACCGGGTTTGAGATTCTTGAGGATTTCATTGTTTCAAAAATTGTAAAAATATTTGTAGGAACTGAAACATGGTTGAGTGATCAATACGGAAGTTTGAACACATATCACCAGCTTTCAGAACAGCAAATAAATTGAAATTATCTTCTCTTCGAACACTTCATCTTCTTACTTTCGTTCATAAAATCCTCACCACAGATACCCTACGTAAACCTTAGATAAAAATTGAAGCCGTTCGAAAATATAGACAATATCTCTACAAGAAACAGGTAAGTCCTAGTTGTTCCACAACACTCCTCTGCTATCTTCAAGCGTAGTTTCACACATAATGCAACGAAAATGTATAACTCCTTACCACCATGTTATAAACACTATTCACTTATGAGTTTCAAAAGAAAAAATTTAAATAATGCTTCTTGATTCCATGATTCAGTAGGTTACGTCTTTAGCATTTCTGGTACTTTCTGGTCGGGACTACAACTATTTTAAATTCGGTTAATTATATATTCAACCACCACTCATTTATTCAAGATTCAATATTAGTATTATTATATATTTACAAATTAATCAAAATGAAATTGTTATTCAAATATTATAGGTATTCATGTTCGTTTTGTCTCTAGGCTAGGATATATTTTCGATATGCATGTTATTTACTTAATATTTTTTTGGGTTAAGCTGAAAAACACTGTAACGTGACGCTTCTACTTTCAATTAGTTATGAATAAAGTCGTTTATTATTATTATTATTATTTTTTTAATCCGTTAGAAATTACCCAGACAAGGCCCTGTCTCCGGAGCTCCGACACTTCCAGAGGGCGTGCTGGTGTATCATTAACCCCAGTGAATACTCCCCACGTCCGTGGGGTGAGTGATTACTAGGTCCGAGAGTCATGTGCCCTGAGAAGATGGAGTGAACCAAGAATTACGGCCTTCTGCATTCTTCCGGCCAAGTTCTCTGTCGCATCATGGCAAGCCGGTATCATTTTCAAGTTTGAGAGCAGTGTGTCCATCATTCCACCAAGGACCCCTATTATCAGAACCACCATCTTGACAGAATTGTTTGGATAAAGTCTGCGCAGTTCAAAGAGAAGATCTCGATATTTAGTCCGTTTTACTCCTCTTTTCGGACGATGTTCGTTTCGCCAGGAGCTGAAAGCTCAATGACGTAAATCGTCCTATTTTGATGGTCAAGGAGGACATCAGGCTTATTGGCTTGTATTTGCCTGATGGTGGGGAATGAGTGGTTCCAATAGATTCGGCACTTCTCATTCTCCACATCGGACTCAATATCCCCCGGAACATAAGGCAACACCGGTGTCTCGTCTACACCGTACGAGTGTCGTAGATAGTAGTACAACACTCGTAGGGCCGCGTTATGCCTGTGGATATAGGCTGAGACTGCATAAGCTGGACAAGCTGACAGCAAATGCATTATGGTCTCAGCTGCCCCACGACACGCTCTGCATCTAGTGTCAGGGACACGCGACTACGGTAGACGAGGGTGTTGAAGACACCATCCTGGCAGGCCATTATGAATCCCTTGGTTTCCAAATTTAGGCCATTTGCCTTGAGAAAAGCGAATGTTAGGTTTCTGGAAAAGCCAAGGTCTTCAATGTTCTTGAAGAAGAACCCATGCATTGGCTTATCCTTATGTAGCTGTAGGAGCCTGTCACACTCCACAGCTTCGACGTGGGCTTTTTGCTGAACGGGGTCCAACTCGGTGACAGAGTTTGGGTTTGTCCGTTCAGTGTCGAATACGAGACCGAGTTCATCGGCTGCACGGGTTGCTGTCTTGAAAAGAAATGGTCCAATCCCTGCTTTCTCATGATCGCATACCAAGCAGAGAAGGGAATCTGAACTCCTGAAGACTTTACAGGCTCCATCCAGTATCATTCTGTTGTGTAGACTCTTCAAACTCAGAAATCCACGACCTCCCGCTATCTGAGGAAGTATAACCGTGGAACAGACGATTTATGATGCAAGCTCCTATGAAGATGCATCATTTTGCGAGTTTCTACGTCAAGCTGTCGCAGCTCTTCCTATGTCCATTTCATTACTCCAAAAAAGTAGAGTAGAATGGGAACGACAAGCATATTAGTTGCAGCAACTTTGTTCTTCCCCGACAGTTCTGATGACCAGATCTGTCGGAATTTGTGCTGATACTTGCCGCCGAGAGGGTTTTTGACAGTAGCTACCTCTTGGGTATGGCGTTGTTCCACCCCTAGGTAGGTATACGTCTCTCCGGCATCCAAATGATGTAGGATACTTCCGTCTACGAGCTGAACGTCCTTTTTCGTATTCCTCGCATCGTCCTCTTTTGAGATGAACCGGGGCGCATTTGTCGATCTCAATTATTATTATTATTATTATTATTATTATTATTATAATTATTATTATTATTATGTAACAAGTGTTATAAACGTCGTTTTAGTAACAAGTGTTTGAAGCACGAGCGCAGCGTATCCGAGCGAGTGTTTGATAAACAGATTTCTAGAAGACTTAATTAACGCCTTACATACCGTACTTTTCCTACGATTTCCTATTAGAACAACAAAATTAAATCTTATCAGGACGATTCCTTTCACGTTATTATGAAAGTTTCAATTGACTGACCAAGACCTACTCTGTCATTTCGCTCGAAACATATCCGTACACTAAATTCCATTACAGTTGTTTTGAGTGAAAAAAGAATATACCACTAGAAAAGAAGAAATTCTTGAATTCTTTAGGCCAGAAATTTGGCGGAATACTGATTTCATCATCTTTAGAAAGCGAAATAGCAATTGCCAGATTCAGACATGGAAATCTTCCCTAGAAAAAGCTCTCAAGTTTTTTGTTGAATAAAATTCGTTTATATCCACGGGCATTTTTATGTTTGTGAGTAGCTCGGCTATAAGCAAATTCGGATAATTTCATGATATAATTTTAAAGGGGGGCGTTAATCAATAGCTGAATTAGCTCAAAATTTATTAAGTTAGGCATACGTTAAAAATTCACGGTTTTCCTAATTTGTTCAAAGAACTTGACACAGATTATATGGATTTCTGGGTTTAAATGAATTCCTTTCAGGTTTTTGTATGTGATGTAGATTGGTAGGTGATAGAAATTTACCATTAATGTGTGGTAGGCATCGTGACATAAAACCATTTAAATAAAATGGTGGATGCGCACCAGTAGAATTTTATTATAGAATGATAGATCTGCCAACAATTTGTTAAAACAATTAAAATTATGGCAATTAGATGATGACGTGTAATTGTTTGAATAAGCAGGTGTCTGTCATAATAGGAATTTGAATAAAAATATCACTTGCATGCGGTCTGAGATTACTCCTTCATATCTGCCTATAATGGTGAGCAGGTCATCGGCGTAACCTTGAGTCGTGAACCCCCAGATTCTTGTAGCTTCACTAGCAGCTCATCTACAACCAGTGACCACAGTATAAGCGATGAAACTCTTCTTTGGGGGCAACCTTTCTCCGCTGCCATTCTCATTTTCTTTCCCCCCAGGGACGCTAAAATGATCCTGATTTTCATCATTGATTAATCCTTCTGGTCAAAAAGGCACTGATATTCCTTTCTTCTATAGTTATGGAGGTATTATTGAATGCACCCTCTCTGTCGATGAAGGCACAAGGAGCCATTTCATACATTCTCCTCCTGGTCAATGGGACCGGTACTGTTTTGCTAAACAATCATAAAAACTATGCTTAACCTTAAAAATGTCACCTATCGCAGACAGTTATTCATCAACTTGGTTATGATCACTGTTCATTGTGCCTACATCTAACTATTGCAATTTTTGCTGAAAAGTACTTGCAATCATCTTCCGCAAATACTCAAAGAATCTGCAATATGGTAACAAGAAGTAGTAAACATTTGCGCATTCCACTACATGAAACAAGTCTCTTTAAAAAGGGCCCGTATGAAAGTATATAATGCATTTTCTCCACATTTCAAAGATGTTAATACTATGAATATTATTACACGAACTTTGAATGAATATCTGAGTGCTGATTCATTTAATTCATTAAACGATTTTTTCAATTCTTGTGAAAGTGATAGGTATATGGCTGTTTATACGTTTTTTTTAACAGTCGCATCAATGTATCCTGTAGCGTTCTCATCTATATTTGTGAGTATTTCTGAATGTAATTGTTGAGTAGTTGGTTATATTTATTTAAATGTGTATATATGAATTTGTATTTTAACTATTTTTGTTCAGTGTCTTTCAAAAGTATCGGAACGGTCTCATATTTCAGAAACGGCTCAGAGAAAATTTATGAAAATTTCGACAGGGTGGTTTTTTATGATTCCCGATTCAATGGTGTTATTGGCAATGTTCCCAAATCAACAGATTCTCAGATATTGAGGGCAACTCAATTTTTTCAAATGGAACACCCTGTTTGTTTCCATAGCAATTATTTCAGCGATGCCTTAAATTAATGCAGTTTTCGAAATATGACAACATGGCTTTTTCGTTCAGAACTCTGGGAACGATCCAATATTTTCAGTACGGTTGAAAAAATTCGTGAAATTTCATAAATGATGGTTTTGCGAATTGCTGCAAACTTAAGACAAACTCACCACACACTGAATCAAGGCGTGCTGTTTACCATCAAACAGCACTGTCTTGATAGGAAACGAATGCTGGTGGCTGCAAAAAAGTCACTGGTGAGGCGGGCGAGGAGCATCGCGGAAAACATGAAGTTCCGCGATAAACCTTCTCGCCTATTCCAAGAGCCTTCACGTGTTGTGGATAACCCGCCGGCGACTGGTCGGGTAGAAACCTTCTGGAAGAACATTTATGAGTTTTCGCAATCACTCAACGTAGATTCTCCAGCCCTAGCGCAGTTCGAAGCCTTCTGCAGGAGGCTTCGTCAGCCTGAGCTCAATGAACTGCGCAATCCGATAACCTCGTAAGAAGTTCGACGGGCCCTAAAAGGCTCTAAGAACTTTGCTGCTCCAGGCCCCGATGGCCTGAATAACTATTGGTGGAAAAAATTTCCATGTACCCACCACCATCTAGCATGGCTAGATGGGGAGCAGCAGATTCCGGATTGGTTTGTCGAGGGGCGAACCGTGCTAATCCCCAAAAACGGAGATTTGTCCGATCCGAAAAACTACAGACCGATAACATGCTTGAACGCATGTTATAAGATGTTCACACGCATCTTATACATGCGAATATTCTCCACAGTTGAGCCGGTGTATGAACGGATATATGAGCAAAGAGGGTCAAAGAAGGGGGTCGCTGGCTGCAAGGAGAACCTGCTGATCAACAGATGCATCACGCAGGACTCCGTGCAGTATAAGCGTAACCTTTCAATGGCTTGGATCGATTATCGCAAGGCATTTGATACAACATCGCATGAGCTCATCATGCATTTGCTCAGATGCCTTGTGGTACCCGATCAAATAGTGAGATGCATTAAACAGCTGATGCCGCTCTGGAGGACTCGCTTTACCATAACATCTGATCAAGTCAGAGTCCAAACAGAGCAGGTTATCTTCAGAAGGGACGTGTTTCAGGGAGACTCCCTCAGTCCTCTTCTCTTCTGCATCTCACTACTGCCATTGTCCGTTGCACGGAAAACCCGCGGGCATAAGGTCACCCATCTGTTTTACATGGATGACCTTAAACTTTATGCCTCCGGAGAGAAGGAACTTCATCAGTCCTTAAAGGTGGTGCAAAAGTGCACGCATGCTATCGGAATGGAGTTTGGGATCGACAAATGTGTCACGGTTCATCTCAAAAGAGGACGATGCGAGGAATACGGAGAGGACGTTCAGCTCGTAGACAGAAGCATCCTACACCATCTGGATGCCGGAAAGACGTATACCTACCTAGGAACAAAGCCACACCCAAGAGGTGGCTACTGTCAAAAACTCTCTCCGCGGCAAGTATCAGCACAAACTCAGACAGATATGGTCATCAGAACTGTCGGGAAAGAACAAAATTGCTGCAACTAATATGCTTGTCGTTTCGATTCTACTCAACTCCTTTGGAGTAATGAAATGGACACAGGAAGAGCTGCGACAACTTTACGTAAAAACTCGCAAAATGATGCATCTTCATAGGAGCTTGCACCTAATTCATCTGTTCCTCGGTTATACTTCCGACAGCGGGGGGGGCGTGGACTTTTGAGTTTGGAGTGTCTACACAACAGAATAGTACTGAATGGAGCCTGTAAAGTCATCATGAGTTCAGATCCCCCTCTCTGCTTGGTATGTGATCATGAAAAAGCAGGGATTGGAGCATTTCTTTTCAAGGCAGCAACCCGTGCAGCCGATGAACTCGGTCTCATATTCGACACTGAACGGACGAACCCAAACACTGTCACCGAGTTGGAACCCGTTCAGCAAAAAGCCCACGTGAAAGCTGCGGAGTGTGACAGGCTCTTACAGCTACATAGGGATAAGCCAATGCATGGGGTCTTCCTCAAGAACATTGAAGACCTTGGCTTATCCAGAAACCTGACCTTCGCTTTTCTCAGGTCAAGAGGTCTGAAGTCGGAAACCGAGGGATTCATTATGGCCTGCCAGGATGGTGTCTTCAACACCCTCGTCTACCGTAGTCGCGTGATGGGTATAGAGGTCCCTGACACTAGATGCAGAGCATGTCGTGGGGCAGCTGAGACCATAATGCATTTGCTGTCAGCTTGTCCAGCTTATGCGGTCTCAGCCTATATCCTCAGGCATAACGCGGCCCTACGAGTGTTGTACTACTTTCTACGACACTCGTACGGTGTAGACGAGACACCGGTGTTGCCTTATGTTCCGGGGTATATTGAGTCCGATGTGGAGAATGAGAAGTGCCAAATCTATTGGAACTACTCATTCCCCACCATCAGGCAAATACAAGCCAATAAGCCTGATGTAGTCCTCCTCGACCATCAAATTAGGACGATTTTCGTCATTGAGTTATCAGCTCCTGGCGAAACGAACATCGTCCGAAAAGAGGAGGAAAAACGGACTAAATATCGAGATCTTCTCTTTGAACTCCGCAGGCTTTATCCAAACCATTCTGTCAAGATGGTGGTTCTGATAATAGGGGTCCTTGGTGGAATGATGGACACGCTGCTCTCAAATCTGAAAATCATACCGGCATGCCGTGATGCGGCAGAAAACCTAGCCGGAAGAATGCAGAAGGCTGTTATTCTTAGTTCACTCCGTTTACTCAGGGCACATGATGCTCGGACCCAGTAATCACTCACCCCACGGACGTGGGGAGTGTTTGCCGGGGTTAATGATACACCAGCGCGCCCTCTGGTAGTATCCGGGGACAGGGCCTGACTGGTACATTCCGTATGGAAAAAAATAATAATAATAATAAAAGACTTTATTCATAAATGAAAAGGTGAAGCGCCACTTTACAGTGTTTTTCATCTTGACCAAAAAAAAATAAGTAAATAACATGCATATCGAAAATATATCTTAGCCTATAGAGACAAAACGAACTTGAATACCTACAATATTTGAATAACAGTTTCAATTTGATTATGTTTCTGTTTAATTTGTAAATATATAATAGTACTAATACTGAATCTTCAATAAATGAGTGGCGATTGTATAATAAACTGAATTGAAAATAATTGTAATCCCGACCAGAAAGTACCATGTACATTTTCGTAGCATTATGTGTGAAACTACGCATGAACACAGCAGAGGAGTGTTGTGGAACAACTAGGACGTACCTGTTACTTGTAGAGATATTGTTTATATTTTCGAAGTGCTTCAATTTGTTTCTAAGGTATACTTGGATATCTGTGGTGAAGATTTTATGTACGAAAGTAAGAAGATGAAGTGTTTGAAGAGAAGATAAGTTCAGTTTATTTGGTGTTCTGAAAGCTGGTGATATGTGTTCAAACTTTCGTATTCCGAAAGCAAATCGCAGACATGAGTTTCGGATCCTCTGTAGTCTCATATGATCACGATTCATCGATGCGGGGCCATAAAAACAATCACATTGACATTATTCAACTTTCATATATTACGAGTTTCAGGTCACGAATAAGGAAACTCCTGTAGGGATAAAATTTTTTAAGAGTGCTAAATCCAATTTTGCAGAGGTGATTGACATGCTTGGTGTATCGCATTTCATTGTCAATTCTCAGACCTACATTCTTTGCTTCTTCAATGACGGGCAATACATCATTGTTGATCGTAAAGTTGCAACTTTGTTTTGTCATATTTCTTTTTATTTTCTGACCAAAAATTAGAACATTGGATTTTGTTGCATTAAAGTTCAGATTTTGTGCTGACGATATATCAAATAATTTTGACAAATCATTATTTATTATATTAGTAGCTTCTTGACGATTATCTGTCGAAAAACTGAGATAAATTTGGGTGTCATCAGCGTACTGATGTACCTACCTCACAGTAACTCAAGAATTTGTACATTGTGAAGAGTAGAGGGCTAACTATTGATCCCTGAGGGACTCCAAACTTCTGCTGTATAACTACGGAACGTTGGTTCTGGATTTCAACATACTGAGAGCGTCCCGAAAAATAACTTTCAATCAGACAAAGTGCGCTTTTATCAAAACCATGATATTTGAGCTTTCTTCCTTATGATTCGTGCTCCACTGTCACTTGTCCACGATCTGTAGAAGCAAGAATGTCATCAGTGATACAAGCCAATGCGGATGTGGTACTATGATTGGTTCTGAATCCCGATTGGGTTGGTGGAATAATATTATTATGAAAAACGAATCGTGAAATTTGTTGTTTCATTATCATCTCAAGTATTTTGGATAATGCTGCCATTGAATTTATCAGGATCAACAGAAAGCAAGAAATCTTCCAGAACGTTGTAAAATTCAAGGGATCCGATATAATCATAACGAACGATCAAACCGAGGAAGAAAGACACCTCGATAAAACACTATACAAACACTTGAAGTGGGCCAGGGAAAAAAATCGACAGGCCAAAATTGTCAGAAATAAATTGTTTGTAAATGGAGAGTTTTTCACCTAGAACCAGCTGAAAAAATATGAAGAAGATACAACTATAGAAGAAGAGACCCTGGAAAAGACTTTCTATCAAAGAAACAACAGTGCTCCCTCCACACCAACAGCAGAAGTGAGTATAAGAGGAAAAGCTAGGGACGAGAACTTTGTGAATCAGGAAAACAGCCCAACTAAAACAGAAAAACAATATACCAGCAAGCCATATCAATTCGGAAATCAGAAGAGAAGTGACTCGAAATTGAACATTCAACAGAGTTCCCGCTGCTAAAAAGAAAAAGGTGACTTATAGCATGTTGAGTTTATTCTATTTTATATTCATAATTTTTATATATATTCATGTACCCCACTTAATTGAAACTGCTAAATAAGTATATCTGTACATAATGGACCCATATATTGACAATTTTACTGTGGACAAAATAGATGATTTGACATTGAAAAATCACAATGAATTTCGAAACATTTTATGTGTTAATCAAAATGAGAATAATCTCGTGATACTCCATAATAACATACGAAGTTTAAACAAAAACTTAGATGAATATAAGTCATTCCTGACCAACCTGAAAACAGATATCTATTGTCTCATTTTCACGGAGACTAGACAAATTGTTAGTCCATCATTATATAACATACCAGGATACGACCTTATATACAATAATGGTAACCACAATCAAAATGATGGAACAGTCATTTATATAAAGTCTACTCAAACAATATACCTACAGAATACTACATCTAGGTGCCAGCAATACGATTGAGCTAAAAATACAACTCTCCAACAAAAAATACATAGTCGTAACGGCCTATTACAGATCTCCTTCTTTAAATATCAGTGAATTTATTGATTACTTATATGATTATTTGAAATTTCACAGCAATAATGAATTATATAACATGTTCATGGGTGATCTCAATATCGATTTGCTCGATAAGGATAATATAATATTAAATGACTATCTGAGCGTACTAGATGAATATATAGGTCCACCATAAACAACCCGACAAGACTTCAAGGTGATACTAGAAGTTGCCTAGATCAGATTTTTGTCAAATGAAAAACATATCTGAAAGATTATATCCTACCCATCATTATTGAAACAGAAATAACCATCATCATTTCAGTACAGCCTTACAAATTGTTCACGAGGAAAATCGACAGTCTAACAATAAATGAACATACAAGAAGCACATTAACATACCTAAACTTAGTTGTAATCTTGAACAAGAAACCTGGAACTAAGTCTATCTAGCGGATTCTGCTACAGAAATATTCTCTTATCAAATATTGAACAAAGTACAAAAACTTTTTTAGCGAATCGAAAAAGCACAAAAATTACACCCTGGGCAACTAAAGGCACTCTGGAATCAATAGAAACAAAAAATAAGCTTTTTCATTCTGAAAAAAGAAATCCTTGGGATCAGAACTTGCAGATTCGGTACAAGAAATATAGGAACCAATTAACTAAATTGATCAAACAACATAAATACACCTACTATCAGAAACAAATTACCGAAAATCGATCGAGCACAAAACAGCTATGGAATATAGTAAATGAGTTGAGTCACTCTGAACGCAAAAGTGCTGTCATAACAGGTATTATACAGGATGATTCTGGTAACCTCATTGACGAAGAAAAACAAATTGCAGACTACTTCAACAAAATATTTACTGATACGGGCGTCAAATTGGCTAATGACATAACACAGGATCCTAATTACATCCCACCACTAACCACAATTCGAAACAGTTTTGTTCTACTCCCCACTGATACTAAAGAAATAGTCGACACCATCAATAATCTGAAACTAAAGAAAGCCCCTGGTAATGATGAAATCCGAGAAGAAACTTTAAAATCTATAACCTTTCATATATCAGAACCTTTGGAATACATATTCAACAAATGTTTGACAAATGGTATATGGTCCTCTATATCCAAAAAAAGTGTTGTTACACCTATCTTCAAGAGAGGTGACGAAACCATCGCAACAAATTACCGGCATATATCATTAATCACCACACTGTCGAAGGTCTTCGAACGGGTCTTAGCAAATCACCTAAATTTTTATGTACAAAAATATGGAATAATTTCAGACAATCAGTTTGGCTTAAAAAAAACTCCTCAACTCCTAAACCGAATACTACTCCTGACTGAAAAAATAAATAGTGCAATGGATACTGATAAACCATATCTGGGTATATTTCTTGACCTGTCAAAGGCTTTTGACACGGTGAGTCACCCATTGCTACTGATGAGCTTAGAAGATATAGGAATCCGTGGAACAGAATACAACCTTTTCGAAAGCTATTTGATAAATATAAATCAAATAGTAAAAATAGGAACTTCAAATAGTAAAAGCCTTCCAGTCCAATATGGTGTTTCACAAGGTAGTGTCCTTGGCTCAATATTATTCAACATGTAAACAATCTATTTTCTATAGCTTCACGTGGAACAATTGTGGGTTTTGCTGGTGATACGGTATTTCTATATACCGCAGATACTTGGGCAGAACTTAATGAAGAAGCAGAATCAGACTTTTCCAAAATACAGGAATACTTATAGGTATAAATTACTCACGCTCAACATTGATAAAACGTGTTATGTACCATTATGTTGCAATGCTTCCACAATTCCATACTTTCATCATCTGTCTGTTCGTGATGGCAATGAGAGATATAACATCAAAAGGAAGACAACAATTAAATACTTGGGAATATTCTTAGACACACATAAATTAGGTCTGTTGAAAACTCTGTACTATTCTCTAATTGAAAGCCACTTGAGATACGGATTGATTGTATGGGGAAGTGCCCTAAAAAGTCATATCTACCCACTTCAAATACTACAGAAACGTCACCTAAAAATAATTTATAAGAGAAAAAGATCATTTTCATCTGACCAATTATTTCTGGAATCTGAGGTGTTGGACGTTCGCCAGCTATACTACTTAAAAGCTGTTGAGAGATACCACTGGGTGAAAAAATTCTCATATCCAAGTCACGCATACAACACTCGCCAAAAACAAACACAGCTTATACTACTAACTCAGACAACAATCGGACAACGCTCATATTCATTTCTAGCTCCGAAACTGTATAATACCATCCCACATATCAAAGACATCATAAATCTGTACATATACGAAAAATCCCTAAAATTATATATCCTGGGACTAGGAAGAGTAATTCCCACAAATATAATTGACCAAAACTGAATTACCCTAGATATTACTTTGAATATACAAACGTACCAAAAATGACATACCCAGTTAAACTAATTAAACTTATCCCCACTGTGAAGAAAAAACAGCAATCTCAACAGAAATCATCTATTGTCCCATCTATCACCAATTCTCAGTACTCAACTAATCATTCAATAACTACATAATTGCTACTGTACTAATACCTCTTTTTTATTTATTATTATTGTTTTTATTATTATAGATTCGATTATCTTATTTTGCATGAAGTGTCATAGTCTAGTGATAGTTTTTAAGATATTTGAAATACATTGATCATAATTTTATGAATTGATTATGGTTGGCTATTGATTTATATTCGATTTTACGTCTCGAAACTTTTATCTATTTTTCTTATTTTCTTTGTGCGAAACAAGTGCAGCAGCACCTATCGCAGGTTGAACTTTATTATTTCACTTTTTCTCTCATGGTGAATTGTATTTTGTATATTTTTTGTGAATAATAAAGTTATATTATTATTATATTAATATACTTATAGGTTTGAGATCAGAATAGTCCATTACTTTTGACACTTTAGGAATGGGTAGAACTTTAGCACTTTTCCAAGCCTCAGGAAATATATATGATTTGAGGCGTGATCAAAAGAGCTGCCTGATATATTTTATTTTTTAAGATTTCTAAATTTGCTGGTTGCTCAAACTACATCAATTTTAAATCTGATATTTGGAGACCTAAGTAATGAAGCATCGATGAATTGATTGCAATAAAAACAAATAGGATATTCCATTTGAAAAAATTGAGTTACCCTCAATATCTGAATAACTGTTGATTTGCCAACAATGCCGATATTACCGTTGAATCGAGCATAATCAAAACCTACCTTGTCGTAATTTTCGTAAATTTTCTCATAGTCTCTTCTAAAATATGAGACCGTTCCGATACTTTTGAAAGACACTGTATAATGTTGCTGATATTTCGTAGAGAATTCATGGCAATAAAAATATTGTTATCATCATTATATTTCATTATATAAGTTCAAAAATCTATAAATTTTGCCCATTACCAAACAAATATGAAGTTTACTTGGTTTAAATAGCCAAAGTTTACATATTATTTTGCCGTATGTATAAAAGGTCAAGAAGTTCCTACGTAAGAAGGACGGATCTACAGAATTCTCAGCAAAATAGCAGAAAGCTGATACTGCACTTTTACTTACACAATTCTACACAATTCATTGACTACGACAGATATTCATTTATGATTCGTTCTCTTGTGATATTATCAGTGCCATTGTCCAGAAAAAGATATCCATTTCTCTTGCATCATTTACTAACTCATGTAATTTATAATATCGTCTGCATTCACTACGTAGTCATATATCAAATCTCTGAAACTTGCCTTTGAAAATTGCAATATATCGCTTTTTATATCCAGACTACAACTTTCATTCGTTATTTAACGAAAAGACATTCTTTGAAATGTTTGTACAACTTGGGTGTATTTTCGGGAGTTACGAATAAATCAGAATATTTTATTTGCATCCCCAATATTTCCAGCAGATCTGGAGTTACGCGAATGTATGAGATATAGTATTTTACCAGCGTGGAAATTGAATCAGGGTTGTATGTGGAACAGTCTGCTAATAAAGTTTCTCTACATAAAATGCCTCAATGAGAGTAGTTATCTCAGAATCTAACGACGAAAATACTTCATACCATGATACTTTTTAATTTTGTAATAATATAGTCGAAACTTATGAACTTCAGTAGATAGTGAATTACTCTAGTATAAGATAATAATGTTAGATAGGTACTACACTTTAAAAAAACTAGACAATTTTCAACTCTAAGGCGTTAATGAAACAAAACAAATGATAGTGATGAATGAAAAATTCGTCAATTTCAAAACTGTACACAGCAATAAATGTGTCAAAGAACGTAAATGAATTTAAAATTTCTATTTGAATTAAACTCAGGCATCGATTTCATTGTAGGTACTTACTGAAACACATCAAATACCTGTATATATCAATCTTCAAAACAGCAAATTATATTTCACTCAATGACAATAACCTAGAAACTGGAAACAACTATGACGTAAGATTTATCAAACCTGAACATATCGTTAACATCAAAACAATGATGTAAATGAGAGCAATTAATTGATTTAATAGAAGGGAGTAATTGATAATAGAATTTGTAAGTTTAAATGATTTTCTTTGTGTTTGTGTTTCTCGGTTCGTTAAAACGTCCTAGCTGGGTGGAATTGACTTGGAAAAAAACTGGTTTGCTGATCAAAATAATCATATCATATGACATTATAGTTGCAGTCTATTCTAGTCGATTGAAACATATTTTGTTCCTTGATAACTCCCTCTGTTTAAAATATGAATTTTTAGAATTTTAGAAAATACCTCCATATTTAAAACAATCGACAGATCGTTTTTGACTACAGAAAAAATAATTTATTGGTATTCGTGATTGGTTAGAAGATGAAATAACTCTGTGATGAATCAAGTTGTTCAATATTAACTTTCATTTAGGTAAAGGTGTGTGTTATTTTTTTAGATCATTCATAACCCAAACTGAACTCAACAATAAGATATAAAAGTTATAGAAATCTCAAAAAATACAATAACCAGTTATTTTGAACAGTTCCGTAACAATATCAATAATAATAGTTGAGTTTTTATGTTTAAAGTCTTTATTCAAAATTTATTCTCGAGTTTGCGTTTATTGTTCAGTTTAATCTTGTTGTTGAATTTAGTTTGGGTTGTTTATATTATCAAACAATTGATTTCGAAAAGTTATTTAAAAGAATTCAATGCAGTACCAATGAATTATTTTTTTGTAGTCGAGAACGATTCGTCAATTATTTTCATAATATAAGTATTCTCCATAATTTTAAAAATTCATATTTTAAACAGAGAGAGTTATTAAGAAACAAAATACATTTCAATCGACTAGAATAAACTGAAGCTATAATGTGTCACAAAATATGACATGTTTGTCCTGAAATAGTGCTAGAAAAAAAATTCCGAAAAATTATATATTTTTCGAATCCCCCCTATAGACCCTAAATTATCATTCGACATGCTAACGAGTTCCGATGAATACATTCTTCACGAATTTGTCTTAGCTCAACAAACAAAACAATGTATTCTTTGCCAACCACACCAAACTACGACGTTTTTATGAACTTCGACCGCTTATATTTCAGAAATGACACATCTCATTCAACCCAAGATTGTGCAATTCCCAGAAAAATATAGTCATAGCACTGCAGAATGAAGAATAATGCCAAAATTATATTATATTGGGCTTGCACAGCATATAAAATGTAGGGCCGTACTGTCGACCAAGCCGTTGTATTGCTGCTGCTCAAGTGATGACGTCATCAAAAATATAAGTAGACCAAATGATGTGCAACTGAAAAAGAAAATCGAAGTGTCCGAGATTTTTTTCACCAATGATTTTAACGAATTTGTTCCAACCAAACCAAATAATTCCGAAAATGTTCATTCAAAAATATATTTCTACCTTCAATTTTTAAGAGATTTGCGTCTACTTCTTTCAAGATATGACTTACTGTTCGATTATTTTATCTTTACCCTTGCGTCATCATCACAATACCATAATTCTTAGATTAGAAGAAAAATGTGAACGAATTTTGATTCGCTCATAGCGGTTGTTAGAAAGAAATGTTCGATAGAGCGTGTGTGATTTCTTCGATCATAAATTGATGACGCATGGGTAACGATACAATAATCGAACTGTACGGGTTTTGATACATATCTCAGGAAATGCCATTCAGTTTCTCGGCACGTACCCCACCTCATTGGATTCATTCATACAAACGTAAAGGTCAAACTACATAATTGTCGATGTTTTTTCCTATTTTATTGATTACCAATTTTTTTCACGAGTTTGTACAACTATTTTCGAGAAATATCTTCCTTCTAGGTTATCATAGAGGGGGGGGATATTTTCACAAAATTATTCTCGAAAAGTGTGTCGGAGGGTCCCTAATGACTGAAACAAATATTTTCGACGAAGTCAAAATTCTCCCCTTTCCCATGTCCCAAATATCTGATAGAAAACAACTGCTTCTTCCTATTACTAATGAATTACATCTTACATTTATTTGTGCAATTCCTCCAGGAGGATACTATTGCGAGTGCTGAATGTTATCAAGCATTGAAGACTATCCTCCATCTGGTGGGAATGAACAAAATCAAAATTGTTTCTTTTTTTCAGATCGAGTCGCATTTGAGATATGGAATTGTCTTCTGAGGCTTATGCAATCAACAATTATTTAATTCAGTATTCGTATTGCAAAAAAAAGGGCTGTCAAATACATATATAAGGCAAAATTACAAGATCACTGTAAACCACTCTTCATCAGTCAAAAATTTTTAACTATTCATTCCTTCTAGAATCCGTGTGTCTAATGCACAAAAAGTTATCCCATTCAGCAGTAGATACCTAATGATACAGGATACCAAACCTACAAGAGACAGTCAAAATCGACCATTGCTAATCCCAAAACTAGCAATTACAAAGTTTTCTTTGATACATGAAAGCAAAAAATATAAAACTATCTTCAGATGCACTACAGGGCAATAACATATTTGAAAAAGTTCAGAAAATTAGTCAAAGGAGTAATTCTGCAAAAGCCTACTATTACATAAAGGAATATTACAATGATGAGTAGAGATTTCTAATGGCTTTGAACACCCTAATAAAAAGGGACGAAAGTTCTTAATTTTTCAGTCCTTGTTGCCAGGGAATGTACTCTGTGATTGGTTACTATAAGGTCAGGGAGCATAAATGTCATTTCCAACTGTAGCTGTCATGTCATCCAAACTAACCGCCATTATGGTAACCAATCACAGAGCGCGCCCCTGGCAACAAGGATGGAAAAATTAAGAACTTTCGTCTCTTTTTATTTGGGTGTCCAAAGCCATTAGAAATCTATATTTCAATGTTTTTTAATTATTCTATTCATTTGTGTTGCAATTATTTTTGTCGTTTACTTATTTGATATATTTTATTTATTTAAGATGTATCACCAAAAAAGGGTTGCACTCTCAACAAGTTGCGTTAGAGTCAGTCGATTGGAAAATTGTTTATGACGCTAACAACAACATAAATAAAATAGCAGAATTCATTAACATGACTCTCGTGAATCGAGTTTTCTTATTAAAAAAAAACAATACCAGGGATAAAAGACCAGTGTCATTTTTTAATGACAAATTAAAACAAATGAGAGAAAACCTCCAGTTGTTAAATAGTATTAGCGCTGCAACTAGAAGGCCTGAACACCACAATGCTTTTAAAGCTTATAAAAAGAAATACAAGAGTGATATACAAAATGCTAAAAGAATTGCATACGATAACTTCATTAATGAATCAAGTAACAAATCCAAGGACGCTTGGAAGTTAATTAACTATGAGCGCAATTTAAATAAAAAACTTTCAGCCTCAAGCAGCATTTCCCCTAATGAATATAATATCTTTTTCACAAATGTAGCTGAACAAATTGTAAAATCTCTACCCTCCTGCAACATTAATGCTATAACCTACCTTTTAACACTTCCCAAACCTAGCACTTCTATCTTCCTCAGTCCAGTTACGGAGGTTGAAGTTAACCCTTAGAGCACCATGGCACACAATTGTGACGCCTTATTCAAAGTATCATTAAGGTTCAGTTTACGTTTTGTATCAGCCTGATACTGCTTCACACGATTGTGAAATATATAAACAAAACATCTGTACCGAATTGACGCAGAATATTCGTATCAAAGGAGTTTTGTACAGTAATAGGTGAATGTGAGTCGTGACATCAATGGGTTCCAACATTAAGTTTACCGTTTTTGAGTCTAAAAGGCGAAAAAATGTTCATTTGATGCATGCAATCCATTAATTAATGATCATAATAGAGTTTTTCAGAAGAAATAATGCTAAATTTCAGTTTCGCGGATTCAGAGAATAGAGTTAAATTCGTCTTGCACAATTGTTAGTGTTGGTTCTCAACCCCAACAGAACTTGGAAAAAGTTTCTGAGTTTTCCTCTTATATTTAGGGAACAAATCTGATCTAGAGCATCTGCAGAAAAATCCAAACTCAATGGTCGATTTATTAGATGAAATTGGATCAGACTTGGAAATTAAGGTTGAAGAGGACATAGATGAAACTTATGTTTCAGCAGAACTTGGAACTCAGAATGAAAATACCGATGATAGTTCAGAAGGATCGGAGGACGAGAAAGACAATGTTCCTTTGTCAGTCTTTCAGAAACTTCACTGGAAAAGAGGCAGTTTTGTCAATAAGGGAGACCAAGAGGAATATAGTTCAATTTATTAAGTTTCTCGTATCTGCATTTGTTAATTCATTTATTTTTGATATTTTTGTGAAGACTATATGTAAATTTTATGATTTCATCCCAACTTCACTCCTGAAACCCTTAATACAATTGTACCCTATCATCACAGCAAACCGTTGCTCATACATATGAATTTTCACCAATTTGAATAGACATTGTTGAATACCACGGCATATAATTGTGAAGGTCACCAATGACCCCAAAGGACATATCGATGTGACAGAAAACACCAAAATGTAAAGTAACAAAATATTTGACATATGCTGTATCCAAGTTTAATACCCAATTTTTTTATTTTACCTCTTGGTTCTGAAAGGGTTAAAGAAGCAATACTTAAATTGAAAAACTCCGCTTGCTTGGACATATACAACTTAAACAGTAGAATGATTAAAGAAACCATACACCTTTTTTCTGGTCCATTGACTGTTTTCTTCAATCGTTGCCTCTGTGAAGGACTATTTCCAGACATTTTTAAAACAAGTAAAGTTATTCCCATATACAAAAAGGGCGATCCCAATATTCCAGATAACTATAGACCCATATCTATCATTCCTATATTTGGTAAAACTTTTGAGATGCTAATTAAAGACCGCTTAATTTCATTTTTAAATGCTTATTCAGTACCTAATAAAGATCAATTCGGATTTAGGTCTAAAAAATCAACAACCCAAGCTGTGATGGCTATAGTTGAGTCATTAATAGATAATATAGAAAGGGGCTTAGTGTCAGCTCTAACTTTGTGTGACTTAAGTAAGGCGTTTGACAGTGTAAACCATGAGCTCGTACTAGGTAAACTGGATTATTATGGAATACGTGGCAGAGCTTTAGAGCTAATGAAAACCTATTTATGTGGGAGAAAGCAAGTTGTTTATACAGCTGGAAACTCTAGCACTTGCAGGTCCATTTCGCACGGTGTTCCACAAGGTTCCATACTGGTACCAACTCTTTTTGTGTTATATATTAATGATATTTTCAATTTCTCACTTCCAAGCTTATCAGTTTGCTATGCAGATGATGTATCAACGGTAGAAGCAGACTCAAATGTTAACGACTTAATGGACCTATGCTCTAGAACAGATAAAAACGCTGAAACTTGGTTTACTTCAAATTATCTAAAACTAAACAGGGGCAAGACACAGAAAATTATCATATCATCAAATCGACAAGTAACAATGAAGCAACATGTAGATTTATTAGGGTTTAAAATTGATGACATGTTAAATTAGGAAGCACATATTGCTGGTTTATGCAAAAAACTTTCTACACAACTGTTCGTACTGAGACAACTGAAAAAGTGTCTTAGTCAAAGTATGGTATTACAGACATACTTTTCTCTTTTTAACAGCCACCTAACATATGGCCAACTTATATGGGGTCAGTCTTCTCATGCAATTAAAGCCTTTCGCATGCAAAAAAAAGCAATCAGGATCATAGCCAATGTTTCTTACAGAGAACACTGTCGTCCTTCATTTGAAAAACTTAAAATTCTACCCTTGCCATGTATTTTCATACTTTACACTGTATTGGAAATACATAAAAATAATATGAAGTACCACACAAATGCTAACTTTCATAATTACCCAACTCGAAGAGGTGCACAACTGAGGCCACAATTTTATCGACTGGATCTATCAGCTCGAAATTCACTCAATTTAAATTTATATAATAAAATACCGGCAGACATCACTGGTTTGTGTTATAACCGATTCAAGGTTGGAGTTAAGCACTCACTACTGAGGCACTGTTTCTACTCCATCGAAGAACATTTAACCTGCAAGACGTTTTAGTGTGTATAGTTGTAGTGTGTTTAGTGTGTATTATAACTATTTTAACTGTCCGTTCCAACTATCCGTTTGACTTGTCACTATTGTACTGTATTGTATTTAATGTGATGGAAATAAATCTATCTATCTATTAACTTTTATGATGATTATTTTTCATATTTTTTATATTTTATGACTTCAAACAACTAACTTTTACTATGTCAGCAAGAACTATTTCTTGGATACTAAAGTATATTTCATTGATTGATCGATTGATACATGACATGCTTCGGGGTTGAAGAACAGTTTCCTGCTTGTCAGTTAGGCAAAATTGAAATTGTAATCTTTTTCCGATAAAAATCACCCGATGTTTTCGTTTTTTATACCAACCCTGATGTACAAAATAGTTATCAAATTCGCGAAGTAATTATGAGTAGATATTTTTCTGAAAAATTGTTGAAAAACGACAGATAATTCTTCTACTTCAACTTCAAATCATAGATGTTTTTAAAAATGAAATGATATTGTAATTTGAATGTATTGGTGATTGAGGTTCGTTGGGTGGATAATAATAGCCTGTCGTTCAGTTAACTTCTGCCTGGATAATCTAACAACTTCCATCGGTATTTCCGTTCCCAATTACAGTTGTACAGAAAACGGTTTGTGGTTCATGTATACTGTAATCTGGCCTGACCTCAACAAAATTGCTCTGGGATATCCGAGACAGGTCATTATATCATCCAACTTGAATGAGGTTTTGGCCTATGTGGGTTCAAATTATTTAACGCAAATGTTATACCATGTGTTTATAACTGCAGGGTTGCTTCTATATCATATATTTTTAAGGATGTATAACTACTCAAACTTTGATTATTATATGGTGTTCATCCCACTAAATCCCAACATAATCAATGAATCCTGTTGCACATTTGCTCAGAAGCTAAGCAACACAATTCGTGTCCCCTATGATCCATTAATTCAACTGGAAAATATAAAAATTGATGATAGACCTATCTTATATGACACACATTTTCTTGAATTAGACCAAAAAATAAGAGTAAAGTTACCTAAATTCCTACCAAGCTGAAAATCGGTATGATTGTTTGAAATATCATTAAAAACAAAATTTGAAAGTTCCCCATCTTTCCCCTGTAAGGAAAAAAATTTATTCAAGGTCAAAGGTATGAAGTGACTGAAACCTTATACGACATAGATAGATATATTTATGAAAAGATAAATTCATTCGCATTTCGGTTCAGTATTACAGTTTTGTTTGCTATGTGTATTCTGTTTTTAAATTTGTGTTGGTTAATAACACGTATATCTGCCTAAGTCGTAGAGACTTGTGTTGCCAATAATTAATACATAATGAATTATAAATATAAATATAAATTATTGATAATAATAATAATAATAATAATAATAATAATAATAATAATACTCGTTAAGTGTACCCAAAGGCATAGCTTGTGCGGGTAGAGGACGGATATTATTATTATTTGCCGTGGCGCTCCGGGGCGACTTACTGATGTTTTAGGTGATGTATTCACTTTTCAGCTGTAGGAAAACCCGGAGAACCTACAGCACCACCTCGGGTGGTCGGTGTGCAGTCCAAACTAGCACTAGACGAGATTGGCATCTAGACAAGTCACAATACACTTGCTTTTCAACAAGGCATGCGGTCGCCTATCGATCCGATATAAAGTAGTTGAGAAAAATTCTTCTACCTACATCGGGCAAACAAAAACTGTGATTGCTTACGAGTTTTCATTCAATTCTTTACGACTAGAAAAAATTGTGTTTGATTTGATCAGAATGATTGAATTTGTATTAGTTTTTATTTGAGTTTGCATTTATTGACGTTTCATACATCAAAATTATCAAAAAGTTAGGCAGCAAGCACACTGAGCAACCATGACCGGCCGTCCGCGACAGTCTAACTATGACCAAAATTTCCTAAACGTGTATTCTTATCTTATAACTCACACTGAATGATCGTCTTCAACCAGATTTCGAAGACCATGTTTAAAATGACATTCTGCTGAAAATGTTGGTCGATTTTGTGAGTTTGAAAGTTTTTATTGATCCCTTTCAAATTTTGGTCGTTGCTGGACGGTCGCGGATGGTCGATGCTGGTCGGCAGTGTGATTCCTAGCTTAATCATACAACTGTAACGAAATGTAAAACATCGCGTTACCATTTTTTCGGTTTGTTGAATTTTATGATGGTAACACCATTTCATTGAGCTGTTCCAATTTATTCAATTGTGCTATGCGATTGGTAACACTGACGATAGACAGAGTGAGAGTGATTGACTTCCTCCCTTGGAGAACTTCTATAGCCCCTTTCTGAAGTGAGCATTCGAAGCGGTGGTTTGTTTTCTCAGTTTTCCCATCGGAAAATTTAAAATTTTTCTAGAGCGAGGAAATGAAAGGTCGTATATATTATTATCTTTAAAATGATTAACTTCTATCTGATTTGTTAATCGAATCGATATTCTTTTGGCACGTTTTATTTTAAATTTTAAATTCATTTTTGCTACTTTCTAACATGAATGCAAAATGGCCGTAAGTGCGTCATTCATGAATATCTTTGAAATCTCCAAATCTTTAAATAATTAACTTAAACACAATTAACTTTTATCTATTTCACTGATCGAATCGATATACAACTCGATATTCTTTTTGTACGTTTAATTTGAACTTTGAAAATTCAATTTTGATACATTGTAAGATGGCCGCATGAGCGTCACTCTGTCACTCATGAATTTCATGAATAATTTGAAAATCTTCAAAGTTTGAGTATTATGCGTGATCATAATCGAATGTCATTTTGTACTCGTACCCTCTTTTGACGAGTCGGTCCTGAATCCTGAAATGTCACAGCTCACAGCTGAAATAAATTCTAACCTGTGAAAGTCGAGACAATTTTCATTAATTCTATCAATCTTAAAGTTAAAAGATTATGAATTAGATCTGTTTCTGTTTGTGGTTTATGGTTTTCAGTGATACAAGTGTTTCCACAAGTTTTTCCTGAATGTTCAGAAGTTATCAATCTGCTTAAAAGGCAAGAACAGTAAACTAGGATCTAAATTCCTGAACCTGGATGGTGATCGGTGAGAAAGTCTAATCTGGCAGCTTGGAGAACAGGATTCATGGGTGAGTAAATGCTTTGAATTCCTCATTTCTTTATCTTAATCAGAAAGAGCTACACTCACTCATGAAGCTTTGAGCTCTTGGTAAGATCTTTCGCTCTCTTCTACATCACTACCCATGTTTAGATGCCTAGCCAAAAGAAGTTTGATATATTTTGATAACCTTTCATTTTCAGTAGTTCTGGACACAAATAAAGCCATCTGCTTTCTTTGTGACTTTATAAGAAAGCATTATCTCAACCCTCTTGCTTTCTCTCTCTCTGTTTCTCCTCAGTCAGGAGATACACATTTCCTTTTCATCCTTGATGAGATAGATCAAGTTTCTTATCATTATTTTGCTTGTCAGTTCCACTGAACGTTGGAAATTGACTATCAAATTGAAAAATAATAGAAAACGATATCTTTATGAAAATCTTTTTCTTATGCTCGCTTGAGATTGAACTCTTCTCTAACATTGCTTGACAAATTACCAAATTTGAGTTTCATTGTAAAATTGAATTCTTTCTATACCTATTGAATATTTCAATCATTGTTTAACTCAGCAAATCTTACATTTATTGTAAATTTAAATTCTTTATCTCATTTATATATTCCCTGAATAAAATATTTATTGTAAATTTCATCATCATTCATTTGGTAATATATAAGTAAATCTAGATTAGATTTGTACAATCATGGTCATATCTCGAGTCGTGTGACTCAACCTGCCAAAAGATACTGGTTTGTGTTTATTTTTCACAGCGTTACCTCATCGTTCGAACATCTTATGAGATCTAGGAAAGACCCCAGACCGACTACAGATTGTATCCAGATTGTATCCTGCTAGTAGAGCAGCCATTGTCTCGAGAGACCATACAAGGCTTCGATAAAGAAGAGCTCTGGAGTGAGTCTTTCTCATCGCAAGAACTGATCATAAAATGTGAATAAACCAACCAGTCATTTCCAGGCAAATATTGAGAGACCAGAATCCTTTGTAACTTTAAAATAACAAATTTGATTGTAACTTTGTCACTTCATTAGAATCTTGTCACATGTGACTTTTGTGAATATAGTGTTTTCTGAACTTTGTTTTTTTTTTATTGTTGAGAAGCACAAAGATCATCCTTTGACAAATCAGTGTTTTTGGTATTTTCATTTAATAAAAAAAGATCCTGGTGCCCATGCATACCTAATATCTTTTATCTTTATACCTTACATTTGTCAAAGGATATATCTGTTGTACTAGCAGATACCCACAACCTCCCGTAACAATCTGAGCAGCTCATAGGCATTGCTGTAAAAAAAGAGCAAGCAAATAAGGATAAGTGTTTATCTTTAGTTGCACAACGTAATGTCGCTAAGAGCAACGGATAGTTCTTGATAATACCAAAAACTTCAATATAGGGGGTCGGTGCACAATACATATAATTATGCAAAATGTCTCTAGGATTTGTTACAAAAATGATTGCTTTGACTAAATCTGTCAATCAGTCTACTAGTTTTCCACCCAGTTGAACAAATTTGGCATTCCTTTCTTCAATCGTATTAAAGTTGTTAGAATTTTTCATGATTCAGCTAATACCTCAAGATATCAAAAATGAATGAAGAAAGTAACAGCTAGAATGAAAAAACATTAATAAAAATACTCCAGTAGGTTATAATTGAATGACTTGTTATATAAATAGGTTACAATATATGAAATATGAGAACGAAAAATAGTCACAGTGACATACCCACAACGGTTGCTAGACGCTATTCCAATACTATATCCTTGAAGTGTATTGAATGTATGAAAGGGACTCTTAACAAAGGCACAAATAGAATATTTTTAAATTATGATGTTAGGTCTGGGCGTGGCGCAAGTGGTATGGCGTCAATTTAATTTCACCAATTGAATTGTTAAAATCTCATGGCACGATTCACTGTTGCGTTCAAATGAACAGTGCTGCTCCTAAAGTGGCTTATGGAGTTAGTAACACAGCCTACCCAGAATACATAGTGGCTAATGATCTCAGCAATTAAATCCACTATAAACACCTAGACAAAAAAATTATCATGTTCAATTGGAGAAGCACCAGTTTCTTTCAAGGGCAATAGACACCAATTTTTAATTATCCTGCTAGTGATATTTTTGGATGTTGAAATGGTTGCCACCCGTGGTACATTTCCTTTCCGAAGACGGAATTCCTGGACCCAGCCAAGTACCCAGCAGAATGGTGCGATTGCGCGTTTTCCATAATCAAAATTATATAGTCCCAGCATGGAGGTGGTTTTCATTGACGATTCGCTTCTTGCAAAAATGTAGACTATTTTTATTATGCAAAGACGGTCTTCTCCAAAAATGTAATTTGAGCTGCTATATAGGTTGTTTTTTTTGATAAACGATTCTGCCTAATTTCTCGCATGTCCTCCATGATGACTTTCAAACAATATTGAAAGTGTTCCTTCGCAACCAGCAAAGTTGTCTCATAACTCGGATGATATACGACTATTCTATTCTATAGTTATTTCATTTATACTGCCAAAATGCTCATTCATTATATAGTAACTACATAAATACTATTCTGTTGACGACAACTAAAATATTTAATAAATTTATCTTCGAAACGTTTATATGAAAAATTATTAAATATATTATTAAAGTGTCATTAAACCATTTCTTAAAAGTATCTAGAGCCAACTTATAAAACTATTCATCTTATGAAATTGAATTATTTTAAAGTGGCTTCATTTATATTCTGATGATAATCCTGACTCCGTTGTAAAAGTATTATAAAACTATTTTAAAATTGCTTTCTGTAATATTATATAACAGTTCTTCTTCTTCTCTAAGTTTCTTGGTTTACTGACTCCGTAGTGGGATCAACTTCACCAGAACAGGTAATTATATAACAGTTTTATTTGAGTATTTTGAGGAACAATTTTGTTTTCATAAGTAAATTGCTGTTTAGTTAAGAGCTATATAACTGTTTTATAGTATTGCATTTTCTCGACAATACTGAAAATTGCTGAATTTCTTATGAAATTAATTGACCAGTCAAACATAAAAATGCTAATGCTAACAACATTATTCAACATATATATAAATATACTACTGATTTTTGATTATCATCGGGAGATTTAGGGTGGACTCGAAGAAAATGTTGCCCTTCCAAAATACTTTTTACCTATCAGAGTGTGAGCAAAGATGAATTGCTGCCTGTGCCAAGCCAATATAATCAAAATACCTTCTGCATGAATCTTCGATTTGTTGATTGGAAGTTCTAAATCCTTTTTGAATTCAGAATATGCATTGGTTCAATAGAAATTCAAATCTGAGATTTTCAACAAAGAACTATTAGGGAATATGATCACATTTGTTCGCAATGAAATAGAACGGTCTCTTATTAAATATGTGAGATTCGAAAATATTAATAATTCCCGAGTTTGGTCCTGTTCCAAAACTATTGTAAAGAATGTTTTCAATGTTTTATAGAAATTGCATGGTATCTAAATTATCAAATACTACTAGTCAATGGTGCAAAATTGTTTTACAAGAAGAAGCCATTAAAAAAATACAACATTCCGCACGATGATGACAAAAGATGTGAATACCGAAACAATGCATTTGTGTTGACATTTCAACCATTTAATTCACACATATAAATGAATATGAACGCCTAGAACAAATCGGTACATGTTTCTGCACGAAAAATTTTCAAATCAATGAAGCTCAATTTCCTATATTTTGATGTTTTTATGAAAAACGACCGCAAACAAGAGGGGCGCGTTGAAAATGTATCCATTTTATGCTATATATTCAACAATAAAATTTCATTCCCAACAAAAATTCTTGGGTATCGCAGAATATGTCTCAAAACACAGAAAAAAAAAATATTACTAAAATGGCTTCTTGTAAATAGTGGTGATGACTGACATTTATATTTTCTTAGTCTCCCTGGATAACATTTCAAAATTGCTCTTTGTGAAATGAAAATAAAATCAAATGAAAACATTTTTATTTTATTGATGGCGTTCCTAGTTGTTTTTTCACTTTAGATCTTTCTCCTTGAAATACGTATATAAGCTTTTACAAAACTGTTGTTTTGTGTGTAAGTACAATATCTTAATGGTTTTTAAGCCGCTAAAATGTTCATAAAATAGTTTTGTAGTGTTTGAGCTGGCTTTCGTAGCAATTTTGGAAATCGCAATTGCTTCACCTTCTACTAAGTAATAGCGCAATTTTTCAGCTCGTATGAGCAATGCTGTTGTTTCAGGAAAATTAAGGTATTGATTTTTCATCATTCGTTGTGAATGATCGTGACGGATATACAGAAAAAATGTGGAATTACACAAAGCCGGACAGAAACGCAAGTATCTGTCATCAATGAAGTCACAATAGTTTCAAAATATTCTCACAATGTATAAACACGAACCAATCCTGACGAAATCGCGACATTCGTCTTTAATATTTTCCAAGCTACTCCAGGTACGTAACGATTTCAAAAACTCCCAAATAATGGTGGAAAGCACAATAGTGCTTTCATTGGTAATAAACTGAGACTCTGTACTCCACGTACACCAAGTCATGTACAACACAACTTATCCAATATTTCGTTTGATGTCGATCAGGTCCAATAAGAATTCACGGACGATTTCAAATCCTTATTACATATTGAACATGGTTAAAGAGCATTACGTACCTGAAATATTTCTTCTCATTAACTTTTGATGTAGATTTCATTACAGTATTTTACATTTGTAATATGAACACAAAACTATTGATTTACTAACTTCTTTCATCATGAATCCAATTAAGATATTTTGAAAGTGTATTGCATACTTGTTAATGGATTACCAGAAGCGAAAAACTTGTTTGTAGATAATGTCCTTTCATCCGTACGAATCTTCTTCACGACCTTTTTCTGAAAGTATGATTTACGTATAAGGTCTTGCACCAGATATGCAGGAACTATTTTCAGCGGTTTATGGAGTCTGGATTCATCAAAAATGCTCCAGTGGCAGGCAGACCGTTGACTGAATGGACACCAGAAATTGACGAAGCTGTTAAAAATTGTTAAAAAATTGTTAAATTTTTTTTTTCCGTTAAGCAGCTGTCATCCCCCTACACATATTTGTTTGGTCAATTCTTGAACAATTTTTTATCACATACAGCGTATAGTTGCCTAGAGATTTCCTTTCCCGTGTAACATTTTGCCAATGAAACTTGCACAAAGGAAATTGCACAAAATCCTCAGTTAACTGCAGAGGTATTCTTCACTGACCAGGCAAATTTTTCAAAAGACGCCATTGATCAGTCTAGGTTTCACCACCAGTTTTCGTTGAATGTGTGGGTTGGTATCGTTGGAATTATTCGATCGTTTTCCATGGTTTTCCAGAGATTCTCACAAATTCTTATCATGATTACTTGAAGATATTCCACTTTCACTGATATAAAGAATGTAGTTCATGCTCATTATAGTTCGATAGTTCGTGAGTTTCAAAGTCAGTGATTTCATTAAATTTTCTTGTGGGGTCACTTCAGAGCCGTAGTTTATACAGTGCCAATAGTAACCGAAGAACAACTGCGTCAAAGAATCATTACTGGATGTGACGCTATCCGAAATACATGAAATATACTGGAATGTGTACGTGGGTCCATGAGAGGACGAGCCGATGCATGCATAATGGTGCAAGGTGGACATTTTGAGCAATTACTTCAATTAATACCATCATCTAATTGTTTTATTATCAAATCGGTATACATTACTGTTATCAGTATTTACAGTAGTATTGTGATAACGCTCGATTCCTATTTTCGAATGAAAATATTTTTTTTACACAAAAATGTTTAAATAATTGAATTTTCCATTCGAAAACGTGATATAGGTATAGGAAGAGACAAACATCAAATTTGATATTTTCAATGAAAAATACCCCCATTAGACACCAATCTTTACTCGAATGTCACTATTATTTTGGAACTCAATCACAATAAATCAAAATTCTTCAGAAATGAATATTTTGCGGACATATGTTTATGGGAACTTTCATTCTTATTTTGACGTCAGTAACATGCTTCTAAATTTCCTACAAGTAGGTACTTAACAAATACCATGTGTACTTTCTGGAATCAATCACTTCAGAAAAGTGTCGGGAGGGTGGAAGAGTTGTACAAGACAGAATTACAGCGCATTTTGACAATATGTCTATCATCTCTTCGTCTTTGAATCACCTTCACAAGCTGATTTGGCAACAAAGTGGACTTAGTGATGTAAATAGGTAGGAGCATCTAACATGTTATAAATATCATCCATTGAAATATTTGTTAAAATAAAAAAAAACTCAAAAATCATAGTTCTCATTCCATATAATTATATTTTATTAGAATTCATAGATCGCACGTAAGAAAAATTTGAAAAAACTACCAAATTAATAACCTACAACAATAACGTGATATACACGAACACACAACGACAATCAGATATTTTGATGTCAGTACCAAGAGCCAGATAAATAAATGTATTTAAATTCAATTATCCCGAATAAACTAAACGAACTCTAGAACTCCCTGAGTGAATCATTGGGGTGAATAATTGAAAAGGGATGGCCCAAATGTCTTTTTCTACAAACTAAATTATAGAAAAGGTGCTACTTTGTCCCTAAACAGATCCCGGATCCGTTTTTAATTGAATATTTAATTTCAGTTGACATTCACTTAGATTTGTTTTTGAAGTTTGGTTGAGTATTTACTCTTGAGGCTCCAGCACAGTCAAATACACTTAATATAGAACTTTCTTGTTAGCTACTGAATGGTAATTTGATGAAATAATGACAGAGTACGAGTGATATAGAAAGATTGAAGAAACTCCGGAAATTTTGAGGAATGGAAAGGTGTGAAAAACGTGGAAAAACAGAGTCAACAACAGAAAGCTAACTCCACATTTCGCCTTCAGAAGACTGAATTTCCAAGAGGAACTATGAGTGGACGTTAAGTTCAACCAGGGGCAGTATGAGGGAAAAACGTTTAGGGTCTGATACACAAGTTTTAGTATATAATATTATGAGAAAGCGAATTATTATGAAACGTTTCTCTACATAAAAGAGAACTACTCCCGTCAATCCCCTAGGCCGCACCCACCCCAACTAAAAAAGTCTGGTGAATTCGGAGGCCACTCAACATGACCTCTTCTTTCAATTCCATTTGTTCGGATAATTGTTATCCAACCAGTGCCTTACCACAGCTCCTAGCTGAGAAGATGCTCCATATCGTTAGAAGTGCAGCAAATCTTCGTCTAGATCTACATTGCCGTGGTCGATCCTTTGGTTTTCTAATTCATGCACAACTAAAGGTTCGATGGTGTTTTCCAACATATACAGAAAAATGTCGCCACGAAACTTGCCTGGTATAAACAAGGGGCAAACTAAAGCATCGCCTAATATCCCTGCCCAAACATTCAGTTTATATGGATGTTGAGTGTTTCTCCAAATAGATGCGGGTTCGCATCATTTCCAATATCGACAGTTTTGTTTATTCACATTGCCATCCAGCAAAACAGTAAATACTTCACTGAAACAAATATTTTTGAGTTTAACGCGAGTTCTTTCAGTCATGAGTTCACCAAATTCAATTTGACGGCCTGGGTCATCATCGCCTGTTTATTGAAGAATGTTTGTTTTGTACATGTGAAACTTGAAATTTAGACAGCTTCCAAACCGACTCAAGTGATCGTCCTGTCTTTGCAGATAGTTTTGATGCATTGGACTCTTTTGCAAATTGTCGAAGGACCTCAATTTGGCTTGCTTTATTGAATAATCTTGGGCATTCCATTTATTATTTTGCACTGATCCTGTTTCTCTGAATTTTTCAACAGAATCGCGGATGTACACGTGATGCATAAAAAACAGTGGTTATGGGAGCCAAATATGGAAATTTTCTCCACACGTTCGGGTATACCGTAAACCATCGTGACAACAGCTGAATGACAGTAACGATCCGAACGTACAAAAAATGACACTAATGACATTTGAACTCTAAGAAGAATGAAAAATTATTGACTGCGACAGAACCCAAGAAACAGAAGTTCAAAACTTGTTTTGCAAAAACTGCAAATTGAAGTCTTTATTTACAACACAAATTACCTACGACTGCGACAGAACCCAAAAAACAGAAGGTCACAACTTGTTTTGCAAAAACGGCATATTTAAGTCTTTATTCAACAACAATAAGGGTTTTATTGACCTTTAGAGCTTTTCAAAATTGCATCACAGTGGGGTATGTTTATTTTTCGTATTCACTGATACACCCTATATAATTATTATTCATATGAAGGGGGCAGCGCTAATCAGGTACAAAATTCACGCTCGTAGAATCTATTTTTTGCAGAAACCATTGATTTTGTGAAGGAGATATTCTTTGTATTTCAATTCATCATGCCATTCCAATATTTTTTCTTAAATATAGAACGCTCTTTATTCCTCTCACGGGATGAAGGCGGTCGTTACAATGGCGCGTCGGTTACTGAGTCTATACTGTTCTCTCTAACGAGGGCAGACTACAAACTCAGTAGGCGGCTCGGGCGCCAGTTATTTTAAGTGGTATGCTTCAATCTATCTCAGTCCCAGTTCGGTAGGAGGCCCAGGACAGCTTCACATGGAGATAAGGTATCCCAGGGGTCAGATGAAGTGATACAGACACGAATGTAGTCAAGGCGTCGCAGGCTTTAATTGCAACCCCTTCAGGTTGGTGAGATACTGGCTGCTTTAACCAACTGTCAGGTTTTTAGTAATAATTTACAGAAATCAAAGAAGAACTGAGAGAACAATTCCTGTTTTTATTGAAATTAACTTATTCCACATGGAAATTCAATACAACGCAGGACCTGCCTGGATAACAAAATAATAAATAGTAACTTCTTTCAAACCCTGAAGTGAACTAATGATCGAGGAAACAAACAAGTTCTGCGGGATTCCCAGTACGTTAAATTCTCTAGATGGGTCACCGGTGTTGCATACGTGTGCCAATCAGGTGAATTTGGATTCGAACTGATTAAACCAATTTCTTTTGGAGCACTCGATATATATATATGAAAACTAAAAGTTCGGGTTGAACCGCGTCTAGAATTTGTTGAAATTCGACGTTTCGGCTCCGATTTTGGAGCCATTTTCAAGAACTGAAATAGAAAGAAAATTAATGAAAGGTTAAAACGTAATTCTACGCTGAGGTCTCAATCTGCCTACTCCTCAGGTATAATTACGTTAGGTTTTTGTGACTTGACGTCGGGGTCTCAATCTGCCTACTCCCCATGTCTCGGCACTGGTTCTCTCTAAGGTCTCAATCTGCCTACTCCTTCAAGAGAACTGAGGAATTGTGGGTTGAGGAAATGTATTTATAGTGGACGTGGCTGTAATGGCCGTGTATATATACATATATATATATATATATATATATATATATATATATATATATATATATATATATATATATATATATATATATATGTGTTCAGATAGGTTTCCGCGGTCAGATATTTGAAAACTAAAAGTTCGGGTTGAACCGCGTCTAGAATAGAATAGAATATATATATATATCATCAGTACGGTGAAAGCAAGTGTAAGGATGTGCAACACTTGATTGCAGGTGAAACAACAAACGAACGGAGTCAACAAACTGGAAGCCAACCGTACATTTGTGGCTTCAGTCGAAACACCTCGTGTTTACGAGGCAAGAAGCCACAAATGTGCGGTTGGCTTCCTGTTTGTTGACTCCGTTCGTTTGTTGTTTCACCTGCAATCAAGTGTTGCACATCCTTACACTTGCTTTCACCGTACTGATGAGATCCCTAAGATCGAAACACGTGTCTACGGTTGCATTTTTACCAATAACCAATAACCAATAACCAATAATATTGGTTTTTTTCAACTAGTCCAGTCAAGAGACTACCTCTCTCTCTCTCTATAAATATATATAAAGTAGGACATTTTATTGAGGTAGTCTCTTGACTGGACTAGTTGAAAAAAACCAATATTATTGGTTATTGGTTATTGGTTATTGGTTTTTTTCAACTAGTCCAGTCAAGAGACTACCTCTCTCGATAACTTACAGATATGGGGTTTTACGACAACATCCAACATCAGTACGGACTTACTAACGTAACCTTACTGAAACGATGGGCCAATACTAACACCAAAATAGCAGCAGCTTCTAACAAGAAAGTTTTCCTAACCAGATGCAGGAACTTGGACCTGTTTCCGAATCACATTACTAACGGAGTTTGTGATGTGAACACACTTCTGCACCACAGAAGAGGACCACTGGGAAGGAAAATACAAGGATTTAACAACAGGTTGAGAAAAACTATTTTAAACTTAGAAATTCAAGCTACCTTTAGTGACTTAAACCGTCTCAAAAATGAGTTGGTTACTATCAAGACCAAGCTTCGGGGCCAAATTCCTCCTGACGTTCTGGCTGAATTCAACAGAAGGCAAAAAATCTCTTATAACGTAATTTTCCATAATATCCTCAACAAACATAAACATAAATTAAATAACTTAAAAATTGAAGCTTTCACTTCTATTAAATTTCAAGAAAAATGGATTAAAAATCTCACTGAGGTTGAAATTCCATTAGAAGTTAAACTTCTTTTGGCTCTATTACCCAAGTTTAGTATTTGCCCTACCAGCCAAGAACTTAACATTCCATCTTTATTGGCAGACATAGAATCCATAATCTCTCTTTTTCCAAAACAAGCACAAGACCTTCAAAGATCTCAGTGCACTAATATAATTACTAAATTTTTGCACAAAAATTCTTCAAAATCTTCTTTTCTTCAAAAAATTTTCATTCAAAGTAAAATATTTCTTGAGGACAATCCTGATCTTTACATTGTTAGGAGTGACAAAGGAAATGTAACTGTAATAATGTACAGGCAGGATTACTTAGAAAAAAGTCAACATTTGCTTGATGATCAAAAGTATTATCTTAAAATTTAAAAAAATCCCACTTCTACGATTCTGCAGAACGCCAACAAACTGGTTTCGAGACTTGAGATTGATGGTTTAATCGATTCACAAACTTCAAAAAGTCTTAAAATTTACAACTCTACAGCTCCACGTTTTCACGCTCTTCCTAAAATTCATAAACCAACATTAGCGATAAGACCTATTGTTTCGTCAGTTAATGCCCCCAATGGAAATTTAGCTACTTTTCTGACCAATATATTAACTAAGGCTTATAATACAGAAAATGATTTTTATATTAAAGACTCCTTTACATTTAGCAATTTCATAAACAATTTTGAACTTCCAGAGAATTATATAGTGGTGAGTTTTGATGTTGTCTCGCTGTTTACTAATTTACCTTTTGAAGTAGTCAGATCAATTCTATCCAGAAAATGGGATGGGATAAAAAATGTGTGTACTCTAACTTGGAGTGCGTTCATTGATATCCTTGAGTTCATTTTCGATTCAAATTTTCTCCTTTTTAACAATTCGTATTATAAACAAATCTTTGGAACCCCCATGGGTTCAAAGATCTCTCCTATTCTTGTAAATTTTGTATTAGATGAACTTGTGCAGGACGTTCTATCTCTGATTCCCCATGACGTTCCGTTTGTGAAGAGGTATGTTGATGATCTGATACTCTCTGTTCCATCAGAAGAAACGCTCTATTATTTCAATAGTTATGTTCCTCGATATGAGAGTTTGTAGAGACAATCATAACGTTCTACGTACAAAATGGTACAGGAAGCCGATTTGTTCAAATCGTTTCCTGAATTTTCACTCTTATCATCATAAGAGCATGAAGCAAAATCTGATTGTCGCACTGAAAAACAGAGTGACAGGTCTGTCACATCCTGTTCATCGACAGGAGTGTTTGAAGGAGTTGGGAAGGATCCTCTTGGACAATTCTTATCCTAAATACATGATTAATAAATTTCTTTTAATACTTCTACCATAAATAATAATAACTTTAATAATATCATTGAAAATAACGTTAACACTTTGAATAATCAAACACAATCACAGCAAAGAATCTTATGTAAATATAGGAGCCTTCCTTATATACAGGAATTAACACCCAATCTCACCAATATTTTTAAATCTCCAGAAATTCGCATAGCGAAGAAAAATCTCAAAACTGTAAATCTTTTATACTCAAAAACCAAAACTCTTTCTAAATTTGAACAAACTAATGTAATTTATCAATTATCTTGTGTCAATTGTGACAAAATATATATTGGACAGACAGGTAGAAATCTCTCCGGACGTATTGCTTCACATAAGAGTGACTGCAAATTAAAAAAACCCAGCTGTGCACTTGCAGAACACAGCATTTCAACTTTTCACAATATTGATTTCAATGAACCCACAATTTTAGCAATTGAAGAAAATTATTCCAAGAGAAATTTTCTAGAGATGGTTTACGTTAGTAAAGAACCTAATAATATGAATAAGCGGTCTGATATAGCCAATCTTAGTATAATTTATAATTACATTCTTTCTCTCCACAAAAATAATGTTGCAAATTCAAATAACTTTAATAATAGTTCTCACAATCCCCCCTAGAGGGCATAACTCAGCACAGAGCTGAAGCGTGTTTCATGGAACATACAAGGTTGACTGTTGACATTTGACGTGTTTGACGTTGAAATTTGTCAATACTCTCTTCTTCTTTTTCTTGACATATTCTTACCGCCCTTGTGCGTCCCTTGAACCACGTGCGGTCTCAAAGGCGAGTTTTAAAATGATTAACATTTTTCCAAATTTTAATTAAAAGTTTTCCTTCATAACTCATAAAATCATAATGTTTTTTAATCGTGTTCATGTACATGACATAGTTTCATTATTGTTGTTTCATCTCGTTTTGTGTTGTGACATAACCTTACATACATAAGGAATGACCAAGAAGTTTCTCTGCTGTTTTCACAAAATTAATCTCACGATAGTAAGTTGTTTTACATCATATTAAGAGTGTTCTGTTTTTGTTCACACGATTAATATTTTCAGATGTCTTGAAAATGAAAATAAATATTTTCGAAAGCTCGACAATTTAACAAAGAGTTGTTCTTTACCAGGCCACTTTTTCTGACTGCAACCCCAAGGGATATTTTCACTGAGAATATTCTTAGATAAATTGGTTTATATATATATATATATATATATATATATATATATATATATATATATATATATATATATATATATATATAAATTTATTTAGCAAATATTACGTATATTTGTACAAACGGCTCTTCCACTGCCCACGGGCTTCCAAACAGAAAGATCTCCTCACTGTTCTAATAAATTTTTGCGATCGTGTCCCACCAGCTGATACTTTGTTAACACCTTGAGGACACAGAAGAAATACAATAATTCTCCTTTCACGCCTCTCCCAGCCAGCAGCAACTCTGACAACACCATGTGGAAGAGGCGGCGAGTGTTTTTCTTCAATCGACGGTCTAAGAAATCTACTTATTATACGGGTTTGTTCAGTATTTCACAGATACATATACACATACATAGGGTTAAGTGTAAGAATAGTTGATAAACTAAACTTCGCCCAATAAAAGACGATTTATTATTATTATTTTTATTCTATTATTATTATATAATCAACTTTTCAACAGTTCATCGTGCCTGATTGTTACACTCAGCAACTAGCTAACGGCATGGATAAAAAATAAAATAGTGATCGGATTGCTTACGGTTTTCGTCTTCAAGACACAGCTGCAGGATGGTGCGGAAAACTAACGGAAAATGGGTAGCAATTTTAAAGTTTTTTTCAACTCCCTTTCCCGAATAAGGCACAGTAGTCAAAAAGAAAACTCAGGCCAAAAAAACGACGGCACCTCTTGGTACAGTAGGGAATCAGGTAACCCGGTATGGTACATCAAGAAATTGAATTGAATTTGTAAACAAACCGAAAGTGAGGTCATTGTTATCCGAAAAATTATCTCAGAACTTGTTAACCTGATAACAAACTTTACTACATTTGTCAAAATCTTAAGCCTATCGGAAGGTTACAAAGTGACTCACTGAAGTTCCCAAATTCACACATAAACATTGAATCATTTGCTGATGAAAATATAATTCATAAACAAAAACTGTAGGCGTAAAACCGATTTCCGTTTCACCAAAGTAGTCATTTAATATGTTCTACAGTCTGAGCTACGAGATTCTGTATGTAGAGCCTTCGATTATTCTATCTTTACCCGTGCGTTATCAATGTTATGCATATAAAATAAGTCAAGACGTTTTGGTCAAAATAACGTCTAATTGTAGAATGCCGTGGCTAATATCCAGATAAAATTACAACGTGTAGGTATTAAGATAGGATAATGAATTACTAAATTAACAATGTTGAAAGAATACGGGGTACCCTTCTCTCTAAGCGATTCCACCAAGTGGAAAATAAAAGGCAAACATCTGTCAGAAAACAACTACTTCCCTGGCTAATACCACGACAAACATTGAACTACAACTGACAGATATGTGTGCAGCGTTCTTCAAAGAAGACCCAATTGCAAGTGCTTGTCTCGTAATTAAACAGAAAATTATCCTTCATTTGGCTGGGAATGACCACCTGCAGAAATGCATGTTTCGAGGTTTATTGCGTCTCATCAGTGACAGGGTAGGTCGGACATTATAATTGTCCTGTCCCTGCCAAATGAATATCAATCAACTGTTCAACTAATATTTCCCCACGGATAACACCACGATCTACAACCAAGTTGATCGAAGCGCCATCCGCACGGAACAAGACAAAACACTCCCAAGTAGCACAGTCTCCGGGAAGAGAAATCTGTAAAATTGGAACGAGTTCGAATATATTGTGCCAGAGAGGTATCAACAATGTTGAAAGAATACGGGGTACCCTTCTCTCTAAGCGTTTCCACCAAGTGGAAAATAAAAGGCAAACATCTGTCAGGAAACAACTACTTCCCTGGCTAATACCACGACGGACATTGAACTACAACTGACAGATATTTGTGCAACGTTCTTCAGAGAAAACCCAATTGCAAGTGCTTGTCTCGTAATTAAACAGAAAATTATCCTTCATTTGGCTGGGAATGACCACCTGCAGACATGAATATTTCGAGGTTTATTGCCTCTCATCAGTGACAGGGTACGTCGGACAACATTATAATTGTCCTGTCCCTGCCAAATGAATAACAATCAACTGTTCAACTAATATTTTCCCACGGATAACACCACGATGTTCAACCAAGTTGATCGAAGCGCCATCCACACGCAACAAGACAAAACACTCCCAAGTAGCACAGTCTCCGGGAAGAGAAATCTGTAAAATTGGAACGAGTTCGAATATATTGTGCCAGAGAGGTATCAACAATGTTGAAAGAATACGGGGTACCCTTCTCTCTAAGCGTTTTCACCAAGTGGAAAGAAAAGGCAAACATCTGTCAGGAAACTTCCCTTGCTAATACCACGACGGACATTGAACTACAACTGACAGATATTTGTGCAACATTCTTCAAAGAAGACCCAATTTCAAGTGCTACGAACACGTTTGAATTTTACTAACTTAACATTTTCAAATTCATGTAAATGTCGAATCACCAGACAATAAGAGTTTTTTTTTAGTTCCAACAGAATACCGTGTGACACTCACTCATGAGTACACCCCTCTTTTCTCCTTTCCTTTTTTTCTATATTTTGCCGTACAGTGAGCATATTCAATGTTCCAAATATCAAAAATATTGATGGAGAAACAAAGGCTAAAAGGAATGAATCTGTTTAAAATTGTTTTTTCCGTTAAGCAGCTGTCGTCCCTTTACGAACGGCAGCCCTCTGTAGTCGAAATTTGTGCGATCCAAGGATTAACGAGGTCTTACCTTTTAACGTGCGATTCTCAGAACACGGTGTATTCCATCTATTACGAATCCAGTGACACCAGGTTTGATATGATAATGAAACATGGAGGTAGAGATATGTTTATGGAATTTCCCCATCTGGCCAATGAGTTGTTCCATACTTCCGCAGCCGTTTGACAAAAATTCATCAAATCCTAATTTTATCCACCTTAATGCAATTTCTGTAGTTGTAACAGTTTACGAAAAAAGTTGTTCAGAAAACTAGGTTGGAGTGTAGTATTTCCAAAACCTTTGCATACTGCGATCTCAAAAAACGAGTTTCCATTCAAACATGACTAAAACTCAGAAAAGGAATCTTCTAGTTGAAATATCTTCTATTTGAAATACATCATTTGAAATATATTTGGTAATGAAATACACAACGCACGATTAACAAAAAATATATTCATACATTTATTTAGGTATGTATTGCGAGCATGTCCAGTTTTGGAAAAAAACGAAATTAATATATTTAATCACTTTCATATTCAGAACTGTCACCAATGTTTATAATAATGGGTTAAATAACCATAACATAAATGAGATTTTCTCATTCATACCATTTTTAAAGAGTGATTCAGTGTGTGTTGATGGAATAGGTTTATTTTCGTTTCTTATTTTGATGCACACCGTATTTCGAGATATTTTAAGTGCATCTGCAACTCTCTAAAATACAGTAAAAAAAGTTATGACATTTCCTTTGTGGTTTCAATTGTTACCTATTGAATAGATGGAAGTGGTAAAAAAGGTCCACCATTCGCTCTTTCCCTCTCAATACAAATTGTACTTGTAAATTGGTTACAGGCATAATCTAAAAAAGAGTTTAAATATATTGTGAATGTTTTTACCTGTATTTATAGATTTAGGTAATGTTTTTTTCTCTCATTAAGACTTTCACACTATGAATAACTGTTGTGTGAATATCCCGGCAGTACGGGATTATAGTCAAAAATGTCAATTGTGAGGTCGGAAATTTCATAGGGTATTTGTGAATAAAACACATTGTATTGTACTTACTTTGGAAGTAATAATTCCAAGAGACATTTAGCTTTGAAAAAAAAAAGTTTTTATAATATATTCGACTGCAAAGCAAATACCTCAATGACAGAAAACGATGACGCAATTGATGGTACTACGCTAGTCAATACAATAGGTTTGTTTTGGTTCTGAAAATTATCAGTCCTGGGACGTCAGGATCATGCGCAGTTGACGAGAAGTGTGCTCTTTAGGTCCATATTCGCTCACTTTTCCTCAACTGCGCATAATCCTGACGTTCCAGGACTAATAATTTTCGGAACCAGAACAAAGCTTATGTTTGGCAAGTTCAGTTGAAATGTAAAACACTGTCGGTTTTATGGCCATCTCTTTTCACTGTTTTGAGTTTTGATCGATCATTATAATACTATAATTCTTAGCTTAGAAGACAAATGTTAACGAATTTTGATTCGCTCATAGCAATTGATAGAAAGAGATGTTCGATAGAGGGTGAATGATTTCTTCGATCATAAATTGATGACGCATAGGTAAAGATGAAATAATCGAACTGTAGTGTCTTACACCTATTCACTGTTATTAAATGAAATGAATATGTTTCACGTAAAACTTGAGAGAAAAATGTTTTGTTGCACTTTTATCGGTTAATATTGGAATTTTCAACATATTCATTCGATAAATAAATTTCTTTCTTTGGTTCAATTTTATTTTTTATTTCATCACAGCAGAGTTGATGCGTTATGAAAATAGACCGAGTGTTTTTAACGGTAGGTTCTCAGATAAAAACATTTTACAGCAGATGCAATCATCTGCAAACATGCTTTCTGAAAATATGTTCAGTGATGAAGATTATTTCGGTAATGAAGAATTCCAAGAAAGGGTTTTTTGTGACAAAAAGACATTTCAGAGAATTGCCATTTTGTGATCCTATGCCCATAGGCTATCTGATGAGTTTCTTGCGACTTAATTTCAAGTATTCCACCATGAAGAATACCAGTTCAAAGCTAAATCTATCGAAGACGGAGGTGAGGTGTGATTACACAAGTGTACGATTCCCCTGATTTCAGCTGAATAACACATTTATTTTGATAAAACATTAAATATTTATCCAGAATTAATGGTGGTGTTTGCTGGTAATGGGGGAGTCTTTAATTTTTAACACAATATAACTCAACATAATCCAAAATATAGCAGGCAAATTTTTTTTTCTCCTATATTAATGAATAGTCCGTTCTGAGCAAGGTATGACCCCTATACCGGGTGTCCAGGGCTTTTAGGACAGCAGATATTTCAGTTATTTGTAGAAAAAATAAATTCAAAATATTTGTGAAAGGAGACCATAAGCTCCTCCATGCACCATCGCGAAATCCACTCCCTGACAAACAACCCCCGAGAAACCATCCCTAACTTTACTTTTTCAAATTGCACCTTCACGTTTCTTTTGTTCAACTTGTATCATCCTTTCAAAATACATTTACACCGAGTTCTCAGACCTACCGATTCCAAAAGACGACTGGTATATATTGCTCACATTCAAGTTTCAGTAAATGACAATCCCAACTTCCTCGATCAAATCTTGTGGAGTGACGAATTCCCCTTCCATAATGAGGAATCTGTTAACCGACATAAAAACACTATTGGTCGTAGAACAACTTTTACTGGATGAGAGAAAATTATTTCCAAACGATGTGGGGAGTGAACGTGTGGTGTGGTTTAGCTAATGGACGTCTCATCGACCCTCACTTTGACGGGCCTTCGATATCTGAATTTCTTGAAAAATTGTATTCCTGCACTACTAGAAGATATTCCTATCCAAGAAAGACATCAAATCTAGTAGCAACAAGATGGTGCTTCCTCACATAACCATAATATAGTTACTACCTTCCTCAATAATACCTTTCAAGACCGTTGGATTAGCAATAGAGGACCTCTTCGCTGGCTTGTACGTTCTCCAGGTCTCACGCCATTGGACTTTTTTTATGGAGATATTTGAAAAGAGTTTTCTTCGAAACTCAACCGATAAGTATTTTTGAAAATTCAACGCAGAAAACTTCAGAGGCTTGTAATACAGTTTCAATTGTGAGTGGATAGATTTTGTTAACTTGGAAAAAAGTAACAAAAGAGCTCGTTATTCTGAATAGGTAGGTACACTGAACTCAAATTTATTATAATTATTATGCAAGATAGGTTCAAGGTAAATTTTGTTTCTCTATATCTCTCAATTATTGTAAGCTGTATGTTTCAACTGAGATTATTATTGCATGATATCCCGAAATCTGTATGAAATTTGTTAGATTAATATTGAAATGCTCATATTCGTTGCCTTTTCACTACGTTTCGTATAATAAAAGTTATTCGTGACACGAATATAACTCGATCTATTCCCTGGAGATGAAACAATCTGAATCGTTCAGAGTCTCCCACAATTTTGTTGTAGTGTCGCGTCCAACAGTTTAATATGCTAATACTCTCGTTCACGAAGTTGTCCTAGCTGCTAAATTCCCACGTTCCCATTTCTGCAATGCGCTGATTGGAGAAATTATTCAGAGTTCTATTCGTTTTACGTATTTTGTTTCGGCTTGTAGATTTATTTTCAGTATTCAAAGAGTGCATTTTTGAAAAACCACAATCAATTATTCCGCAGTATACGAATGACAGAAATGTACGGCGGTATTTAATTCCTTAGTATCGAATTAGGTAGTTGTTACATTTCTTGTAATTGAATTTTTAAAGTCCAGAATACATTTTTTGCATAGCAGACGGAAAGATGAAAATTAAAACTGAATAGAAAAAATGTGGGTTCAGTTTACAGCTCTATGACGGAGTAGACCTGCTATTGAAGCGATCAAGTATAAGTGCTAGGCATCAAGTCGGTGATAAATCTTTTAGCCAATGCAAAATGAATTTGTTTTTATTATCCAGTCAAGTTTTCACAACACTTTCCTTTAAACTACGAATGAACGTGGAAATAGGTGCCAATACAGACAAAAGTGACGAATGAATATTATAGAGATATTGCAGTTCCTAATAACGTCAGTCAGTAATAAAGTTATCGATATTTTGACGCATGCACACGCAATGTGAATCTGGAATAAGGACAAATTTATTAAAATGCTGCCTGCCTTTATTTAAGGACGGTTAAGGCCAGGATTTGAAGTTCCTTTATTTTCACTTCGGGTGAGATCTCCAATCAAATGACACAACCTTGATGAGTAACTCGCCGCACACGCATTAAAATTTATGAGTAAGGGACATCTTGCCCCAACGGCAGTGATGTGCGTTGGTATCAGAAATATTGAGGTTCAATAAAATAGAAATAATGGAAACGTAATATGGAATGAAAACCTGAAATTATGATGGAATAATCTCCACAGGATTTTGAGAACAGCCGATGCTCTTATTGACATGTTTTTTTTTTTAATTCATTAATTTTTCTCTTTTCCAATTTGGTTTTTCTTTCTCGATAGTTACGACACTGGTAGCTTACCTATAAAATAACATATTTCGATTTCCAGCTTCAAATGATCTTTTACACATTTCACAATGCTTGTTGCTTGAAAATGAAAATTAACGATAGTTTGGCACAACTCAGAATTTGCCATTTATTCACGAAAAAACAATGCAATAAGCCAAAGACGAAACAAACATGTTGTTGTTCTGGTATATTTTACATTTGATATCTCAAATGACCAGGCTATATCGACTACTAAAAACCGCCGTTCGGTGATGGAAATACTATCATCTTCACATGCTCCCAACAAGCTGCAATGAACGTTTCAATTGCTTTCTTATTGCTATATATTTCATCCAAGACAGTATTTTTGGGTTTTCGTTGCCATGAATATACCGGACAGTTTTAAAAATCTAGCTGACATGCTTATTGTATCCTTAAAAAATTGCGACATGGCAGTAATGTCATGATTTGAGGGATAACATTACAAAAAGATGTTACCTTCAGTTCTATTTGAGTATTACTCATCTAGGTTGTGATCGGAGGGAGAGATCGTAGACTCGAGATGATAAGAGATGATTTTTTCAACACAAATCGATATTGAAGTCCCATTTGGCCATTCATCACAATAATTGTACCTTGATATAAAATAAATTATATAGTATGAAAAACTAGATTTCATTTATAGGTTATGAATGACGAACGCCTGTGTATATAAGGGACGAACAGACCAAACTGCAATAAGTATCTGTTTTTATCATTTATGTATTAACTACAAATAATGATAATAAGGATAGACTGTCTGATGCTGAAACAAATGAGCGTCTGGCAACGATGAATTACTGCACATGCGCCAAATTACGATGACACTTAAGAGCGAGTCTCGTAGTGTTGTTTCTGTCTTACATCCTTCGTTGCTAACCAAATTAGACATGATCGTATGTCGGGAATCACTTTTTGCGATATTTTGATATTTGTCGTCCATCAAATTGAAAGATTCATTTTTGTGTCATTTTATAGTAGATAACTGGTATTTTGGCGATGTTTAATAATTCTCCTCATTTCTCCTTATTGGTTCCATATTATATTGTGTTTATAATTTGTAAGTTCATAACATAAAAATTATTTAAGTTCAAGACTCATACAAATTTGTTTTCTCTGTAGTCCCAGTTCATATCATTGGTAAGAACACATGGATATGTGTTAACTTCATTTTTAATTGTTCGTTAACACCATTTCAGTTTACCAAAGAATGCATCACAATATTACGTTAGTAAACTGAGAAAGAATATACATGGTAATCATTTCTCTATAAGTGATATGTATTTTTTGTAAAGTGGAAGAAAACTTTTTAAAACTAGTGCACTACCCTCACCCAACATCTATTGTTTTTCATCTACTCTCATGATGCTCTTCAAGGAAGTTCACTTCACAATGAAGAACAAGAAATAAATTATTCAAGTGGAGGAATCCACAATGATTTCAATGGTGAGTAAACAGAAAATGGACTGATATTTTTTCCAATATTTGTTGTTTTCACAGCAAACGAAAAAGTGCCCAAAGAAGATAATGAAAATCTTACAACGGAGCAATCTGATTGTAGTATCTTGAAAGGTTAGTAGACATTACTCGTGTATTATTCATTCCCATGGATCACCAACAAAAAGATTACTAAAGAACAAACCATATATTTATATTGAAAATCTTTCCATTTCTTGTTAATATTTTTTGAGAAATCATTATTCCGCTAACTCCTAATTTAAGTTAAAATTATATTTTTCCCTTACTACTTGAAGCATATTGCATTGAAAGAAGAAATATATAGCTCAATCTCTTACAGTTTCTTAATTTGATTATGGTATTTTTGGAAGATGTTTTATGACTCAGAAAATTTGTACTGAGAAAAGACGAAGTCAGAGGTAAAAACTCAACTGGTGAAAACATTCCGAGACATTTTCTATTTCACCCTTTTGTGGAATATTGTACTTTGCTACTTCATTATTTATATTTTTTTAGATAACAAACAGAATATGAGGAAAGAAGTGACAAACGAGCAGAAAGTAAAGTACAGGAAATCCTACCCCTGGAATTATTTATTACCTAGTATATACTGTTACTGAAGTGAAAGTATAAACGTCAATACTCAAAGAATCAAGCCTCTCCAATATGTTTTAAGCCAAAATTGAAAGTCCATAATGAGATATCACATATGTTTGACAGGGATATAAGGGAACTTGTGTGGTAATAGAATTGCCAAGTCATCGAAAGAACTTCGTCATTGAACAATGGAGGAAATTATAAAGAAAATGTTAATAATACTTATTTTGTTTTATGTTTATGTTCCTTCGAAAAATATATATACATTTAGAGCAAGTGAATAGAACAAACTTTTTTCATCATTGAAAATTCTACAAGACTAGTCAAGAACAAAAATACTAACTCACCCAAACAGTTTGGAATATATAATGTGGGAGACTCGCTTCATACTGTACAAGAATAATTAACTTTCATAATTTCTGTTACTGAGATACCCAATTTTGTTTAGACACAAGTCAGAAAAGAAAATAAACGTCAAAGAATTTCAATGACGTTTTCACTTTATGTATACATTTTTGTGAAATTACGCATTAATTCGTTCTTTGTACTTTATGTACAAGGGTTAATAAACACTGTAAGGTCCTTCGAAAGTTTATTTGGATAGCCTCCTAACCCCATACTCACTTAATCAAGACTACGCAACCTAGCTCGCTATCGAAAAATCTACACAGGTAATACTAATAATAATAATAAACACTCGTTGAGTGTACCCAAAGGCATAGCCTGTGCGGGTAGAGGATGACTGTTATTTTTATTTGACGTGGCGCTCCGGGGCGACTTTCTGATGTTTTAGGTGATGTATTCACTTTTCAGCTGCAGGAAAACCCAGAAAACCTACAGCACCACCTTGGGTGGTCGGTGTGCACTCCAAGCTAGCTCTAGACGAGATTGGCATCCAGACAACTCACAAATACACTTGCTTTTCAACAAGGCATGCGGTCGCCTATCGATCCGATATAAAGTAGTTGAGAAAAATTCTCGTACCTACATCGGATTCGAACGGACTATCGCTATGCTGGAGTTTCGAACGGCATGTGCATTAGACCGCTGATCCACCGACCACATTGGTCCTTCGAGCCGGATTTTGATTGAGAAGTGTGGACATTGGAAAATCGGGACAGTGCAGAGTGGTGAGATAATCATTCTCGCTCTGCATATCCACTAGAAGATACAGTATTTTCCTGCAACATCAACCATAAACAATCCTGCTCGGCATATCTAGCCACAATATACATATTCAGCATATCCAGTCATATTCTACAAGCAAGTCAAGATAGGAAGAAAGCATTCAGTCAATCCTACTGACGGCAAAAATCAAGCACATTCAGCGGCGATTCACTCAAGATCTTCACTCACAAATACACAGGGATATCAAGGTCAGACCAATCCAAATCTCTTCCTATCGAATACTGGTGCAAGGATTTTATCAACAATAGTTCATTTGCATACATTTCAATAATTTATCCTCTCTGTAACATTTTACTGAAAAATAATGGATAAGTTACTTAAAAAACGTTCTCAAATCAAATGTAGTATAACTAGGATTGAAAAGTTTTTTTCATCGAATGAAACTAGTTCTGCAATTGATGTTAATGAATTTGTTACTGGAGAACAGCATTTAATTGACAAATTTCAAGAATATTGTTCGGTGCAAAGCAAAATTAAAATTCTAGATGAAACTCAAGAAGCTGATAGGGAAAATACAGAAACAAAATACTTTTTTCTACAAACGTCAAACAATGACAAGGTTCGCGCATTGACAACAATATGCGAAGTGACCTTTTTTTTCATTTTCCTTCGTTTCCATGACACCGTGCGCGAAGTAGTGTGCGAAATACTTACTTCGCACACTGCATGTAAACTATATATTTTTATATTTTAACCTTTATGTTCCTCAATCAAGCAAAAATCCAATTGTCAACAAATACCATTTTATTTCCATAGTTACAGTAATTACTTGATTTGGAAAATCAGTTTAAGCCTCAATACTATTTTTCATATTGAGCTAAGCATATTACTTATTTTAGAGCAATAATTTTGACATTTGCAGATAAAATTTTGTTTGCTTCTCATGCGCGAAATACTTTGGTGATCTTGACTATTTTTTTTAACTCGGCTGCGCTTCGTTAAAAAAAAATAATTTCTCGATCACCAAAGTAGCATGTCGCGTACTAGATACAAAAATAACTATTCTCTTCTCTCAAAACTAAAACAAAGACAGAATCCGAATGGAATCATAATCTCAGTTTGAACGGTCAAGTAAATAATTTACATTCTCTGCAGCAGTCTCAACATTCTCTTTCAATCAGTCCAAATAAAGTGAATTTACCAAAACTAGATATTCCGAAGTTCTCAGGGAGGTATGAGGACTGGACAAGTTTCATAGATTTATTCACAGCTTTCATTCATCAAAACTACCTAATGTTCAAAAATTTGTTTATATGAAAGCTTCTCTTGATAAAGAACTTTTAATGCTCATCAACAATTCACAATTGACAGAAACCAACTATTCTAAAAAAACGTTGACGATAACTTAATCATCATAAACTCCCACTTGAAAGGTTTGTTAGATGCGCCTCCTCTTGTTAGGGATGACGTAGTACATGTAAGAACTTTCATAACAAATGTTAAACAACATTTAGATTCACTTAAAGCTTTGAATACCAAAGTTCAACATTGGGACCTAATTCTGATTTATTTATTATCAAGAAAACTTGACATTTCAACTCAGCGCGCTTATGAACTGAAAAAAAATCACATTACTGTGCCTACACTCCATGAGTTTTTCTCATTTCTTGAAAATCGTTGTATCGGATTAGAAAACGTCTCTCAGCCAGATGCTACGAGGGTTAAACAAAAGGTAGAGTATCCATTCAACACAAACTTCAAATCTTCTTTACACACGACAAACAATAAAAAAATGTATTTATTGTTTCTTAAATAATCACGACATTTACAGGTGCCTCAAATTTGAAGCTTCGTCATTAGAACACAGAAGAAAATTCATTTCAGATAAAAAACTGTGCTGCAATTGTTTAAGCTCGCGTCATGCATTTGACAGTTGTCACTGACGCATCCCAATACATCACAAAATCGGACTGAGAACAGTTCTAATGATCCATCAAATGTTAATGAAGGTCAAAGTTCAACAGAAAATGTTCCTCATACTGTTGAATCGCTTGTAGCTAATTAAATTGAGACACAGGTGTTACTCGCTACCGCTATTGTTGAGATTATATGCAAAAACTGGAAATTCGATTTACGCGCGCGCATTACTGGATTGTGCTAGTCAATCTACTTTCATAACGCAAGATGTAGTTAATAAATTAAATGCACCAATATACTCAAACTTTACAATCAGTGGTATCGGAAATACAGCTACCCATACAACAAATATGGTTGATTTAATACTAAGTGCTAAAATTGGTGATATTTGCAGAATAAATATCTCATGCGCAATTTCAGACAGAACTACGTGTTGCTTGCCTCATGTAACGATCGATACACAAAAAATAAATAAACCATCATACGTGATTTTAGCAGATCCTAACTATTTTACACCTTCAAATATAGATATTTTGCTCGGAGCGGACGTCTATTACGATTTAAATCTACCTGGTCTGATAAACTTGGGAAAAAGCGCGCCTACACTTCAAAACAGTAAGCTGGGATGGCTAATCGCAGGGCACGCTCCTACTCGTACTTCAGCTTCAAACACAAACGTTCATTTTAGTGTATAATTGATTTGTAATTCAGAAAAAATTCTGGCAAATAGACATGGTACCTGACAATCTGAACATATTATCATCCGAAGATAAATATTGCGAAGATACATTTTTACGCTATATAAAACTTTAGAAAACGGTTCTCTTCAGGTAGATTCACCAATAAAAACAGAAAATATACTCGATATACTGGGTGATTCATTTACTTCCGCGTGTCAGATATTTTATGCGATAGAAAAAAGATTAGAAAAGGACGCTAAGCTTAAGCTACAGTATAACCAGTTCATAGACGAATATGTTGAACTTGTTCACGAAAAATATTTAGAATTCAACGTAGCAAATCCGATACACTTGAATAGAAATTTTCTACCACATCAGTGCGTAATTCACGAGGCTAGCGAATCTACAAAATTGCGTGTTGTATTCAATGCAAATTGTAAAACTCAATCAGATTTTTTTCTGAACGATTTAATGTACAAAAGATTTACAGTTCAGCCAGAATTGTTTGATATTTTATGCAGGTTCAGAACATTTGAATTTGTAATAATCGCTGATGTCGTAAAAATGTACAAGGCCATCAAAATAAATCCAAAGCAACGATACTTGCAAAATATTTTATGGAGAGACTCTTCTGATAAGGAAATCCAATGCATTGAACTACAGACACTCACATACGGCACTAATAATGCACCGTAGTTAGCTACGAGAACATTAAATTACGTAGCGGAAAACAATATATCAAAGTACCCTCTCGCAGCGGACGCGATTTTAAAACAAACATATTCGGATGATATTCTTGGAGGAGCGGATTCGTTGTCAGATGTTATCCAATTACTCCATAAGTGGAAATCAAATAAGGAAACAGTTATTACAGTATTATCAGAGAACTCTGGAAACACATCAATTATAAAAAAATCCGATTTTTCGGATAAAATTCTAGGCCTATCGTGGAATTCTAAAACAGACGATTTTCAGATCACTCCGCCTACTTTAGACTGTTCAAACGCTGTAACTAAAAGACAGATACTGTCTTACATTCCACAAATGTTCGATCCATTGGGGTTAGTCGGTCCGATCATTGTTATTACGAAAATTTTAATGTAGAAAATATGGGTTAGAAAACTTCAATGGGATGAATGTTTACCGGATGATTTACTAACAAAATGGCTGTTATTTTCAAGAAATTTATATCTGTTATGGTCTATTAAAAACTCCAGGTATATTTTATCATCATCAACCGCAAAATAAATTCAGTTAGGTACATGGGTTTTCTGATTCCTCGATCAAAGCTTTCGGAGCATGCGTCTATATCAGATGTATTTACGATTCTAAAGCAGTCACTTGCAATCTTTTATGTTCTAAATCCCGTATTGCACCGCTTAAACCGGTATCCCTTCCGCGTTTAGAATTATTTGGAGCGGTTCTATTATCAAAACTAGTTAGCAGAGTATTTAAAATTCTTACACAAAAAATAAATAGGGTAACATTGTGGACAGATTCACAAATAGTGCTGAGTTGGTTGAATTTGGAATCTTCTCGTTGGACAACATTTGTTGCAAACATTGTCGAAACAATTCAAGAACTAACGTCGTCCTTCGAGTGGAAATATATTAAATCATTGCAAAATCTCGCAGACTGTCTTAATAGGGGACAAACACCTTCAGATAGATCTTCCTCGATATGAATTCAAATTGGACATTATTCCAGAACAAAAAACTACCGTTCAGTTACAGCAAAGTAAAATGTCATGTCCCGAAAATGCTATTCTATAAATTTCCATCTCACTTCTTCACAACTATTCCTAACTGCGAGTCTTATTGAAGCCACATATCACATATATGAATGATCTTATGGAAACCCTCAATACTGGCACTCCGAAGATACTACAGAATTTAGTACATTTCCTAGCAGGCCTACTGAAGCTCCGCTCTTTCGTTTTAAATGAGTAACAACAGTGCACCAATTCTATTTTGTTATTGTTATTCATTAACATAATTTTCTGTACATTTTTAATTTCTTTGTTTCTCCATTTTGCGATTCTTGCTGAACATGTTGTTGAGTACTTCGAGAGGTTATAGGTATTGAATGTGTTAATATGCCACGATGCATTGTATTTTATTTATTTTTTACCTACTTTCGCTCTTACCAGCCAGGTACAGACAAAACTCAATTGTTATATGAATTGTGAATTCTTTACAAACAATAAATGTATGTCTATGTCTAAAAAAAAACTATTCCTGAGTGAATTAATAATATGAACTAAGCTCTTAAACAATTTTTTCTACGCTCATGTCTGTAAACGTCAAAAATCGCACTGTCAACATTCCTTGTAAATGACATGTAACAATAGCGTGCACGTAATTAGATCTCATAACATACACGTGCTTTTGAGAATAGAACTCAAACTTCTTGGTTTGATTAAATTACAATCAAATTTTTATTTACGGAAGACTTTATTTGGTCTATTTACATAAATTTAGTCAATTAAAAAACATAAAAACTTTTAGCATTAGCGAGATATATTTAGGATTGAAAGAGTGATGACCCTAATTGTAGGCAGCACGTTATGCAATTTCTTTAAAAATAGGACACGTTTTCTTAAGTAGCATGTTATGAAAATAAATGTCATGTTATTTATATTGTCAATTTCTTGAACAAAATATAATTGTATCCGAACATTTTCTCAACTTTATCTACGAATATGTCTGATTGCGATGTTTTATATTTAATGGAAGAAAATGAATGGGCGTAGAAAAAGTATAGTACGTTACACGAGTTGTAAGCCCATTACGCACTCATGAAATTTATGCACTCGCCGCTGCGCGGTTTCGTTCATAAACTTTTTGATTTCGTACGTGATGGGTTACTTACAACTCTTGTTACGTAATATACTATTAATTTAACAAGTTTTTCGAAACATTTTGTTATCGGTAGGAGCAATTGATTGTATCTCATATTCTTTCCTCTCTTCTATTTTATATTAAACTACTCATTTGATAACGTTCTACTCCACACTTCTATTTTGATTGTGTAATCTTTCATAATCTGAAAACTTAGGTACAATGTTAGAGCTTCTACACAGTATCGAAGAACATGAGGAAGTGGAGACTATTGTCGGTGATAACTTGGAAGATAACGAATCATACTTTAACGGTGAGCACTCTTTCAATATTTTTCATCTCAATATACCAAGCTTGAGAAAAAATTTGGATGAGTTTCATCTGTATATTGCTTCAATCGACATAGATAATTTTGTCATTATAAGTTTATTCTATACCGAATTTTGATATAATATATAACGAATCGCGATATAATCAGAATGATGGCTTGGTAGCATATATTAGAAAAAACATCAACTATGACATATCGCTTAAACACTTGACTGAAACAAATTTACTGGAAATATATCACCTAGACAACAAATCATTTTTATTAACTGCTTCATATCGTCCGCCATCCACAAGTCTAGAAACATATTTAGAAGAGATTGATTCTTACATTTCATCACAGGCAGACGCTGTTATAAAAATATTCATAGGAGACATAAACATCAACTTATTAAATTCAGATATAATTGTTAGTAGATATATGTATGATGGCCGAATCTGGATTCTTTTCTTTTATTAATAAACCAACTAGGCAGATGCGTAATTCGGTTAGTGTAATAGATCATGCATTCGTAAAAATCTGTAGAAAGCACATCAAAGATACTTTGATAACACCATTTATTTTCAAATGCAACATCACCAATCATTATATGGTGCTGCTATGCACCAAATTCAAGAAAAAACAAACGAATACCTCTCAAATAATTCCTTCAATTTTCAAATCAGGTGACACAAAACAGGTAATTACAGACCTATTACCCTTATCAACAACTTCACCAAAACTTTCTAAAAATGTCTGAAAAATAGAGTAATACACCTATTTGAATTATGTAATTCCTCAGCTGGTGTTTGAATTGATTTATATTGACTAGTGATTTCCTGTTTTCTGGAAAACTGTTGTACAGTTTTGGTGCGAGGTGAGAGTAAGAGTAAAAGGTAAGATTGAGAGGAGAAAGGCAAGTTGAGGTAAGGTAAGATGTAAGAATAAGGTGTGGAGTGAATAGTAAGGTAAGAGTAAGAGTAAAAGTAAGAATGTAGGTGAAACTAACTACTAAAAAGTGAACTTAGAAACAATGAATTTAAGGAGTGATGAACACATGAGATAGTAGCATAAGATGAAGTGAGACAGATACTGAACTCAAAATATAGACCTATGGCCCGATAAGCAAAACAAGGCTGCACCAGCTTTTTTTATCAGAATATTGAACATGTTTTATAAGGGTTTCTGTATATACATTCCATAGAAATAACATATGGCACATCGCATTCGTGACAAAACAGGATTTTACCATACTTCTCGTCAGGAAAATGAGTGGAAAATGGAAGAAATAGAGTCAGTAACAGAGACACCAAAGTCAAGGGACCCCAAGGTAGCGAATACAATTTTAACAAGAAGCAATATATGTACGATAGAGAACGAAAAGATGGATACCGACAGAATAAATCTAGACTATAGGGACCATCAAGGACCTACAACTTACGCCCAAGTGAATTCCGAACCACTTTGGCTCCGTGATAGGCGGATGGACGCGAACCCGGCTGTCTTGGCAAAACTGATTAGAACAATCAGGAAATTAGGATCATCACACACAGAAAACGCTAAACTAACGGAAGCCACTATGGCACAATCCTGAGAACCCTTCTCTGTATTACAACCAGTACAACAGAGATACCAACTCCACCTCTAAAGAAACATAAAGTATCAGTAAAAACGCTGGAAAAGAAAGGCCTAAGATGATGACTGCCATTAAAGAAGTCTCAAACAAAGAAAGGAACGAGATCATCAAAAGCCCAAGGCAAATCAAAAACACGATAAATCTAGCTGAACTTAAGGAAAAAACGCTGTCCTGGGAGCAAATCATATATGAGGGAATGACGCTATGGTTATAAAAACAAATAATAAAGGCAATCATAAATGAAAACGACGAACTGGTAGAAGTAACGAAGGACGAATTACAGCAGGGGACAAAATTACATTATGAAAGACAATACAGGAAAGTAACCATCATAATTCAATGTGCATACATGATGTTCAAAGCAATAACGAAGCTGAAGCAACTGAGTATAGAACCAGTAGCGATGAGTGCCGTACAGTACGTTAAGAGTGGCAATGTGCAGTCGATTCGAACATGTGGAGTTGAACTTCAAGGCTTGACATGCAACTGATCAGAAAACTGTATACATTGTGGAATAATGAAGATAAGACCCAGAAAGCACGGATTGACACGTTCGCGGACAGAGCGGCATATCCCGCGCTATGTGCAGGGACAAGACGGGATATGCCGACCAATTTCTAATTTCATTCTGGATTCACCGCGGCGAATGCCGACAGCACTGCGTATGATTTCCATGCGACGGATGCTTACTGTCCCAGGAGAAAACATAAAATTTCGTGAAATGTCCATGCATAAATTCTGGTAAGCCTAACCTAAGAATATTGTTCAACAGGTGCATTTGCTGTTTATCTGTGTTTGTGTACACATACTACAAAAAGTGGTTTATAAGCAAAAGTAAGTAGTTAGTAGTTGTAGGTATAATTTTGATGTGTTTTATACACGCGTTGTTCAAATTTATTTTATTTGTTTGTAACAGAGTTGTGACGACGACTCGGCGCGGCGTATGCTGACAACTTTGAATTGTTTTTGTAGGTACTGTCCCAGCACAAACAAAAATTATAAGCTCTTCATTTGTTTTTGATAATCTGATGAATAATTAATTCGCGTTTTAATTTACAGGGCAAAGTATCCACCCCCCACACTGAAGAATCTTCCGAATCAGAAGCGATAAGTGCAGATGACGATATTGCGGATCCCAATTATATGTCAGAAAATGAGTTTTTGCAGAACAGCTCAGATGATTCCGTGTCAGAGGATAATGATCGAGACGAAACAGTAAATGATGATGCTCGCACTGGTCATGTGACTGGAAATGATGAATTGAGCGACAACGAGTGGCAAGACGATATTGACGATATACCAGATTTTAGTTTTGATAGCTTGAAGTCTGGAATACAGTTCAAATTTCAAACAAATCCTTCCCTTATACAGTGTTTTGATAAAATTTGGGACCATGGTGTTATGAACATGATACTAACATCCATGAATAAATTTTCTGAAGACTTAGGTAATACAGGAAGGCCACATAGAAGGCACAGTCAATATTCAACAATCAAGCCAGTCACTATGCAGGAGTTGAAGCAATTTTTGGCATTGTGCATTCTCCAGGGTCATTATAAATTTCCTTCGATTCGAAAATTGTTTAGCATGGATCCACTGTATAACTGCCCTGCCTTTCATTACAAAATGTCAGGTAGGCGCTTTGAACAGTTACTATGAATATTTAGTTGTGCCAAGGGTCAAGTAGCCAATCCTAGAGACAAGCTGAATAAAATAAGTCCGTTATTGAAAACATTACTTGAAACATTCAGAAGTGCCTATTATCCTGTGGAAAACTTGTCTTTGGATGAGTCCCTTTTACTATTTCGAGGCCGCCTAAGCTTTAGGCAATATATAAAAAACAAAAAGGCTCGATATGGAATAAAATTTCACAGTGTGTGCACTACAGATGACTATGTACTAAATATGCAGATTTATTCTGGAAAAAGTGAAGAGGCTTCAGGACTTTCAAAAATTGAAACATTGGTTACTTCTCTATTAGAACCCTCTCTGGATCGCGGTCATCATATATTTATGGACAATTTTTATAATAGTGTGGGACTTTCTAAAAATCTGTTACGAAGAAAAACGCATACGACTGGAACTCTGCGCGCAAATAGAAAAAATAATCCAAAAGAATTAACAAAATTGAAGCTGAAGAAGGGAGAGCATAAATGGAAAAGGTGTGGAAAAGTGTATGTCTCCAAGTGGAGGGATCGCCGCGAAGTTTTATTCTTGACAACTAAATATCATCCTGATCTTATTCCAGTCAAAAACCGTTTTGGATAGGAAAAAATAAAACCAAATGGTAAATTACTATTCTTCTCCTCGTAAAAGTATACGGTGTTATAAGAAGGTCATGTTTCACCTCTTAGACGTAGCGATCTGGAATTCTTTTTATATCAATAAAAAGTTCAATCCTAAACTAACCTTACTTAGATTTCGTGAAGAGTTAGTCAAAGAGTTTCTTGAAATACCTCAAGACATGAAAGACGGTCGAATGTTAGTTTGTTCAGGCCCAATATTTGGCGCCGGTAAACATCCCCGGTTCCAAATTGATTTAGGCGGAAAATTACAAACTGTCATGCATTTTCCAGATAAAATTCCGAATAAGAAAGATCCTAGCAAGAGCCACCACATGAGGTGCAGGCAATGCGCGGAAAAAAAATTTTGCAAAGAAACGAAATACCTGTGTAAAACATGCCCGGAAAAACCAGCCCTGTGTATCGAGCGTTGCTTCGAAGAATTTCACAAAAAGTAGAACTCTAACATATTTTTATATGTTCCAAACTTCGTTTTGTACTTCAGTTCAATAAATTTTTAATGAATCATTATGAGTTTTCCTTGACGGCATTTAACGTCACTGTCCCAGCATATCAAAAAATATTTTTCATAGGGACAAGACGGCATACGCCGCTCGAGTTTTTTTGTAAAAAGATACAAAAAAATGGCCTGTGTTTGGTCCCGCTTACTTTTTGGTCAACAAATATATTTATTTTTTATATTTTTGGTGGTGGAATTTTTTGAGCCCCCCGATTTCACCTACTGTCCGCGAACGTGTTCAGAGATCAAAATTATACAGAATACATACGTGAAACGGAACAATCTTACGATAACTACAAAAATAAATAGAACCGAAGACAATAACAATGACACTAAAGGATCACCAAAAAAACAAAAAGGACAAGATAGAAATAATAATGATACAAGAGATCAACAAGAATTCAAAATTAACAGAATTCATATTAATATTCCCTAGATTATGGCTAAGGTATATGGATGATATTTTCGCAATATTCTATAATAAAAAATAGAATATAGAGGACTTTGTTTCCTTCATAAACAGTAGATTTTCTTTCATAAAAAAAATTCAGATGTCATTCAAAAATTATAAAATAAGGAAAAACTGACATTCCTTAATGTTTAAGTGATAAGATGTCATTGTGAAAGACTAAAATACGTTTTTCACAGGTATATCCCCAACAGTTCACATCAATAACAACACAAACGTGCCTGCCTGAATTTTCTGGTAGGATTTTTGACGTTTCCTCTTACAAAGGAGGGGTTTGAAAAAAAAAGCGGCATCAAAAGAAAAAATCCTGAGTAATGATTTCTTACGAAGGCGCTGAAGAAGAGCAAAAATTTATCTTTTTTATAACCCTGACTCTTCTCAAAATTCTGGCTTCAATTTTTGAATCCCTACTTCATTTTCGGAATTTTTTTGATTTGCCATATATGATTCCACCCAGTCAACAATGATGAAAGGAATGTATTATGATGAAAGCTGTTTATAGATCCAATAAGAAAGTCATCACAAACTCATTGTTGTCTTAACTGAGCAGATGTTTATCCTAGTAGTTTCAGGTAATTGTTATTATCCACATGTGTCGAATTGCCATCGACCGAAAGTGTTCTTGTAGGCTTTGTTACTAACTCCATAAAATGCACATCAGAAGCAGCACTGATGATTCGAGACCAACAGTGAATGGTAGACGACTTTTTCTGGTCAGTATACATAATTTAGAATTCAATTTATACCTTTTATCAAATGAGAAATTCACCACACCGCCACATTAAAATTTTTGCTATAATTTTCACGGATACCTTGGATATGAGTTCATAAGTGATATTTGTCGGTGATTCATAATGTCTTTCCATCACTTTTTTTTAGTGTGGAAAAACATATACACAGGCATCCTTCAAACTGCTCAAGTAGTCCCGGGATTGACGTCGTAAACCAGACATTAAAGTCAGGATTCCGAGATTAAAGTCAGAATCCCGAAATTAAACTCGGGATTTCGAGATTAAAGTCGGGATCCCGAGATTGAAGACGGGATTATTAATAACGAGAAATTTTGGCCTGTCAGCGCCCTTAAAGCTTTTTGAGGGTTATTATAGATAACGCTATAAGAAAAGTTTAGGTCAAGAATGAACGAAATCTCGACTTTTAAAAATGATACCAAGAAAAGTACATATCGTGTCCATACTACCAATGCACCAGAAACTTCGGAAATATTTTCAAGGAACTAGGTATGAGGGTAGTATTTGAAACGAGTAAGACATTAGTCCCTTTGGGCAACCCAAAAGACAAAGTCGAGAATTCGAAGAGACCTGAAATTTACGAAATTATTTGAAAATACTGCGATACAAAATATTATGGGCAGACTGAAAGATCTATACTAATAAGATATGAAAAAAATGTTGAATTTCTGAAAAAATTAAGAATGCAAAAATCAGATATGTTCATCATGTTTTACAAAAAAAGCATTCTGTAGACTTAAGTTCATTAAAATTAGTGGTCGGAATAAAACTTCTGTATATTTCTATTCAAATACTTCAAAAGAATCAGATCGAGACGAATACACAGGAAATGCCCTTGCGTAATTGGAAATGGAGACTAAAAACATATAGTAAACTGTGAACTGAGAGGATGAGTCAAAGCAGGAGAATAATTGGCCAACTATTTTCGCATATAGGATACCCTTCTAAATTCGAAACAGGGAAAATATTGAGAAACAATTTCTCATCGAGATCAACGAATGAGAAAAAGAACTAATATACGAACATGAATATTATCGAAAAATGAATGAAAAAGGAGCTGAGAAGCAAAACTCAATATTACGAAGGCGTAGAAAGGCCAACAACAAAATATTTTTCAAAATAGTCGGAATTGCCACTTCGGAGTGACACTTGTCACTTTGAAGTGACAATTGCCACTTTGATCTGACAATTGTCACTTTGATCTGGCAATTGTCACTTTGAAATGGCAATTGTCACTTTAAACTGGTAATTGTCACTTTGAACTGGCAATTGTCACTTTTAACTGGCAATTGTCACTTTGAACTGGCAATTGTCACTTTGATCGATGTATCTGGTATATTTTGTACGGTCGATATTCAATTCCAATTCTGTACATCAATAAGGAAAGACTAAATAATGATTCAACCAAACATGAATTAATGCGCCATTACCTACATATTTTGTCCTTTCAATATTCAACACATAGTGTTTTCAATAAAGCATGAGTAGGTCATTCCTTGTATGGTGTTTGGCGTTAACAAACAATGTGACACACTTTTTTTTAAATAGCAAACTTCCTCATTTCATTATCCATCAAGTCATATTTATGAAAATAATTACGAACTGATTATGTAGAATGAAATTTATTGATAATAGAAACATATTTATTTGTCTCATTACTTGTGTCAACAAAATTATTGTTAACGTCACCATCACAGCCAGTTACTATTAATTGCAAATATCTCTGAAGAACTAAAGCTACTACTAATTATTTGATTTTCAGAAACTTCATCTACAGATTCTTCTAAAGCACAACCACTTGTATTGTTACGGTTCAAAATGAAATTTTAATATCTATGTGCAGATTTGACTATCTGTTACCTTGTATAGTGTGGCGTTCTTGAGGGCAGGTGTGTGACGATAGTCATGTAATCAATTTTCGATAATTTATCACTTATTAGTGAATTTAATTGATCCTACATGGTTGAATAATCTTCTTGTCCTGGTAGAAAATATTTCTGTTACCAATTTTAGTAGTTTACATACCTCATTTTCCAGGCTGTTACTTCCTCATTGTCAGTCCCTTAGTGATCACAACGGGAGATTGGAAGGCAACTGGACTACTCTGTACTCGGTACTCACCCTTTGAAATATAAGGTACCTATTTATTGTGCTGTTGTTTGCAGATTAATAATAGAGGTTTGTAAACTAAGCGTTTGGATTTCATTTTCAATCCCAACCCCCAATACTTGTATACTCGAACAAAGTGTGGTCATCATACCACATCCCACCAGTGCTGACAATATTTTAGATTCCATTTAGAAATCTCTATCAGAGATCTGGAACAGTCTGTGCTTGGACTGGCTTTTTCAATCACTGGCGCGGTATACATTATTGATAGAACCCATGGCACCCGAATTGAGTTAGTCGGTGACTGCTATGTTGTCAAGTGCTTTTAGTGCTTTCTATTATTGTTAATATTATTTCTTCTTTTTTTATAAATAATTGTAGCAGTATACCCTGAGGAAACAATAGTTGATGTTTTCAAAAGAATTCGTAACAAATAGTTATTTCTCGGTATCACGATAGTACAGTTTAATTGATCTGGGGTTTTTTAATGACAACAAATCATAATTTATTAATTGACAAACCAATCAATTATCCCTAAACAGCTGTAATTATTTCATTGGTTCTAGGTATTTATTAATTTGATTCGAGGAATCTATTATCGACTTTGAGTATGTTTGATATTATGCAAATGTTTCCTTACACAATAGAACATCTGGATCCTTCTCCACATTTTCCAGGCTGAAGCGCTAACATGAAAGCATATCTCGAAATTGTTATATATCAAGGCGTGAATCAGCCAAGTGTGCTAGCATCATTCGCAAATGGTGTTTGAATTCCCTTTTCATGCGGTAAACGTGGGGTGCTTACAAACTCTCTTCATGAATTCTCTAGACGGAATCTGTATGATGTATTGATGGGGTCATCATTCTGATTTACTTCCCACTCGAATATTCAGGAAAACAACAAGAAATTGATGTTTCTTATTTTTGTTCTCTGTACGATGGAGAGAGCTTGATGAAAAAGCATGAGAGAAAGTTTTCCATAAGATGAATGTTAGATTCTTCAATCTGGGATGAAATCAATACTTGTGATGGATTTAATTTTTTTACATTTTGAATTCTTCTACTGGCAATCCTCAATAAGAACATAGTGACAAAGTCATGTACTACTTAGTATTTGATGATTCTGTCTGAATGGATTTATCAAATCCATACAAGTTTTCAGCTTAATTACATCGTGCTTGTTCATGTTGATTCGCAGGCGCAGCGGCGGGCGCGGTCACGAAATATCAAACAAATTGACGTAATATCCAAGTGTTCACGTACGAAACGCACGTGCGGTGTAAGTAGCGGGCTAGCTAGCGACCGACGCGTGCGGCGCGCCTGCGGTATTATCAAACGCGTGAGTTGCTTGTGAGTATTCACGTCAAACTAGCGGCGGAGCGCACGACTCACTCGCGACGCTAGGTAAGTTCAACCAGTTTGAATTTGTCGCAAGAAACAATAGTGCGTTTTTATCATGTCGTTCAATACAGAAGTGTTTATCAGTGTTTTTCATACTAGAATTCCATCTTTTCAACCTCTGACAACACGCCACACTCGCGCAAACGCCTGGTGGTGGAACACGAATCGCCACATCTACTGCGTCCGCACCCGCCACCGCGCCCACACGTTCATACATGAACAAGCAATAGAATTTCAATAATGATACTAATAATGAGCAGGGGGACCAATACCATCCAAGGCCTTGGTGGGTTGCGATACTACTTTCCTAAGCTAACATTTTCAAAACCCGACCGTCGGCCAAGGCGAATCCTGGAGTGAATGCTCATTTCTGTCATGGGTATACCCAACTACTCGGTACCAAATAGCCAAAGAAGAGACCTCCACAATAAACCCTCTTGTAATAGGTGTCAAAGGCGAGGTGGTGCTGCCCAGGACAATGGATTGACTCATAATGACGACCGCAACGACAACGGACACTTTGATTGGACCGATGAATTATTTATTACATATTGAGAGTAGTGAACTCACCTTGAAAAGGTACGAGACAAGGATGCATGCTCTGTAGAGTGGAACACACTTAGGACACACTGCCTTTTTCGTCCAAAGTCTGAGGGATTATGTATCTCATCTTCATGCTCGACGCTACGTAAGAGTTCCTTCTCAGCCAGTTAACGGAGAATCAGATATGGCACGTGTCGTTCTGGCTGAAGAGGAGGCTCGCAACATATCGCCAACGGAAGGCGTCGGAATTCGCAGGGCGCTTCACAACACTCCACTGGAGCCACAACATCTGGTACGGGTGGATACGGAGATTAACGACGTCCTTCCACAAGAGGCTGTATTCTGACAAAAATCAACTTTTCGTTGTATGACGCCGCTCAGACTTTGAGTCAAATAGAGAAAAGGAATACCACCCTTCTAATTGGGAGGCATAAAGCGGTGCGTACAAAAGATGGAAGCAAAGATGAAGACGGCGAGACAATACGGGTTTGGTATCTGGTATCTGGTGGACTACGTGGTGGCCAAATTGATGCAAAATCAAGAGAAGTTCACCACACACAGGAGTAGAGGTATGCTTTTTACTGTCAAACAGCACTCTGTCTTAAAAGGATACAAATGCTGGTGGCTACAAAGGCGTTACTAGCATGGCTGGCAAGAGGCATTGTAGAAAACATGAAGTTCCGCGATAAAACTCCTCGTTTATTCCAAGAGCCTCCACGTTTTATAGATAACCCGCTGGCCGCTGGTCGAATAGAAACCTTTTGAAAGAATGTGTATAAGTATCCGCGAACGCTCCACGTTGATAGCCTTGGCGAATTTTGAAGCTATTTGCAGGAGGCTTCCTCAGCCTGAGCTCAATGAACTGCGGTCTCCAAAAATTCTGAAAAAATTTCAATAGGCCATCGAAGGTTCGAGAAACTTTACTGTTTCAAGCCTTAATCGGCTATATAACTATCAATGGAAAAAAATTTTAAGCACCCACCACCTACTGGCAAAAGTTTTTAACCCACGTCTTAGATTTGTCTTATTCGAAGAATTACAGACCGATAACATGTAGTAGTTGATCTGGTGCGTAAGTTTTTTTGTGTTTAATAAAAATATCATTCAAAATAAACAATAACAATAATAATATGTAAAAAATTAAACTAAATTTAATCTCAAAAGTGTGATTAAGTACCATCCTGCTCATAGAAGAGTACATATGCTCTTTCGTTCATCAAGGACTCTGAAAGAATTGGGGAAATATGAGAATCGTTATACTCATGCCACGTGACTGAATATGGATGCTTACAGTAAGCAGCATAGTGTCCGCTATAGGAAGACCAGCTATGATTCAATAAAGCGTATGAGTTATAACCGGAAGGCGCTTCTGTATAAGTGGATATTTAAAGTGATCAATATACCAATCACGCAGAACTTTGTGCAGTATAAGCGCAACCTTTCAATGGCCTGGATCGATCAACGCAAGGCGTTCGATACAATATCATACGAGCTCATTATGCATTTGCTCAGATGACCTGTGGTACCCGATTTAATAGTGTCATACATTAGAAAGCTGATGCCAATCTGGAGGACTAGTGTCACCATAAGATCTGGTCAAGTAAACGTCCGAACAGAGCAGGTTATCTTTGGAAAGTGCGTGTTTTAGGGAGACTCCTCCAGCCCTATTCTTTTCAGCATCTCCCTATTTCCATTGTCCGTTGTACTTCGGAAAACTCGCACATACAACTGCGGCATCCCTAGCAACTGAAGGCATAACATTATATAAAACTCTTGTGCTTGCCTAGTTTTATTGGATCTCAGTAAAGCTTTTGAGTGTGTAGATCATTCTATTTTACTTCAAAAACTCTTTAGTTATGGTATCAGAGGAAAGGCTCTTGATCTGAAATCATTTTTAGGCAACAGAAAACAAAAAGTATGCATCAGACAATAAAATGGGGAATTTCAGTCAGATTTTAGTGAAATTAAAAGAGGCGTACCACAAGGGAGTCGAACTATTTAACAACTCAAACACTACACTGGTTAGTTATGCAGACGGTTCAAATCTCATTTTACCAGTTGTTAATTACATTCATTTGAAAAACACAATATTGAAAAATATCTCTTCAGTATCTGCATATCTCATTGAAAATAAGTTACTTCTGAACACCGCGAAAAAAATTATACTTTTCTACCGATTCAAAAATGTTAGGCATATAAGGGATTAAAGTGAAAATTTTAATCCCGCCCGTAATGTTTATTGCCTGAGGGCTCGTAGAGACCGAGGGCCAATAATCACGTAAGGGATAAAATATCTCTTTAGTCCTGAGGCATATACGCTATTTTTTGCACTTCCCAGTATTATAACATTCAACATTGATACAATTAATAATTTTGATGAGTTATATAAACACGGTACTTGGATTACTCAGTAGGTATCGTTATAGCACAGTGTCAACAAAATTTGAAATGCAAATTTATCTCCCTAGGGACTGGAAGATATATTTTAGTCCCTGTTATACGGGACTAAAGTAGCTCCGGAAGTGCAAAAAAATGTATAATAATATATGATCGAAGATCAGAGAAGACATCGGACCGTATTCAATATAAGAATTCTATGAAAAATAACTTTTATTCTTAATAATATGTTCGGATGAGAAATTGTACTTTTGAAGGCACTTTCTTTATTCGTGTATTTGTATATATGTATATATTTATTCATCAACTGTCCTAATTTGAAAGATTTAATAAAGTCTATCAATCTATCTATCTAAGGTTGCCTTTATGTTTTACATGAATGTCCTCAAACTATATGCTTCGGAAGAAAAATAACTAATAATAACTAATGGCTTACTTTGCCGGAGTCACGTGCCTTTCGGTGCCAGTCAAAAGAAGTATAATATCCAAATCAATTACGTTTTTTAATAGAAACTGTTTTCATTTCAATTTCATACATCTTTTCCACGATGGAACGCTCTACTGCCGTTTATTTTCTGAGAGGCTTCCTTGCAAATTTGACGTATCTCTAATGACGGTGGCCCAGCGGTTTAGTTATCGACCGCAAAAACTTTTGCAAACATTGGACCAGGTTCGTGATCACTTTGTGCGAGAACTGCTCCCAAGAGTATATCGTTATCGATAGGCGGCCTTGCTGAAATGAAAGTGTGATGTGCAAATCCCGACGTTTGATGCTTGCTTCGAGTGCTATAGATTTTCCGGATTCTTCTACACCTGAAAAAAATGAGAAGACACCACGGACATCAATGAGTTGTCTGATGCGCAACGGCATATGATAACAGATTATTCCTTCGGGTTCATTCTATGGGTATTTAGGTATTATTATAATTTCAAGTATTCAATTCAAATTTCAATATTCAAGTATTTGCAGAAATTATTTTGACCCATGGGGAAAATGATGTTATTGGCCTATTTTTCTTGTCCTGTTCGGAAGTTACAAGGGGTAGACTGCCATGCTAAGCAAGAAGTTCTCATCTGACTTTGTGGAGTTTTGGTTTTTCTGCATCAAAAATTTCCATAATTGAAAATTATTTTGCATAAAGCTGATCTCACCATTTTTCTGTATCCCAGAACTTTTATAGAATAATATATTAATATCACACATAGTTTCCCCAATTTTCTCTCAGCCTAATTTTTTTTCACAATACGAACTCATTTCGAAATCAGGTGCACCAAATTCATTTCAAGGATATTATCAAGTATTGCAATGAATTCAGTGAACAGTCAACAATAAACACTACGAGGTGTTAAAACAATTACTGACACATGGATTTGTATTTGAAAAATCACACAAAGTACTTAATTTCGACTTATCAGCCTTGCTCAAACCCACGTTTGGGAAAACTAACTGAAAACTAGCCAATAACCAAAATTCGAATAGTTGTACCTTTTGTCAATGAGCTAACTTGTATTATCAACACCATTTTGCAAGCTATGAATAGGTCAAATCCATTGCATTGTTAGGTTAAAGTACCTCAAAATTGACGAAGAAGAGAATATATTTAATTGTGATTTATCTTCACAAAAGCATTATTATCAAAATATTACTTCGAAATCATATATTATTACATAAACCAAGTGTGTCATCGTTTCAAGAGAAACTCTATATATCGAGATGAAGCAAAGAAGAGGTACATAAAAGCTATAATCAAAAGATTGCAATTTTACCAAAAGTTGGTGGCACGTACTTTGTGAGAATGATATGATGCACGATTTCTTTTCTGTAATCCACGAACCATTATTTCAAATTATCATGGAAAAGAAGAATTCTCTGAATGAATCATTAATCTACTCAAAGACGAAGTCTTCAATAGTTCAGCAATCTGCATAGCAAATAGCGACCATTTCACACTGAATTTATTATGCAATTTACGGAGGATTCTTCGTAACATGATACACAGTTCTGGGCAACTCACCAGAATTTATGAGTCAGCGAAAATATAACAAGCAAGTGTTTGACGTAAAGAATGTGAAACAAGTGAATACCTTCATGAGTTTGCATTTGTTTGTCTAGGTGAACATCTCCAAATGTCACCTTTCTCATCATTTTTAGCTTATACAAAACAAATAACATGTTTCCCGTTCATCAAACTCACACTTATTCATCCAGGCATTTTACTATATTTGAAGCTTGTTAAATTTGATAGAAGCCTTTTTTAAGACGGAATAAAGATATACAGTGTGCTCATTGAGTTATGAACGGATGGATGGATGGATGGATGGATGGATGGATGGATGGATGGATGGATGGATGGATGGATGGATGGATGGATGGATGGATGGATGGATGGATGGATGGATGGATGGATGGATGGATGGATGGATGGATGGATGGATGGATGGATGGATGGATGGATGGATGGATGGATGGATGGATGGATGGATGGATGGATGGATGGATGGATGGATGGATGGATGGATGGATGGATGGATGGATGGATGGATGGATGGATGGATGGATGGATGGATGGATGGATGGATGGATGGATGGACGGACGGACGGACGGACGGACGGACGGACGGACGGACGGACGGACGGACGGACGGACGGACGGACGGACGGACGGACGGACGGACGGACGGACGGACGGACGGACGGACGGACGGACGGACGGACGGACGGACGGACGGACGGACGGACGGACGGACGGACGGACGGACGGACGGACGGACGGACGGACGGACGGACGGACGGACGGACGGACGGACGGACGGACGGACGGACGGACGGACGGACGGACGGACGGACGGACGGACGGACGGACGGACGGACGGACGGACGGACGGACGGACGGACGGACGGACGGACGGACGGACGGACGGACGGACGGACGGACGGACGGACGGACGGACGGACGGACGGACGGACGGACGGACGGACGGACGGACGGACGGACGGACGGACGGACGGAGGGATGGATGGATGGATGGATGGATGGATGGATTGATGGATGGATGGATGGATGGATGGATGGATGGATGGATGGATGGATGGATGGATGGATGGATGGATGGATGGATGGATGGATGGATGGATGGATGGATGGATGGATGGATGGATGGATGGATGGATGGATGGATGGATGGATGGATGGATAGATGGATGGATGGATGGATGGATGGATGGATGGATAAATGGATGGATGGATGGATGGATGGATGGATGGATGGATGGATGGATGAACGGACGGACGGACGGACGGACGGACGGACGGACGGACGGACGGACGGACGGACGGACGGACGGACGGACGGACGGTCGGACGGTCGGACGGTCAGACCGTCCTATCCATCCATCCATCCATCGGACGGTCGGATGGTCGGATGGTCGGATGGTCGGACGGTCGGTCGGTCCGTCGGTCGGTCGGTCGGTCGGTCGGTCGGTCGGTCGGTCGGTCGGTCGGTCGGTCGGTCGGTCCGTCGGTCGGTCGATCGGTCGGTCGGTCGGTCGGCCGGTCGTTCGGTCAGTCGGTCGGTCGGTCGGTCGGTCGGTCGGCCGGTCCGTCGATCGGTCGGTCGGTTCTTTTATTCATTCATTCATTCATTCATTCATTCATTCATTCATTCATTCATTCATTCATTCATTCATTCATTCATTCATTCATTCATTCATTCATTCATTCATTCATTCATTCATTCATTCATTCATTCATTCATTCATTCATTCATTCATTCATTCATTCATTCATTCATTCATTCATTCATTCATTCATTCATTCATTCATTCATTCATTCATTCATTCATTCATTCATTCATTCATTCATTCATTCATTCATTCATTCATTCATTCATTCATTCATTCATTCATTCATTCATTCATTCATTCATTCATTCATTCATTCATTCATTCATTCATTCATTCATTCATTCATTCATTCATTCATTCATTCATTCATTCATTCATTCATTCATTCATTCATTCATTCATTCATTCATTCATTCATTCATTCATTCATTCATTCATTCATTCATTCATTCATTCATTCATTCATTCATTCATTCATTCATTCATTCATTCATTCATTCATTCATTCATTCATTCATTCATTCATTCATTCATTCATTCATTCATTCATTCATTCATTCATTCATTCATTCATTCATTCATTCATTCATTCATTCATTCATTCATTCATTCATTCATTCATTCATTCATTCATTCATTCATTCATTCATTCATTCATTCATTCATTCATTCATTCATTCATTCATTCATTCATTCATTCATTCATTCATTCATTCATTCATTCATTCATTCATTCATTCATTCATTCATTCATTCATTCATTCATTCATTCATTCATTCATTCATTCATTCATTCATTCATTCATTCATTCATTCATTCATTCATTCATTCATTCATTCATTCATTCATTCATTCATTCATTCATTCATTCATTCATTCATTCATTCATTCATTCATTCATTCATTCATTCATTCATTCATTCATTCATTCATTCATTCATTCATTCATTCATTCATTCATTCATTCATTCATTCATTCATTCATTCATTCATTCATTCATTCATTCATTCATTCATTCATTCATTCATTCATTCATTCATTCATTCATTCATTCATTCATTCATTCATTCATTCATTCATTCATTCATTCATTCATTCATTCATTCATTCATTCATTCATTCATTCATTCATTCATTCATTCATTTAGTGGAATACAAAACGGGATGAACCCATCGAGAGTATTCACAAGTAAAAATGATAGATATATTCGATTGTATTACATGTGATGCGACATCGAGTTATTAACGGTTGTTGATCAAATATAATTACAGTACATAAATATTATTCAAAATACGAAAGTTAGACATGATTGTATGAACGTTTGAGAGAAGTGTGAAAATTGCCAGGGAATGAGAATAGACGTCAATTTCTATTGATTTGGATATAGAGTTGTAAGATTTACAGCACCTTATTAAAGGAGAATTTAAGTAGTGGTTGGTATTACTTTGATTTGTTTGGAATAAGTATGTTTCTCTGGTGTTATACAAATGTACATTAATCGAGAGTTGGTTCAGGAGTGAGCTAAGTTAAACTCGATAGTATTATTTATTATTTTGTGGAGAAACCTAGATATTTACCGTCTACCTGCTGAACCGGCGAACCGGGCGGTAAAGTGTACTTTACCGCCCGCTAGTGCATAAAATTCAGTTATGTTCTGATTCGCAGTGGACCTTTGAGATTGGGTAAGAATTTTTTGTTGATGTATGAAACGAATTTGGTTTGTATTGATTGAAAGAAAAAATAATTTAATGATATTAACAGATGCATTCTGAAACTAAATATATTTTACTTTAACATATATAGGTAAATGTTAATTTTAATTGAAACACTGAATTTTTCTCGATTGCGGGGGGTGTTTACCCCCATTACCCCCACTTAAATCGCGCCTGTAACCAAAGTAATAAAATCCATAGGAATGTGAACTGAATCTCACTGATATGTTTGAGGACCTAATGTGAAATGACCCTTTTCCTTCAAAACCAAGTGGAATAGAATTATTCTATGTTTGTGCGGTTTCCGATAAAAAACAGCTACTTAATTTCTTTGTTTTTGAATATTACCCTCACCGCCACCGCTCACGACTTAGCGCTAATGGTAAAATGCATTTTATTGAAGCCCAGTTCCCGAAAGAGTATTTTTCTTCTATCGTAATCTGTTTTGCCGCCCTTTGATTTGACCGCCTGTGTTCTTTTCACATATTTGCACTGCATAGAAGAATATTTCTGTTTCATGGTTGTATTGGATGATGAATGACTCCTATGAAATTCAATAACGTGTTGATTTGGGATGTTTGTTTGAGGAAACATTCAATGCGAAAACGTGTTTTCTTCTTGTTAAAAATAAATTCAGGTTTAGTTGCTTATCCACACTGGTTGTTGAACCAATATTGAGTACTTATTCAGAATCCCAGTGTCCTCATCAGAAATTCATTTATTTTCTCAGCTTTCTTTGATACCTAATCAATATGAAAGTCAAATAACAGTTTTGAGTCAAACAAAACTCCCAAATCCTTGACTTCTGACGTTTTCTTCAGCTGCCGCCTATTTATGTGGTACGGGTACCATGGTGTTAAATATTTTTATTCGATATAAATGTGATAGAATGGCATTTATTAAGATTGAGGAACAGAGAGTTCTTCTTGCAGAATTTCACAAAATTGTCGATATCATTTTGTATGAGAAGTGAATCCTTATCACAGATCACCGTGTGAAATATTTTCAGGTCGTCAGCGTACATTAAAAGATCACAAAAAGAAACACAACTGGATATATCGTTGACATAAATATTGAAGAGAAGGGGATCCAGGTGGGAGACCCTGAGGAAACCGGAAGTAATATTGACAAGTCTAGAGCTGAACTTTCCCAGGGCAACTGCCTGTGACCTATTTGTAATAAAGGACCGAAACCATCTTGCAATTCACCGTGTACACCGAATTCAGCCAGCTTGTTGAGAGGAGTGACATGACCTATCTTATCAAATGCCGTGCTGAAGTCGGTATGGATGGCATCAACCTGATAGCCCTTGTCCATATTCTCCAAGAGATATTCTGTATAGGTGAAGAGATTAGTTTCTATGGAGCGATGTTTTACAAATTCGTGCTGCTCATTATTGATTGAAGAACCAACATCAAAGTACAGATATTCACAAATGATTGATTCAAAAAGTTTGAAATTTAAACAGAGTTCTGAGATAGGTCGATAGTTTTCAAAAACATATTTGTTTCCACTTTTGAAGATGGAAACTACAAGTTCAGTTTTCCATATTTTCGGAAACAATCTTCTTTGATTAACGTATTGAATAATATGAATAGAATACTTGAGCATATTCTCTCAAAAAACAAGTGGGGACATGATCCGCATCAGGTACCTTTTTAGGAACATCCGATTTTTTTTGCGGGATGTGATGAGAACTGAAAGAAATTTGATCAGCAATTCTATTATCGACTGATTGATCAGATCTAGTAGCCGTGTTGAATGAAGAAGTAAAAAACTCTGATAAAAACGTCACAGATCTCCTGTTGTTCATGTTGAGTGTACTCAAAGGCATAGCCTTTGCGGGAAGAGGACGGCTATTATTATTTGCCGTGGCGCTCCGAGCCGACTTACTGATGTATTCACTTTTCAGCTGTAGGAAAGCCCGGAAAACCTACAACACCACCTCGGGTGGTCGGTGTGCACTCCACGCTAGCACCAGACGAGATTGGCGTCTAGACAACTCACCATACAATAACTTTTCAACAAGGCATGCGGTCGCCTATCGATCCGATATAAAGTAGTCGAGAAAAATTCTCGTACCTACATCGGAGTCGAACCGACTATCGCTATGCTGGAGTTTTCATAGCATTAATTGTGGTGTGTTCACCCTTTTTCGATTTCATAAACTGCGATATTTGTTTAGGATCAGAAGTTAAACTGTTTTCTATTTAGTTTATAGAGGTGTTGTAGTCAGATTTGATCAGAAATTTTGATCAGCCTCTCAAAAGATTGAATGTCAAGTAATCGAGGTTGTTTCGGTACATTTTCCATCTTTTATGACATTGTTTCATTTGCCTGATCATTCTTACAGTATTTGCACTAAACCAATGGAAAAATTCATATTTATTTTTAGCATGTTTCGGTATATATTTTGTGATGATTTCATTTATGATAGAGTACATTCCAGATACACTATCCTCAGTAGTCAGGTGCAAGAATATGCTCTCCCAATCAATAGCCTCAAGTTCCCTGCGAATTGAGATGAAGTCAGCTGAGCTAAAGTTGAATGAACGCTTTTCTCGACATATCGAGTTTTGTGAAGCAGGCAAATGTAGTAGTTTGATATCAAATTTTATTATGTTGTGTCTCTCATATTCGGGAACAAGTGGCGTATGGGAAGAAGCCAGGTTATGGATTGCAAAATTATTGTTTAGTATTGGATCTAAAGTATTTTTAGATGAATTCACATAATAACTAATTTATGACAGACCACAGTAAAAAATTGATTCACTGAAGAGAATGGAATTTACATCAGTGAAATTCAACGGAATATAGTTTTTGTTCACATTGTCGGGATGCCATTTGATATTCGGAAGGTAGAAGTCAACACAAATAATGAAAGTGTCACCGGCGATATTATTATCAGTGATCTCGGCGCAGAAAATAGTAATTCGGAGAAATTAATTATTAGGTATTTCATAAATAAATCCTGAAAAACGGTCAATTTTCATTGTCGATTTTACAATTTGCAGTGTGAAAATATTACCACCTTCTTGTACCCCCTCTGAGTTAGGAGAACCACCTACACAATTTTGAATATGAAGTGAGGTCGTTTAGCATCTTGTTTGAAACGAATTTTTATTGTCTGTTCAGCAATACTAAGTTTTTCATATTTGGTGCAACCATAACTGCATGAGAAAATTTGTTATTAAAATTTGAAAGTATTGGCACTAAATTGAGTAACCGTTGGAAAAACCTGAAACAGGTCGATTTCTATTCTCAATTTGACAATTTACAGTATGAAAATATCATTCCCTTCTTGCACCCTCTCTGAATTATGAGCATCCCCTCAAAAATTTGAAATGAGAAGGGGGGTTGTGTGAACATAATGTTCAGGAAGTATATTTCGATTTGTTTTACAGTTGAATTGAATGTTCAAAATGACTACCATTCTTCTTGACAATAAGCAAGACGATTTTGAAATTCTCGTAGAACATTTTATAGGACTCGTGGGTTATGTTGTTAATTTCTTCCGTTATCCTAGTTTTTAAATCTGCAATATTATCTGGTCTATTCAAATATACTTCTGATTCAAATCGGGGGATCTAGACGGCCATTCAATCGTTCCACGTCTTCCAATCCACCTATTGGGAAAACTTCTGTCAAATAATCTCTAACAATACGTGTGTAATGCGGTGGAGCTCCGTCTTGTTGGTACTAAATTGATCTATCTGTTGCATTTGGATCATTAACATCGGGAAAATGTCTTTTTAATGTAGGCCTCATCAAAAAACGTAGATAAACCTTACCATTGATGGTGCCTTCAAAAAAATAGGAGCCGATAATTTTGTTGTTATTGATACCATCCCAAACATTCACTTTTTTGGGATATTGTGTGTGAGCCTCATACATCCAATCAGGATTTCCTCTGCTCGAATATCTACAGTTTTGTCTATTTATCGTTCCATTTAAATGAAAAGTAGCTTCATCAGAGAACACAATTTTGTTTATGAACTGCAAATCTGCTTCGATTCTGTCCATAATCAGTTCACAGAATTATTGCCTTCTATCAGGGTCATCCTCATTTAGCACCTAAACCAACTGAAGTTAATAAGGATGGTATTTTTCTTTATGTAAAGCTCTCAATATCGATGATTTACTTAAATCATTGTTGGCGGCGAGTTGTCTACTTGTCATATGCGGATATTCCTCAATCGCTAACAGTACATCTAACTTTTTCTTCTCTTCCAATTTAGCATTTTGACCTGGTTCTTGACGAGTTTTTACATGTCCAGTTTCACGGAATTTTGTTTCTATTTTGCTAAATGTAGATAGGGATACGTGTTGACCAGGGTATTTATTATTAAACATTCAACAAATTTCCTTATGAGTTCGTGTTTTATTACCACATCCAATTATAATTAAAATTTCTATTCTATGAGTTTCGAAAAAATAAGCGATAATTGAATACACACAATAGTATATTGTGCAACGAGCATTAGGAATGACACTCATTTCTCACGAGTATGAAAATTAATCAAACGAGTGAGAAATGGTCATACCATGCTCGTTGTACACTATACTTTTTCTATGACCATAGCGACATTTCACTACTCACAAGCCTCACACTATATGACGAAGTTATTGCAAAATATGAACTTCGATTATAATTTTCAAATCATATGTTACTATTCAACATTAGTTTATTTATTATTTACAATATTAAATGTTACGTTTCCACAATGACTGACAGTTATATTTGGACTTTGATTAGTTTCAATTTTCACAGTTGAATTTTTCTGACTTTTCCAATCCTTAGAAATTGAAGGTAAATTTTCTCTATTTTCTATTGAATGAATTCCTTATTCTATTTTAAATTATCCTGGGCAAAACCTTACCGGACTGGTCTATTTGGGCATTATATTTCAGCAATACCTGTAGCATGACCTGTACCGAAATGATCATTACAGTACAGCTCGCGATGTAGAAATGAAAGAGTGTATAGCAATACCTGTACCATGGCCTGTTAGTACTGAAATGATCATAACAGTACAGCTCGCGATGTAGAAATGAAGCAGTGTATACAATCGGCCTACTTCCTTGATGGATGAAGCCCATGAGATGTGCATATTTCTATGTGGTCGAAGAAAACAATATTTTACAATACACCGACGTCTGCTAGCAACTCACAAATATCAAAATAACAGTAGTCTACTAGATTGACTTTATATTATTTATGGGTTTTGTGAATAATTTTTTGGTGTCTTGAACGACTTTTTTCTGATGTTTAGCAAGACACATAAGAAACTACCTGATTACTTCTTATGGGGTTATTTAAAAACAAAAATATATTTCGACAGACCAGACAATATTGCAGAATTGAATGCTAGGATAACAGAAGAAATTAACAACATTACCTATGAGGTCCTAGAAAATTTTGTACGAGAATTCCAAGATCAACTTGCGCATTGTCAAGGAGTGAATGGTGGTCATTTTGAACATTTCATTTAATTGTGAAATAAATTGAAAAACACTTCCTGAAGAATATTTCCTTCATTCTACGTACAGTATAAAAATATCACATTTTCAAAACAAATTCTCTCAGCAATATTGCACAAAATTTCAAAAACTTAGTATTGCTGAACAGGGAATTGAAATAATTCATGAGGGGTGCAAGAAGGGGGTGATATTTTTATACTATAAATTATCAAATTGGGAATAGAAATCGATATGTTCCAGATTTTTTGAACGAATACATAACTGAAAGTATAACAATTTTACAATTTTAAGATATTGTTTTTCAGTTATGATTGCACCAAAGGACCCCGCACCGCATCAATGGGAAAATGGCTTTTGGTGAATTTCCTTGACTTTTTTATATGTTATAGACCTCATGATGCTGATCAAATGCTTCCATTGCACCAACGTCCTAAATTCTATAGGTTCGATTATAGTGTTGCTGAAGTTCACTTTTCCAAAATTTCAAATGACCATTCTGGTACTATTTCGAATATATCAACAAAATCAAATACGCATCGTTTGTTCGATAGGCCGACCTGCATCCACTATAAAGTATATCAATTCCCTCATGGACTCACGATATACAGGGTAAGTCTAAAGTTTTTGTAGTGAAATTGAACAGTGGAATTTTATTAATTTTTAGATATTTCGTAGGATATCAATATCAATTTCAACTCTTGATGTCAGTATCTCCTGAATCAGACTGACATATTATATACACTGTAACGAAATGTAAAACATTGCGTTACCATTTTTTCGATTTGTTGAATTTCATGTTGGTAACACCATCTCATTGAGCTGTTCCAATTTATTCAATTGTGCTATGCGATTGGTAACACTGACGATAGACAGAGTGAGAGAGATTAACTTCCTCCCTTAGAGAACTTCTATCGCCCCTTTCTGAAGTGAGCATTCGAAGCGGTGGTTTGTTTTCTCAGTTTTCCCATCCGGAAATTTGAAATTTTTCTAGAGCGAGGAAATGAAAGGTCGTATATATTTTTATCTTTAAAATGATTAACTTCTGTCTGATTCGTTAATCAAATCGATATTCTTTTGGTACGTTTAATTTGAACTTTGAAAATTCAATTTTGATACATTGTAAAATGGCCGCATGTGCGTCACTCTGTCACTCATGAATTTCATGATTAATTTGAAAATCTTCAAAGTTTGAGTATTATGCGTGATCATAATCGAATGTCATTTTGTACTCGTACCCTCTTTTGACGAGTCGGTCCTGAATCCTGAAATGTCACAGCTCAAAGCTGAAATGAATTCTAACCTGTGAAAGTCGAGACAATTTTCATTAATTGTATCAATGTTGAAGTTAAAAGATTATGAATTAGATCTGTTTCTGTTTGTGCTTTATGGTTTTCAGTGATACTAGTTTTTCCTGAATGTTCAGAAGTTATCAATCTGCTTAAAAGGCAGGAACAGTAAACTAGGATCTAAATTCCTGAACCTGGATGGTGATCGGTGAGAAAGTCTGATCTGGCAGCTTGGAGAACAGGATTCATGGGTGAGTAAATGCTTTGAATTCCTCATTTCTTTATCTTAATCAGAAGAAGCTACACTCACTCATGAAGCTTTGAGCTCTTGGTAAGATCTTTCGCTCTCTTCTACATCACTACCCATGTTTAGATGCCTAGCCAAAAGAAGTTTGATATATTTTTATAACCTTTCGTTTTCAGTAGTTCTGGACACAAAAAAAGCCATCTGCTTTCTTTGTGACTTTATAAGAAAGCATTATCTCAACCCTCTTGCTTTCTCTCTCTCTCTGTTTCTCCTCAGTCAGGAGATACACATTTCCTTTACATCCTTGATGAGATAGATCAAGTTTCTTATCATTATTTTGCTTGTCAGTTCCACTGATCGTTGGAAATTGACTATTAAATTGAAAAATAATAGAAAACAATATCTTTATGAAAATCTTTTTCTAATGCTCGCTTGAGATTGAACTCTTCTCTAACATTGCTTGAGAAATTACTAAATTTGAGCTTCACTGTAAAATTGAATTCTTTCCATACCTATTGAATATTTCAATCATTGTTTAACTCAGCAAATCTTACATTTATTGTAAATTTAAATTCTTTATCTCATTTATATATTCCCTGAATAAACTATTTATTGTAAATTTCATCATCATTCATTTGGTAATCTATAAGTAAATATAGATTAGATTTGTACAATCATGGTCATATCTCGAGTCGTGTGACTCAACCTGCCACAAGATACTGGTTTGTGTTTATTTTTCACAGCGTTACCTCATCGTTCGAACATCTTATGAGATCCAGGAAAGACCCCAGACCGACTACAGATTGTATCCAGATTTTATCCTGCTAGTAGAGTAGCCATTGTCTCGAGAGACCATACAAGGCTCCCACATTCTTCGATAAAGTAGAACTCTGGAGTAAGTCTTTCTCATCGCAAGAACTGATCATAAAGTGTGAATAAACCAACCAGTCATTTCAAGGCAAATATTGAGAGACCAGAATCTTTTTAACTTTAAAATAACAAATTTGATTGTATCTTTGTCACTTCTTTAGAATCTTGTCACACATGTTTTGTCACATGGGACTTTTGTGAATATAGTGTTTCCTGAACTTTGTTTTTTTTATTGTTGAGAAGCACAAAGATCATCCTTTGACAAATCAGTGTTTTTGGTATTTTCATTCAATAAAAAATGAACCTGGTGCCCATGCATACCTAATATCTTTTATCTTTATACCTTACATTTGTCAAAGGATATATCTGTCGTACTAGCAGATAACGATACCCACGACCTCCCGTAACAATCTGAGCAGCTAATAGGCATTGCTGTAAAAAAAGAGCAAGCAAATAAGGATAAGTGTTTATCTTTAGTTGCACAAATTTGGCGCCCAACTCCTTATCTGCTAAGTATTTTCTTTGTGATTTCTCACAGTAACATTTTATGATCAAGGTTTGCTGACTTGAATATATTTCTTTTTATATTTTTATTGAAAGTGTATTGAACACACTCTGTTATTGAATTTATCTCTTTCTATTTGACTGAATATTTTGAAAATGTCCTCGTCAAAAATTGATCCTAAACACTTGAAGGTAAATGAACTTGATTATGAAATTGCTATCAGGAACATAGAACCTACTGGAGATGTAGACTCCAAACGTAAAGTTCTGAGAGGTCTTCTCAGTCAAGAAAGTGCCAACCGCAGTTTTGCTGAAATTATTGATCCCTTTTCATTTTTAGATGATGAAAAAATATCTTAGAGTCATTAAATGATATAAAACAAAAAATTTCAGATTTTGTTGGAACCTCCTCTGATTCTGCATATAAAAGATTAGTTTCTCGACTTATACATCTATCAGGCCGTATTCACAGGGCTCAAACTAGTCAAGAATCAGAAGAATCCAAAAAGAAAAAATGGCAATTGGAACTTCTCACTGTAGAGGGTGATCTTGACGAAAAAATCTCCCATGCAACTTCCACCCCCATTCCCTCCACATCAACTGCAAATGTGACACAATTTCCATTTACTAAACCAGTCCCTGCCTATAAATGGAACATTTACTTCACTGGTGCAGGTCATAAAGAGTCTGTCATTTCCTTTCTTGAAAAAGTTGAATCTTTGAGAATTGCGAGGGGGGTTTCTAAGGATGAATTATTTATTTCTGCAGGGGATATTTTCAAATCTCAGGCCTGGACCTGGTACAATAATAATCGTTCAAATTTTAAGACTTGGGATGAACTAGTTTCAAAATTAAAAGATGACTTTCTTCCCTATCACTATGATGATGATTTGTTGGATGAGATTCGTAGTAGAACGCAAGGTTCTAACGAAAGAGTAACTATGTATATTTCTGCAATGCAAGGCTTATATAATAGATTGACATCAAAACCAAATGAAAAGACTATTGTTAATCAAATTCGTAGAAATTTGCTACCTGCCTACGTTTCTCAACTAGCTTTATCTGATACCGATTCCTTATCTGAATTATCTAAATTATGTAAGCGTATAGAAGAGTCCAGTGTATGGTCTAGTCGTTACAAGCCTCCACCTTCTCGTAAATCTTCTTTGCTGGAGCCTGACTTGAGTTGTCCAAGTTTTTTTGACGCAGGTCCTTCCTTCAGCTCAACTAGGAATTCCACACATCTTTCCAAGGAAATTTGTGCTTCTTCCTCAAGTCCAGCTCTAACATGTTGGAACTGTAATTTGGTTGGACACATTTACGGTGATTGTATGAAACCCAGGACTATCTTTTGTTTTGGTTGTGGTACCAAAGGTGTTTACAAGACTAGTTGTAAACGCTGTTCAAAAAACTTGTCGAAGGGTGTCATGAAACTGGACAAGTTCACCAGTCCTTCGTCAAGTCCAGATCAAACCACACAACCCACAAGAATGAAGAAAGGAAGGTCTCTTCCCCAAAGCAGCTCACAGAAGTAAAACTTCTTTCTCGGGAGTGGGATGAGTGGTTGTGTGTTGTAAAAAAATTTTGTTCTACCAAAAATAAGCAAGTTTGTGCTACCACTACTTCTGAATGGAACTCCTGGTTATCTGTAGTAAAAAATTTCTGCCGAAAAGTTATAGTTTCTCCCTTATTTTTGAAAAAAGGCAATGACAACCGACCTTATGTTAGTGTCAATATCTTCGGTGAATCTGTAATTTCTCCTGTTGATACTGGATCAAATGCCTCAATTCTTGGATCGTCTGGATTCTCTCTTTTGAAACGACACAAAGTTCCCATTCTCTATGATGAATTTCTGCAAGTATCGACAGCTGATGGAAAACCTCAGGAGTTCTTAGGTTATGTTAATATTCCTATTTCTTTAAATGGTGTTAGTAAGGAACTTAAGCTGCTGGTTATTCCTTCCATCACACAAACCTTAATTTTGGGAGTAGATTTCTTAAAACTATTCCATATTGAGGCCATGAATTTAGACAGTTTTTCTTATAAAGTGAAAGGTCCTTCAGTTTGTGCAGTAAATACTATACAGAGTATTTCCAACTTGAGTGGTCGAGAAAAAGTTGAACTTGAGAAGGTTGTTGAACTTTTTAAACAAATTGGACCAGCTGAGAGGATTGGCAGGACCCATTTGATTTCACACTCCATAGAAACAGGAAATGCAAGGCAATTTAAACAGAGACAATATCCTTTGTCTCAGGTAATGCAGTCTCACCTGGAAAAAGAAGTGGATGAAATGCTAAAACTTGGCATCATTCAGCCCTCCAAATCACCTTGGTGAAGTCCTCTGTGGTTGGTGAAAAAGTCAAATGGCACTTTTCGAGTTTGCTTCGATGGGAGGAAACTTAATAATGTAACAGTCAATAAGGATGCTTATCCTCTACCTTTGATTGATTGTATCATCACCAAGCTCCGTGATGCTCGCTTTATTAGTTCAATTGATCTGAAACAGGCATTTTTTCAAATTCCATTGGAAAAATCATCCCGTGCAAAAACTGCTTTCGCTGTACATGGAAAAGGTCTGTACGAATTTGTCGTTATGCCTTTTGGGTTGGTTTCAGCAAGTCAAAGCATGTGTCGTCTTATGGATTTGGTTATTGGACCCGCCTTAGAACCGTATTGTTTTTATTAACTGGATGATATCATCATTGTGACTCCAGATTTTGAGAAACATTTAGAAATTTTGAGGGAAGTATTGAAGAGGCTTAAAGAAGCCAATTTAACTATTAACTTTGAGAAATGTCATTTCTGCCGTCCCTCTCTTAAGTTCCTAGGTTTTTTGGTTGATGAACATGGCCTAAGAACGGACCCAGAAAAGGTATCTGCTGTGGTGAATTACCCTGTACCTAAAAACACTACACAGATCAGACGTCTCATTGGTCTCGTGAGTTATTATCGTAGGTTCCTCGAAAATTTCTCTAGTCTCTGTAGTCCTATAACGGATTTACTCCATGATAGAAAGAAAGGTCAACCAATTGTCTGGACTCCTGAAGCTGATAAAGCATTTCAGGGAATAAAGGATTCTCTTACTAGTGCTCCTGTATTGGCAAGCCCTGATTTTTCAAAGCCGTTTACTTTGATGTGTGATGCTTCGGACACAGGTGATGGTTCGGTATTGTTTCAGGAAGAGGATGGAATGGAACACCAAATTGCTTATGCAAGCAAAACTTTGAACTCATGCCAAAGAAAGTATACCACCACTGAAAAAGAATTATTTGCAATTATATATGGTATTGAGAAGTTCAAATACTATCTGGATGGTCGTCCCTTCGTGGTCATCACCGATCATAGTTCACTTCAATGGCTTCGAAACATGAAGGATCCTTCACCAAGGTTAGCACGTTGGTTAGTGAAACTAGGTCAATATGATTTTAGTATCGTTCATCGGAATGGTTCTCTCAATGCTGTTGCAGATGCCTTGTCACGTTCGTTTGAAATTGCCTCACTAGACTTATCTACCCTGAAACGTGATAACTGGTATCTTGAAATGGTAGAGAAAGTTCAAAAGTACCCCGAATCTTACCCATATTTCAAAGTGGAAAATGATATCTTGTACAAACATATATTTTGTTAATATAACATTGAAAGTAATCTGACCAATTGGAAAATTGTTGTTCCAACTGGAAATAGACAGAAAATTTTGGAAAAATTTCATGATCATGAGACTGCCTCTCATTTTGGTCTTTCTAAAACTTTATCTCGCATTTCTGAATTGTACTATTGGCCAAATCTTAGAAATACAGTCTATCGTTATATCAGAAAGTGTAAAGTTTGGGCAGCCAGCAAGTCATCTAATTTACCTCAAGCAGGCTTGATGGGAGCCTATCGAAATATTAATCATCCCTTTCAACTCATTTCTGCGGATCTTCTTGGTCCTTACCCAAGATCAAAGATGGGCAATCAATACCTTCTGGTTGTGGTAGATTGGTGTACAAAGTTTGTTTTGGTGCATCCAATGGTTAAAGCCACGTCAAGAGCAATAGTAAAATTCATAGAAAACCATGTATTTCTAATTTTTGGTTTTCCACAAATTTTTGCCTGTGACAATGGTCCACAATTTATTAGCAAAGAATTCAAAAATCTCATGAAGGAATATTCTGTCCAAAAGATTTGGTATAATGCAAGATATCATGCCCAAATAAATCATACAGAGCGAGTTAATAAAACTATCACAACTGCTATTCGATGTTATGTTCATGAGAATCATAAGACCTGGGATCAGTCTATCTTTAAGGTTGCACAGGCTATTGCAAGACATGATGTTACCTCTTACTCTCCCGCTTTTCTAGTTTTTGCCAGGAACATTCCAGTATCAGGAGACTTCTATGGGAAAATTGCAGAGAATGCAAATAATGTTGTGCCTATTGGTGACAAAATTCATAGTATTGAGGATTCTCAAGCCTTGCCTCCACTGTACGAGGATGTTCGAAAGAAGTTATACAGGTCGTATGTTCAAAATTCTAAACGGTATAATTTGAGAAAACGTTCTCTGAAATTTCACGTTGGTGATTATGTTTGGAAAAAGAACTATGTCCTTTCTAAGGCTTCTGATAACTTTTCAGCCAAGCTTGCTCCCAAATTCATACCGTGTGTTGTTGATAAAGTGATATCTCCTTTGGTTTATAATTTGAGAGATAGAGATGGAAAAGATTTGGGCGATTGGCATATTAAAGACATAAAACCTGATATTACTGATGATTATCGTAGTGATAGTGATAGTGGTAGTAATACAAAGTCAGATTCATATCAGGATAGTGAAGATGAATATTTCTCTACCTAATTACATTTTTCCTAGGGCATATGTGTTGGATGTCCTTGGGTTTCCCTAAAGCTCTAGTAGAAGTATCCTACCCAACCAGTAGAGGAAAATTTTGATAATTTTCGAGTGAGGAGTTGATTTTCTTGTTGAATTCCAAGAGATCCTTCATACTGGAAATTTGTCTTGATTTCTCCCAACGACAGTAACTATCTGCTGTTTATTATTCATAGTGGCTAGTTTTAACTACACCACTCCAGATACTACCTTACGTTCTTTGGCACATTATTGACTCCTAATGTATGTCTTGTATATATTGCCCTTATTGATCATTGATATTTTCGTTGTATAGATACCTTTGGATTTTTCTCTAATGGTTTGAGATTGAGTACATTTCATTATTCTTTCCCTGGAGTTGGAAATTTCTGACTCACGCAGATCTTGTAATTGGGGATAATTCCTCTGAGAATACTACTACCCTTCGAGTGGTTTTCGAATGCATTGCGAAATTCAATTCTGAGCGTTTGTCACCAAATAGATTCTCAGCAGCATAATCTGATGCCCTAATTACTGATCTAATCCATATTCTTGCCCTGATATCTTGATTAGATGAAATTTTTTTTATCTCACCTTGGTTTTGAGATTGAGTGAATTTCATTATTCTTTCCCTGAAGTGGGAAAATTACTGACTCGCCCAGATCTTGTAATAGGGGGACAAATTCCTCTGGGAGTATCTTCTGTTAGGTTTCTGAATGCATTGTATAATAATTAGAATCTGAGCGCTCATTATCTATCAGGATTTGCCCAGTATAATTAGATGTCCCAGATTACTGATCTTTTTCTTGATTTTTTTTAGAGTGTTGGCACTCTGAGCACGTTAGGTCCGCTGACCTTTAACTTGGTTTCCTTGACAAGGAAATTATTATCGTGTTCTAGTCCGCAACTGCCTTATGGCCTTTGCAGTTTAAGATCACCAAGTCCGTGGCAAAATTGCAATCATTGTGTTTGCATTTTGCAGTATAAATCCCAGAAATGTAATCTCATATTTTTCAATGACCAACCCTTGAGTCAGTATTGTTGCCAAATAACACAAATTTTTCTTGGATATTTTATCCTCTTTCTCTATTTGCTTAGATTCGTGCTTGGAGTATTGCTTAGAAACTCAGAAATTTCACGATTCACGGTAAATTGAAAACTTCTTACGTTTTTAACAGTATCGTGGCTTATGTGAAGCTGGTTGCCTGCTTATTTTAATGTCTGTTTAACATCTCAACCAACAATTTATCCAGCTTATCGCTATTCATGATATTTGATGTTATTGATAGTTTCTCAGTTTTGCAGTACTTTGGCTGAATGTTTGTGATTGAATCCCTTCTCCTAAATGTTACTTCATATCCCGCAATAGACACTCTAATGAAGGAGTTTTTTTTTTGGAGGTTTTAACCCTTTCCTGCTAAAAAAGGATGACTAATTTTTGATGTTTTGTTTTAGGGACTCATCTTGGCGGTGTGTGAGCTCAGTTCAGATGTGACAGCTAGCTTGCTAGCGGGGTCCTTGGAAGGGTGAACTTTGGGGGGTAGCGTTCGGCTAGCGTGGAGGTCTAGGCCGGTCAGCGTGTGAAGCTCGTCTAAGGGCGGTCGGGCGTTACTACTGGGGGATCCTGAGCTCCCTGGACCTGTCGCATCTGAGGACTTGTTCACAGTGCCAAGGCTGAGAATATCCCGAAAATTTCATTTTTGAGACTAGTGAGCAGCAGTTCACTTTTTCAGTAGGTGACGCTACAGTTCACCCCAGTTGAGGTGACAACTGGACCTTTTTTTTATGAGTGTAATTCAATTTTTTTGTTTCACCAAGGGTGCAGTTGGTGATGGTTTCTTGGGGTTGAACTCTGGTTGGTGGTGGTTGTCTCGGGTAATCTGGAGGCGAGTGGTTGAAGATGTTCACTCACCGGTGCCGCAATCAACATCTTGCAGCGATGAGGGCATCTTTGCCAGATTGTCTGGGAAGGCTTCGACTGCGCCGGGTTTTGCCTTAGGAGATGGTCAGTAGCTGGATCCCTTTTTCTATCTTCACTCCAGAACTGTGAAATACAGTTGGAAGCTCCAGCTTTGTAAATGCTATAATTTACAGATTTTAATTTCTGGATATTGGTAATTAGCAATATACCTCATTAATCATTAAAGCAAATTTCAGCTATGTAAATGCTACAATTTACAGATTTAATTTCTTGATTTTCTCTCTTTGTAGATAAAAAAAAATTATTTAACATAATTTTTTCACCGGAGTTTGGGGAGGGTGTAACGAAATGTAAAACATTGCAATACCATTTTTTCGATTTGTTGAATTTCATGTTGGTAACACCATCTCATTGAGCTGTTCCAATTTATTCAATTGTGCTATGCGATTGGTAACACTGACGATAGACAGAGTGAGAGAGATTGACTTCCTCCCTTAGAGAACTTCTATCGCCCCTTTCTGAAGTGAGCATTCGAAGCGGTGGTTTGTTTTCTCAGTTTTCCCATCCGGACATTTAAAATTTTTCTAGAGCGAGGAAATGAAAGGTCGTATATATTTTTATCTTTAAAATGATTAACTTCTGCCTGATTCGTTAATCAAATCGATATTCTTTTGGTACGTTTAATTTGAACTTTGAAAATTCAATTTTGATACATTGTAAAATGGCCGCATGTGCGTCACTCTGTCACTCATGAATTTCATGATTAATTTGAAAATCTTCAAAGTTTGAGTATTATGCGTGATCATAATCGAATGTCATTTGTACTCGTACCCTCTTTTGACGAGTCGGTCCTGAATCCTGAAATGTCACAGCTCACAGCTGAAATGAATTCTAACCTGTGAAAGTCGAGACAATTTTCATTAATTGTATCAATCTTGAAGTTAAAAGATTATGAATTAGATCTGTTTCTGTTTGTGCTTTATGGTTTTCAGTGATACAAGTTTTTCCTGAATGTTCAGAAGTTATCAATCTGCTTAAAAGGCAGGAACAGTAAACTAGGATCTAAATTCCTGAACCTGGATGGTGATCGGTGAGAAAGTCTGATCTGGCAGCTTGGAGAACAGGATTCATGGGTGAGTAAATGCTTTGAATTCCTCATTTCTTTATCTTAATCAGAAGAAGCTACACTCACTCATGAAGCTTTGAGCTCTTGGTAAGATCTTTCGCTCTCTTCTACATCACTACCCATGTTTAGATGCCTAGCCAGAAGAAGTTTGATATATTTTTATAACCTTTCGTTTTCAGTAGTTCTGGACACAAAAAAGCCATCTGCTTTCTTTGTGACTTTATAAGAAAGCATTATCTCAACCCTTTTGCTTTCTCTCTCTCTCTGTTTCTCCTCAGTCAGGAGATGCACATTTCCTTTTCATCCTTGATGAGATAGATCAAGTTTCTTATCATTATTTTGCTTGTCAGTTCCACTGATCGTTGGAAATTGACTATTAAATTGAAAAATAATAGTAAACAATATCTTTATGAAAATCTTTTTCTAATGCTCGCTTGAGATTGAACTCTTTTCTAACATTGCTTGAGAAATTACTAAATTTGAGCTTCACTGTAAACTTGAATTCTTTCCATACCTATTGAATATTTCAATCATTGTTTAACTCAGCAAATCTTACATTTATTGTAAATTTAAATTCTTTATCTCATTTATATATTCCCTGAATAAACTATTTATTGTAAATTTCATCATCATTCATTTGGTAATCTATAAGTAAATATAGATTAGATTTGTACAATCATGGTCATATCTCGAGTCGTGTGACTCAACCTGCCACAAGATACTGGTTTGTGTTTATTTTTCACAGCGTTACCTCATCGTTCGAACATCTTATGAGATCCAGGAAAGACCCCAGACCGACTACAGATTGTATCCAGATTTTATCCTGCTAGTAGAGTAGCCATTGTCTCGAGAGACCATACAAGGCTCCTACATTCTTCGATAAAGTAGAGCTCTGGAGTAAGTCTTTCTCATCGCAAGAACTGATCATAAAGTGTGAATAAACCAACCAGTCATTTCAAGGCAAATATTGAGAGACCAGAATCTTTTGTAACTTTAAAATAACAAATTTGATTGTAACTTTGTCACTTCATTAGAATCTTGTCACACATGTTTTGTCACATGGGACTTTTGTGAATATAGTGTTTTCTGAAGTTTGTTTTTTTTATTGTTGAGAAGCACAAAGATCATCTTTTGACAAATCAATGTTTTTGGTATTTTCATTTAATAAAAAAGAACCTGGTGCCCATGCTTACCTAATATCTTTTATCTTTATACCTTACATTTGTCAAAGGATATATCTGTCATACTAGCAGATAACGATACCCACGACTTCCCGTAACAATCTGAGCAGCTCATAGGCATTGCTGTAAAAAAAGAGCAAGCAAATAAGGATAAGTGTTTATCTTTAGTTGCAACACGATGTTTTATTTTTCATGAAACATTGCATCGGTTCCTATTATTGTTCGAAATTCTGGACAACTCGATGAATTACTTTTATTATTATCACTCGGAGTTATTTTACTACTGTTCATAGTACCAAGATATAATTGGTGCATATCATTCCGAATATCTCACAGTAAATTGTTTAAAATATTTGAGAAGGTTTGTGTAGACTAGTATGTGGTTATGGAAATTCATTTATAAGATGGAAAAAAATTTGCGATTGACACTATTTTCAGAATCACCCCGTAATTCAACGTATATGCAGACTAGATACTAATAGTGAACAACTCAGTTATTCGTCAAGTTGTCCAGAATATCAAGCAATAATAAGGACGGGTGCAAAGTTTCATGAAAAATAGAACATCTTGTATTTGTTGTTGTTATATCCGTTAACCAGTTGCACCCCTACGTGCAACCCTCAGAAGTCAGAGACTTGTGCGAGCAAGGGAAAGACGTAGCCCTTACCTTTTAATACGTGTGATGCGATGCACGAGACCGGTGGCAATGCTGAGATTCGAACTCACGCTCTTTGGCTCATGAGGCAAGAACTCAATCCACACACCACCGCGGCCCATATAAAATATATAAGTCTGATTCAGGAGATGCTGCTATCATGAGTAGAAATTGGTAATATAGTATCTTATGACTGAATAACTGAATAAAATTCCACTGTTCAATTTTTTAAAAATTACTACAAAACTTAGTTACTTTGGACTCACCCTGTATATCGTGAGTCCATGAGGGAATTGATTAGTTTATAGTGGATCCGAGTTGGCCTATCAAACAAACGATGAGTAGTTGAATTGGTTGATATATTCGAAATGGTATCGTCACAATGGTATATCATCTGGAAAAATCAAGCAAATTTACCAAAAGCCAATTTTATAATAATAATATCCACTTTATTATTTCTTGAGAAATTAAATTTAAAATAGATACATAATTCATTTCAATTCATAACTAAGAAATCAAGAAATAGAGGGTGAATTTCATTTTCTGCAGTGCTAGGCATAACAGAAAATGTTCTTCCACTCAACCCTATTTACCATTGATGCGGTGCGTGGTCCTTTGAAAAACTTGGTTTAGCTGAACAGAGAATGAAAATCCCTCTCGATCAAGGTGCCACAAAACCTCCCTTCTTATTTAAAGTTTTTGAGGGAATGCTCATAATTCAGAGGGGGTGCAAGAAGAAGAAGTGGTTAATATTTTCATACTGTAAATTGTCAAATTGGCAATGAAAATTGACCACTTTCAGGATTTTTTGATAAAATACATAATACCGCTAAAAATGAATTTATTCCATACCTACCCAGACAGCACTAGATATTCCATGAATAATCCTAGAACATTCTTTTTGGATTATTGAAGTATTCTAGGAATATACTTGGATATTCTAGGATATTGGAGGAATATTTCCTGAACATGCTTATGGGAATCCCTCAGATAATCGTAGAATATTCCCAAGAGAATATTCTATGAATATTTCTGGAATATTCCACGGATATTCCATACAAAATATTCCTATAATATTAACAATGAATATCTTCTGAATATTTGGAATATTCCAAGATTATCCAAGGAATATAAATGAAGAATAATCATAGAATATTCTTATTGAATATTCAATGAGTATTCTTTGAATATATGGTATGATCCAGGAATATTACTGTTATATTCCCAGAGTTACCTTTTCGTATAATCGAATATATATAATCCTCAAATTGAAGAACAACCATAGACACATGTTCAAGACTATTGGTCATCAGTACAGTAAAGCCAAGTGCGAAAGTGTGCAACACTTCTGACTTCGTAAAAAGTGTTATACATCTTTGCACTTAGCTACACCGTACTCATGATGCCAACAGTCTGAAACACGTGTCTACAGTTGCTCTACAATTTGAGGGTTATATATAATTCAGGAAGAAAAGTTCATCTCTACAAAGGTACAATTGCTTTATTTTCAAATTTCAACAAGGTGTGATATCTACTTTTAAAATAAGAAAAAAATCAAATCCTATTTACTCGTCCATTTCTGGGAGATCCGTTAAGGCTGCTGAATTGAGAACCCTAAAAAAAATATATATAAATTGTGCCATTTGATATTTGGTTTTTTGGTAAATGAATAATATGTTCATTTGTACGTTAAATGTGTAGAATTTGAAACTAAACAATGCCTCTCAAATCTCAAAATGAATGGGAGATTGTTCATTTATAAAGGTTTCGAATTAACTCTTGAAACAAGTCTTCAGTAAATATATTGTTACTGAAAAATATGAGGCAAATACATTGGTCTTCTTCGAATTTTACTGGGAACCATAATCTATCAATATTGGAGAAAAATACAAGTTTGTAACTTCTATACATACTTACTAATTTCTTTTCAATCGGTCGGAGAATTTTGCGAGGTAACAGATACCACCACTTCAATGTCCTTCAGAGATGTTCTATTGAGGCAGCGTTGAATTGCATCTAGAAATGAAAAATTCATTAATAGTATGTGATTGACTTGACTGTATTCTTTTCTTGATAATCTAATTCAGTGTGAACATTTCAAATAAATTAAAAACTTGTAGATTTTATACTATAATTAAAAATTACTTTTATCTATAAGTGAATAATGGTACGAAGCAGAACCTTAATCTATATACTGCTCATATTATCATTTTAAATATGCTTCTCTGAATGGCGTTCGTCAGAGTCTTCTTCTGAATCATTATGACACACCAGTTCTTGAAAATCAAATAAAAATGATTCAATCAACAGCTACAATGTTATGCCAGAACGGTGAGACCTAACCTAAAAATTATATCATAAATATTGTTTCCAATATTAATTATAATCAGATTATAATGAATGCTTTCAAATTTCGTTAAAACATCTCATGCACCGAAATTATTGGACATAACTTCAGATGGTTTCTATCATCAAAGAGATGATATGTATATGGCTCACCTACCCGTGGCGATAAAAATTCCTATTTTTTTACCAGCCAGTCCATTCTGAAGAAAAATATTATTCAAAAATTACTTAGTTTATTTACGTTTTATATCATAACATTACACAAATCGCTACATAAAAAGAAAACAGTTCAAATACTCATTAATACAAGTTGAAATGAAAAATTAAACCAGAAACTTCCCAGACGACAGACGACACTTGTTGAAATGCACGGAATAACATGAGCAGTGTTGCCGGAGGCTCCGATTCAAATTTTCCATACAGCCAACCAAAAAATTCTGGTTTTTCCCGGTCATTTCGATTTTGAATAATTTCTTCGAAAATATACCACAAATTCAATATTTCATGAATTCATTCAATAGTGTTCACTGTTTTGCCAAAAGATCTTCAATAGTTCTTAATATGTGACACATATTCTGTTTTCATTTTGGCACAATGTAAATGTACATGAACGTGGTTCGACCTCCCGCCACTTTAGCGATGGCATGTAATGAAGATTAGGGAACACCACAGAACTCATAAATCTTATCGTAAGATACCTATCATGAGTTCTGTGCCCAGGATTATAAAAACACTTCACATTTGTCATTTAGGTATAGAGTCATAGAACGTGAACAACACTACGACCAGGCCATAGAAACTGTTAAGTATGCATTATTTTATTTACCATATCGATGATTCGCAGCCGTTTCACTGAATTTGTAGCCCAGAAATCAAACAAGATTCTTGAGCACCACTAATTTACCGGAAATTTCCCGAAATATTTCATTTCCCGGTAAAATTCCCAAAGACTTGAAAAATTCTCGGAATTCGGGAAATTTCCCGGAGATTGTTATTGGTCACTGTAATGGCGCGAAGTTTAAATAACAAGGCAGCTGCATGCAAACTGATTTGAAATGTATAAATTAATAGTAATTCTCTGTCAAATATGAAGTTTGCTAAGTACTTATCAAAATAGAGATTAGGCCATAGAGAAACGAAGATCATTCATGAATGAATTTCCAAATATGGAAACGTCTTGGATATAATAATTCACGAATATTCCTTGCATAACATTCCCTGAATGTACTATGAAGAATATGCAATAAGTAATATTCCACAAATATTCAACTCAGAATATTCACATTGAAATATTCCTGGTATATTCTTTCAAGAATGTTCTTGAAATATTCTACTTTGTATATTCCTTGGAAGTGCCCAGGGTATATAGATATTCCAGGAATATTCCATGATTATTCGGAAAATATATATATCCTATCTAAGACATATGAGGAATATTCCAGGGACAAACCATGCTGTCTGGATATGGACCGCACTGTATACACAACACAGGTTTAATATAGTGGTGATATATTCTTTAGAGTTTACTAGGTCTCCCACATCGGTCATACATTCTTGTCTCACCACAGGATAAGCTTCTGTTCACTCCTATTAACACACCGCCGCCGTCACTAGCAGTTTGCATCTTGGTATCTTCTCTGTGCCGTCGGAAAACATTGTATGTATTCAACCAAGTTTCTGTTGAATATATGATGTCGTTGTCAAGATTTAATGAATTTTTAAAATTAACTGATAATTTTGATTCTGAACCATGTACGTTCTGGTAGAAAACGGGTAAGTTCATCAATAAATAAAATAGTTATTATCCTAACAGGTACGAAAATCATACCTTTCCCGCATGCGACTGCCGTTACCCGAACGACGCAAAGCGGAGTTCGGCCAAGCAGTCGAGTGCGGGGAGTACCTTTCCGTATGAGTTAGAGTCAATATTTTTTCTACAAGCGAAATAAAAAAAATTATGTTGCACTCTTGAACAAAATTTCGCATGCGGGAAGAATTTTACCCGCACTAGTGCGAGAATGACTCACTTGAAGTGACTCAAACGTGCGGGAAAATAATACCTCTCAAACTAATATGCGTGTGGGTTTAAGGTGAAACACGCATGCTTGTATGCTGCTATTTTGAAAGATTATTTCAAATTGCATTGGGAATCTAGTGAAACGTTATTAAAAATACCTTTCACTTATCTATACTGCAACATTCTAGTCAGAAATATTCATCCAAGCAAACATAGCGGTGAATAACGTTACATCTTCTTTGAAACAGTTTGCTTTTAAAGAGATCTAGTGGAATCAAAATATTGTTTTTAGATTTTTAGATGTTATAAGGTCCTCAGTCTCTCAATATGGCAGATGAGTGCCATCTTCGGAAGGAATTCGAAGGCCAAACCTTGACCAAATTAAGGAAATAATCTCTCATCTGCGAATGTAAGGGATCGAGTGCCAAGAAATATTTCATTATTTTAACAGAGCTTGTAGCCATCTACTCCAAAAATCCTCACGTGAAATTTCTAGTCTTGGGTATTGTCATTTTGTTTTAATGAAATATTTTTGAAAATGTTGCTGTCGTGTAGAGAATTGTGATATGTTTTGAATGAGGTACCACTTGACCACCAATCTCTTTGGAAAAATACTTCAAAATGGCGTCAGACCGACAGAAAACTCAGCTAAACTGAGTCATCAGATTTTCGTACGTTCGTCCCGGGAATGAATATATTTAGTGATGGTCGGTGAACCAGTGGCTAGGGTATCTATCAGTGGAACTTCTGGCTCAAATCAGAAAGACTTTCGAGGCTTCGGTACGCGATCATCTATTTTCCCAAATACATGGGCCTCTTTAGGCAGCCACATTCCTCGTTGTGAAGCAAGTGTGATGTGAGTTTCCTAGATGCCAATTCCGACATCTTATGCTAGCTTGAAGTGCGCACCGACCACCCGGGATGGTGCTGTAGGATTTCCTACAGAGATGTGAATTCACCACCAAAAACATCAGTGAGTCGCATCGAAGAGCCACGGCAAATTATAATAATAGCTGTCCTCTACCCGCACAAGCTATGCTTTTGGGTACACTTCATAAGTGTTTATGAGGGAGTATTATTATTATTTTATTATTATATTATTATTATGCAGCATGAGTTGTTTTGGACCCAGCTGAATTTAAAATTCCATATGGAATAAGCAGGACACCAGTTTTCACTTTTAGCTATATATTATTTGATTTCATTATGTTCTCAAAGTTACTACTGAATAATACGATGGCTCTGAAGGGACATGGTACATTTTTTTTCTACTTTATAATTTTCCCATGCAATTTGAATTTTTTTAGTTGGTCTCCTCCAAATGATTTTTTTTAAGTTTGAACGTCAAACCGTTCAAAAATTGACAGAGGGGGACTATTAAAAGCCGCACATATAGAATGGCTATAGAACTTCGAGAAATAATATGGGAACAGAGAATAGGGGTAGTGAACAGATGCTGATTATTCTGAGAGCAAAAATATCTAAAAATCATATATTATTCGCTCATCTGTATGGTACAAGTCCACAACAATGAATCTTTTCAAACATGAGATGTGCGATTGTCTTCTCAAGAAAGTGACACAAGTATTTTGAATTTAGCGCCATTATTAAACAAAAACCCTAAAAAACTAAAACCTCTACAATTTTGAGTTTTATTGATTACATACTTGATTTTACCATTATCCACTTTCTTGATACCAGAACAGAGCCTTCAAAGATTTTTGGAACCTTGATATTAGGAAGAAAAAAGTGGAAGATATTGTAAAGCCACCAATTTTGTGAATGCTTATCCGAGGTCCTCTTTACTTTTCGTTCCAGTAATGACTCGAATATGACCAGATATGATCAAGTCTTGATGTCATTTCATCAGCAGAAAGATGCAACGAAAAAAATAGATAATCTTATATAGCTCACCCTGTGTAATCTGATCTGCGTTCGGTAACTTATCACTGATGAGCGAGCAGGTGTTTTTCAAACCACCGACCCCATTCTTTCAATATTAAACGGAACTCTCAAAAACAAATCACAAAACTAAACTGAAGATTAAGGGTTGGTCCATTTGAATGAACGCACTAAAATATCCTACCGTTTCTCGTAATAATGAGATAATTCAACTCATTATATTGACTTCGTAGAATTGTGTTCCAAATAGGACCTCAAAGTTATTTTTGGCAAATTCTCCACACCAGTGCACCAAGCTACGTAAAACGTTCATTATTTCATTTGTATGGAAAACTGAAGATAGGAAATTTTCAAACACTCCAAAATGTATGTGGTTCTACCAAGCCTAAAGGATAACAGAAATTAAAAAATTATGTTAAAATTTGCTACGGTATAACTCAATTTAATATGGTGATATGTCGGAAAAAACGCATTGAGCTTGAACTCAGAAATCCCATATCTGTGTTTTCCGGAAACCACCAAAACGCCTTCGGAGTCTAACAGATTTCTTTCAATACTTCGGCCATTATAGTCCTTTACTGAACTCAGAAAACTGTCTTCAGCCTGAAGTATCCATCGATTGATATGAAAGGAGCATATTTGTCAAATCCCATTATATATTTCCTCTCATCCAGTAGTTGGAAACGTGACCAGCTCTACTCTAGACTTATCGCTTTATCGATTGAGCGAGTATCATGCATAAGGGAAGGTATTCATTATCAAGTGAAGGGTGAATTAAGATGGATAGTTACTTATGTGACTACTTTGGAGAACTAGATGACATGATCACACTTGATATTAATTTGTGATTATCACTGTCCCCTTACGAAATGAAAATGATACGTAGAACATTAGTATGAATATTTTTATGTGTGACTTGTTTTGTCAATAGGGTTGTATTACTCTTTAGATTGTGAAAGATTATACAGCCCCATGAAAGAATACAAAAAAGTTTGAATTGTATACGAGCAGAAGAAATACTCATACATAGATATTCAGATGATAAGTACAAAAGGCCAAAACATTTTGGTCAGTAAAGAATAGATATCGATAAATCAGGAACTGCAAACAGAGACAAGAGACATGAACAATGACAAGACCAGGAATACTGTGGAAGAAAGTCGCAAATAACAGAAAATGCGAATGCATCTTCCTGCCATTAAATACAAATTAACCGATCGAGATTTTCACACTACGTACTGGGTGTTGCCAAGTGTGCCTGTGATATGACTGTTTAATTCACGGACTTTTCAGTAAAATGCACGAAATATATCGCGAACAATTTGGTATGTCTTTTATCTACGTTAGGTTAGTCAGATCAGGTTAGATTGGATGATAATTTATGCATTTTCAACTCATCAGTTTGCATGCAGCTACCCGGTCATTTAAACTTCTCACCATTGAGGTGACCAATCACAAAGTGCTCATTTCGTGCATGCAAACTGAGTTAAAAAAACATAAATAATTAGCCCTGAGAAAAGAGAAAGTCAGAAACGATTTCTTCTTTTTAATTGATGCAGGGATGTATGAGTGTATAAAGATTAAAATAATAAAAACAATATTCTTAGAATATTAAATGAATGAACAGTAAGTATATTTTCGCCCATTTTCGACTATTTTTGATCATTCCCACAATCAAAATGAACAAATATTTTTGTATTGTTTTATATCACTATTGAAGTCTATCATTTACTTGATTGAACGTCTATTTCACTTTTCTTTCTTCTTTCGAAACTTTTATTTTGGTGTAAATAATTTTACAAGAATGGGTTGTTTTCGCCAATGAAAAATATGGACTAAAAGTAAAGATCCACTATTTGAACTCCAGTAGTATAGCAAACCCACTTCTGGGACCGGAGTGTCCCAGAAGTGGGTTTGCCCCACACGAGGATTTATCTCTCGATGGCAGCGTCCATCGAGTTCTCCCCGTTGGTGGAGGGTTGCTGAAGAAGATGACGTGTTCGCCAAAGAGTTTGGGGGGTCGTCAAAGCGTTTTTCTGCAAAAAAACATGGCGGCGATAGTTATGAAAAAACGTCCCCTCACGTGATTTGCTGAGAGCAATTGGCTGGAAGAGAAAAAAACGTCCCCTCACGTGATTCGCTGAGAGCAATTGGCTGGAAGAGAAAAAAACGCCACGTGATTCGATGAGAGCAATTGACTGGGAGAGAAAAAAACGTAAAGGGATTCGCTGCGTAGAAAAAAAAAACGGCCGCCGCCTCAATTGATAAAACGAAAAAATTAAATATGGAAAATGCCTGTCTTAGAACAACAGAAAATTATGATGGAATTATTAATTCACTCTCTCGAATGAAATTCCAAAAGAAAAATACGTCTCCGCCGTATCACGCAGAAATCACGATTTGACCTTGGACTTGTTTACTGTCTCGATCTGAAATTCTAAGAATAATGCTCACATCAGCTGCCGTTGTGTGTCTCACGACAGTCAGATGTTGTTTTCCCAGGAAAATGATGAGTCAGCAGAGATAAGAAAGTTTATTTTGAAGCCAAATTGATCGATTCAAGGCATTTTAAGTGTCTCGCTCTAACCCATGGCATTGTATGTCTGTCTTTGTCTGTTCGTATTTATTGAAATGAATAACGTCAGTTCGAGAAAAATACATTTATTTTCTCAAATAAAAAATTACACTTCAGTGCCATGGTAATATTCACCATCTTTGTTCGAATTGTTGAATATGTATATTTGTCGAATTGATTGCAACAGCTTGTACAATGATTCGCCCAGTTGGCATATGTGTGCTAAAGATACAGAACACATAAATCCATCGTAAGCGTCTGTAGGGCATCTTGACTTCGTCGTCGTTACTCGGGTCAGTGCAGGCATCGTGCAAGGAGTCACCTTCTCCACCACCTGAAATGCTGGCGGTTTCTTGGCAAGTTTTGTTGCTAAAGACTTTCCTCAGCTTGTATGCACTCGAATCGACATTTGAGGGGGATGGCGGTAGGCGGGGACATGTTTAGTAAGTATTGTAATCCGTCAGTTTTCGTGAGTACACCGTGTGTAAATAGTCTCAAACCGCTTCATGAGAGCTCGGTAGGTAATAATCGAACTTTCAGATGTTTCAATCATATAGGTACCACGGTATACTTATTTTATTATTAAAATACTATGTGAATTCTTGCCAAAGAATCAAACAAACTTCAAGTATTTATTCGCATATAATTTGAGTTTATTTACCATCTCAACATTCATATCCATGCATAGTCAACGATTTCAAGCAGGTAGGTAGGTATTGCTGGCACAGCAGAAATAAGCCCAGTGGCTGGAACGTTTTGAATGCTCGAGTTGATACATATTTGTCATTGCTGTTTCCTCATTTCGTATTCCGAGAATTTGTTTGCAAAAATCGGAAGTTGAAATATGTAGCGAATTTCTTAAGTGTTTGTGAATAAATTTGGTACAGAAATTAGTTTTATTACCACATTTGCGTTCCAAAGAATTCTCGACCAAATGATGATGCAATCGAACACCTGAATAAACATAACCAATCGGATTTTGTGACCAAAGCACTTTATACCATTGGATTTTATGCCTATCTCTCTTTGCATTCATAATTTGAATAGAGTTTGAAATCGAATAGCTCAGAATGTTCTGGACATTAGGGTCTGATCACGTGATAACTGGATTGGAGGATGATACAGCAGCACCTATTTGGTAAAAGCTAAACTAACATCGCGGTAATAATTGCCACTTGTCGATTGCTTTTGCGAATTCATACAAAGTTGAATACTGAATAGTTGAAATAGACATGGGCGAGAGATGGCGTGGAAAGACCTTTGGGAAATTACCAAACATTTTTGAGTAAAATTCATGCTCTTTTAAATTTAAGTGAGCTCGAGAACGATGTGGGCAATTGTATTGGTCTAGCATCTAACACCTGAAGACAATGTTGGAAAGAGTTGGAATATTCAGATTAGACGTGGAAAGTGGAAAACCAACCTACGCCGAAGAAATTAATGACTTCGAAAGTTGGAATATTTTTGAGTGAAGTCCATGTTAATTCAAACAGACAACGATGGTCTCGTAACGACGAGGTCCGCATCAAAAGAAGTACGATCCTGGGAAGACACCAAATCTGACGAGTACAGGAAAAGAAAATTGAATCATTCAAGTGAGTGGGATGATTTCAATTAATCACGTCTTCGAGTATTTCAGAGAAGTAATCGAGTTCGTGAACAAAAATAACTTCAAAATGATGAAGACAGTATCAAGATGACTCGACATATTTCTGAGTGAAGTGTGTGTTATTTCAAATACACCAAGATGGTTCCGCACCGTAGTAGGGTTAAGACATATACATATAGAATTGATGCGTACTGCAAACGGGTTGAGAAGATTGAATTAATCAGATCCGTTTCAATTAAAAGTCTTGTGTCCAGATAAGTGGGAGAGTTCGTGAGAAAGACACCACTGACGAGGCGAATTACTTAAAAAGGCTGAAGGCATATGGGTATATGGACCGCAGTGGTCATGATGGTAGAGCACTAGCTTATCGATCAGACGGACGTGGGTTCCATTCCCAGCATGGTCACTGGTCACATGCTAGGAATCGCACGTTGAAAGATAAGACCTCGTTAATTCTTGACTTGGACAAGTTTCGACTTCTAAGGGTTGTCGTTCGTAGGGGGATGACAGATAGTTAACAGAAAAACAATTTTAAAACAAACACAAAAAAAACAAAACAATATTGGTATATTTTTAAGAGAACTACATGTTATTGGTTATGAGAGAAATTGGTCTCGTAGCGAAGTAGGGGAAAGATATTTGACACACACTTGCAATGGGCGGGAATTATTCAGATCGGATTCAATAAAACAAGTCTTTTGTAGTGTTCCAGACAAGTGAGCGAGCCCGTGAGAAAGACACCACCGGCGAGACGAATAACTTCAAAAGGCTGAGGGCATGTTGACATATTCTTTAGAGAACTACATGTTATTGGTTGTGAGTGAAAGTGGTCTCGTAGCGAGGTAGGGAAATACATTTGGGGCATAATTGTAATGGGCGGAAATTAATCAGATCGATTTCAATCAAGCAAGTCTTATGTCGAGAGCAGTGAGCAAGTTCGTGAGAAAGACACCACCAACGAGACGAGAAACTCCAAAATGCTGAAGACAGTATCAAGATGACCTGGCATATTTTTGAGTGAAGTGTGTGTTATTTCAAATACACCAAAATGGTTCCGTAGCAAAGTGGGGTAAAGACATTTGACGCATACTTGCAATTGGCGGGAAGATGGAATCAATCAAAGCAGTTTCATTTAAGCAAATCATGTGTTCAGAGAAGTGAGCGAGTTCGTGAGAAAGACATTCACCGGCTCAAAAAATCATGACAGCGATAATAGACGCAATGGGTAATCAGTGGAGTATACAGAGTGTATCAAAGAATAATCATCGAATTCAGGATACCAGATGTGCCAACATATGAAGTGGGACTAGCAGACCCGGCCACGCGTTGCTGTGGCTAAGGTTTTCATTATATTACATAGTAGTAAATTATTCAAGGGAAACGGTAGGAGAACACCAGTCATGGGGACTACCATGCTTTTTTACACAGATGCCATTTGTTAAAATACATGGCGACCGCCATCATTGATTTTCTACTACCGTTGATATTGATTCTGGAGCCTTGAGTACCTCATAATCATCAAAATACATATATCCTCCATCGTGATTTGATGTAAAGCAAATATATAATAATAAAATATATAATAATATAACTACGTGGTAATACTTACATGTATATACTTTAATTAAAGATTGTTAAATAATGAAGCACTAATAATTAAAAAGTAAGAAGGATTCAACTGTATTACTTTCACTATAATATGAATTCAATTTATGATTCAGTCTAAATAACACGTGGCCGGCTATGGAAATACCAAAAATTAAGAACGTAAGAACAATTGAACTTCACTGTATTGCGTTTACTACGAAATAAATTTAAGTTTTACTTTAGCCTCAGCAACACGTGGTGGTTATGCCATTAAATTGTAACTTATGTGAATCGTTAGTACTTTTAACACTGCGCCATCTGTTAGAATACTTACTCAATCCAGTCAGCAGATACCGCCATCTGTTAGAATCGTTTGGGACTGACAGATAATTGTGACTGTCGAATAATAAACAATTAATGCTTAGTAGACGATAGTTTGGAAACTCTTTGTGCATCGCACAAAGAGGAGACCGAGAACGTGTAATGTGTTCTGTCTCACTCTCTTGCCATCAATAAATAATATACAATAAAATAATATTGCGGCTATAAATTGAGATGTGAGCTATGCTATCTGTTAAGTTAGATCGAACTACACACGGTGTGCAAATTTGATTGAAATCGGTCAAGTAGTTTGGGACAAACAACGTGACACGTAATTTATATATTTAAGAAGATAATAATGATGATTGAAAAAATCGAAAATAGATGTAGAAAAAAACATTGCAGCAATAATTGACGCAACAGGTATTCAATGAAGTATACAGAGTGTATTGAAGAATGTGGTCGGTGGAGCAGCGGTCTAATGCACAGGCCGTTCAAAACTCCAGCATAGCGATAGTCGGTTCGAATCCGATGTAGGTACGAGAATTTTTGTCATCTACTTTATATCGGATTCGATAGGCGGCCGCATGTCTTGTTGAAAAACAAGTGTATTGTCAGTTGTCTTGATGCCAATCTCGTCTAGTGCTGGCTTGGAGTGCACACCAACCACCCGAGGTGGTGCTGTAGGTTTTCCAGGTTTTCCTACAGCTGAAAAGTGAATACATCACCTAAAACATCAGTAAGTCGCCCTGGAGCGCCACGGCAAATAATAATAATAGCCGTCCTCTACCCGCACAGGCTATGCCTTTGGGTGTTTATGAGGGAGTATTATTATTATTATTATTATTATTATTAATATTATTTTAATCATAAGAAAGAAAAAACATGGTGGATACCCCGACAACACAGAACGGTTATTTAGCGAGTTGAAATGTACAGGGTGTATCAAAAAGTAATTATAAGGAAAAAAACATGGCGACTGCTTGTAGAATTCAGTTTAGTGGGTGTGTCAACATATACAGCAAGATAATAATAATGATGATTGAAAAAATCGAAAAATAGATATAGAAAAAAAAACATGGCAGCAATAATTGACGCAATCAGTTTTGAATGGAGTATACAGGGTCTATCAAAGAATATTCATTGGAAGAATGGATATTTAGCGAGTTGAAATGTACAGGGTGTATAAAAAAAGGATTACTGAGGAAAAAAAAAATATTTTTTTTCAGAGAGCACATGCGCACACCACCATGGTAGTCACTTTGGGAGATGTATGATGTCTGCAAGTAGTCAGATGTACATCATTCATAGTTGAATTCAACGAGGCCTCACCTCGAATTTTGAAAATGTTTGCCAATGAAAAATGGGTACAAATCTATAAGCAGGCTCAGAGCGTCAGATGAAATTTCAGTGATTTGGACCACTTATAGTACACTAGGGAAATCAGCTGTAAAGACAGCTATGAAGCTCTCTAAAATCAAGACTGGGAGGGTCATTTGCACGAAAACCAATACTGTGTGGGAGCGAATGCATATCGTATTCCAAAATATAATTTACAATTTTGCCGCACTCGCTATAAAGCATTCAGAATGGCTATGCAAACCCATTCAGTTCACAGCATCAGACACCATCAACATATCGTCGTGGTAAGAGCAATACGTTTTATGTCATATTTTGGAATGTTTTCAGGAGAAACAAAAAACAGTGTAACTTGTGCACCTAACTGAAAAAATGGATAGTGCTCAGGCCTTAAACAATAAATATACTACTGAAGAAGGCTTTTCAACTTGAACAATTCTTGTTGACCTACACCTTCTCACACTTCAAGGAAATAAAATTAAAGTACGACTTGGAATCACAATGAGCGGCTTAAACCCTTAACATAAAATGTCTACTCCTACAAACCAACTGAATAAGTTGTTAGTCAGTTATTTCTATTTCTCAAAACTTAGTTTTAAGGGATACTAAACCAATCAGAAAATGGAAGGAACACATTACTAGCATTAATGATGAAGAAACAAAATAAAATAACGAAATGTAACTAACTCTATTTCGAAATATGTGAATCATAGAAAAAGTGGTAATCTCTTGGAATAAACTGATTTAATTCCTGCAAATGTTTATGTTTGCTCGCCTCGATAGGACACGGTCCTTGGTATAAATTTGGATGTGTAATTTCAACTGGATGACGTGGACGCTTAGGAAGTGGAGCCCAGATATGAGTGAAGTCAAGTTTAAAGTTTATTAGCGTATCTGGGTGGTACTGGAATGCTACCACGTCATTTACACGTGGATCTCCAACCTCATTGCCAGGTCGTATACTTTTGTAATAATCTATGCCGAATGTTTTGTAGTCCAAATAATCGCAGTAGACGGTTGAGTACTATTAATCTTCTACTTGGGCTTCAGTTTCACGGGTCGCCAATTCTAAAATATAAGCACTCCTTCTCTTTCCAAACATTTTGATATCAGTTTCCTAGATTATATTGTAAACTGTAACAATGATTCAACATGCCGAATGTCATAGAAAATAAAAAGCAACGGTAGTATGTCAAAACTTGATATGACAAGGAATGTTATTATATTGTTAGTTACAATTAATATCTATGTACTAGCCACTAATATACGTTTATTGTACATAAACCTCTAACGTTTTCAAAAAATATCCCAGTAAACGATTCATATTTTCAAATAATGTTAGATTATGACCATATTTACAAATAAAATGTTTCTGTATTACCTCAAACTAACATGAACTAACAATTTTACTTACAATACAATAGTGATATGAATACTTACGTTAGTTAGTCCTTCTTGCTTTAAAAGTATGAAAAACACCAATAAAACAGGAGAAAACTACTTATAGCGCGCAAACATCAACACTTTCATGATATACGGCTTATTGTTGTAATCAGTGTGGCAAACTGCGTATACCTCATGTCACAACAAGTCTGATATACGACATATTACTCTAACCAAATTGCGTTAGTACGAATTTCGTCATATTGCAACAAGATGCGTTGTCGGTACATGGTTGGTTGATTGACATACAACTTATTGCGATGCATGACGTTAGAGATTTCGTTTACACAGATTCAAAAAGCCAGAAATCGATTTTTTTTGACATACGACCTCTTGCGGTTACCACGACGATATAGTGTTCGGTGTGAAGCACTTGGACAATATATATCAATGCTCCAAATTTTGTTTGTCACAACCGATTTGATCAAGTGTTATTCACTTTGAAAACGAGCAGCCAATGCTACTGTAACCTACATCTGCGTGGTGGTTGTGAGCCAATAGGATCTCGCGTACGAACCCCCAATCCCATTCAAAATCCACATATTTTTGAAGGTAATTTTTGTATAAAAAAGTGGCACTTTTTATGCAAAAAAGTGTAACTTTTTTATGAAAAAACGTTCCAATTTTCTATGCAAAAACTATCACTTTTTTTATGCAAAAACAATAACAAAAAAGTGTCACTTTTTATGCAAAAAAGTGACACTTTTATTGACATGGTGGAAAAAGCTGAGTGAAAGCTGAGTGATTCACTCAGCCACTCAGCTTTCACTGAAAATGCCTGAAATCGTACCATGACAATAAAGGTGTCACTTTTTTTCATCCAAAAATACACGTGTTCTTATGGGAAAATGGTAATTTTTTCGATCAAACAAATGACCGAAAATTGACAGGGTTGAAAAAGCTGAGTGAAAGCTGAGTGAATGCTGAGTGACTCAAAATTCACTGAAAATGCTTTACTGAAATCGTTCCACCATGTCAATTTTGGGTGTTTTTTTAATCGAAAAAAGTGCATCTTTTTTGCCTCAAAAGTGGCACTTTTTGCATCAGAAACGTAAAAATGCAGTTTTTGATGCAAAAAAGTATCGTTTATGAGCCAAAACAGTGCCTGGTTTTTGCCTTAAAAAGTGACACTTTTGTTGACATGGTGGAAAAAGCTGAGTGAAAGCTGAGTGAATGCTGAGTGACTCAAAATTCACTGAAAATGCTTTACTGAAATCGTTCCACCATGTCAATTTTGGGTGTTTTTTTAATCGAAAAAAGTGCATCTTTTTTGCCTCAAAAGTGGCACTTTTTGCATCAAAAACGTAAAAATGCAGTTTTTGATGCAAAAAAGTATCGTTTATGAGCCAAAACAGTGCCTGGTTTTTGCCTTAAAAAGTGACACTTTTGTTGACATGGTGGAAAAAGCTGAGTGAAAGCTCAGTGATTCACTCAGCCACTCACCTTTCACTGAAAATGCTTCACTCAGCTTTTACCACCATGTCAATAAAGGTGTCACTTTTTTTCATCCAAAATACATGTATTCTTATGGGAAAATGGTTATTTTTTTTATAAAAATATGACCGAAAATTGACATTGTGGAAAAAGCTTGGTGAAAGGTTAGTGAAAAATGAGTGAATGCTGAGTTTAAAAAAAAAAAAATTGTTTAAAATTGTTTTCTTCCGTTAACCAGCTGTCATCCCCCTACGAACGACAGCCCTCAGAAGTCGAAACTTGTGCGAGCTAAGGATTAACGAGGTCTTACTTTTTAACGTGCGATTCCTAGTTAATGCTGAGTGACTCAAAATTCACTGAAAACGCTTCACTGAAATCCTTCCACCATGTCAATTTTGGGTGAATTTTTTATCGAAAAATTTTCCACTTTTTTGCATTAAAAAAATAGCACATTTTTGCACCAAAACTGGAACAATGAATCAATAAAAAATGTGCTGCTTTTTTGCATAAAAAATGAGCATGTTTTTTTTCCGGAGCGCCACGGCAAATAATAATAATAGCCGTTTTCTACCCGCACAGGCTATGCCTTTGGGTACACTCAACGAGTATTTATGAGGGAGTATTATTATTATTACTATTATTATTATAATGGAACATGTACGTGGGTCTATGAGACGACGAGTAGATGCATGCATAATGAAGTTGGCCACTTTGAACAATTACTTTAATCAATTCGTTTTAGTATTAATTTGGTCTTAATTACTGTTATTATTATTAGTATTAAATTGTAATAACACCCGATTCCTATTTTAAAATGAAATTGAAGAAAAATAATTTCCCTTACTTATTAAATCAATTTTAAATTCAAACTTCTCGTCATTTCATATTACTTGCATTGATTAGTTCGAATCCCAAAAACTCGAAAATAGTTGCTCGCAGCAACCTCTACCATGAATATATTTTTTACACAAAATTATTCTAGAAATATATTTTTCTACTATAAAACGTGATACAGGTACGCACAAAAAAGTTATGACATTTCAAATGACTCAAAAGACATGTAGGTGACGCCACCCCCACGAAGGAGACAAACTAACATCAAATTTGATATTGTCATTGATAAATACCCCTAGATACCAAACTCTATTTGAATATTACAATTATTTTGGAATTTATTAACAAAAAACAAAAATAAGAATTCAACTGTGACACTCTTTATCTCAGAAACGATTAACTTTCAGACATATCTTTATACGAACTTTTCTTCTTATCTTGACGTCTCCAACATACTCCTGACTTTTCTACACGTACTCAAGAAACACCCTGTATACTTTATTGTTGGAAATCCCTAGGATGATTTTTCCCTTGAGGCTATTACAGAGAAAAACTCCGTTTTTATATTGCAGGACACGGTCGGTGAAATTTGAGTTTGAAAGTGAAATGAACCGAATTGAACTGAAAATTAAATTAAACAAATTCTATTGTTATGAAATAATTATAATATGTCTATCTAATTTTTCATTGATTGGTAATTTAATATGCAGTGGACAGTTTGTTGAATGATTCTCCGACATTATTGCATATTTTACGCTAGGATTTTGGAAAAAAAGTAAAAATTCCTTCAGTATGGAAATGAGACTAATGAGATCAAAACCCTAGAAAGCAGTCGCTGGAGTATTTCATTCGTTTTGCGGAATGAAAAGTTTGTGACGTTTTTCCACAAATTTTAAATTTTCTTTCATACACCGTGGATGGAGTATGTATGCCGTGAAACACTGAGCTCCATTTATTGTAAAATTCCATAAATTTTACTGAAGCTAACACAATTTTAGATCCATTTAGGGTAACCTACCGCCACTTCCGTAAACATTCACTGTCGGACTTACCCAAGGGTGGCTGAGGTATTGCAGCCAATGGAAGTAGCGACCCGTGGGCGTTAGCTTACCGTACACCAACGTCAAAAACACACATATTCCTTCGACACTTAACACGTACAAACTCAGACTTTACAGGGATGCGAGAATTTGAAAATCTGCCTTCAGAGCTAAGGAGGGGTCTCGGATTGGGTGTTGCGGGACTGGTAGTCGGTGAATCAATCACCCGCAGCCGCCGCTCCGCGCGGTTGGGGAAGAGCGAAAGAAGGAGAATATGCGGGAGGAAGAGAGCTCGTGATATGGATAACTGTACTACAGGGAAATCTAGACAGGGGCCGGAAAGCAACAGGCCTGATGTATAAACACGCAAAGGAGAGAGAAGCTAGACTTCGCTTTCAGTTTCATAAAATTGTAATGTTTTTTTTTTATCGTCAATAAAGACGTTTATTATTATTATTATTATTATTATTATATAGTTATCATGGCAGAATCAAATAGAAAAAAAGTAGTTAATAGTGACTGGATAGGAGACAGAAATATGGATGTGGCAATATACATTCGTAATAAAAAAATAAATGCTACAAAAAAGGGAACGGCTCAGGCTTCGTCTGGATCGAAACTAATAGTGTTATAATCTACGGGTGCTACATATCCCCAAATACGGACATAAACACATTCAATGAATTCCTGAAGGATCTTAAAAGAGACATGAAAAAACATAAAAAAGAAATACTAGTTGGGGGAGATTTTAACTCTAAATCCTACATGTGGAACTCACCGGTGGAAGACAGGAGGGGTCAAATCCTCTCTTAATGGTTATTCGAGGAAGACACTTGTACACAACGCAGGCAATGTGCCGACTTTTGAGAGAAGAGATAGCAAATCCTATATTGACTTGACTTTCAGCACCAAAAAGCTTGCCAAGTTTGTGAGCGGCTGGAAGGTTATAGAAGAATAGAGCCTAAGCTACCATCAGTATATAGTATATATGATCAACGGGAAACCGACGGGATCAAGAAATATAAAGGGATGGAGAATAGTGAAGGAAGACCTGAAGAAAGTTTCTGATGAAGTTGGAAGGTCATTCTCTATAAGAGGGGACATAGTCGACGTTGGTGTTCTGACAAACTGGTGGTCCGACGAGGTCGCAGAAAAACGGAAGCAATGCATTCAAGCAAGAAGAAAAAGAAGAAGGTCTAGAAGAATATAAGCAAAGCAGACATAACCTGAAAAAGACAATCCTAGAAGCCAAAAAGAAAGCGTGGAAAACACTGATAGAGGAAGTAGATGCGGACATATGGGGAAAGGGCTACCAAATAGTAACCAACAAGTGTAAATCACCGATAGGACTGACGGAAGAAAAACAAGTGAATTTTGCAAACACACTGTTTCCATCCCACCAGATCACAAAATGGGATAGACTACCATTAACACCAGAAGATATACCACCTTTCACAATAGATGAACTCATGAAAGCCAACGAAAAACTCAAAAAAAGGCCCCAGGTCCAGATGATCTCCCTGCGGAAGTTATCAAGGCGGTCGTTAAGGCACACCCCGAAAAATTCCTAAAGATAATAAACCTCCTATTAATAACGGGGCTATTTCCTAAAGAATGAAAGATGGCCAGATTTGTCTTAATCGAGAAAGGCAAAAATGAATCATACAGGCCCATATGTATACTAAATATCTTGGGAAAACTCCTCGAATACTTGATCAAGGAGAAACTGATGAAAGAAATAGAAAGAAGAGGTGATCTATGCGAGAATCAGTTTGGGTTCCGGAAAGGCACTGGCAAAGGTACAAAGTATAACAGATGAAGCAAATGAGAGGATAGGCAGAAAGAGATGTGCCATGATAACGCTGGATGTACAGAATGCTTTCAATTCTGCACCATGGGAAGGGATCCTGAAGGAAATCATGATTGTCAGCTACCTGGAAGAGAGGGTCCTACTAATAGGAATCAAAGCGAAAATTGATATATCGTGTGGGGTTCGGTAATGGGGCCCACATTATGGAATATTTACTACGACGTGGTACTGAATTTAACGGTCCCAAGGGGAGTTACCCTAATAGGTTACGCAGATGACCTGGCCGTACTAGCGGTGGCAAAAGATGAGGAGAGCCTGGTGAAAACATCCAATAGAGCTCTAAAGGATATAACCGGATGGATGACAGCAAACCAACTCAAGCTTGCCGCTCAGAAATAAGAGGTAGAACTGTTAGCAGCAGGAAGAAAACTGAAAAGCATCTCACTTGAATTGGAGGATACGAATATCAATAGCCAATAATTCATTAAATACTTGGGTATTTATATGGACCGAAATATGAAAATGGGAACCCATGTCAAAAAAATTACAGAAAAAGCAGGAAAAGCTATAGGTAATATATGCAGAATAATGCCGAACGTCGGAGGTCCCCGAGAAAGCAACAGAATGATAATATGCTCTGTCGCCCACGGCACATCAATATGGGAAAGAGCCGTAGAAAAAGAGATGTATAAAAATATATTACTGAATGTCCAAAGAAAAGCAGCTTTAAAAATAGCACGCGCTTACAGAACGGCATCAACCGAAGCTCTGCTGATGATTGCAAGAACCCCTCCAATAGACATGCTGGTGGAAGAGCGAATGATGGTACAAAACAGCGTACCAAGAGGGATAGCACGGTCACAAATCATGGAAAAATGGCAACAATCCTGGGAGATAGACGTAGGGAAGGCCAAATGGACAAGGCTTGTTGGATTTTTCATTGTTTTTGGTGGGTTGTGTATATATTTACAATCCCTATTAGTTTCAGTCATTTTTTGTTTAGTATCTCGGAATTAGCTAATTCCGATATATCAAGTCAGAATCACGATACATTAATCAGAAATGTACAGCTATATAGGTAGTATTTATCGGGACGCAGGTATAAATATCCAAGATCGGGACATCGCAATTTTTCAAACCGACAGATGGGCATTATTATGAAGATTTTATGGAACTTCAATCAGTTTGTTCAAACATACGCTAGTTTATAAGACAATGATTGCTATGTCATTTTCCGATAATTGAAATCTGTGTATGGACCCGATAAATGTGTACCAGTTACAACATGACTTCCAGTCATTTCACGGTGTTGTCACATCAAGTTTCGTACCAAATTATTGAGGAATGGAACTACATTGTATATTTCCATCCCCTTCACGTCCTACTGAATTGAATTCATTTGGAATCAATTGATTGGGTACAATATTACATCATTTGAAAAAATGTTTTTTCTGGAATGGATTATGTGAAATGCCTTTACGATTTAAAATTGTTCAATTGAATGTATATATTGTTATGATATTAGATGATATGAATAGTTGATAAGGAATTACAGGACAAAAATATAGTTAGACAATAAGTTTTATCAGAGAGCCCAAGCAAATACTTATTGATTCTATCACCAAGTATTATGCATTTACTAGGATACACTACCCTTATGATAAAATAAAATGAGAAAAGCTATTGAAAAAACCCAAACAACTAAGTACAACAGAACGTTTTCAAGAATGCCATTATTAAATGTATTATAGTAAAAATAATTAATTTTCAATAAAGAACAATGTATTAGGAACATGAAAAAAATTCAAAATTAGTAAAAACATTTGGAAAAATAATGATTTCAATAAAAGTAAATAAACTCTAAAAATGAAAAAGAAAACACTCAGTATGTCACATTGGTACTTATTTGACACAGGGAGAATAGTTGTCAAGGAAAAATGACGAGGAATTTGAAAGAGTCAAAATTGAGTTATGTGAGTGAAATAAGAAGATATAGAAAAGTAAAAAAAAATGTGAAAACTATAGAAATATCCACAAGAAGCAAAAATAGAACTAGCACATAAGTTTATTTGTAAATAGAATAAGGTGGATTGATTTTAAAACAGGAAAGCAGTGCGCGAAAATACAAAAAGTGAAAGAACTTCTGAAATTCACCTAGGAGAAGAAAAAAAAGAGAGGATGGGGAATCAACAAGAAGCTAGAAGGAAGCGGTTGAAAAGTTTTTTTTGAAGAAAGAAAATTAGAAATTTATGAACAAAACGTAAAAGCAAACTACAAATCTTTAGACAACAACATCAGCTCAATTCGAACCAGAAGATAGATTCAAAATTACTCACCTGGAATAACTTATGCTGTCAAAATCCTCCTAGACAGTAGATGCAGTTTGGAATGGTCAATAGCAGCAAATATAAAGTATAAATAGAACCCCGAAAAGAACAACATGGCCAATATAACTTCCTAGTGCACAAAAACTTCAATCTCCACAATTCCGGACTATATCCCTTCATCACAAACAATTCCATTCCCTATAGTGTATGCAGCCAAAACACCGAGTTGTGAAAGGTTATGCTCAGATCGAGGAAGTAATCAGAAACATATTTAAACAGGCCATGGCTATTAGCACGGAATCGTCACCAAAGCCTGAATTTTGACGAAATTGTAAATATCGCCCAAGTGTTGAACACAAAATTAAGAATAAGTTAGCTAAAGGTAGGCATAGATAATCTAAGATTTGCCGATTGAGAGAGTTTCATAGTTATTCACATTTCCCTTGAGAAAGTTGTTTTAATAAAGAAAAATTAGATTTGATTTTGATTGATACATTTATTTATGAAAAGAATTCATATTTCGCTTATTTCATATAATTCAAAAATATTCCTTTTTCTTGAATTCTACCCTGAGATTAGGAGATTTCCATGTGGCGTACCGATTTGAAGCAGATAAGGACCTAAAAAAGAACAAAGGTAAAATATACAATTAAAAAGTAAGTGTCTAGCAAGGGCAATCTGAGAAAATACTGTTTTGAATACTATAATTTGTCTACGGAAGTTATTATCAGAAGTCAGATGTCTGAAACAAACAAATCTCAATCCTACTATAATAATAATAATACAGTTTATTATAAAAACTAACACCTATCATTATTATTCATCATCATTATCATCATTATTATAATTCATAACAATATACGTTGAATACGAATTAGTTTAAAGTTTCAATACAAACTCGTCCTTTTTATTCATCTGTATTCAATAATATTTTCATGAAATTCATCACTTACATATTACATCTTTTCAGAATTACGCAGTTTCATTATCGTATTGTAAATAAAATGTTCCATTTTGAATGAATTTGGTTGGTGTTTCATTGCCTAAAAATGAGTGGAGAAACCATATCCCTATGGTTCCAAGTCACGACGTTTTTATTGTTGGGTATCTATCTACAATCGTTTTCAAGTGATTCACACAAAGGAAATTGAGGCAAATATCTGTCAGATAACAACTATTTATCCCAACGAACATTGAATTATAACTGACATATATTCAAATGCCTGTTGATTCCCCGATGTGGTAATGACATATATAACTTAGGAAGTTAGAGAATTAATGGTCATTCATGGAGATATATTAATGGTCAATAGGAATATATTGGCTGCCTCAGGTATACAGAAAAATGTGCCCTTCTTGTATTTTCGGAAAGTGGCTCTGAAGCTTGGATTTGAATGAAATTATTTGGATTTTCATTGGTTAAAAATGAGAAGAGAACCCTTATCTCTGTGATTCCAAGACTCAATATTTCGATTGTTGGGTATCTACAATTGATTTCAAGTGATTGTTGTGAAGTACCCTTCACACCCTCTAGAGGTGCTACTGATTTTATTATTATTTGAATTACATTCTCATGATTTCTTCTATTCTTCGCTGAGGCTCTCCTTGTTCGGAAGTAACTTTGCTGACTTATAAGATAGAGATTACTCCTATAATCGAGGTTTATTGATCGTTGTTCATTATTGATTCATTACTTTATCGTTAACCTAGCACTAGGCACTGCTGATGGAATAAATATATTTGGAACCTGCATGTGCTTTCCTCGAAAGTCCAACCCCAACTACAACATGATTCCCACAATGCGGATATTGAGGCGAATATTTGACAGACAACATCTACTCAGGATAAGCCAATGCATGAGGTCTTCATTACAAACATTAAAGACCTTCGTTTATCCAAAAATTCCAACTTTGACTTCCTCAGATCAAGTGGGATAACCCTTACGCTTCGTGCGCTCACAATTGTACGGGCATTACTCATATATGCTAAAAGGGTCAAAATAACATTCGACTCGGTTGAAAATCAGCAGCTATGATTGTACTTGTTCCAGTTACAACGCCTAAGCCGCATTTGGCGCGATTTTCCCAGTCAGATGGTGTCAACATAATTTTTACGTGGGTGTTGCAGTCATTTTCAGCAGAAAAATGTTTTCTAGAAGTAAGTATATTAATTACATTAACTACATATGATATTTTAAATGACTATTTCAGTGAACTGAAAGATAAAAGCATGGTTCAATATTTTTTTTATCAGTGACTGGATGAATTTGTCTTTTTGGGGTTAGATTTTTGGACATATTTGTATGCCATCACAATTGTGTACCCCAGGAGTGTACTTCTACAATAGTCGTTTATCGTTTTCAATTCAAACATTTGAGTGTATATGAAAAGAACGCTGAATCTCATGGTTTATTTCTGTTTTTTCAGATAAAATTCGAAAAATCGACATTGCCAAATTAGAAAACGATACCGAAAAAATTTATGATTTTTTGGATGAGATAGGATCTGATCTAGAAATCGATTCAGATGGAGATGGAGAGTGGGAAGCAACTGAACATGAACAAACTGTACGGGCTGAAGCCAGGTCCATACCAAAAGTTCTTGTTCGAGATTTGGAAACATTGCTTGGATTTGAATGAAATTATTTGGATTTTCATTGGTTAAAAATGAGAAGAGAACCCTTATCTCTGTGATTCCAAGACTCAACATTTCGATTGTTGGGTATCTACAATTGATTTCAAGTGATTGTTGTGAAGTACCCTTCACACCCTCTAGAGGTGCTACTGATTTTATTATTATTTGAATTACATTCTCATGATTTCTTCTATTCTTCGCTGAGGCTCTCCTTGTTCGGAAGTAACTTTGCTGACTTATAAGATAGAGATTACTCCTATAATCGAGGTTTATTGATCGTTGTTCATTATTGATTCATTACTTTATCGTTAACCTAGCACTAGGCACTGCTGATGGATTAAATATATTTGGAACCTGCGTGTGCTTTCCTCGAAAGTCCAACCCCAACTACAACATGATTCCCACAATGCGGATATTGAGGCGAATATTTGACAGACAACATCTACTCAGGATAAGCCAATGCATGAGGTCTTCATTACAAACATTAAAGACCTTCGTTTATCCAAAAATTCCAACTTTGACTTCCTCAGATCAAGTGGGATAACCCTTACGCTTCGTGCGCTCACAATTGTACGGGCATTACTCATATATGCTAAAAGGGTCAAAATAACATTCGACTCGGTTGAAAATCAGCAGCTATGATTGTACTCGTTCCAGTTACAACGCCTAAGCCGCATTTGGCGCGATTTTCCCAGTCAGATGGTGTCAACATAATTTTTACGTGGGTGTTGCAGTCATTTTCAGCAGAAAAATGTTTTCTAGAAGTAAGTATATTAATTACATTAACTACATATGATATTTTAAATGACTATTTCAGTGAACTGAAAGATAAAAGCATGGTTCAATATTTTTTTATCAGTGACTGGATGAATTTGTCTTTTTGGGGTTAGATTTTTGGACATATTTGTATGCCATCACAATTGTGTACCCCAGGAGTGTACTTCTACAATAGTCGTTTATCGTTTTCAATTCAAACATTTGAGTGTATATGAAAAGAACGCTGAATCTCATGGTTTATTTCTGTTTTTTCAGATAAAATTCGAAAAATCGACATTGCCAAATTAGAAAACGATACCGAAAAAATTTATGATTTTTTGGATGAGATAGGATCTGATCTAGAAATCGATTCAGATGGAGATGGAGAGTGGGAAGCAACTGAACATGAACAAACTGTACGGGCAGAAGAAATGGATGTGGAACAGGAGGAAGAATACGATGATGAGGATCAATAATACGATGATGAAGATAATATTCCTCTGAGCCATTTTTTGACTTGGCAAAAATCCCAATTCCTTTCAAAATCATTTCCAAATGAAACAATAGAAGAAGATTACACTGTAAACATTTTATCGCCCATGGGGTATTTGGACAAATTTCTAAAGCGTGGTGAATGTGAAGAAAAAATCTGTGTAACGAAATGGAAATATAATAAGGCTGTTCTAATGGCTTCAACTGCTTTTGGCGTCGGAATAGTGCTTCAGGTGCAGATATGGGATGGAAAGTTGAAAGAACATGTCAATGTTTCCTGTCCTACAGTAGTATGCGCGTACAATAAAAAAATGGGAGGAGTTGATTTGTGTACTCGAATGATAGAATATTATCGCAGATTTTTCAAAACACGCAAATGGACACTGAAAACCATATTGCATTTATTTGATCTTTCTATAGTCAATAGCTGGATGGAATACAGGACAAATTGCAAAAGCAAGCGAAAAAATGCAAAGAAGGTGACGGACCTTCTTACTTTCAGGTTGAATATTGCTGAATATTTGTTGTGTGGAACAAGAAAGCGGTCAGCGGCGGAAAATATGGATGAAAATTCCCAGGAGCAAACTGCGTTGATGGCAAATAAACCAGCTCCTATGGCAACAAATGATAAACGGTTCGATGGTTTCGACCACTGCCTATCAACGACTCTCTGAAAGCACCTAGGACATGTTGACTAGAGAGTTGTGATAGCCGCTTAAGGATGCGATGTCAAAAGTGCAATGTATACCTATGTCTTAACAATAAACAGAATTGTTTTTTAATTGTCCATCAAAACTCCAAATAAATAAAAAAAATTCCATTTTAATTTTTTTTACAACGTTGAATATGTATTTCACTCCCAGGAAACACAATTGTGAGGGTCCTGAAAATCCCATTAATAGATCCTGAAAAATTCTGAAAAAAAATTAGAAAGTTTCTAATGCCACTTTGAGCTACACCTGGTAGATACCGTTCAATTATTTCTTTTTACATTCTCTCGGGAGTGTAAGGGATAAAGTTGGAAAACAAGCGATTCATAGTGGCGTTCCAGCACCAAGATCTACAGTACCCTCGTAATTTGTTTGGAGGTACCGAATACTAGATGCAGTGTCGTGGCTAAGACCATAATGTGTATTCGCAGTAACCTATCAGCTTGTCCAGCTTAGGTGGTCTCAGGTATACCGCGGCATCCCGAGTGTTTTACTACTACACAAAAAGTGATTCCAACACCCTTAAGGACTGATGCAGATCCTTTTCTCCCGGGGCAAACAGTTTGAAGTCATTTATGTAAAATTAGTTGGTGACCTTATGTCTCCAGTTGCTGGAGATGCCGCAGTTTTCCTAAATGCAACGAACAATAGCGAAAGCAATATGAAGAAGAGAATAGAGCTGAGGTAGTTTTCCTAAACACACCCTTCTAAAGATTACCTGACCTATTTGAAATCTGACTCGACCAGATCATATGAATTAATGTTCATTTATAGACACATTCAGCCCTATGCTGTATCACTTCCGTTAAAAATAACGTCAACGTTATTCGCCATTTCCGTTATTTTGCTATGATTGGTATATCGCACCTTCTACAACTCTTAGCCACAACAAAATTCATTAGTGAGTCGCAGTTAGATGCTCACTTATCTAGTCATATGGGATTCCCTACCCTGTATCATTATTCTTTTATTAGAAATGTATCATAATCAATATAACAATCATAATTCCTATTTTCATTTTTAATCATTTCTTAGCGGCATCAACTATGTGGTGCTAAGTCGCACGAACGATTTTATTGTTGACATCATCTTTATTATTGATGATATTGTTATTATCATTTCATTGGATGACAAACCTAACTTCCTCTGCGTGAACGTAATTGCGTTTTCTTCGTTGACTATTCCCGATGCCAGGAATAATCCAAATATCGCAAGAAGAACAGGTGAAAACAGTGATTCCAAATGGAGTCCAGTTAGGATTCGGTTTACTTTTCAAAAATTTAGTACTGATCATGAGTCGTACTATTGAACCAATCATCTTATTAGAATCAAATTTCATTTTCAAATAAATGATAACTATTATCGGAACCGCATTTTGAAGTAATAGAACTGTAACTAGCTTGGCATATAAAATCAAAAGTATATCGAGTTATATGATATTATAGGTTCTGTGTTCATTCAATACGATGAGCACCTTCCTTGAAATGTTGGAATAGGCCAGATTCAGGGTTGAACTCACATCATGTTAACAAGCGATAAAATGCATTCTAAATCACCGTAGAATGAATCTGGCAACGCCGAAAGTCTTCACTACAGAGGGCGGAGAAAAATATACACTTGTGTAGTATTGACTATTTGTCGAGAATGTCTTAAAAGTAGTTTTTTCTCTGGAAGTAACAAATGCTGATTTTTTTTGTAATGAAAGATAGGTTCAAAATTACGTGATTTCATGCTACAAAAATTGGTATCATACCAAATCATTTCAGGCGGAAAAAAATTCTTCAACTTGTCGGGTCATGTGTATGTCCCAATAAATATCTGCTTCCAAACACTCCACTACATGAAAAAATCAACATTTAGTCGAAGGTTCCTTTAAGAGTTTCTTCGTTTTTGAATCTGTCAAACGCAGAAGCTCATATCAACCATTGTATGAGGTGCAAATCAACAACCTTTCTGGCTAATAGAGGTGCTGATCTTAGAACAATTGAACATGTTGGATGGAGCAGCTCAGGTGTAGCAGAAAGTTTTATCGAGGATTTTATATCTTTTGAGCTTAATACAGCAAGACAGATACTAACAAGATGAGACATCCACTGATCCTAGAGATTTATGAAAATCTTCAACAGGCACTATGCGTTCTGAAACCGATGACAACTACAAGCTTGTTAATAAAGAAAACGAAGTAGAATATGATAAAACAAACAAAGAAATGTCTATTTATAATAATAATATTATAACACTCGTTGAGTGTACCCAAAGGCATACCCTGTGCGGGTAAGGGACGACTATTATTCTAATTCGCCGTGGCGTTCCTGGACTACTGACTGATGTTTTGGGTAATGTATTCACTTTTCAGCTGTAGGAAAACCCGGAAAACCTACAGCACCACCTCGGGTGGTCGGTGTGCACTCCAAGTTAGCACTAGACGAGATTGGCATCTAAACAACTCACACTTGCTTTTTCAACAAGGCATGCGGTCGCCTATCGATCCGATATAAAGTAGTTGAGAAAAATTCTCGTGAACCTACATCAGGTTCGAACCGACTATCGCTATTGTAACGATTTCGAGACCAGCCCTGATCTTATTAATTATGCACCCTCGTTCAACTACAGCTGCATATCTGCCGGCGTACGCATCGCCGAGAACAAGCTGGAATAATCGATTGTTCGATACTATTCGAAGAGCCATCTAGACGAAATGTTCTATACTCCTGAATATTCGAGAGCCGTCAATGGAAACTGCTTGGGAGTATATAAGCGGGACAGGCAGAATGGAGAGTTAGTTACAGTTCCAGAGTTCGCTGATAGATAGCCATAGTAGAAATAAATTGAAATTGTAAATGTTTTAGTGAATAATCGTTGTAAATAGTGTTATAAATAAATTAGGAAAATTAGTTAGTGCAGTTTTACTACACTATGCTGGAGTTTCGAACGGCCTGTGCCTTAGACCGCTAAGCCACCGACAACCATTATAAATATTAATGTTGATATCAGTAACAAATAAGTAAAATGTGATTGTTTCAAGATTGTATTTTAGATTATTGCACAAGTGGATGAAGTAGCATAGTTCATACGATTCATATGTGTGGGTAAAACTTCAATTTCATGGCGATTGTGGATAAATTCTTCAAAATTTCTGTTTTGTAAGTCATATTTGTCTATATCCAGAATCATGTGGCATAACTCGTTTGGATTTTGAATGATATTTTTTTTAATTTGAAGTAAAGACGATTCTAGTATAACTGAAATTTACAAACATTTTGGGTATTTCAACTGAAAAAATTATTGAATTTTCAGAACATTAGACCTATTACTTTTCCATATACATGCGGAATCAGTTCGTCTCCGTCGTGAAGATTGTTCTGTAATTTGAACTAATTCCCATTTTTTTCTTGATTATCATTCACTGTTATCTGAACAATTAGCTTCTCTCATAAATTATGTTTTTTGTGTTGTCACGAGAGCCAATGTTCTGAATCTTAATTTATAAATCAACTGAAAATGTTTCACACTGTATTGAAAGTACTTAAAATATGAATATAATATACATCCCAAAAATTGACCCTCATAAGAAACCTTTTATTTACAATTCCGGTTCAGCTAGCAAATCATCATATTCCGGTTTCTACCCTCGCTTACTTGATTCTTTGAAACTCAAACCGAGCTTGAAGGAAAACTTTGTAAATTTCCAATTCTAAATAACTTTCCGAGTATAGCTCTCGGTATTGTTTGTTTCTGACAAATCTACCGTAAAACCTATTCGCACATTTCGAATGATATTCTGAACAATAGTTATATTGCAAAAGTTGCTGGGACTTGAACGAGATTTCAAAACTTATTTAATGAGTGTTTGGTAATAACTAGGAGTAAGTAATAGAAATAAAAAAAGGAATTCAAATAACATTGAAATCATCTTCTGTTGTGCACTTATTCATTAGTAATTAATTCATAATTAATTTTATTATTATTCAATCTATTATAAGCTTCCAGTTAACTTCCTGTGTTATTAAGTGGGAATAGATGATAGGTACTATGCGGACAAATATTGTAACTTCAATAACTATGCATCAGGGAATGGGGAGTCAAATCCCTTTATTTCTCGAAAATAGTTGCAAAATTGCCTAAAAATTCGAAATTTTTTTGCGGTTTTTGACGTCAGGAGTTAAGGCACCAAAATTGTTGGTAAAGGGACTCGGTCCCCCTTTTATCGATGAGAAACTGCAAAAACTGGTGGAATAAAAATCGGAAAAACATAATAATAGACTAAATCGTGAAACCATCAAATAATTAAATTTCAGAAAGCGCATGAATTCGAAAAAAAAATTCCCGTTTTTCATGTGGAAAAACTGCCAGTCAAAGGGCTATGACTCCACACTATTTGAAAATTTGCAAAACTAGCGAGAATAAAATCGAAAACGTCTGAGAAAATTGTCAAAAACATCGGACAGTCTTAAAGGCTAGATATAGAGCACGAAAGAAATGGAAAATGCTGCAAAAACTAACGAAAATTGAACTGAAAGATTCCATTAAAATGACTGACGGCATCGGATCCTCAAGTAATGAAATTTCCAAAAGTATTATTAGAGGAGATACATTGATAGAAACTTTTCGAAATGAGGTGAGGAATCTGCGTAAGGAGTTTGTCGGTCTTATTCTGACTCACCCTGTATAACTTATTTATTTTAGTTTTTGGACTTCAATTTCCTACAATAATTTATGGTAAATGAGTATTTTGAAGTGATTTGGTGAAAATTGAGTAATACATTTTTAAAAAAATCTGTGGGATCCAATGGGTTTTAATTGACCTGTTCCGTCTTCACTTTTCTCTTTGTTTTCTTTTGTCTGAATTTGTTAATATTTTTTATTATTAGTATTACTATTTTTATATTTTTGCGCGATATTGCTGTGCATTCCTTTTTGTTGTTCCGGAACTTATGGAAAGCCCCTCGTACGCGCGAAAGGTGCAACCGAAAAAAAGGCCTTATCGGCTATGAGAGGCAGAAGTCCAATCTCGAGAAAGCATGAGATGTGTTTGTGATAGCGCTCAACAACTCTCTAGAAAAACTCTCCACTATTCAGCACCACAAGGTAAGGAAATCACAGCTCGTATTTCATGTTTTTCTCTTATTTTTTTCTACAATTGATCATTGAATATATTTGTTGAATTAATTTCGAAAACTTTTGACTAGAACCGAACAATTTTCAAACTCCTAAATCTACAGAACATTCCGCTTTTTATCGAAAACTCAACAGGACCTGTTCGATCTTTTGTCATCATGGTATTGTATTAATTAATTTTTTCTACAACCGCTCACCAAAGTATCCTATGATGCATTCAGTTCTCAACGCAAAGTTGACTATTCTGGAGGAATGCCATTTCCATTTCCGCTCAATAGCTGAAATATTGAAAAGACGCTCGATCTCTTGTTGAAAATTGAAAAACTTTTTGCATAATGACGGTGAACTCATACCATTCAGAACAACCGCGCAAGTGCTACAACACTAGCGTGGTGAGATGAGGAGATGAAGCATATCAACTGGATGACCTCTCGAAGCGTTTCGAACCCGTCCCATCCATATTGAAGGGTCCTAATTGGGCAGTGATGGATCCTCAGAAGGCGAAACTGTTCGGTGCGCACTTTGCCAGCGTTCACAGAAAGGCACAAAACACACACACATAGAAAGGACTCTCTATAGGACTGCCCCCGACATAAATTCGAGGCAACCAGCATTGCTGTGCTCACCGGGCAGATGGCGCACGTGAATAGATTTCCTGTCGTTCAAGCAACCTTATGTACACTGTTGGTACACATGGCACAGGTGACAGGTGACCACAGATTGCAACCGGACAATGTGTGTATTCTATGCAGTTGGCAGCCTATTTGATGAGAAGTTTTTAATTAGTGTAAATGAAAATAGGTTATATATTCTTCAAATTATTTGCAAATGTTCTATTAAGCTTTTGCTGTCGCCTGTGTGGGTACTTGTGCCATTGTGGGTGATTTCCGTTTGTGTTTGCCTATAATTTTCAGTATTTCTTTAAGTTGTTATTATGGAAACCAATCAATGTGTTAAGAAATGTTGTGATCCCAATTGTGAAGATATTCACAGCAAGCGCCACAGATTTCCAAAATCGGATGAGAATCTATTTGAGATATGGATTGAGCAAGTGAAAAATCCAGTGATTGTGGAGAAATCATTGGAACAGATCCATAAAACGTATGTTGAGTGTGATACTCACTTTACCAATGATTTCAAACTATTCTCCAAACGAGGATTGATTGCAAAAGCATACCCAACGTTACTTTTGCCAGGTCAGTTAAGCTGAATTCAATATGTTTTCATGGGTTACCTGCAACCTATGCACATACATCATGAAATTGCCTTTTAAAGTATAAAAAATAAATTAACTAGCCCCTAACTTCTCACTTTGTCTTGTTATATGAAAATATAATTTGTAAATGCAGTGACTTATATCTTGTTGAACTAATGGTTGGTTGGAGATTATGCATCATGTATTTTTCAGAATCTTCCAGAGCTGTCTCTGAAGAAAATGTCATTCCCCTAAAGAGAACAAAAAATGCTGCAGTGGACGGTAAGACCAATTTACCTGAATTATTTTTATATCACCATATTATTGAATATATAAATATATAGGGTCCTGCAACTGTACTTCGGTGGTTCATAGCTTCTAAACTGCACAACTTGAAAATTTCTTTCGAATGCAAGCATGTTTCCTTCTTGAGAGAGTATCTTTGGAAAATATTCTAAAAGTATACAAGGTTACCCAGAAAAGTGCACCAAACCAAAAATATGTTTTTTGTAATGGAACACCCCATATTTAGTGACATGGTTAAATAGAGTTTACTTTGGCCATTCAAAAATTATTGGGTCATGTATGTTCATTAACGTTATTTCAGGAGATAAATCGATATTTCTTCAAAAAACATAAGTTATTCAACACTCTCTAACTACAAGTGGAATAATTATTCTAAAAACTTATGGGAGGCGAAATGAATCTCATATGGTCTAGTTTCTGTAACATGACACACAGTGTGTACTGGATAGATCGAAACGCAAAAACCAAGTGTGATATATCATTCGAAAGGATATGTCCTTTCCAAGACTGAAATTGAATGTACTTCCGAATATACTCTTAAGAAGGAGACATGAAGTTGTGCCGTTTTGCAGCTACGGACCACCAGAGCGCAGTTGCAGGACCCTGTTCTATAATGGATTCCATTGTCTCTAATGGGATTTTAATAAATCACTAGGCCGTAATATAATGTTGTAGGTATAAGACATTTTAAAACAATTTCGGCGTCGACTTTTTTGTTCCATTTCTTCTTTTCTTGCGTGTATTTAATACTGATTAAAGTTTAGTTTTAGGCACTTACTTTGTCAACAAGATTTTGGATCTTTGCACAAAAAGCATATTCTCTCAGTTCAGTTCCTCCTCAAAATACCTTTTTGTAATAAACATAAATATATAAAAATATATATATATCATTGCAGATGTACAAGCTGAAATATTTTTGAGGCAACCATGTTCAATGATGAATCCATCAACATTTGGAACTATGAATATTGTGGAATTGCCTAAGACGCCACCAATGACGTATGATGTTGATCGCTACCAACGTGCTGATGAGTTGGTAACAATGAAACAGCGCTGTCCACGGATCGTGAGCTCTCGGAATTGAAACGAAAATACTCTATTCACTTTAGATTGTGCTTGCGTTCCTCATAACGCACAAGAAACTTGATTGAGTCTTGGGTTGACCAGAACAAATAAACATTTGTCTGCCTGTCAAAGTTGTAGGTAAACGTCTACCTTTGGATTCCATGACTCGTGTCGAATTAAGTTTCAAACTAGTGACTGTAGATGTCACAAGTTCCTTTTCATATATATATATATATATATATGTATATTTATATAGTAGGGATGTATTCTCGACCAAACTTTACAAAATCAGCTGGGGACTTCTCGGGTTTGCGGTCTGTTTACCAATAAAACTCATTCGTTCTATATCTCAATATTTCGCTAATCTTTATTAGCTTCTTCAGGAGAGAAAAGCTGCAAAAACATGTTAGGAATTTTGAAAAATCAAACCAAAAATTATACAACTGTTCCACTTACAATCATAGAGTCGGTAATCCTATTGTGTTCATTAGTGTTCTGGGGAGCTGCGAAATATTCAACACCAACTAGGTAATATCCATTACTACCCATGGGTTCACCAATCAGCCCCATCTTAGCACAAATAGTCCTAGACCACCTTTTGGATACCGTTATTCCAAAATTACCTTTCAAACTTCCATTTCTATTCAAATACGTTGACGATATTATTTGTGCAGTGCCGTCCGACAGTGTAGGAATAACATTAGACACGTTCAATTCTTTCAACAGCCACTTGCAATTCACAGTTGAACAGGAAAAAGAGAACAGCGTCCCTTTCTTAGATACCAGATTAATAAGAACTGATGACAGTCAGATAATTTTGGACTGCTACCAAAAAAAAAATGCATCCGGTAGGTTCATCAATTTCTCATCTAATCACCCCAAAAACAAAAAGTATAACACCGTCATTGCCATGAAAAACAGAATCACTCACATTTGCCATGAAACTCTTTTACAACAGAATCTAAACAAACTCTTTGATATCTTCACTATGAACGGTTACCCCAGGCACATCTTAAAAAAACTAATTTACAACTCTAAGTCCCACTGAAGAATGCAACATACAGTTTAAGTACAAATCAATTCCTTTTGTTGACAAATTATCCTACCAAATTACTAATATTTTCAAGGAGTTCCCAAAGATTAAAATAGCTAAATATAATAACACAAAAATTGCAAGTATTTTTCAAAAGTCAAGGATAGGACTCCAACTTCGCTTAACAGCAACGTAATGTACGAAATTCCGTGTGGTGCATGTGATCAGTGTTAGGTGGGTCAGACTTCGCAATGGCTGAAACAAAGAATAGCTTTACACAAGAGCGATGTCCGGTTAGACAAAAACTCGTGTGCAGCTGTTGATCACTCACAAAAAACCGGCCACCAATTTGACTACTCTAATGTCAAAATCCTGGAAAAAAAAAGAAAAAAAATTAATAATCAAAAAACTAGACTCTTCCTTGAGATGTACCATATAAGCAAAAAACCCAACACAGTAAATTACAAGACCGACACGAATCAGTTAAACAACATATACAGTAACATTTTAAACACAATTTAATTTTTGTTATTGGTAAACATGTGGTGTACCTATGATAGTTTCTAAGAATTTTATTTTTTTTATATATATTTACTTTTTTTTTTGTCATTGTTACCTACTGGTCATTAGATTTTTGGTTACCTGCGTGATATATAAGCCGGTGCCCCAGAGCTAAAGTTTCAGTTAGTAATGGATATTACCTAGTTGGTGTTGATGAATATTTCGCAGCTCCCCAGAACACTAATGAACACAATAGGATCAGGTCACAAAATAGACTTCAAAAACACAAAAACAATTTCCACCGAGAAAACTCTGCAAACCAGAATCATCCGAGAAGCCCTTGAGATAGAGAAGCGCCCCAATTGCCTCAACACTCGCAACGACAGACGTAGACTTCCCAATACCTGGAAGCCTCTCATTGCACGCATCAACTCATTTCCCACCAACCCAGTTCCCGCACACAGCTCACTTAGCGCCAACCAAGTTCCCGCACACAGCTCATCTAGCGCCAACTCAGTTCCTGCCCATAGTTCACCTCGCGCCAATACATTGCACACGGCCATTACAGCCACGACCACTATAAATACAGTTACTCAACCCACAATTCCTCAGTTCTCTCGAAGGAGTAGGCAGATTGCGACCTTAGAGAGAACCAGTGACGAGACATGGGGAGTAGGCTGATTGAGACCCCGACGTCAAGTCACAAAAACCTAACGTTATTATACCTGAGGAGTAGGCAGATTGAGACCTCAGCGTAGAAATACGTTTCAACCATTTATTAATTTTCTTTCTTTTTCAGTTCTTGAAAATGGCTCCAAAATCGGAGCCGAAACGTCGAATTTCAACAAATTCTAGACACGGTTCAACCCGAACTTTTAGTTTTCAAATATCTGATCGCGGAAACGTATCTGAACATATATATATATATATATATATAGTCTTTGCTGACTAGTTAGGATGCAAAAGGGGGAGATTTTTTGGGTAAAAGCAGCAAGCAAAACGTGTACTCTTTTAACACTATAATTCCGATATTTCAACAGTGGTTACTGTCATCTTCAGGGAGGCTACAATTAATAAGCAGGATTGTAAACTAAATGGAGTGAAGCCCAATAAAAGCTATACTTACTGTGTTATTGAGGTTGAATGCTAATGATGTAATAAATGAGATATAAACAATATCGAGTGAACAACATGACGTTGATGATGAAGTAACAAGTTGAAAACAATTAAAATTTTAGTCAAAGATTTAAAAACATTTTAAAATTATATGAAATCAAAAAAAAATAAAAAATTCATATAATTTTATATTGTTTATATCTCATTTATTACATCATTAGCATTCAACCTCAATAACACAGTAAGTATAGCTTTTATTGGGCTTCACTCCATTTAGTTTACAATCCTGCTTATTAATTGTAGCCTCCCTGAAGATGACAGTAACCACTGTCGAACTTTTAACTAAACAACAATTTACTTATGAAAACACAATTGTTCCTCGAAATACTCTAATATACCTAACTATTATATAAGGTTACAGAAAGCAATTTCAAAATAGTTTTATATTACTTTCACAATGGAGTAAGGATGATCAGAATATAAAAAACAACTTTAAAATAATTAAATTTCATAATATGAATTGTTTCATAAGTTGGTTCTAGATATTTTTAAGAAATGGTTTGATGACAGTTTTATAATATATTTAATAATTTTTTCATATAAACGTTTCGAAGAAAAAATTATTGAATATTTTAGTTGTCGTCAACAGAACAGTATTTCTCTACGATCATCACAGAATTTGCTAATTCTGAAATGAAATTTGATTACAGTATGCTGGAATTCTCTCTCTTGAGATTGAAGAAATATTCTGCAACACCTCTGCCCCCATGCTATTCAAATGTATTTACATTCTCTCTCTTGTAATAGAATAATATTCTCACACTGGTTAGCAATAATAACATTAGCCTAGACGCAATTGATTGTAACCGTAGTGGCAAATTTCAGTACTGTCAAAAAATTATTTCTGTCACGTTATCATTCGAAAATATAAAAAGTATCATGAATTTATCCAGTGATTCAGAATCAGAGTGTGAAAATACACCACCCGAAATTACAAAGAGTACAAATAATATTGTCGCGACTAGGGCGTTAGGGAAGCTATAAGCCCTATCGCTTGGGACGTCAGTCAGAAGTTTTATATAAAAAGACGTATATTAAATAAGTAAACACAGCAGTCTTACCAGCTAAGAAAATATTCACATAAAGGGCACTTTAATCAGCTCAAAATATCTGATAACTGGTGTACAAAGGTTCCTACTACTGGAGGGCATATCTCTTGGAAGGGCTTTTCCCACTCACGAGGGAACTCACGAGGTAACCCCGTCTACGCGTCACGACCGACACCCCCGTTTCCCTCACACCGATGATATTTTATCATTTTATTATTTGTCAGCAATTTAAATAGGTATCTTAAAACACGTCCCCGTTTCGCAGTTGTTCTAATGACCTACTTTTATAGCTTTTTATTTATGATCTGATGTTTCGTTTTATTGATATGAGATTAAACAATTTGTTTTGTAATATGCATTTTGAGTGAGATCAATCTAATATCCAAATAACTGAATTTTTGAAATTATGACTTTCTTACATATGCCCCCTCTCCGAGAAAACTGTCCCCCAGCTTCAAAGTGAATGCATACAATTCAAATCCCTATCCTAATAATCTTATATCTGTTGCTCTTTAACTATTATATTTCACAAATCTAGAGTCCCTTGGTACACACATTCTAGTCGTCTTCGGTCCTGGTTTCGTCTGTTGCTGAATACGGATGCATGGGACCCTTAGAGCGGTGCTCCCGGGAGCATAGATTATGGTAACTGGTCACGGAGACGAGTGGCAGCTTGACTGATGCGAACGCTGCCTTGCGTTCTTTTGTCTGCTTGCGTTCATACTTCCTAGCGGCATGCTCTGGACGGCGTTTCGTCCCATGGTTTCGTCAGTGGGCAGCACTAGGTCGGTAAATGAGTGTATTCCAATTCACTTGACCTTGGCTGGTAAATCAGTTATCTAACAACCTGGTAGCAAGGAGAGAGTATTGTTCGTTTGTAATACCAAGTGCACAGGGTTTCTTCATCACACAATACGGCTGTGGTATGTGCTCTAGCTGATTTCAGTGTTTTATGAATGGTAACTTTCAGTGAAATTTGGGCGGTTGGGTGACTCCCAGTTGCTCAGATCATTATGTTGAACTCTGTATAAAATTCCTGTGACAGCACAAATTCCCTCTTTCATACAATATACGGAAAAACAGAAAGCTATGATTAGACCTAGGTAGGTCCACACACCCAAAATCATTTTGAATACTATGGCAAATATTCCCGATAATGGCACATAACTTCTTGATTTTCAATACTTTTTCACAAATAAATGTCATCAATAATAATAGAACTCGAAACATATCTAAGATGAAGAAAAAAATTATCCCTTATTAATCTAGAATTCTTTGGCTCGATTCTACCACACTATTAGGGTAGTTATAGCGTTTGTCCCTATATAACTCAATGAAAAAAACCTGTATTGGGTTAATTAGGAAGAATTATCCTCCAAGACGAGCATGGCGCCTCCACCATATGTTGCGACTTGGGCATTAGGGAAGCTATGAGCCCTATCGCTTGGGACGTAGTAAGAAAAAAAAAGATAATAGAGAAGATGCTCTTCCTACTCAGGGAGTACGCTCCTCAATGGAACAGTCTGAAGTTTTATATAAAAAAGACGTATATTAAATCAGTAAACACAGCAGTCTTACCAGCTAAGAAAATATTCACATAAAGGGCACTTCAATCAGCTCAAAATATCTGATAATTGGTGTACAAAGGTTCCTACAAAAAAACACTACTACTGGAGGGCATATCTCTTGGAAGGGCTTTTCCACTCACGAGGTAACCCCGTCACCTTGTGTTATTATTTGTCAGCAATTTAAGTAGATATCTTAAAACACGTCCCCGTTCCGCGGTTGTTCTAATGATGGGCCGCGGTGGTGTGCGATGGGCCGCGGTGGTGTGCGGGTTGAGTCCTCGCCTCATAAGCCAGAGAGCGTGAGTTCGAATCTCAGCATTGCCACCGGTCTCGTGCATGGCATCACACGTATTAAAAGGTAAGGGCTACGTCTTCCCCCAGCTCGCACAAGTCTCTGACTTTTGAGGGTTGCACGTAGGGGTGCAACCGGTTGACGGATATAACAATTTTAACAATTTTAACAATTTTTTAACCTACTTTTATAGCTAATTGTTTATGACCCACTGTTTTGTTTCATCAATATGAGATTAAACAATCTGTTTTGAAATGTGCATATTGAATGAGATTAATCTAATATCCAAATAACTGAATTTTTGAAAATTTGCCCTTGTTGGAAATATACTGGAAAGTTTACTACCAAAATACTAGAATAATTGAGAATCGTAGTTTTCATGGAAGAGAATGCCGTTAATATATTATATTTAAATGAGAGGCCGGATGGCTCAGATGATATAGCATTGGCATAGTAGACGAGACACAACCACTATTGGGTGAAATATTCGACCTCCCGCTAACACCAGCAGAGGCGGATACCAGCGTCCCTTGCCGGGACCCTGTGTACCCCTTGGCACATGCACTCCTCCTCCCTCTGGCCAGTAATAGTCAGGGGGACAGAAAGGCGGCTCTCCGTGCGTCTTCTAGATCCTTCCTACTCCTGAATTCTCTTGAGCAAAGAATTGAGTTGTGTGGTGGAGTTAAGATTATATCACTCAATCCATCCATCCAATCCATCCATCCATCCATCCATCCGTCCGTCCGTCCGTCCGTCCGTCCGTCCATCCGTCCGTTTGTCCGTCCATCCATCCATCCTTCAATCCATCCATCCATCCATCCATTTCAAATTTTATGAAATTTGAGGGATCTTCAAAATCTCCACCCTTATGTATTGGAATAACCATAGCTATTTTCAGACAATTCGGAAATAAACCGTTCCTGAATGATTCATTAATGCACTCAACCAAGACATGTAAATGCACTTGGAGGTAGATTTTTAAATATTTTCACAGATATTCCATCCATACCCGCCGAATTTTTGTTTTTGATCTCATTCATGATCTGTATAAGCTCATATACATCCGTGTCAGTTAAAATAAAATTTTCAACAACTTTTACATTTTTTAGGTATTCCAAGGGGTAACAGCTGGCTTTTATATTCTCTTTAAATCTTTTGCCAATAGAACAATAGTAGTCATTCAGTTTTTCTTGAGATATATTACATTTGATAGTATTGGCCTTGTTTTTACCCCTAAGATCATTAACTATAGACCAGTTTACTTTTGTTTTATTATTGGCAGTTTTTATTCTCTCTGCATAATATTTATCCTTGGCGCTTTTTATGATTTGCCTATAAATACTCCTATATTCAATGAAGTATGCTAAAAAATATGCATTATCAGTAAATTTTCTAATTGGGTGTGGTGATCTTAGGTTGTTTCCTGATTTTTTGATACCAGCCGTAATCCACGGTTTCTTACATTTTTTTACTTTCAGCTTATACACAGGAAAAGTTCTTTCAAAAATATCGGTCATAGTATTATGAAAATCACGTAAGGGTTCTTCGTCATCTATTATGCTATTCCAGTTGACTGTGTCACAGCATTTTCCGAATTTATTTCTGCTATAAATCCTACCACATCTGTACTCACAAGAGTGTTTGTTTTTCGAAAATAATTTCACATATAAAGCCTCGTGGTCCGAAAGACCAGAAGGAATAACCAAACAAGAAACTTTCGCTTCAAAAATATTCGAGCAAGCGTAATAAATGGTAGTTGATGAATGCTGAGAGATTCTAGTAGGCTCTGTTACATGCATTTTAATGTTAAATGATAAAAATAAATTAATTAATGCTAATGTCACATTTGATTCCTTATTTAGGTCACCAGCAACAAAAATCTGTGCATGAATGGGTATTTCAGAAAGAAGAGTTTCCAGTCGATCTAAGAAAATGTGCCCATTCGAGTTAGGTGGTCTATAAATTCCTATGATGTACAATTGGTCCGTATTATTATATACTATAGAAAATTCAAACTCGTTTTCTACTAACATTGAATCATATTTATCAACATTTGCGAAATCCTTGGCGTAATTATTTTTTGATAGAATTATCACTCCTCGCTCGTTATTGGGATGACAATATTTAGATAAAATGGAGTAGGTCGGAAGGAACAAAGTTTCTTCAATTTTCAACCAATGTTCAGATAATACTAAAATATCTGTTTTTTTTTTGTCCATGAGGAAAACAGAAAGTTCATCAACTTTATTTCGTATTGACTGAATATTCAATATAAGCATAGTTATGTTATTTAACTGATTTTTACTTAGTTTGTTATTAATACTTTTGTGAACATTTTTATGGATTGCCCTAGAGGTCGTTGAAATACATTCAATTGATGGCTTTCTTAGACTTAGATCTAAGTCTGATTTCCTTTCCTGTGCTTCAATTGAAAAAAATGATCATCGACAGTTTCCACTTTTTTACTACTTTCGTTGGTGAAAAAGTCAGATATTTTCGTTTTACATTCATTATTTGTAGTCAATAACTTATTAACAGTCGTTTGCAATGATTTTAATACTATGTTAGAACATTGATGTGACAAGATTCGATTTTTTATTTGACTAACAACTTCAAATTTGCTACTTTTTTGTTTTGGGTCCGTTACAAATGTGATTGAGCAATTTCTGTTAGATCGAGTGAATCGTCTAATGTAATTGAGTATGTAATTATCAATAAATTGATCAGCTGAGACATTGCATTCAGACACTACTATAAGATTTGTGACCTTACCAATATTGAGAATATTTCTCAAGGCTAAATTCAGGTTCTTGGTATTACTCACATTATTGGAATTAAACATAACTATGATATAATCAGTTTGTCCATAACTAATAGCATAATTTAAAATGTTACTTGTCAAAACAGAGAGTTCTGCGCCAGCTTCTATGTTTTCGTTCACACTGTATTTATCATTACCAACGGATCTTGTGATCACTTTTGGAAAACCTTCCGCATATTTATTGCCAAGAATGAGAATCCTATACTTTACTGTAGGAAATCCTTTGAGGAGGCCATCCTGGGGTTTGTCATCTTCTTGTGAACTCGCTGTATCAATGGATGTTCGCCTTTGTGAACTGTTAACAGTATCCGTAGTTGAAGGGTGAATAGTTTCAGGTTCTACTATATCAATTTTGAAATTGGTTGAATAGGAATTGCATGTAAGAATGGATGCTTTTTTCTTCTGGTTTTGTTTCCATATTTTCCGCCGATTTTTAGTCTCTTTCCTGGGTATATTATCAGATGGTGAAAGTTTGTGTAGCTTCCGATTTGTTTTGGGTATATTAGGCAGTTTTTTCCCAACTTTGTTTTTTTTCCCAATTTTTTCTTCAGACAGTGTTTTAGTTTCATTTACAGATTTATTTAGGTCAGTAGTTTCTTCGCCGTGATTTATTTGATTATTTTCAGTTGTGATAACGTTGGAGTCATCTTTATTTTCCAACATGTTAGGAGTTTCTTCATTTTTGCTTTCATCAGGTTTGTTCTCTACTAGGTTAGATCGTTCAATCTATGAGATTTTCATATCTTTCAGATACATATTATTTTCCTGGGAATCATTTTCACTTTCGATTTCTGTTTGAGTCCATCCTGTAGAAAAGTTTAAAATGTCTGTCTGTGTGCCTTCCTGTTTCGGTTACATTGTTTTCCAGGTCTGTTTGTGTACAAATATTGTTCATATTGTTTTTGTCGTCAATGTTTTTTGCTAAAAGAGATTCCAGGGCTCGAATTTTTTTATCGAAGTTCCTTATCTCTTGTTCTTTTTCTTTAATGGTAGCATTAAGTTCTGATTTCATATCGACTGATTCATCGAAATATGTTTTGAATTCTAACTGTAATTTGCTTATATACTTATCTTTTTCGTCGTTGTCAATCATAAGTGCGTGTACCTTTTGTATACATATTTCATGTGCACTCTCGTCAACATCTGATTCCAGTATAGGGAATTTATAAAATTCACGTTTTTCATTCGCTGTAAACAGCTCTTGTGCAGGATGCGTGAACACTTAATACATACATAGTAGGTAAAATTAGGTTTACTTTTGCAGCACATGTATAAATTATTAGAATTATTCACATGATCACTTTCTTCCAAAACTGCAGACTCGGCCATTTTGTCACTGATCTAGTTGAAAAAATGATTGGATATTTAGATAGCTTTTCTATAGAGAGTTTCAATTTTCTCATATGTACATATGTTGAATGAAGTCACGAGCGTTTTTTTTTCTAACAGCTGCGTTCGTAGAAAATATTCTGGCAGTGTCATTGCCACTCTACAAAGATTACCGCGCTCTTTGTCTATCACTTATCTATCACTTTACACTCCAAATACACAAATAGCCACTGAAGTGCGTGTAACATACATTTCGAATTATTCTAATGCATTAGTGATAACTGATGAAATACTTTTTGGAGAAGTCAGGTTTTGCTATAAACCGGTGATGGTTTACCAAAGCATCGTCATTTATCAATTGTTAAAAAAAATTGTTAAAATTTTAGAGAGAAAACGTAGCCCTTACTTTTTGAAGTGTGCTGCCATGTTTAATATAAATATTCGTTTCGACATCGGATTTAAAAAAATTACTCATAATAAATCACATATTTATTTACTTGATCGCCATGAAGTTTTGTCCAAATCAATAATATCTTGTGCGTTCCTCAACTAATCTAACAACAGCAAGGATGATTTCGAGTTTTTAGTATTTCACGAAATGCGGTTTTTGATTTGATCACATTGTCCAGTTGTATCCTGGAAAATTATTAACTCATTATTTGATAATTTCATTAAAGGATCCACATATTATGAAAAAAGAAAAACACTTTTCATTATACTCGTTGGAAAACATCCATTCTTGGATTTGACTTTTATTAAACTCTACAAGCGCAACTTAAAATGGTTTATTGCTTTGGACCTAGAGTGAAATCACAACATTGTATAATATCGTATACGGATGTATGATAATATTTCATGAGAACGCAGTTTCACAACGATATAATTGATTACGGTCGCTATCCTATCCAACTATAATTGATTACTTGTCAGTAAAAAGACAATTTTTACTTACCAAGGGAAAAGACACAGGAATAATCATCGAAATTATGTTCGTTAAGTACTCTGCGAATGTTATAGGTATGACTATCAACTAAAGAACTGATTTGAAGAATTGAAAATTTTACATTTCACAAACTCTACAATTGATATCCTTCATGAAAAATCGGAAAGAACAGATAACTCTGTTAATCAATTACATGTTCAACGTGTTATTAGATGTACTCGAGTTGGTCGATTGGAAGTGTAACTATAATTTCACCCATTACTTCAACATTTACGGATGTTATGGAAAAGTTTCGTTGATTGAAGTTTTTCATGCTTACAACAGAAAATTTTTCAGAACTCTGAAGTTGTTAGAGTTTAGTTTACTGACTGACCTCATTCAAGTTATTGATGCAAAGTTCTTAATACTCAGCCGATTATTATTTCGAGTACTTCCCTATTAATTAGTGAAATAACAATACCTAATTGGTTTTATGACAATCACCACTAGAATAATGCCCTTTTTTCGACTCAATTCATTAATGACTCAATAATTCTATTTGGCTCAACCCAACAAGAAATCGTCCTTTGACCGATAAGTGAATTAAAAAATTATTTTCAATATTGAATGATCAACTGTATAAATGTTGCTGAAGATGGAGTATATCTTATAAATGTTCCTAAATAGTGGAACTATTACTGCTACTTCAATGAATATATGCAACCCAAAACACCAAAACAACGTCGATTAAACGCGACACGCGTTTTGCCAACAAAATTGGCATCCTCAGGAGCTCAATAAAGCGTAACTGTTACCTTTAAAAACTTTCTTCGTTTCCTTCACATTCCATATACGATACTTGTCATCTTTCTTCGAGTTGAAGAAGTTGGATGATCAGGAAACTATCGATATATTGTCTTCAAAAATTATTAATTACCTATTTAGGATTCAGGTGATCACTTTGATAGTAGTATGAACTGTATTTATTCCACATAATAAAACATTCAGAAATATTTTAAACAGATTATTTTCGAAACTACGTTCGCCAAATCAATTTCCAATACTTTATTATGCACTCCTTCACTCTATTCACGGTGTTTATTTAGTACTAGTACAAACTTAAATGGGTCAATATTTGTCTTATTTCAAGATGAAAAGTTCATATTAACATGTGTCAGCCAATGTATCATTTCGGAGTTACAGGATGTTGAAGTCGATATTTTATTTTGAATTATTTTGAACATCTTCTGCAAAAAATGTATTTCTTCAACAAAATTTTGTATACAGGGTTTTTTTGAGGTGGGAAATTGAAATTTCAAATCAATTTTTATATGAATCTCAGAGGGTGCTGCGTATGCTATCATTAGTTATGGGATCAAAGTTGCTCCGAACTCCATATAAATTGAGTATATGATAGACTCAATGAAAGATTTTCCTGAAAAAATTTGTTTTTTTTTCCATCAAGTTGCATTCAAAAATAATTCGTTTTCGAAGTACAGGGAATTACACATCTTATATCTTGAGAATGCGACTTATTTTCCGATGTATCTGTTCATGAAAAAAGTTGTTTATTTTAGCGAGTTCCGTCACATACTCATTTTTTGTACGGTTCTGATAAACTTCATCTGGTGCCTAAGTAACCCCGTAACCAGCATCGATGCATAAATTTGCAAGTTTCTCAAAAATGGTTGCTCCTAGTACCGATGCAGCGCCTTCTAAGATTCATATAAAAATTAGTACCAAATTTTGATATCTCACTTCGAATGAAATCTGTTTAGCAAATTTGGTGCCTAAACTTTATTGTTTACAGAAGTTATTGAAAATAATTGTAAATTAAATTCATCTTCAACACCATGAATCTCCGAAATAAAACATTTGCGGACACATATTCATATGAACTTTTCATCTTGACATTATTCAAAGATTTGCACTTCGAAGTTTGTACAAGTATTGGCACATGATGGAATGTTCTTTAATACAAACCTAATCGACCAATAATGACCCCTATTATTCCGATTTGTCATTATAATAATAATTATAATACATGATTTTTCGAAATCGACCGTCAATATTTGATAACTCAAAAAACTTACAATGCATTTAATGCATACTGACAAGTCTAAATAATTATCGAAAAACGTCAAACTAAAGGAACTGGCAAGATTTAAGTTGATATCAGATCTCACGGTATCTTTACGAATCTATTTTGTTTCATAATAATTACACAATAGTAAAATATGCATTTACAGTAATGATTCCTGTCTTTGTTCATTAATATTGAAAGTAGTCAAAACAATATATACGGGGGCAGGAAATTATTGAAAATATAAAATATTGTCTCTAGAAGCGACAATCCCAGGAGTGAAAAAAATCACTTTCACAGAAGTAATGTACAGACTGTCCCAAATTCAAGCCTCATCATTGGAATCTCAGAAAGTAGAAAAGATACGAAATCGGTTGAATTGGTGCTCATTGTGAAGCCGCTTTGCAGTTTGGAAAATTCCGAAGACTTCTGAGGCGTTTTGGAAAAAACCGAATATTCGCGATTTTACTTTTAATTTTTTTGGGCTCTATTTGAATATGTGTAACAAAACAAATTACAGATTCTCATTGCTACTTCTTCTGTTCTATAAGCTAGTGTTATCATATTTTCAATCCGTTGTTTCGTCTTTGTGCTTCCATCATCAATTTTATTATTTTAAATGCGGCCCTGAATTTTCCGTTATGGATTTTTAGAGCTTCTAATCTCCAAAAATCAACGGTGCCTCGCACTCATTCATAATTCAAAAATTCATTTTCAATGGGATTAAAACAAGCACCTTTTTTTAGCAATCACATATTGCATAAAACTCATAAAAGTGGATGGTTGATAATTAATATAATTGAACTGTCATCCCTTGAACCCAAATTCCTAGGCTATATTGACAAAACAAATTTCATTTCATCAAAATGGCGGTGCACCGTGCACGCCGGCTATCTAAGTTTTTTTTTGTTTGAATAATCCAATATTTTGACAGTTCACCGTCAAAATATTGGATAATTCAACTCGTATCAAACCAAAAACCCTTTTTCTAATGAAGGAAAACGAAACATGATATTGTATGATTATATTTCGAGTCAAAATTCAAAAACGCCTGTGAGCATTATTTGTTGGAATATCCGGAAAGAGGCAGCCGCATTTTAGTTATTTTGCTAATATTGATAATAATTTAGCTGAGTACGGAAGTTTTGTTAATGCATGTGTTAAATATGGAAGACGAATGGATGTAGAAAAGGATTACATTTTCTTGAATATTTTAAGTATGAAAACTATTGGAAGTAGAAATGAATAATTTTAAATCAAAGTGAAGGAATAATAATCCTCAAGCTTCAGTTTTCTCAGACGAAGTAGGATCGCCGCGAATGAGAGTTTGGAGAACTTCAAATAAGCATGGATACAAACTTTACAAAATTCACATAAGTCAAACACTAAGGCCTGGCGATGCTGAGAGACGATTAGAATTTTGTAACTGGTTGCAAAATAGAATCAATGACGACTTCATAAATAGAACTATATGGACAGATGAACGCAGTTTTTCAACAGATGGACTATTTGATAGACATAACGAACTCTATAAGTCATTAGAAAATCCAAGGCAGAATCAAGGAGTAAGTCCTCAGGGACGACAATCATTTAAAGTATGGGTCGGTATGTGACACAATAAAATTTTCGACCCGTTTTTTCTCGAAGAAATTTCAACTTTTGAAAGACATGTAGAATTAATAAGGACCAATATATTGGATTCCTTAATGGAAGAAACTTTGAACGTATTATGTCAATTATATGGTGGCAACAGGACGGTGCACCACCTCTTATTGGAAGACGTGTTGGAAACTCATTTAATGATGTGTTCCCTATTAAATGTATTGGAAACCAAGGTATGTTGGCCAGCTAGAAGCCCCGACCTGAACCCTTTAGAATACTTTCTTTAGAGATTTCTCAAAAACCGTCTTATCGAATAACGCCACAAAACCTTGAAGTTTTACAGGACATAATAAGGGAGATGAGGGCTATCCTCACAAGGACCATTCAGCGTGCCATCCATAAAATTCACAGACTGTCACGAAAATGCATTCAAGCAGGCGGATTGTAATTTGAGTTTTTGCTTTGACTTTCGTTATTTAATTTTATAGCTTTCGTTTTACTTTTCTGGAATAATTAAAACAACTAATTGTTGAAAATTACATACACATCACAAATCGAATCAATTTCAAAAAATTTATTAGTATATAATGATAATACTCCCTCCCTAGCCTTTGCGGGTAGAGGACGGCTATTATTATTATATGCCGTGGCGCTCCAGGCGATTTACTAATGTTTTTGGTGGTGTATTCACTTTTCGGACATCACCACTCCGGGTGGTCGGTGCGTATTTCAAGCTAGCACCAGACATCGGAATTGGCATCTAGGTAACTCACAACACACTTGATTTATATCAAGGCATGTTGCCACCTGAAGAGACCCGTTTACTTAATTGAGAAGAAAGATTCTCGTGTACCGGAGCCTCGAATGTCTGGCTGATGTGAGCTAGAAGTTCCACTGCTGGATACCTTGGATCCAAATAAATAGTTGTGAGATTAGATTTGAAACAAATAATAAATTTCACACTCTCATTGTAATTTTTTTCTGATCTACAAGATCGTGTTATCAGATTTTCAAACCGACGTTTCGACTTTGAGCTGCCATCATTAACTTTAAATGTTCTTCAAAATAATGTCTTCAATTTGTTATCACAGATTTTATGAGCTTCTGATGTGCCAAAACCAATAATGTATCATTGAAAAAATTATATTAATTATATTAATATTAATAGTAATTTCTAGTCTACATTTTTTTATATCAATTTTTAGGAGCTTTTCAGGTTCAGAAACCAATGATAAATCGTTCTCTTTCGAAAAAACAATTTTAACGTTGTCCTGGTTAAATCTTATCAAAAATCTATTCTCTTTCTCTCCCTAACACATGAGTTCTAATGAAAGATTCCATTAAAATAAATTTTGTAATGATACACCATTGGTTTTGGTACATAAGAAGCTCATAAAATCTATAATAAAAAATCCAAGACCGTATTTTGAAAAACATTTGAAGTTGATGATGCTCAAAGTCGAAACGTCGGTTTGAAAATCTGATAACACCATTTCCTAGAAAAGGAAAAGTGTCCATGAGAATGTGTAATTCATTTCGTAACATCTATTCAAATAGAGTCATTGAAATTAAATCGCGAGTATTCCGTTTTTTTTTCAGAAATCTTCGGAAGTTTCCAGAATTTTTTGAATATCAAAGTGGCATTTTGATGATCACCAAATTCTGCAACTTTGCCTCTATTCAACCGATCATGTATCTGTTCTACTTCGCGAGATCCCAATGATGGGTTTCGACCTTGGGACACCCTGTACATTATGTTTCCTATGACCAAGCTATAATGTTACCAACTAATATCGATGTAATGTGATTTTTTTAATTTACAGTCGATAGATAGTACACGGTATCGATTCCCACCGGTGTTAATTCAAAAAAGGGCACTTTTTCAACCAATTTCTTGGTTAAATATAGTGAACAAACAGTTATCAAATCCAAGACATTTCTTATAGATAAACAATCCGTAAGCTCCTTACTGACTAATGATAATGGAGAAGTAAAGACACAAGTGGATCAGGTATCGTTTGAAAGGGTTATTTGACAAAAAACACTTTTCTCGACAGGAAGAAGCGTTACGGTTGAGGGTTGTTTCCTTCTCAAAGGAAATATGTGAAGTGGGGACGACGTTAATGAAGAGGACCTTCTGGGAAGGTTGAGTTGAATACATGATATTCAGTATTTCAGTAGACCAAAGCATTCAACGCAATAAATGAGAGTTGGTCAAGTAGACGAAAATTCACTGGGAGATCTGGGGTGCGCGAAGATGATATATAATTTTTTTACATAGTTCAACTCGAAATTGATTGTATTTCTGAAAGATTATAAAAAACTCATAACAAAACTATATCAGTGACCACAAGTTTCCACCTGGCCTTTCATATTGAATAGTAATATAATCATTTGGTGATTTGTCATCGAATCGTAAAGCAATTTCTTATATGCTTCCTGAATAATTTCAGAATCATTCTCTAGCGGATCTCAACCACGAGTAATCATTGGAATCACTTCAAAAATATATGACTCTCTGTCAGTTAATTTTTTTTCGTTGTCTTGTTTATATATCGATATTATCGCAGTAGTCGATGAATATTAATTATTAGGACTTTGTATCCCATTGCTTCCGTTTCTCTCTTGGTGCATATATACGATGGGTTAATTGGTTCCGAGAAATTGTGTATACAATCCATTTCCGTGGGGTTTACTCAATCTTTAGTTTTGACATGTCCTGGATGGGTAACTTCTTATTTAAAAAATTCGCATTATCAGGTTCACGTATTGAAACAGTTGACAAAAAACTCAAATCATTATCAAATTATCAATTGTTCTACTGAAGTTATTTGATGAACGATGGACGAACAGACAGTCTGTTTATCTTCATATATGTGTGTGCGTATTTTGTTCCCAAGTATTCATATTTCATGTCGATTTCATTAATTCCCAATCCATTTTTAGTAGGAGAACCACTTTAAATAGTCCTGCAGGTGAAACTATGTAGTTTCGAAAAGTTGACAATTTAAAATTTGTTTCTTCATTCCAAACGAATTCTCACCAACTCAAAAACTCTGATAATAGTAAATGGTCATTATACTTTCAACTAATAATATCTTTATAAAGATATGTTCATGAATGGAATCGGTAAATGAAAATTGCTTACCCCTAGTAACCAAGGAAATCAATCCGTGCGAAAATATTTAATTACAACAATACACACTGAAAGAAACGTTAAAAATGAGTATAGTCTTTTATCCCAGAAATACATGGCAGCGTATACACCCATACCTGTCTATGTATTTTTGTGGCATCCTGACCTGTACACCAAATTGTAGCGCTTTCGTTGCCGGCAACTGTGCGCATGGTATTCAAAATTCACCATGTCAGCTGCTCTATGGTAAAACAAAATATCCATAATTTTCTTCAAAATTGACTCATTACATTTTTGGGGTCCTCATTATATTCTGTACCTACTCATTTAAAGCAACTGACATAAAATCATCTAGAAGACTGTAAATGCGAATCATTTACAAAATTCAGAATAAAAGCAAGGTCATCTCCGTGTGATGATTTGAACTATTTTTGGCTCTCCTGGAAAATATTATCTGAAGCAGATACTTCGTTTTTCCATAGAGCAGCCGATGTTTTCCGTGATAAAAATACATACTATAAGCGAGCATGTGGCATCCGTTGCCACATTAAATGCATTTATCCGAAAATGTGTTTAGGATTCCATATGATCATGGTGTGTGTCAAAAATTCCATAGAGATCAATAAACGCATGATCCGTGATTTTCAGAATTATTAATTTATTTGACAGTTTTTCAAATTGAAAAGAGGCATTCTGTAATCTGATGAGTCCAATATACTTTGAAGGGTGCTGCCCTAAAATCTCATTTTGTATCTAACTAGTGAATTCATTCGACAGCTAGAATCGAAATAGGAAATGAACTTCGAGGGTACAGGGAGCTGATCTCAAACTCACTGTCGGCTGAAGCACTGCTGCAGCAGAAAATTCAGGCAGGACAAGTGAAACAGGAAGGCAACAAGGGGGTGGAGGAAAATCACTCCCCCTTCCGCCGAAAAAGCCATGAAGGTTGATTTTCCCCCTACAATGAAGGTCTGAAGAGATCAGCCAAACTCTGGATATAAGGGAACAGCAACTCCAGGACAGGCAAGCCAGGATGCAGAGACAGAAAGATGTAGTCGAGAAGGCCCTGATGGTAACAAGGCTCCTGGAGAAGCGGAAGTCCGTTACTTCACCGATAACGCCACTTACGAGAAAGTCCCCTCATCCAGGGGCACCTCCCCGACTCCAAGTCTAAGCGAAGAACTTCAAAGGTTCACTCAGATCAAATTGAAACACTAAAGGGCTAGAGTGAACGAGAAGGTCACTTAATTTTAGAGGGAAGCCAAAATCCCTGAAGGCCTTGAAAAGTTCCCGTGGCTTAGGAGAAGAGAACGGGATATTACCCAATATAGGGCGTTAAACAAGAAATCAGGGAACAGAAAGAGCGCCGAAAGGTACGTCCAGACTTCTACTCATGAGAGCATCGATGAGAACTATCACAAACAATGATGAGGAGAGATTCCAGGTGCATAAAAAGGTGAGGATGGATAACTGGGTCCCATTTAATTTGCAGGAGGCCCATTTAGCAACGCAAATCTCTTTCGAGGCGCTGTCTGGTGACGGGTATACAGAGGCACCCAGGGAGATCTACCAACTGGGACCCAGCACGAGTACGAGAAAGGACCCCCAGCCCAGTAAGATGGCTTCAACTGCATCACCTCCGCAAAGGACAGGAGAAGAGAAAGGAATAGCTCTCGGCACCAGCGAGAGAAAGGAGATGCCATCCGATAATGATTGAGGGTACAATAAGATTAAATGAGGAAAATAAATCCACCCCGAGTACAATATGAAAGCAGAGGACCACGCCATCCTCATGAGTACCCTCAAAGCAACGGAGGTAGAGTTTAATACCTATACGATGCCAGGGAAAAACGATACGCGTTTATTTTGAATGGATTAGATCACTACTCTCCATTGGAAGATATTGAGGAATATCTGCTGAAGCAAGGGCTGCAGACGTTCAGGGTTGTTGGCATTAACAACACGGATAACGGAAAGCAATTCATTATTATTACTGACTGGAAATTCATAGAGATCATCCGTGCTGTAACCGGAGTTATAGTGCAATGAGAGATAATAATAATAATAATAATAATACTCCCTCATAAACACTCGTAGAGTGTACCCAAAGGCATAGTCTGTGCGTGTAGAGGACTGTTATTATTATTATTTGCCGTTGCGCTCCTAACAACAAGAAAGCCACCCAGTGCTATCAATGCCAAGCCAGGGGACATGCCCAGTCGAACTGTAATACCACCATAAGGTGCATGAAATACGTATAAGAGTTCTAGGGCATGTCACAAGCCCAGAACGACGCTAGCCCTGTGCTGCAATTGCTGGGGGATGCACACCTCGTGCCCCGAGCGGAAACAAGAAAACTCTCCCAAGAAGCCAGCATATAAACCGGCCCCGCCGGTTAAGAAAAATGGCTGGGAGGAGAGGCGAGAGGCGACAGAAGACCCAAGAAAGGGATAAGCCTCAGTTTTCCACCCCTATTCCAATCCCAACTCTCATCCCAAAATAACACTGACCGGAGTGCTAGTAGCCAAGCTCGTTGAATGCTGTGAGCGAGTTTATAGATAGGCGAAGGGCTATCCATGAACTCGTAAACACCGAAGGCTTACTGTGGGCTATGGATGATACTGTCGAGGGTCTAACGGAGTCTCGGACAAGCAGTGAAAAATTCTTCTGGAGGATCATAAGTATATATTATTCAAAGCTACGGCCTGTAAATGCTACTACAGGTATGCATGGTCAATGGGAATGGGACCAGAAATAAGTACCACACTGACCCCATTCGCAAGCATAAGATTTACATGTTGCATCCAATAGGAACATGAACTCGGTTTCAGAGGATTCATCACCATCAGGCAGGATTGCACTAATGGAGTGAGAGGGGAACGAGTTGCCATCCTTGTAAATTCCAGTGTACCGCACACATCGTTACCGCAGAGAGCGAACACAATTGAACACGTAAGAATCCACCTGGATTCTGGGATGAAGCGGTATGCGATATACAACCCCCCCAATATACAAACTCACTGAGTTGGACACAGATGTTCTCTGCAGCAGCGGGCACAAAGTGCTAAAAGGGGACTTCAACGGGAGACATGCGACGTGGAGTCTAGCCAGTCAATCAGACGCCAACCCGAATGGGAACGTACTCTGGAGGTACTCAATGAACAACAACATAGTTGTAGACCACCCATTACCCGAGGAGTAGTTTTACTCCGTCAATCCTCAACTTGATGGTCAACAAAAATGTCACAGATATATCCGAACTGAGAACCGCCACTGAGTTCATCTCAGATCACGAAACTGTGCTCTTTTCAATCAGTGGAGAACAGAACCCGAATGGTAATAGAATAGAATAGAACCCCATTCGATTCAACTCAAGTAACTTCTAGGAGGTTAAGGAGGTTATAACGAGAATCCCCAGGAACAAAGCGCCTGGAATCGACAAGATAGACGCCATTCTACTTCGGAATCTCCCAAGGTAATCCTTTGTAAAGCTGATTTACGTAGGAAAAAGCATAATCAGATGGCAGCACTATCCGAAGTGTCTGAAGCAGGCAGAGATCTTCCCTATTCCAAAACTTGATAATACATGATCCCGATAACCCTATCCTTTACATATAATAGAATGATATATGTATAAGATTAGCATTGCAATGTAAACTATCGAGTATGAGTAAAATACAAACTTACGGAAATAAATTTTAATCGGCCTTTGAAAACATCTGTGGCGGTCAAGACACAATTGAAGTGTGATTTGGACTGAATAATTAGCCGAACTCTTCAATATTGAATAGTGTGTGTGACAAGAGGGCGCCACCACATGAGGGTGCTAATTTGGTCACAATTAGGTTGCCAACTATTGACGCATTTGTGGCATATTACACACAGATAAAATTCCCGCCATGTCCTATACAGTGGCGATATTGTTTTTAGTGGGAATTTGCCGTACTATCGTCAAGAAAGCAGTAGATTCAAATCGACACACATCAACTACTCATGGCTTATTTTGCTGTGGCGTTCAAATGAGTGTTGCCACAACTAAAGCGTACGCCACAATTGAGTTTAATGCACACACAGGTTGCCACAGTTAATGTGAAACAAACACATAAAAATAATTTTCACGCACAAAACCATTGACCCAAACTATAGTTCTGTATTAAGTTAAGTGGTTATTTTTTCACATTTACTATTTTATTAATTTTATCTCTTAATTGACCAATTATCTTTTTCTTTACCTTATATTCCAGAGGATATAAGAGTTTATCATTTTCGTTTCAGTATGTTGAAAATTGAATATTCTAGAACCCAAACAGTAATGATTCCTCTGTTCTACTGTTTTTTCAGATTTAGGAACAATCACCGATTCCTATGGATACCTTGTTGGATAGTTAAGTATAAGATTTTTTTCAGCTCGTTACATTCGTTTCACTGTGCTTGGTATCATACATTGAAATATAATAGCTTATGAAATACAAGTGTGAGAAGTTACTTAATGTATTATTTTTGCTCAATATCAAAGTAGAGAGTCCTAAAATGTATCATATTTTTCAGAAACATTTCGATGTACCTACTCATTTGATTTGCCCAATATACGGTTTTTGGGGTATTCGTAATGCTGTCTACGCTACAAATCACAGGCACATAAATACATCAATTCATCGCGACAATCTTTATATACGCAAACAGACTATATCGTTACGGCACTAAGCCAAAAAAGCTATTTTTCATGTATTTAGGTTTCTTATTACTGGAACAAGTCGGCTTATTTCATCAAGAACGAAGTCAACTTTAACTCATCGCCGAACTTGGAGACACGGCTGGTACTTTTGAGATTTTTCAGAATAAACCAGGAAGTAGGTCGACTCTGAAGTTGTTATGCATGAAGGTGTGAATCAGCCAAGAGGGTTTTACCCTTGACAAATGGCCTTTGAAGCCCCTTTCTTTTAGCAGACGTGGAGTGCCAGCAACTTATCCTCATAGTTACCTGCTCTCGACAAACTGAGACTAACGACTGCGTTTTTTTTTGTCTATGACGAAATTCTAACGGCGAACTCGATTCGTGATGAATAGATAATTTTTTACAGTTGAATTGATAATATACCGGATGACACATTCATAAATAATACGTGGCATCCAAGTGAGTCATAATTGTGTATAATTGATGGAAATCATCCAGAATAATTTTTAATTTTCAAGTTCCTGTCCCTTAAGATTCCAGGAGTTTCATGAGACTATTGCGAGCTATGTGAAAGGGGGTGCAATAAAATGTAGTATCAAGAATTGACTAAAATGTCGGTTAAATCACACATCCACGCAAGCCAACATTGCTAATGATAGCTTCACTCCAGGTATCGGCATTACGATACTCTTTTTGATGAAATAGAAAAATTGCAACTGATCTAGTATAGTATTTGCTTCTTGCTTTGCTAACAAGGGGCGCTACGGTAAACTTGTTTTCTGACAAAAGAAATATATAATGCGGTCAAAACTAATAGTTTGTCAAAGACCTCACATATAAGACATGGAGTGCCACAAAGATCACTCCTTGGACCTCTTTCATTATTACTCTACGTAAATGATATGGTTTCGCTTGATATAAGAGGTGAAATTACACTGTTTGCTGATGACGGCACCTCCGTGTGGCAAGACGAGAATAATAATACCAGCCTACAGTTACACATTGTAATGGATGTCAAAGTGATTTAAGATTGGTGTGAATCAAATCTCCTTTTACTCAATATTGCAAAAAGCAAATATCTTGTCGTTCCACTGCAATATCCCCAATTCAGAAATTGGTGATGATTTAATTTTGAGTTAGGTTCTGCATCTGCCAGAACAGCTTATTTTGCCCTGTTTGAATCCCATTCCATCCCATTAGGTATATTTGGATGGCGAATCCAATAGACTCCTGAGGGGACTTGTTAAGGAAATGTGGCATCCTTACAAGAATTTGTTAACAACTTGCTCAATTCACAAAATCAGACATTCACTACTTCTTGTATCTTTCCAATATAACACGAAGCTATGATTGAGGAATCAATTTTATATACCGTGATGGAAATATATAATCATATGCCTGATGACATTAAAAAAATTGCATGTGGTGAAATTTTTCGAGCAAAAGTTGAGACAATACTCGCAGAAACGCCATTCTATAATTTGATTGAAAATTTTCTATAACATTTTTAATTTATACGCAGAGGGTAATCTGAAATTAAGAAACCGAAATGTTACTCAAAACTTTTTAATGTGTTACTAATCCGTAATGTTTTTTTTATAGATTCTATTTATCGTTATTTTCAAGAATCTGATTTGTTTCTCAAACTTTTAAACTCAATAAATTGTTAATAATATTTGTATTCCATTTTTATCTATATCACTTAATGTTATTTTTTTAGGTTTAACAAGCTTTGTGAACGAGTGGTATCCTGCTTATGACAATAAAGGATACTTTGAATTAAATTGAATTGAATGCTCCCTGGAAATGCACAATACACGTTATCGTAAAAGCGACATAACGCTTTCATTTATAAGAGTTTGAAGATGATGGTGTAGATGTGCTAGTAATCGCACGTTAGAAGGTAAGACTTCATTAATCCTTAGCTCGCACAAGTTTCGACTTTTGAGGGCTGTCGTTCATAGGGGGATGACAGCTGGTTAACGGAAATAATAATTAAAAGAAAAAACAAAAAAAAAATCTCGGACTGATATACGTTTCTCATAATTTTATTTCAACTAAAGTTAATTGAACAGAGATACATTTAATTAACAAACTCATAACTGCTGAAGCTGGAGAAATTATAATTATATTTGAGTGCATGAAGAAAGTATAATGACAGAGCTGTGAAAAAGAGTTACACGTTATTGCGATGAATATTTTGATTGAACTCACTATACCAAACATTCGAAGGCATTCATTAACCGACTGTATAAATGACTAACCTATTCAATCATAGAATTTGTGATGCAATGTTCAAATAGACATTCATGTAACATGTGTAAAAATAACTGACTGTTTATGGTACGTACTGGAATGAGAGATGTCAGCACGCTACATGCAATAACACTGCATGCAATATTATTTTTACAATCATTCAAAAAACAAACATTTATTGTTTAATGCAAAAAGGAAGCGATTATTGCTGGGATGCAATAAAAATCACATGACTCACTTTTGCGATGATGAAGTCCTATTATTTTTTACTGCAATTTGAAAAAGGTCATAAAATACAAGGTGTCCACTTGAAAAAACAAAAGGTCGATAGGTAATTCCATATTGAGCCACCCTGTAGACTCAAAAACAATTTTACCCTTGTTAACGTCAGTTTCTCGGCAAAATTACAAGCAAAATAATAAGTGCGTCGTTAAAATTTGGCAACTGAATGAACAGTTTTACAGAATCTCTCAACTCCATAGTTCATTGAACCGACGACATCTCAAATTCAAACTCAACAGCCATATTCAAATTGTTGTTTACAGACCATTGTTGACTGAGGTGAATCTCACATCATCCGCGCATTCAAGAATTTCCATCTGATATGAAAAGAGAACTGAATGCAAATTCAATAAATAACCTATTATAATATAATAATAATAATAATACTTTCACAACATTATATTTGAATCAGCAGCCACCACCCTGAAGGCCTTAACAAAGTCACTGCTCACGACGCATATGTGCGTCCGCAGCAATGACTCGACTGATATGCTCACGGCGCTCTTACGCGCCTTTTGCTTGAATATTCTCAAATAGTTACCATTTCGGTAGCGCTTGAAATCAGAATCTTTACGGTTTCCTATACGAAATCAAGGTAAAATATCTACACGTACCGGTTTACGTAAAACATCCAACCCTGCAGCAAAAGGTAGCGGTTTGCCTAAAAACATACCTATTGCAATGACATTCAATACCAAACCTATGGAGTTTGTTTATTGGGATGACCCAAACGAACTATGCGAACGCCTCAAATTATTGATAGCCTCTCGGGATGCCGGAAATAATTCGCATGACAATGAGATTATTGCCATTTTGAGTGAACTTAAAGAGGCAAATATAATTCTATAAGATGGCATACATCCATGCATACATTCACATTTTCAAAATGGTTATCGATAAGTTTGGACGTAGCGACAGCACCGCTGGTGGCAGTGGTGATAGAAAGCGAAAATTACCTACGCCCTCTGTAGGCGGCGGCTTGCTGCACACTCCAGATGGTAACATCGATTTTGATAATTTGAAATTGAGTAATGTAAAGAGGCCCACCAAAAATACTGATGCTGCCAAAAAACAATATGTGGATGAAATAGATGAAAAAATTACTACAACTATACGACACCAAGCTGAACTACACCATTCGGAAATAGCTCAAGTGAATGATGAAATTACAAAGTTGTATCGTGAAATTAAAAATGAATCGAATAAAACAAACAATCAATTGGAAAAGAAAATTCAAACCCTCAATCAGAATTTCATTCAAATAATGCAACTGAGTGAGGTACGCTATAATGAAACGAAGTAATTTTTTTTTAAATTCAACCAACAATACAAAACTGATATTGAAAATATTCGTGGAGATTTGTTGAAGAAAATTTCTGAAATTACCGATTCGATTCATGCACACAATTTAAAATGGGATATTGAGCACAAGGAAACGCTGCTAACCAAGAATGAACTAAACCAGTTTCGAATTGATATTTCACAATGTATCTCCAAAATAAATTCAGATATAGTGAGTGTAAAATCTGCTGTCGAGGAGATTACTAAGAGACAAAATGTAGTGCATACATCACCATAATAAAATAGCAGGTTTCACAGTTTCGTCATCACATATGTGTGTGATGGCTTCCAAAGACAAGACTCAACGTTTCCGTGAACTGCATAAACCTATTAGAAAAAATTATCCTCGACGTCGCACCATTATTAAAGGCTTAGATGATTTATGGCAAATGGACTTGGCTGAGATGAGACCGTTCTAGTTGTCATAGATTGTTTCTCGAAATTCGTGTGGACTCATCCGCTGAAAACGAAAACGGGTGAGGAAATTACTAAAACGTTTGCAGATATTTTGACACACACGAAACGATGCCCAAAAAATCTACAAACCGATCAGGGAACGAAATTTTACAACAGTAAATTCCAGAGTTTGATGAAAAAATATGAGATAAATAACTACAATACGTACAGCATCGTCAAAGCCTCTATGGCCGAACGGATTATAAGGACTTTGAAGGAAAGATTGTACAAGTATTTCAGTTTGAATGGCAGCTACAAATGGCTGAATAAATTACCTGAAATCACAAAATCTTAAAATGATTCACGTCATTCAAAGACGGGTATGAAACCTTCGGAAAATGATAAAACCAATGAAAAAGAAATTCTCAAATCAACATACAGCTACTTGAAAATAGCTGGACCGAGAAAATTCAAAGTCGCCGATGTTGTGCGAATTAGTAAGGCAAAGCACGTTATCGAAAAAGGTTACACACCCAATTGGACTATGGAATTATTCAAAATCATCAAAGTCAATATCACCAACCCTGCCACCTTCATGCTGGAAGATATGCAGGGTGCTCCTATCAAGGGTGCTTTTTATGCACAGGAATTGAAAAAAACTGCAAATCCAGATATATATCTCGTGGAAAAATTTCTGAGGAAGAAAGGCAAAAAAATGTACGTTAAATGGCTCGGTTTGGATAACAAACATAACAGTTGGATCGAAAACGTTGATTTTGTATAGAATCTTATGGGAAACAAACACAAATCATATAATTCCGAGGGGTCTTTCAAATATTTTATTCACAGTCAACAAACATGCAACAACAATTTTAAAATTGACCACGTGATCTGAAGCTATAAAAGCGTATGCAAGCACAGACGAATATTGATGGTCTTCCCTATGCCGTCCTATGAAATTCGATGTGGCATAAGTCCCTCCAGGGATTTTAATTCATGCATCATTTTGAAGCAGCAGTTCTTCATTCGATCCATCAATTTTGCTTCTTTTGAATGGGCAACCCTAATTGACATCCTGCAAGAAATAAAGGAAAATTTATTTGAATCACAAATCGATGAGTATGTAGATGAGCATGATGCAATCACAACGCGTTGCGGGGATTACATTTACATCACACAGTACATCGAAAGTAATACCAAACAAATTTCTATTTCCAAGGATATCACGAACATGGAGTTTTCCCAACAAGATGTAACCGACATTCTAAATACACACTTGGGGGGTGCTGTCTGACCGTATCGCTATGCTGGATGCTATGAACTTTTGTGACTATTAACGAGGTGTTTTTGATATTATTGAATCATGGTTACGTGACAATAAAACTAATTTAAGTTTGGAAGAAATTATAGAAGGTTTTTGTCAAGCTTCATGTTTAGATAGTATGTTGGCTAATGCTTTACGTAAATATTTATTTAATTATAAGCAAAAATTTGTGTATGATTTATGTAATAAATGAGAAAAAGTAATCAAGTTTTTTTTCATTTCATCAATTGATGGTTAAAAGAACAAGTCAATGAACCACAAAATTTTTCACCATGTTTTTAAATGTATTAAGTTATGACCTTTTTTTATTTCGAACAAATTATTACTTTAGCGAGATTTGAAGAAAAAAATATTCAACTTACCTCTTTTTGCTCAACACTATACAAAGCTGGGGGTTCACTATCCTCCTCCATTGTAGGCATAATCGCATTTTCAAAAACAAACGTTGAGTTTGACTTGGGTTGCACCGTTTTTGAAGTCGACTTCAAATTTTCGTACTTACATTGATTTTTTTGTGAAATGTGAACACAAACAGCTTCATTAACTTTGAAATATTTCAATATTCTTGCAAATGGATTATTGTAATAAAACGCAGGAAATAATTTGATATTTTCTATATTTAAAATACCTTCCCTAAAATTTAGCAATAAAGAATATATATACATATTTTGAATTATAAACAAGTAGTTGAAATATTAGCCGAAAAATGGTGCTTTCAGTGTGTGTGTGTGTGTATTATCAACAAAATTTGACTTTTTTATGATTATGTAAATTTTCTCGGCATTCATCTTCAGTTTGCAGTTCAAAAAGAACATGTGTAAAGTCATATTGACACCAATAAGACTTCTGTTGGAATGCATTATGTAATTAATAACTGTGAAAATTTCATGTACATGATGAATTTTAAAATTTAATTTACAATAATCACTACATTCAACACAATATTTGAAAGCTTCAAAACTACTAACGCACATAACTAAATTAAAATCAACAAGTTCGTAATATTTCATCCAAATACAGTACGAATCATTATGACAATATGGCTCCAAGTCATAAACATTCAATAATACCGTACGAAAATCAATAGGTCTTTTCAAATTGCTAAAGTCAGACATATCAACATATTCGAAATCCCATAGAATACATAAACAACCCTCATCATGATCATCATCATCATTATTATCTTCATGACGTTGATAATGAATGATATACGGCCATTTGAAACGCGAATAATTTTGAATAATTTCTTTTGTTAATGATTGAGGTAAAGGTGAGAGGATGAGGAACCTTCCTGTAGACCGTATATTCTCACAGATCGTTTTGATGCACAATTGTTGTGAATTCATTGTACTACCTGTAAACGAGAGAAAATTTTAGTAAAAAAAAGATGAATAAAAAAATTAATTTAGACAATAATGTCCCCACGGTAATGTATCAAATGATTTGGGGATAAGATGACGTTTATCGTCATACGGACTTAGGGCCACTTTTGCCTGCTCTATACTAAAAACGTTATGAGCAAATGATCTGATTGTGCATTGTGTAATATTCTTTTGCTTGGAATTTTTCAGACAATCCACGTAATCCTCAAAAGTTAATTTATTTTTCACAACACTATATTTAATTCCTTTTGCCTTTTTACATACTTTGCCTCCCTGCACTTTATAAGTGTACATTTTTGAACGCAACCCTGCAAAGTGTGTGATACTTTTGCCATTTGCTTCATCCTTCATTAGCCTTTTTATTCACAAGTGGAATGTTAAACTCATTATCTTCTGGATAATCAGATGTATCCTTGCTCGGTTTTAGGATAGGTATTACCAGCGCCTTCTTAAGGCAATCTGGGTACCACTGCCATCTGATGATGGCGTTGACAATGAGTAAAAATTGCACCAGAGACTTTCTCGGCAGGTTCTTGAGCAGAATGGCGTCCAAACCATCTGGCCCAGGCGCCTTATAACTTCCGTCAGTTCCTCATAGGTTGCCATAAGCTTGGCAAACCTATTAGGAGCAATAGTGACGGCCATAGTTTATCACTAACGTCCGGCACCCTCTTGTGGACATTGGCGAAATGCCAAATAGTTCCGCCTTTTGAGGGTCTGTCACTGCCCGTTCGTTACCTCTGACCGTGGCTGTCCCGAACGTCCCGAACGTCCCGAACGTCCCGAACGTCCAGCTTCTCCAGCTTGTTCTTCCACTGTGTATCATTATGGTAATTGATCAGCTCTGAGATCTCTCTTCCTAGCCTGAACATATCGGCTTTATGTTCAGGTTCTTGGTGGCTTGCCACCTTTTCCAAAGAGAGTTGCCTAAGGACGGTCTGCCCTGACAGTAGAGAAGCCCTTCAATCGGAATCGATGGTCCGGCCTAAGCCAGGTCTCCGATATGAACATTAGGTCTATCTGATGCCTGTCAAAAAATTCAATAATAAGCGGAAGCTTATTATTTACTGAACTGGCGTTAAACATACATGCCTTTATACTACTCTTAAAAACTGTAGCGCTGGCTATCCCCGAGGATTTAGAGGGCAGCCATTGCCTTTTCCAAAGGAGATTTGGCCTGTGCAAGCCGGGCGATCAGATTGTACATGGCTCTGCACAGTTCCGAAATGTTTAGCATCGCACTAACCTGTTGTATTTTGCCGCCCAAACCCATCATTTGTTGCAGGTCAGTGGCCTCTGTCCGGGTGTGCCTATGCACCGGCGACTGGTTGGGTGTGATAAAGGGAATAGCTTCTTGGCGAGGTGCGGGGGGGGGCGCTTTGCCCCTGGGTCCTAGATAGCCAGGCGATCGAGGTTCCCCTCCAGGAACTGTAACCTGGACTGGTACACCGTACACTCCACGCTGTTCGCTGGGTGGGGCCCGCTGCAGTTGGCGCATGTGGCTGGGATGTCCCTCGGTTTCTGGCAGGTATTGGTGTGATGTGTTTTGCCACATTTCAGGCACCTGGCATCCCTCTGGCAGTTGGATGTGTCGTGGCCCCACCTTTGGCATCGGTGACACTGGACAATAGCCTTCTCGTTCCTCCTTAGCTCCCATGTAATCCTGATGTATTTAACAGACATCCGAGTCGAGTCCCCTCAGCACGAATGCATGTGTACGGTTTTGCGGGAGTGTATAGATGTGGAACTCCGTCCCAGTACTCTTGAGGAGGTCTATCATCCCCCTCATTCTCAGTGAAAACTTGAGTCTCACGACCCGTATGCTTAAGGTTAAAGTCTCCCTTGAGCTCAGCCTCCATCTGAGCTGTGAGTCGGTCCAGATTGAGCCTCCCCTGGATGACAATCGGTGGAAGCATTTTCGCTTTGGCCGGTTTAGGAGCGGCAGTCGGCTTTTTTGCTGTTTTTCTGGGCCTGCCAGAAGTTTTGTGAGCCGTGCTGTCCTCCGATAGTGTCTCATCCTCGTTCAAAGAGTCAAACATGTTGTTTGTTGGGACCAGTTCCTTGTCCGACGGTTTCCTCGGCCGCCCTGTAGTCTTCGGCTTCTTGAAGCCCTCAGAGTCGGCTTCCGGAGTTCCTGGAGTGGGTTCTTGAATTAGGGGAGTGAATTCACCCCTAACCCTAATCCTATTCGGGGATCTTAGGAGTCTCCTGGTGTGAGTACGTTTTTCGATTTCCTGGTGGTGCAGTTCCTCTTCCTTTTTTGTGTAGTCTCTGATTTGAGCTGTCATAGCTTCCCTCAGGAGATTTTCTGGCATATCCGAAAAATCTGCCGATTTGTTAATTGCTAGGGTGTTGTAAGCCTGGACTTTCTTCGCAATTACCTTTTTGAGGTCCGCTATCCGCTTCTCTATACTGTTGATAGAGTTTAGCGGGACCTGTTCCTTCGATTTTCGTCTCCTGAGGAGCCTTCTTCTTCCTTCAGCTTCTGAGTCCAAGTCCGAGGAACTTAACTGTACTTTTCAAACTCCCTCACCATTGCTTCCAGTAGCCTTTTGGCCTCTTGGAGTTTTTCACTCTCCTTCAGCTTTTCTTGCTGTAAAGCTTTTTGATGTTCCTTCTCCCTTCGATTCTCCTCCTGACGGGCCCATTCCGCTTCTTTCCTCTTCCTTTCTTCTTCCTTCTTCTTATTCATCCTGTGGATGACTAATTGAAATACTTCCAACTGGGGTGGCTTCGGTTTTGAGGTCTGGGAGGTTTCCATGGCGTTCGCTCCCCTTTCCATTTCTGTTGTGTGTGGAGAACCGTTCGCAACAGTTTCCATTTGGTTCACGACACTTTCGATTTCGTTCACCGTACTTTCCGTTGGTCTGGTGCGGTGACGGTCGTTCACCACCCTTTCCAATTGATTTAGCCTTTTTGGTTCTTGACACTTTCGATTTAACTCGTGATTTTGTGGTGTCGGTCGTTCACCACCCTTTCTATTTCCGTTGTTGTTCGTCGTCGGTCGTTCGCAACAGTTTCCATTTTTCGTGAGTTCCCCACACTTTCCAAAATTGTAATAATGCTTTCTGCAGTTTTCTCCACACTTTCTGAAGCGTTCACCACACTTTCCGAAAATGAAAGCTAGTTTCGGTGTCCGTTCGCCACACTTTCCATTTTTTGAGCAGGCGCTACCGCTTCACGCCTTCGAGGCACCGTGCCCTTGCTTTGGCTGGGGGTGTTTTCGAGAGTTTCCTCTGCCATAAGCTCAACCCAGGATTTTCGAGGAAACGAGTCCGTATTGTTTCCGCTATTATATAGGGGTGATGTGCCTTGAGCCCGTTTCGTTAAATTTTTTATCTCGGTGGAATGGATCAGCGCTTCGACGTTAAATGGAGCCTGCGACTATCTGAGACTGTGAGGACTCAGTGGTATCGGTGGATGAGCCCCTAGACAGAATCTGACCTGCTCGTTTTCACAGTCCGCCTCCGGTGCGTCGATCAGATTACTGAAAAGCCTGTTGTTTGTGAGAGGGTCACCCATCCACTTGTCCGAAGTAGATTGGGAAGTGTGGCGAAAGTTGAATATGGGTCTTTCCACTGCCTAGCCGTACTCAGCCATTCTCGAAGTAAATTCGGAAGTGTGGTGAATATCAATATTGGGCAGTTGATTATTTGGCTCGCTCAAAGTATTTTGGAAGGTGTGGGGAACCTGCTCGGCCATAAAGGCCGCGAAGCCCCCACTGCTCGAAGTCTATTGGGAAGTGTTGTGAATTACTCTTCCCAGATCGGCTTCGTTATCTGCGTTGTCAAAGTATTATGGAAACTATGTTGAATGTGTGTCTGGTTAATTCGAACTTAAGTCTCTAGTATTTTGGAAAGTGTCGTGAACACTCATACTTAGGAAGTCAGAGAGTTTCCCTAGATTCTCCAAGTCGCTAGGAGTAGTTGGGTGGGGCTAGGGTGGCTGGCTTACTACCATTTCTGACTGGTGGGGGGAGGGTTGGTGATCCTGCCCGGCCTTTTTGAATGATGTTGGGTGGGGGAAGGGTGGAGAGTCCGAGGTGTTTTGATGCTCACCTGGGGCCTTATCTTCAACGGATGGTGCTACTGCTTCGTCCTGGAGTATAGGGGAAGTGCTGTTTTGTTCGAACTCCTGGGACGGGCCCTGTGGGGTGCTTGCTCTAATTTACGGCGGCGTGGTGATCGCTGCGCTATCTCCGTCACTGGGGTAGCGGATTCCTTCTTCTGGGGCCGCATCCCAGAGTTGAAATGGGATCTCCTCTTCTACCGGGCGTGGTGTGGTTAAAGTAGTCACCATTCTGGCTGTCCTTCTTGTTCCCAGCATACCTGAAATCGGCGCCGAGGTGTTGGGGGTTGCTACCTTCGAGGTGCTTGCCTGCATGTCTGGCTGCTCGGGGGCTTCCAGAAGGTCCATATCTATGACTATGATGGCGGGAATGTCGTCCTCACCTTTTGTGTCGTCTCCATGGCTATGCTGCGAATCTTCGCTATCTTTGTTCGCTTGTCCAGGGGAGAGCTACCAGACGACGAAGATGTAATGTTCTGGGCCACCTGCGGGGTTGGGTTTGCACTCGCGACGGAAGTGTCATTGCACAGAGGGGGCTTTGAAGTGTCACTATCACGGGGAGGGTTCGTAGTGTCACTTTCACTTAGGAGGGCACTTGTGTCTGTTTCACTATGGGGCTTCTTCTGTTCTGCTTTGGAGACAGACGACTGTGGCGGTCTTGGGCGTTTGTCTCAGGATGGTCTTCCGCTTCATGGCTCGGCGTTCATTTTCGCTGCCCGAGGTGGCATCAGTGCCGGAGCCGCTGCCCAGGAAGTCTCGTTGAGATCTGACTCTGCCCACGCAGGAGGGAGCCGATGTCCTCTGTGGTTGAAAACCTCATCCTGAGCTGCTGCTCATGAGGGGGGTAGCGGAATATTCTTGAGGACTTTGGATCACTCGGATGGCTGTGTCACTTCAGTCGAAATTCGCAAATTTCCGCATTGTCAGTATTTGTCACCTGAACTCTAGTACACTCGCGTATAGCACGTCCGTCCCTAACGGCGGTTCGGACGATAGGACTCAAACCAGCATTTTACCAGCCAGCTGCGTGACTATCTATCTATCAATGCTACTGACAACTTCACTACTATATTTGATGTTTTCTGATTTTTTTTACAGTTCTTCGTCACTATCCATCTTTTGATTTCAAAATAAACGTAGAATTTTAAGAAATTACAACAATGAAATAAATAATGACAGATAGTACTAACACAGCTACTTGATTTCAAAATAAATGTTTTAGCGGGTAAGTATAAATTTGTTTGGTTGCATAAGCCATAGGTCACTATATAAATATAATATGTATTAGAGCAATGTACTTTGGGTTGCATATAAGTAAATCGTTGATTAATATAAAATCATTCATTAACATGGGTCATCAATCAACTATTTTGAGTGCTTTAAAATACATCGTAAATAAACAGTCGACGGAAAACGTAATTTAATTCATCTATTATAATATTCATCTATTATAATACCCTGCGGTCAGTTCAAAAAACTTAGTCTTGAATTTCCATTAAAGGACAGGACACAAAACCCTATGAAAATGGCTTTCAGCAAACTTTGACCATTTTTTTGATATTTTGAGTGGTTCAAGGCCCTAAACAATTTTGATAAGTTATAAGAGGATCGTATGATTTGGACAGCCGCTAGAGGGCGGCAAACTTGAATAATCCAAAATGCATTGTTACGGTGTCTTCCATAAAAAGATCAGGATTTATTTAATTACAATTCATTTTTGATACAAAAATCTTAACAAATCAAACGTCGGTAGTACTCAAATGTACAGTGTACACCAAAACTTATTAGTTTAACTAATCACAAGTAGTGAAGTGGAGGGAATAATAAATAAAGTTTGGAATCGAAACACTCAACAAGTAACAATGGGTTATAGGTAATAACACGATTTCAAATATAGAACGCTGGTCACTCGCTTACACAGTTTTCTAAACATACTGCTGATAATTACAAAATCCGGAAAGTTTTCCTTCCAAGATAAAGGCGAATCTTGCTTCTGAAAATGGACACAGTTTAATTTTTTTCTAGATTCAGAAATTTTGTGAATCATTACCTTTTCATTGAGTTCAATAACGGGAATGAGAATCCTATAAGTGGATATTATTGTTCATGTAAATCTGTAGCTAGGACGATTGGCGTACATCACTCCTTTATTGTGAGGTTTTGCTCGTGAATTCTACTGGACTGTGGGGACATAAACACGTCCCCACAATATTTTTTGTCAAAAAATGCCGTTGTGATTTTTTTTCCAATGGTTCTATGGTATGATGACTGTAGAGTACAATTTTCTATAAGAAAATGTGTTAGGAAATTTTTTTATTTGTACTATTGCGAAGTTATTGTTGAAATTGATGTCCCCACAATATTGGTAAAAGGTTTGCGAGTATGATGCTATAGGGATGCATATAAAAGAAGTGGCTTCCTCTGTAATAACATTTCAATTCGAGTGCTCATGCATTGTTTTTTCTAGTAGACGTGTATGGTGTATTGATTATACATAAGAAATTTACTGTCAGGACAGTTCCCTTCTCAATGATGCGGTTCATATCACTGGAGCTGGGGAACGTAAACTAATCAAAGGATTGAATATTCAACAATATTTTGGTTATTAAATTGATTTGAAATCAATTTGATTTTAATAACCCACTTATGTTATAAAATAATGATATCTCAATCACATCAATAGTTATCTTTGAAGTATGCAGCGTCCTAGAATAGTTAATTGATTAAACATCTCTGTAACTTTGAAACACATCATCACGAGAAATCACTATTTTACACAATACGAGGGGTGAAGAAGGGTCCAAGAAGCCATACATATGTATTTTACACAACACACCCTTTTTATATATTTGAACATTCATTCATTTAGATTGCCTAATGGTATTGTAATTTTGAAATTTCAAAGAGGCTTTTCAACTAACGCCATGGTTTTACTAAAATGTAGATATATTTGAGAACGAAAATGCATTAATTAGGATATAAGTAATTCATGGAAACTCAAATATTAATAGTCAACAACCAATGGCGAATTTTAAGAAAGGTTTGCCGTAGAGGGGCCATCAAAAGAGAGGAAACATTCAAAATGTACTGTTCTCTTTGTCATTATCGCTAAAAACAACCCCAACTAATACTAAGAAGGACATGAACTACATTTGTCAGATACCTGTGAATATCCTATTTAGTAAAAAAAAAAGAATCTTACATATTTTCCTGAACTTACTCTGGGGACTCATATACACAAATCACCACATCACTGACTGTGAAGACATGCATTATTTGCTCTAATTTCTACTTTTTGACTGAGAGTACCAGATTCAGGGTATTGTCATGAGGCCTGACATAAGCTCACTCACATTCAAACCTAACCTAAGGGTAAAAACATAGTGAAGCATCGCATCAAGCATCCCATCAAGCCTCGCTTCAAGCATCAAAAACAAATACACGTACTAAATATAAACCATTCATAGTGAAGAATCAAACATCGACTGAAGCATCACATTGAGCATCGCCGTTTCCAAGGAATCAAATCAATTTGATTTTCAAGACTCTTCTCAGGACTGATGCCTGAAATGATTGGTGAGCTCAAGGTCGTATCAATAATAGCTGTGTTTTTTTTTCTGTCAGTATCCTAGTTGAGTTAGAAGTGAAAAGAGTTAAAGCATATTTAGACCGTCAGATAATGACAGATTTTGCGGACTGTTTTTCTCTTTTCGGAGATTTTATCCACTGAAAATTATGTCAGTGTTGAGCTCAAAAACTGAAAATTTTGCTATTTTGTGAACAGCTCCCAGATATCGTTGCCCGAATCCTGAAATTATATAGGAAGTCGTCTGTAAATGAAAACATATCTAACTCTTTAATTAATGATCTTTGTTGATAGTTTTACAGATGACACCTTGTATATTTTGAAGATTCAAGTAAAGAGATCTGCGTGATTCAGATTGTTCTGAACCACATTTGGTTTTGTGGTGAAAACAAGCCCTAAAATGTTTCCCAGTTTTCCTATTTCTGAATATTATGAATAGACCAAAAAATCATATTATTCACATAACTAACAACAAATTCTCGTTCAGAACACGCTTAGTAAGATTAATAAATAAAAAGTGAGATGTGTTACCGTTACCGTTTACCTAAATTTTTACAGAATGACGTACTATATGATTCATGATTCGGGCAACGAAATCTGGGCCCTTGCTATTTTCGGAACCAGAATCCGCGGTATTCTGAACCAGAGTCTATTATCTTTGTAAAAAAGAGGATGGTTTGGTAATTTTCCACAGCATCAATGGAATATTTTTGGATACTTTTTGATTCGAGATGAAATTTTTGGAATCAACTTAACATAGCGCATGAAAAAATGTATTATTATTTCCCAGCTACCGATATTTTAGAAATAAGGATTGAGGTCTGGGGGTTCCAGGCTCGGTTTCAGGATGCTCTGAAACAGAAACCGCTGTTACTTTTGTGCTAAAAGTATCCTTAATGTGTATTTTCGCATTATCACTTCTCAACTTGTCATGGCTAGCCAAGAAAAAGTAATATTTGGATATTTTCGATCGCATCAATTGAACACGTTTAGGCACATTGAGACAAGAAAAAGTTATCGAAATCAACCAAGCATTACGGATGAATAAAAATTAATAATGTTGCTACTTACAGATGACACCCTTTATATTTTTTTTCAGGCCTCAGAAGATCTGGGAGTTTAAGTGTGTTCTGAACCCGAATCTGGTGTTAGTTTTGAAATAAAAATGTCCCTAGTAGGTTCTCAATTTTTCACTTTTCACGTAGGTTGCTGTGGAAAACGGATATACGAATATTTCATCAACCTCAAGGTAGATATTTCTGAGTACTAAATGTTATGAAAAACAAAATTCACTATACCGTCAAGAAAATACGAGGATGTGGCTGCTCAAAGTGGGACATACTGTATATCTGGTAATGATGATGGTTTGTGTCGGCATGCAGTGTTCCCACAATATATTATGACTGGTAGTTCATGACATTTTGTCCCCAGAACAAAGCAACAATTAAATTAATTTTCTCACCAATAATCCTCCTCAAAGTATATCTCGTTTAAATTAAACAAATAATTACAACTATGTTGAATTCCCCTTCCATCCACACTGTCCCACAAAGTAGAAAATTTTAGGCAAAACCTTCGAACATTGAATTACATCTGACACCAATTTGTGCAATGTTCCTTCGGGAGCACGCAATTGCAATCAAGCATTAGATATTATCCGATATTATTCCCCCTATGCTGGCAAAGACCTTCAGTTTGTGCTACCGAGGAGTGCTTCTTGTTGTTGAGTTTTCGGTGTTATCGTTATTATTCATGGGTGGGCCAGGAAAACTTTTATGTTATCTAACCTATCTTTGCATTGACGAGTAGAAAACAATCCGTCTGTCTGCAGGAGGTCATTCCCGGCATATGCTTAATTGTAATTAGCACTTGCAATTGTGTCCTCCTGGAGGAACATTGCACAAATGTATGTTAGATGTAATTCAATATTCGTAGGGGAAGTAGTTGTTTTCTGACACAAATTTGCCTTAAGGTTTCCACTTTATGGGATAGAGTAGAGAGAAGAAGATTTCGTTTCATTTATTTGAAACTCTCCGGCTCACATTTCGAACTTTATTCGAATTATATCTGGTTATGGAGATGATTTTTGTTGTCATGCTGTCTCTCCACAATATATTAGGGCTGATGATCCATGAGATTTTGTGCCCAGAATGAATCAACGCGTAAAAAAAAATTATCATTGCTTTATTCTGGGGACAACATTTCACGGTTTATCAGTCCTAATATATTGTGGGGACACTGCTTGACGATACGAGCCATCATTATTACCAGATATATTGTGGGGACAATTATGACATTGGCGGGAAAAAATTACTTTAATCGTTACTCCATTTTCAAATTTCATGGATCATCAGCCGTAATATATTTGGGTAGACTGCATGCCGACTCAAACCATCATTATAACCACATATATTGTGAGTATTATTAAGAAATTGGCGAGGAAAACAATTTTAATCGAGGTTTTATTCTTGGGACAAAATTTTATGGATTATCATTCCTAATATATTTCGGGGAGACTGCAAGCTGACACAAACTATCATCATTAGCAGATATATTGTGAGGACTGTTCTGACATTGGCGGGAAAAAAATATTTCAATCGTTCTTTTCTCTGAAGATACCATTTCACAGATCCCTAGCTCTAGTAAATTTTGAAGCAACTTCATGCGAACACAATCCATCAATATTACCAGATCATATTGTGAGGAATATTTTGATATTGGCGGGAAAAATAAATATTAATTGTTGCTGGACATTGAGGACAAAAATTCACAGAATATCAGTCCTAATATATTGTTGGGAGACTGCATGCCGTCACAAACCATCATCGTAACCAGATATATTGTGGGGACGATTACCACATTGGCGGGAAAACACAAGTTTCATCGTGGCTTTATTCTGTGGACACAATTTCATAGATTATCATCATGCATTATCAGTCCTACTATGACATTGAAGGAAAAAAATTATTTTAATCGTTGTTTCACTTTGTATATGAATTTCATGGATTATCAGCCCTAATATACTGTGGGGTGATCGCATGCCGACACAAATCATCATCATAACCACAAGTATTGTGAGGACGATTATGACATTATATTAGAGCTAGAATATGTGAAATGTTATTCTCAGAGTAAAGAAACCATTATAATCCATTTTTCCTGCCAATGTCAACACAGTCCTCCCAGTATATCTGCTAATAATGATGGAATGATGGTTTGTGTCAGCAGTGCCGGACTGGCCTATCTTTGCCAAGTGAGATTTTGAAAAATTGTTCCCCCAATTACCAGGTTCATTCTATTTCATGAGTCGCATACGGAAATTTCAACAAATTATTGGTTTTCGTACTATTAATGATTAAGGTGCAAGATCAGCTCTACACTTGTCCAAGAGTAAAAAATGAAATAAACATAACAAACTTTGAGCGACCCGATATATAGAGTTGTATTTACCTGGCCAAGTTTGCAACTACGCCAAATAAAATTATTTTTGGACACAGGCAGGCTTTACTCTCTGCTGTCTCAGTGTCTCGCATACGACTAATCAGTAATCCAGCGCGCCGCGCGCCAAAACCAAAACCGCCCACCGACCATATATACTCGTGCATCACTGTTGCCACGTTGCAAGAGGTCCTCAAGAAATCCTACCAAATCGAAAGTGAATATTTGCGTTTGTCATGTTTCTGGCAATAACCAATTTCGGCATTTGATCTTTTTTCTTAATTAATTTTAAAGTATTGTTTCCATGTCTGTTTTCCTAGGGGCCCCGATACCCCAAATGGGGGGCGGACCCCGTGAGATTCATCTCACCTGGCCAGTCCAGCACTGTAGTGTCAGCATGCACAATTTATTAGGAATGATAATTCATAAAATTCCGCCCCCAAAATGAAGCCACGATTAAAATGTTTTTTTCCAGCCAATGTCATAATCATCCCCACATTATATTTGATGATGGTTTATACCGTCATGTAGTATCCCCACAATATATTAGGACTGATAATCCATGATATTTTTTTCCCAGAATAAAGCTACGATTAAAATTGTTTGTTCCCGTCTATGTCATAATCGTTCTCACATTATAGGTAGTTATGATGATGGTTTTTTCGGCATGCAGTCAACTCACAATATATTGGGGCTGATGATCCATGAAATTTTGTACCCAAAATGAAGTAAAGATCAATAATTTTTTCACGCCAATGTCATAATTGTCTCCACAATATATCTGGTAATGATGATAGTTTGTACCGTCAGTAAGTGTCCCCACAATATATTAGGACTGAAAATGATATGTTGTCCCCAGAATAAAGCCACGATTACAATTTGAACTTTTGTGTCCAGAGTAAAGCAACGATTAATACAGAGTTTTCCTGCCAATGTGAGAAAGGTACTCACAATATATCTGGATAAAGTGATGGCTTGTGCCGGCATGCAGTGTCCCCACAATATATCAGGGATCTAATTTTCTCCAGATTGATGCAAGATTTGAAGATGATCACTTGGTGATTAAAACACGTGTCGAGGTGTTGAAAAAATCGGTTTGGTGTTGAGATAAAATTTGCAGTATATGCAAGGATAGTTGTTCATAATTCCCGCCAATTTTCCAGAATAAATCTTGTTGTGGTAATGATGAATTATTGTAAGTGTTGCTAGTATACGGTATGCAAACTCACAATATTGGAACTGAATCGATCATTATTGAAAAATTAATAATAAGAAGCAATTTTTTTTATTATAATAATATTTTTGAGACTGTAATTTTGAAAAAATTGCTATTTCCTTCTGGGCCGTGATGGGTCACTTAAATCCAACAAATCAAAGTCCATACCTGATTTCTCAATATTCCACTGTGAATTTCTCAATTTTCAACAACAATATCGATATTCGATATATACACTAGAATCTGTCCATATAAGTGGAAACTCGTTAATACAGCTAGTAATACATTTATTGTGGGGTCACATATTAATTTTATTTACAATTTATTGTGAGTACAGTGTTTGAAAGTACGAATGGCATTTTAAAAAGGGTACTGTCACCAGAATTTGATTCACGAGTTCATGGCATTTTTATTGAGTGTATAGAGAAACGGCTTACATTCCCATGGTCGTCATAATAAGGGGAATCTACCCACGTACACGGATTGAAAGTCCCCACAACACAGTAAAATTCACACGTCCCCACAATATATGAGCTAACGTGTATGGGTGTACTTGCGCAAATATGCCAATGCATTTACAGCATTCTATATTTGATGTTGCGAATAGGCACAAGCCGATACCACAAATAGTTTGAATAATAAACTTTTGTTAATATTACAAATGAAAAAAACTCTTTAATCAATAGTTGAGATAGGTTGCTTGAGAGGAGCACAAGTTCTCAATTTGAGTTTCCCATTTGTAAACGTTCTTTTCGATGTTGGACACCCTGTTTAATAACAGACATACCGTTTTTGTTTCCCATGTTTATGCACATGAATGCATTTGTACACATATGATCCCTCAAATATTTTTTTTAGAGTTCCAGAAGAAATTCATGTAATTTCAGAATGTGCTTCCTTGGTCTTTCTTGTTTGGATCACTTTCCGATTTTCCAGTTATAAAGAAAATGCTTCAAAAACTCTATGAACGACTTGTCATTATCTACACAACGTAATTCATTGTTATTGATATGAGTATTTTGATTCTAAACTTTTTTTTTGTTTTCTCCCTTTCTCTAGTAATTAGTTGAATTATGGAGTTTTGGTATTCACTGTACATTCGAATATTACAGACCCTTGATTTGATAAGACTTTTGCATAAAAAATTTATCGAAACCAAATAGATTATGAATTTTTTATTGAAAAACTATAACAACAAATCTTGAATTAATCAACTTTGTCGCACTCTAGCTGCTGTCCAAACCGTATAATAATAGATTTTAACTTTTTTGTAACTCACGTTCATGCGTATGAGTGCATTCGTCCACTTCTGTTCACATTCAAACCCTGTCCATTTTCAGAAGAAATTCATATATTTTCACTATATCAGCAATTTCCAACTTTATCTTGAACGGTTACCTTTCCGGTTTTAGTAATTATCAGCAGTATGCTTAGAAAACTCTGTAAACGAGTGACCAGGGTTCTATATTTGAAATCGTGTTATTAACTATACAGGGTAATTCATTGTTACTGATTTGAGTGTTTCGATTGCAAACTTTATTATATCCTCCACTTCACTAAGTTTTGGTGAACACTGTGCATTTGAGTATTACTGACATTTGATTTGATAGAATTTCTGCATTAAAAATTAATTGTAATAAAATAAATCATGAATTTTTTTATGGAAGAAACCATAATAATACTTTTTGGATTATTCAACTTTGCCGCTCTCTAGCGGCTGTTCCAATCATAAGATATTCTTACAACTTCTCAAAATTTTATAGAGCCTTGAACCATAAAAAATATCAAAAAAATTTAAAAATTTGCTGAAAGCCATTTTCATAGGGTTTTGTGCCTTGTCCTTTGCAAGAGAAATCTGGCTAGAAAGCAGCAACCCTCCTTACGTGAGGTCTATTCCGGACACATTCATATCGCTATAATATTTTCACAATTCAATCAACAACTTTTATCCGGCCTGAGTCTTAATATAAACAGAAAGTACCGTTTTGGAGCTACCATAGCAATTCATCATTCATTCACCCTTTTATATCACGTTCGACATTCTCTCTCTCTCTCTGTTATGTTTTGGCTATTGCTTCTTGTTAGGCGCACTCAGCCAACGTTCGACATCCCCAATGTTTCCTTATAGATATTGATTATCGTTTAGTAAATACCTAGATTTTCAAAATTACTGTGATTCGATGGCAACGTCGATCCTCGGAAATAACCTCATGTCATATATTTCTCTAAGGAAATGTTCGAACGGACTACGTCCAGAGACCTTAGCGGTTTTCCTGATCTGGGGAGCTTTCAAAATCATAAAATATGCCCCTAACGTATCTCTGAAAGAAGTTTTCAGAACTTTTATGAACGTTGTTTGATGGAGCTGAAGTTAGGCTGGGAATTCACACTTTAATGGCATATTGGCAGGAAATACTTTCATTTTTCCTGTGTCCATTTTTGGTTTCTTTGTTATGTCAGTTCTATTCATTTATTATCGGATAGACAACAATTAAAAATCGCATGTGGAAAATAGTATATTATTCAACTGGAGGTAATATAGGTCATAACTCACGCCGATGGAGTTTGCAGCACGAGCTGCAGGCGAGTGCTATAACGAAAAAGTAAGTTATGACCATTACCGCAAGTTGAACACTATACTTTATCTAAGACTAAAACAATAAATACTAAGATACAAGTACAGAGAAAGAACTTTAATCACAAACCTTGATAGTTACCTATAACAATGTTGAAAGAATACAGGGGTACCCTTCTCTCTAAGCGTTTCCACTTAGTGGAAAATAAAGGCAAACATCTGTCAGAAAACTACTACTTTCCTGGCTAATACCACGACGGACATTGAACTACAACCGACAGATATTTGTGCAACGTTCTTCAAAGAAGACCCAATTGCAAGTGCTTGTCTCGTAATTAAACAGAAAATGATCCTTCATTTGGCTGGGAATGACCACCTGCAGATATGCATGTTTCGAGGTTTATTGCCTCTCATCAGTGACCGGGTAGGTCGGACAACATCATAATTGTCCTGTCCCTGCCAAATGAATAATATTCAACTGTTCAACTAATATTTCCCCACGGACAACACTACGATCTACAACCAAGTTGATCGAAGCGCCATCCGCACGGAACAAGACAAAACACTCACAAGCAGCACAGTCTCTGGGAAGAGAAATCTGTAAACATTCGAACTAGTTCGAATATATTGTGCCAGAGAGGTATCAACAATGTTGAAAGAATACAGGGGTAACCTTCTCTCTAAGCGTTTCCACAAAGTGGAAAATAAAGGAAAACATCTGTCAGAAAACAACTACTACCCTGGCTAATGCCACGACGGACATTGAACTACAACTGACAGATATTTGTGCAACGTTCTTCAAAGAAGACCCAATTGCAAGTGCTTGGAAATATTAGTTAAACAGTTGATTATTAATCATTTGGCAGGGACAGGACAATTATAATGTTGTCCAACCTACCCTGTCACTGATGTGAGGCAATAAACCTCGAAACATGCATGTCTGCAAGTGGTCATTCCCAGGCAAATGAAGGATACTTTTCTGTTTAAGTAATTACGAGACAAGCACTTGCAATTAGGTCTTCTTTGAAGAACATTGCACAAATATCTGTTCAATATCCGTCGTGGTGTTAGCCAGGGAAGTATTTGTTTTCTGACAGATGATTGCCTTTATTTTCCACTTTGTGGAAACGCTTAGAGAGAAGGGTACCCCTGTATTCTTCCAACATTGTTGATACCTCACTGGCACAATATATTCGAACTAGTTCGAATGTTTACAGATTTCTCTTCCAGGAGACTGTGCTGCTTGGGAGTGTTTTGTCTTGTTCCGTGCGGATGGCGCTTCGATCAACTTGGTTGTAGATCGAGGTGTTATCTGTGGGGAAATATTAGTTGAAGAGTTGATTATTATTCATTTGGCAGGGACAGAACAATAATTATAATATTGTCCGACCTACCCTGTCACTGATGAGAGGCAATAAACCTCGAAACATGCATGTCTGCAGGTGGTCGTTCCGAGCCAAATGAAGGATCATTTTCTGTTTAATTACGAGACAAGCACTTGCAATTGGGTCTTCTTTGAAGAACGTTGCACATATATCTGTCAGTTGTAGTTCAATGTCCGTCTTGGTATTAGCCAGGGAAGTAGTTGTTTTCTGACCGATGTTTGCCTTTATTTTCCACTTTGTGGAAACGCTTAGAGAGAAGGGTACCCCTGTATTCTTTCAACATTGTAGATACCTCTCTAGCACAATATATTCGAACTAGTTCGAATGTGTACCTATAATAATGCTATAAAAATTTCAGACCTAATTTTTCATTTTGTGAATTAATAAAATTAACTGTAAAGTTTGAGCAACCAGTGATATGAATATGTGGGACTGCAAGTTTATCGTTTCTTTTTGTGTTTGTTACATATATGTTGATGATGTACTTACTGGTTGAGATGTTATAGAACTGTTTATTTTATTTGCAGTATCTGTCTTATTGTTTTCGGAATCATCAACGTACCCCTCAGCCACAGTAGTTGATCGACAACCGCCTTGGCGTTTCAGTGCCGTCAGAGCTAAAACACACGGAGCGGTTTCTGGCGAGTCGCCACCGACTCGGCAGAGAAGCGGCTCAAAACACACGAGGCGTCACCGCAGCTTACGACCGACACGTTTTTTATCGAGATATCTTTTGCAGTTGTCTAGTTGTGTCTGAGTGGTTCGCATCGTTGGCATGTATTCCTTCTTCTGACAGTGATGATGATTTGCTTTTTCTAATAACTACAGGCTTATTATATAACAAATTTAGGAAAAAAAAAATAAACGCAAATATTGGATACATCCCATAATAAATGAGAGGAAAAATAGAGGATTTTTTTACGCACTGTATGACGAACTTAACGGAGATCCAGATAAATTCTTTAATTTTACCAGAATTTCAAGAGAAACATTCCAAGAATTGTTGTCAATAATTAAAGGTTCATGTTCAAAAAGAAATACTACCATGAGGGAAAGCATACCAGTAGAAGAAAAGCTTCTTATAACTTTAAGGTAAGATAAATAAAATCTAAAAATAAAAATGTATTCTTAAAAAAGTATTATATTATCATGTTTATTAGCAAAATAGCATTTAAAATAATTGGGTTATATGCGTATCTTGGGAAAACGAGCTTCCAGGCGACATCAAAGGGGATTCAGTACTCTGCCGCTGAATCCCAGAAGGCCCAGGTTGGGGCTCTTGTTGTGAAGGACTTTTGTTAAAGTCTGGAAGTCCGGAAGGTCCAGCATGTGGATTTAAATATTGCCATTGATGTAGTATTCCAGATTGGTGGCTTGGAGCCTGGGTGGGAATTTGGTTATACGGTAATTGTGTTGAGTATACAGAGGGGGCTGGTGACTGTATGGGATTATATTTATTTATGCTTTGCATAATGTCCATTCTCGCAGCAATTTTAAAGTGTGGGGGAATGGATTTCATAAAAGGCACTAATGATAACAAAAATAATCTATCGTCGTCTTCTTCAGAATTTACTGTTTGTGCTTTTTGTTTTTGACGAATACTATGATTATCAAGGGCCTCCACAAGTTTTTTTTCCAGTGTGTTTCCTTTTCATTTTTTGGCGACATGAACAGTAGGAGAGTCATCATGTATTGTAGCAGGTCTTTCTGACGCAGATTCATTCTGACTGTTTGGTGATAGAGGAGCCCCATCATCCGTAGATGTATCTGTGGAGCGACGTTGGATTATTTTCTTTAAGTTCTCTAGCGTACCTATCCCTTATGTTTTTCCATTTTTTTTTTAAGCAAAATGCATGAAAAAAAGCTTCATTTAATAAGTACCCTTTTATTTCAGGTACCTAGCTACTGGCAATTCATTTGTCGATTTGCAATATGCTTTTAGAATTGGAAAATTCACAGCAAGTTCAATCACCCAAGAAGTTTGTAAAGCTATATGGACATATAATTTTTCCGTCGTTAACTACTGAAAAATGGTTCGAAATAGCCGAAGGATTTAAGAATAATGCAAATTTTCCACATTGCATAGGAGCCATCGATGGAAAACATATAAGGATGATAAAACCTGCTATTAGCGGTTCTATGTTCTACAACTATAAAAATTATTTTTCAATGGTACTTTTTGCAATGTGTGATAGCAATTATTTATTCACATACGTAGACGTTGGCTCCTATGGAAAATCTAGTGATTCTGGAATTTTTAAAAATTCCACACTATATGAAAGAATGATAAATGATACAATGGAAATTCCTCCAGCAGATTCCATCGAAGGAGATGTATTTGATTATCCATTCGTAATAATAGGAGATGAAGACTTTCCACTCTCAGAAAATTTACTCAGGCCCTATGGTGGATCAAATTTATCTTTTGAAAAAAAAAATTTCAACTACAGGTTGTCAAGAGCTCGAAGATACATTGAATGTACATTTGGTATTCTGGCTAATAAGTGGCGAATTTTCCACAGACCGCTTAACGTATCTGTTGATTTCGCCCAAGATATAGTCAAAGCGTGCTGCGTACTCCATAATTTGGTCAGTTTAAGAGATGGACACTGTGATGATGACATTAGATCAGCAAATGTCTTGGCAAATTTAGCCACTGATTCATTGAGCAGAGGAAATCCAAGAGCTCTTAACTGCAGAGAAAAATTTACTATCTATTTTGTTAATATTAATCCGCTGGAATGGCAAAACGCACAAATATGAAAATTATTATTAAGTTAATACATGGTGTTTCAGTTTTTTCGTTCATAACTTCTGTAAACGATAGAACATATTAAAATAATATGAGTCTTTTCTATAACATTTTTCTATAAAACGCTTCGTTTTCAAGATACAGGGCGTTGAACTTTAAAAAAAGTACTACTATTTATTCGTTATCTCCCAAACAAATAAACATTTTTTATTCAAACTTTGTACACTTAGTCATAATATAATCCAGACAGAACCCCATAACTACGCCACTGCTTTTCCCAGGAAAATTTTCGGATCATCAAAAAATTGGTCTTTTATTATGACTAAAGTGTACAAAATTTAAATAAAAAATCTGTACTTATTTGGGAGATAATAAATAAATATTATTATTTTTTTTAAAGTTTAACACCCTGTATCTTGAAAACGAAGCGTTTAGAGAAAAATGTTATAGAAAATACTTTTATTATTTTGATATGTTCTATCGTTTACTGAAGTTATGAACGAACAAACTGAAACACCCTGTATAATTAAATACTGATGATTTTTTATTAATAAATAAATTTAGTTTTCATGTAATTACCCATTTGTCTTTTCTCCTCCACTGCAGCACCCTCATCGACAAAGGCGTTGGTTACCTCTTCCCAAGAATGTTTCTTTTTTATTTTGTTGGAATAATCCTCTGAACGCATATCCCAAATCGCTGGTCTAATATGAATCTCATTGATTAATTTCTCAACGTCCAAAGTTTCCATACTGGTCTGACAACGCCGAGTCACTTATCAATATCAAAAACTGCCCCAATACCGCTTACGTGTGTTTAGTCCCATAAGCAAACATGTACTGATGTTCCGACTACAGTCGTAAACCCTCGCGCGGTGCATGATGGCCATCAGGGTACGCGCTGCCACCTCCATCACGAACCGCGCGTTGACGCACCGTCTGTTTCATTCAATAGAACTGCCATAAAGGATGCACCGCTTCGGCAGCCGAGTCGGCTGCCGACTCGCCAGAAACCGCTCCGTATGTTTTAGCTCTTATATGCCCTGAATATAAAATATTCTGGTCATTTTAGAAGTGTAGCAGTGTCTCTCCCCATTGCCCCAAATGTATTATAGTGAGTGAGAGTAGTGAGTTATTGTAACTCACGTTGTTTGCTTACAGATACTATTATTTGCTCAAATGCAGTTGAATAATCAATTCACATTATTTCACGTGCATCTTCGATTAAGAAACATAAAACGTTGTAACAAAAATTTTCATCATCTACGGTCTAGCTGTACGGAAATGTTCATTTCTCACAACTTTCTTTGATTATATAGGTACATACAATTCAATAATTTTGAAACTACAAGTAAATCCGAGTAATTCATTTTGAAAAATAGTGAGCAAGTTATGCCTAACCATTTCGTTGACAGTGCAACAGCAAATAATTTTTTGTTCTGTGTTTTAAATGAAATTGATATTGAGTATTTGCATTTTTCCTATAACGGACCACGCACACGTCACGGAAAATTTATATTATATTTGTTGTGGATTATGTGAAATCAGAGCACTGATTATATGTTCTATAAGACGATTTCAAAAAACGTTAATTTTGACTTTTGAGTAGTAAATATCATTGTGACTAAATATTTAACGAAATCAATATTACCAAAAATCACAGAAATGGTCGGTTAATGATTCCGATTTCTTTTTATTTCACAGAGAAAATATAGTATGAACTTTTGTGTACCAAGAACAGAATTTTTCAGTCTGGTTTTCATTTAATGTATAAAGATGCTGAACGATCAAATAAATATTGTTTCGAAGCATATTTGAAATTGATTTGTGACAAAATTAAATGAAATATTACTGACGATATATTTAATAATAACAATATTATAAAGTTATGAAATGGAATTCCAATGTGAGCGAATTGTAATGGTATAAGTAAGTTTCACATGTTAACTGTGAGTAATATTTCACCCAACAAATGTAATGTATCATTTTTAGTCGTCTAGATACCCACGAAAATATAAGAAGGGGATGCGGTTCAAAATCCTGATATCGCTAAATGATAAATTCACCACATGCACAAAGAAGAGCATGTGTCATTAATTTATGAATCGATAATCCGTATTTTATTTTCATTATTTCACGCTATCGTTCATGATTCCCATATTCCTTGTGTAAATGAATCTGTGTTATTTTCGTGAAATACATATTTCATTTGACGCTGATTTATACCGAAACATCGTTTTGTACCCACGATTGGCATGGTCGTTAACAATCCAAAAATTGAGCCATAAAGCGGAGAAAAACAAATGCAAAACTTTCCAGAAGTTCGAACAAGCGCATGAAACATGTTTTATGTTATCGGCAGTTTGCACCACCTGGCATAACAAAGTTGTGTTTACCGTAATTGAAAAATGTCACTAACGAACACAGCATTGTCTGAATAATGTCGTTTCAGTGTGGAAAGTGAATGTTCAATTTTCGACATGAATCAATGACACGAAATAAAAACGTATGTTTCAATACAAGTATATACTGCAGAACGGAAACTATTGAATATTAGATATCCACCACTTTCACTTGCAAACATAACTTCAACTCAAAATTGCAATTGAAGCATAAATCAAACTCTTCAACAGTTACCATCGTAAAGATACATTTCGAGACATATTGTTTTATTGAAAATACGATCTATTATTGTTTTTACTCTGGTAGAAGAACCGGTAAAAAAGAATTGAAATATGCGACAGCTGCAATGTAAAATTATTCATTAGATTCATTGCTATAAAATAGTCATCTATGCACCAACTGTGTTATGAATGAAAGAATGTTGCCGAATTTAGTATCGCTCGTGGTACATATAAAATTTAGTTTTTCACAAATAATGTATTTTATATTGGTGAAAAAATATGAGAGAAAATGCATCCAAAGCAACTTGAAATGTATTGCCTTTTATAATCCCCCTACAGAGCTTGGATAATTTCCGGAATTTTTTCAAAAGGCCAATTTTTTTTTGAAAATATTCGCAACCGAGAAAAAATTTACGGAGAATCATTCAAGCTAGCAGGACATTCGGCAAGGAAATTTTTATCAAAAATTATTCTAAAAACAAAATACAACTTTTGATAGGTTAGTAGGAGGTTATATTGCTTTGATGTTTGGTGCCCTAATAAATTGAGAAAATACGAAAAAATCAGAGCCAATGATATCGAAACAATTTTAGGCCTTCTGTGAAGAAATAAAAAATTCAAGAATGAACATCTGTAGTACAGCCCGCTGGAATTTTAGAAGATTTGGGATTCTACATGAAGAGCAAAACGTAGAGGACTCCGTATAATTTATTCAAATTTTTTTGTGTACCGGGTGTCCCACATTTTATGTGACAAGCAATATCTGGTTTGTCGGAGGAGATATAGAAAAATATTTCATACAAAAGTTTTATGAGTTCATGAGAGCTATATTTTGATATAATTTTCAAATATACAGGGTGTTTGGTGTAGGTGCTACAGACCAAAATGCCATTTTTTAAAATAGAACGCACTGTATATCATTACATATTCAGATTCTGTGCTTAATTTTGATATCATTTCATGTTTAGTTTTTGAAATTCGGTTACGGAGTTGTTGAGTTATTGCTTAAAATGTACAGTCTTGAGAACGACTATTATTTTTAAAAATATCCCATAAAATAACTATTCTCTCTGCATCAGATCACATGAAAATTAGTCAAAATTATGGGTGTTCGTAGTTATGGTTTCAATTTTGAGTTGTGGAATTCAGTCAGGAATCATTTTGAATATGAAACAATTGCGAAATTGAAAGAGGTGTATTCAGGAACAAATCGTCAATAACAATGTAATATAACTTGATGAATCATTTCATAAGAATAGTACCTAGATATGTAATAAAAAATGTTCAAAGTGAGGCCCATTGGATATTATGCAGGCTTCTAAACGTCGAATTACTTCTCTCGAACAAGTCGCTCTTATATCAGGCGTAATATCACTGCACGCTAGTCGAATTTTCATTTTCAGACCATCCACATTCAAAGGGGGAGTGGTGAAAATAATATCTTTTAAATAACCCCATAGGAAAATTTCAAGAGGTGATAAATCTGGGGAACGAGCCGGCCACCGAATTGGACCCTTATTACCAATCCATCTATTTGGGTACGTTCTATCTAGATATTCAGTAACAACCTGTGAATTGTGAGGAGAAACACCATCTTGTTGCCACCAAATTCCTTGTCGTTCTGCTATGGGAATATCTTCCATCAACTGGATCAAATCATATCAAATGGCACGCTAAAATGACAATAATGTGACAATAACCAAAGTTGTTGTTTTTATTTTCACATCATCGTTGTCAATGAAATTGTGAATGTAACTCGATAATTATGCAATTTGAATAAATCTCGGAAGTTGCACGTCCTCGATTATCATAAATCGCATAATAATCTCGTTACATTAATATTATTATTCAGTAGGATTCTAGTTCAATTTAATAAAAGATATAGACAGGATTCGTGTACGCGTTAAAATTTTTTTGATATCTTATATTAAACCTTATTTTAAGTGCAATAACTCAACAACGCCGTAACCGAATTTCAAAAACTAGACATGAAATGATATCAGAATTAAGCGTAGAATCTGAATATGTAATGATATACAGTGTGTTCTATTTTAAAAAATGGCATTTTGTTCTGTAGCACTTACACCAAACACCCTGTATATTTGAAAATTATATCAAAATATAGCTATCAGGAACTCATAAAACTTTTGTATGAAACATTTTTGTATATCTCCTCCGACAAATCAGATATTGCCTGTCACATAAAATGTGGGACACCCGGTATAGGTTGAGGCATCGACGTTTTTTGTATCAGATTATGTGGAATTCAACTGCTAAATAGTTATAAAAAATGCGTTTTGTCAAATTCCAGCTTAAGTTAAATCATTTTTTGGTGTGGAATTTACAGCAGCAAAAGCTACGCGAGATACAAAGCTGAAACGAAATTATTAGTATTACTGTGAAAAAAACATGCATAGTGCGCTTTGTTTCATATTTTCGTATATCGAGCACCCCACGCTTTCTTCACAGTGATACTAATTTTCATTTCACTTATTATTATTTTCAGTCTATACAAACAATTATTCTTTACATTTAATAAATATAAGAAATATGTAGTGAAGGTTACGCATCCTCTACACTTTTAGATATGAGTTGTCGAGAATCGATACAAAATCTTTAGCTGTATTTTTTTTTTAATGAGATAGATTGGTGAAGATCAAGCACTGCTCGACGTCATCATCAATCCTCTTTTTCTTAAAAAGAATTTTAGAATAGTACCTATTGCTTGATATGCTCAGTTCCAGAAATGAGTTTACTTTCATAATCTCTCATTGGGCAACAACTGAAATTTGTTCCAATTGAAACTAACTATTCTTCAAATAAACCGTTCAGTCGATTCTGTTGTTCAGAAGTTATATTCGTATCACCCCATATCTTTGGCTGGGTTCAAACTTAACTGAATCTACATTATAAGTAAAATGCGAGATGTCATTAAAAAGCAGTATATCTATTATAAAATTGACCTAGAAATACGACCCATAATTGCACTAGACTAGCTATAGTACAACTGCTATAATAGGAACGACAACTTTCAATTTTTTTTAAATCTGTATGATTCACCAAAGTTGTCGAACTTTCTGTATCAAGTAAGTTCAATGTCTGACGTGTTATCAGCAAAGAGAAAAGTTGTTTAACTGGCTTTATACTTATCACGTTGGGTCAATATGTTTGCAAAAGAAGAGTATGGGTCATGGTGCAAATTATTTTTTTGAAGTAATAAATAAATGTAACAAGAGAATGAATGCCTGATGGATGGATGTATACCCCTATAATATATCAGCTCTTAGCTAAGTATATGCGGCTGTTATAACATCATAAATAAGCTGAATCAAAAGATTTCCTCAGACTTTCGTGCAATTTCACGTTGTTAGTTTCACTCTCTTCTCTTCATTTCTCCAGCGAATGTTTTTTCTGGAACAAATTAATGTTTATTTCACGACCTGATGAAGTTCCTACTCTGTTTTCTCTTCCCAAGCAGATTCTCAAAAGAGCAATATAACATGGGATCTCGGTCTTATATTCAGCTCGAAATTACCACAGAGGTTTGTTTCTCGTGTAGTTAGTGGACGGAATTATTAGCTAACTTGTCACACCAACTGTTTGTTCCATTAATTCCAAAATAATTCATTCAGCGAAATCTATATTGAAATTTGGTAATATCAAAAATCCTTTGAATTCGAATATATTAATTTATTTGATCATTCAATTCATGTTCATACAAATAGGTACTGTAAATACATTTAATGTTGCAGTTTGATGACCCAACATAAACAGTGTTTTTTTCTTGCCTACTGATATTTGGTGGAGTTGAAATTACCTATCCCGCATTTTTTCACGTCTGACTAGCACACTCTCTTTCTAGAGGTGAGAGAGCAGCAAATGACCTGAGACAAAATATCGAATGAAATCCATCCTTCCATATAGTTTCAGAAATTCTGAATTATAACAGATTTACGGGGAATATCTGATTTACCTGCAACTTGACATGCAATTATAAGCGGCATTTTCACTTCGAATCCTTCCCCTACCAAAGTGATTAACACTAAATCGTCCTTTCGGAGAGGTTTTGAAGGATAAACAGTTGTTAACAAAACCCACAGATGTGGTTATTAATTGTAAGCTTAAAAAATGGATGAACTTCATCTTAATGATTGTTCTGAATAACTACTGTCATTGAAACGAGCATTTTCAAAACTTATTTAAACCTAAACCTGCACAACTAATTGATTTCTATCTGTGATAGCACTTCAAAGTAGAAAAAAATCTTTCGGTTAAGTATTGCTCAAAATTTAGTAGTATTATAAGATTTCACAAAACTTATTTTATTCGGACTTGATGAAAACTTATATAAACACGTATTTGAGGAGTGATTTTTCAAAAGGCCACATTTCCATCTACATCCAATAATTAACCTTCGACGAAAATCAAATACTTAAGTAAAAAAGAATCTTCTAATGACGATAGAACCATTCAAAATGCCTTATTTCATATGAAGAAAGCAATATCCAAACAGGAATTTCATACAAAAAGACCTATTCTAGTTCTAGTGGATTTCATTTCATCGAAAGTTTATTTTTGGATATAGAAGGAAATATGGCCCTTTGGAAAATCACTCCTCATTTATCTTCAAACCTGATCCAATCTGATGGTAGCTGAGGACACAATTTCTGGGATGTAGACCACATTGACACTTTCTACATAGAATATTCTTTTTTTTTTAAGACATATGCTGCACTTAGGTTGACTCTCTTGATATACTTATACAACCAGATGGTCGATTTTAAAGAAATTCTACTTGCAACTCGCTTAAACGATTCCAATAAGTCAGTAGTGAAGCTCTTTCAGAAAGATTATTGTTCTATCTTTCCACAATTGTTGTTATCTTCTTCTTTTTGGTCTGTTCAATGGAAAGACAGATGGATTGTTAACGGTGTTGTCAACCTTACATCATTTCATTCACATGAACTATTTCTTCATCCGCCAGTGTTTATGAACAGTATCTCCGCTCTTTCTTCTTCAACCGTGATCAAAGATGACTGTGGAATACGATTCTCGCAAATAGTTCCAGTACCTTTTATATTGCGTAATTTCAATTCTTTCAGGAGTGACGAGAAAGTATAATAGTTGTCGAAGAACGAATGAAATGGTTCGTATTTCAATGATTGCAATACATATGCATATTGAAGAACTATAGAAGCTCCAAGACCTAACACCTTGTTTTTATTCAGAAATAGTTGTCGATGATATGGATCTAAATATATTATGTATCCAAGCATCGTTGTTCAAACCCAGAATTTGTAATCCTATCTTATGGGTGTACCTCGTATGGTACCGTGGCTTCGTCAAAGCTAAGGTTTCCTTCCATGCGAGGGCATTTCCAAGGAATCTTTCATTTAGAGAGTCAATGGTCTCAACTTGAAATATTTGTCATTTGAATGTAAGTTATTTTTGTCATTGCAATATATGTACGTTACTCATTATATGTTGGGAACGATCTCTGGAAATAGCGTCTAAGGCGAGTTTGTTATTTGTGTCATCACTGCCAATACATTTTTTCTGGACACTACATTATATCCACTCAACAATAAAACTTATTACATAAAACAATCAATAAACTTTTGTTATGTCTCCAATGCAATTCTTTTGGTTGTTGAATCAATTCATCATGAAAAGAAATCTGAATGGTGCTGCCGGGGATAAACTATAATTCTTCACAATATGTGAACAAGTCCAATTTGGAAATTCCGATTGTATGTTTTCTTTCAAATACGTTTTTCGAATTTTTCTAGGCTCATATGGGTTAATAGGTGTCAAGAGTGTTTAAAGATGACGTACACGAAGCAGCGTGTTGAAAATATTTTTTTATAATTTATATAATATTTGTGTAAAAATAAATTTTATGTTGTTCCTGAAATTGCTCCACTTATAACATAGCCCGTTTCGAAAACTTTGTCATTCACAAAATGAAACATTAACACTCATCATCCCCCCCTCAACAATTTCATATTCGAAGAAAAAAATTATAAGAATCAAAAATATCCAATTCGATCAAAACCATAAATTTTTGCTGTCACAGTTGCCTTTTACTATTCTAACTTAATCTTTATTTTCGAATACAACTATGTTTTCTCGTTTTTTTTACGACGTGTTTTGCTCCCCTTGCGTGTCATTTATCATTAAGGCTGATTCAGATACATGTGTGCCCATGCAGGATTTAGTAGCACGCACAGTAAAAAGTGGATGGAGAAATACATACTGAAATGTAATATATACATACTCCTTTTAGTACTATTACTTGAATCAACAAGTTATTTCAAATTTTAATGGAAAACTGGGTTAATGTCATCCATTTCTCCTTTATTTTACAGTGAGCATGTAATTCAATGCTTTATTACATGTAATTTCCGTTGGTTCAAAAAGTATTTATTAGTAATACCTACTATGTATTGTTACACCGGAATAACGCCGATTTACAGAATATTCCAGGTATTGTGTTAATTCTCCTTTGTTTAAATGTAATTTTTCATAACGCCAAATGCTTATTCGTTAATTCTCATTTCTTTGTTTATATTGGTAGGGTGAACATCGTTCGGCGTCTAGGACGGATAGGTCACTAAAAAAAAGAATGAGCAATATTTTGTGTGACTAGTGAGTGAGTGCCATATTGTCTTCAGGTGAGTAAATAGGCATTTGAAATGATAAGCTACTTGAAAACGAATCGAAATTTTCGTTGTCGCAGACACAACTACTTAATATCATTTTGAGTACTTATTCGACATTCAAATCTCATGTGGATCGATATCGCCTCAATTCGATTTATTTTCAGATTTGTACTAGAAGGTGTGTTGGTACTGTGATAGGTATACAATTAATTTTTTGCAGGTCTGGAGTCGATATTTAGGCTAAAAATGGAAAAAGAAAATAGTCTTCCAGCTACTGTAAAACATTTCCGGAAGCCTCCATTGTCACGTTTGGTCTGTATTCAATAATATTCAACCTTCAGTACTGAAAATAATTGTTTATAATCACTGTTAATATTTTTTTATAGTGCTTTTGATTATGAAAAATTCAGAAAGACTATTCAAAACATTTTGTGGTTTGTTAACGACTTTCATAAAAAGAAATAAATTATTCATTCCATGAAGAAATTCTTTTGATGTCGCAAACATTCTTTCCTGAACCCTTCATTACATAATGAATTAATTACAGAATCACCTTTTACGTTTCATCCCATCAGTACAAAACGGTGGCACCTGGATTATGACACTTTTCTCAAGATTATTATTGAGAACTAGAATTTTTATCCAAAAATACTTGAATAGTAATATTGCAAACACAAACACCATATGAACTTATTTACATGAAACATGTGATAATTTGAAATACATCTGTGAATAAAGTGGAAAGCACACGAAAGTTTAAGTGATCATCGGAAAACATATGGAAATTCACATTGAAGTTATGTAAAAATGCATGTCTAACCAAGTTAATTTATTACAAAAACTGGATTTTTCCTCACAAATACTTGAATACATATCCATTTATACATACTGAAGCATGTAATGTTAATTGGCACCACTTGACTATAATGGTAAAAATACCTAACAAACATGTAGATATCGCCATTAAATCTGGAATGACTGAGGAAGTTACTTTAATATATAAGTCATGATCAATGAATTATGTAGGACATTCACATTTAAAGTCAAGTTATGACTTTACATCATATTACAGAGGTATGTAATTTTACATGTATATGCATGGCAACGCATTACCTATATGGAATCATGTAATCTCATGGAATTACTTTTTACAGTGCGGGCGGTTTAAATACCTTTTACTCACGTTCCTATCGCAAGAATATATTTCATTTGGTTCTGAAATAATTTTGTCGATGCTGAAGTAATGCAATTTGAGTATTTCAAACAATCCCGATGTCTTCGTCAATTTTTTTAAATTGTCCCTAAGAACCAATCCAATTTTTGATATTTTGTTCAAAATTTCTCAACAAAATTATTGGGATATGAAATTTTGTATTGCTGTGTTCGCTTCAACAGCGTGGGATGCATTGGTCCTCTTTTATTTCTTCCTCAAGCAAAAAACATATCTTGACCGGTATTCTATCAATGCTTCTGCTTAGAATACGACTTGATTGTGTCGTTCTCTGAAAAAATGCGTCGTCAATGTCTATAGATAGTAGTAGTTCTCTGATATTTCCAACTGTCCTGAACGATCTCTCGCTTTTGCTTTCCAAATTCCTCTAAATTGCTAAAAGTGGCTCATTTGAAATCTTTCGGTCAAACTATGCAGCTCTTTAGAAAGTATCAGTAATGTATCAATTATCTTCTCTGTTAGTCTGTAGCTCATGCAGAGGTTAAGGTATCAGGCTGAGGAACTTCTGGCTCATACCGGACAGAGGTTCGAGGCCTCAGTGTGCGATTGAATCGGTTCCTTTAGGCTGCCACCTGCTTTGTTGTAAAACGAGTGTGATGTGAGTTGCCTAGAAGCCAATTCCGACGTCTGGTGCTAGCTTGAAGTGCGCACCGATCACCCGGGGTGGTGCTGTAGGTTTCTCCAGGATTTCCTACAGTTGAAAAGTGAATACACCACCGAATAAAAATAAATTGCCTACAATAATTGCCACGGCAAATAATAATGATAGCGGTCCTTCTATCTATTTCACAAAACATAATTATCTATGAATTTATATATGATGAATGAAGACGATTTGATTTTTGTGTGGGAGATTACTGGGACCAAAAATCATGTGCCCTGAGTAAGCGTAGTGAATCAAGAATAACGGACTTCTGCATTCGTCCGGCTAAGATTTCTGCGTGTCCATCATTCCACCAAGTACTCCCATGATCAGAACCACAATTTCAACAGAATGGTTTGGGTAAAACCTACGAAGTTCAAAGAGTAAGTCTCTATATTTTTTTCGTTTTTTCTCCTCTTGTCGGACGATGTTCTTGTCGCCAGGAGACATACAGCTGGCTCATTTGCCTGAGGGTGGGGACTGAATAGTTTCAATAGATTTGGCACTTCTCATTATCCACAATGGACTCAATACCCCCCGGAGCATAGGGCAATACCTGTGTCTCGTCAATACCGCACGAGTGTCCTATAGATGGTAATACAACACTCGTAGCGCCGCGTTATGCCTGTAGATATAGACTGAGACCGCATAAGCTGGACATGCTGCCAACAAATGCATCGTCATAGCTGCCCCACGACACGCTCTGCACCTAGTGTTAGGGACCTCTATACCCATCACGCGACTTCGGTAGACGAGGGTGTTAAACACACCATTTTGTCAGGCCATTATGAATCCCTCGGTTTCCTACTTCAGCCCACTTGACCAGAGAAATTCGAATGATAGGTTTCTGGATAAGCCAAGGTCTTATAATATATTCTCTCAACTTATGAAGTCCTGTTACGGTCGCTCAATGTTGTTTATAAGCAAAAGAATGGATAGTACAATAATTTGAGTTTGATTGACAATTTTTCATCAAAGTATTCTAGTTTTCAAATCTGACATTTCTTTTTAAATAAACTATCAGGAAGATAACAAGATAATAAGATGAATTTCCTCCAAAAGGCCAACTCGAAAAATGTTAAATAACGACTAAAGTTCGTGTTTCAACTGAGGTGTTTCCACGTCTCAATTTACGAACATCCTGTTCATATTTTCGAAAAAATATCGAAAATATTGACAGAATATGTTCAAACTTTACAGTTCACTTCGTTTCATTTATATTTGAACGAATTGTGTGGTATTATTCTGTGTTAAGTAACCATTGCAACATCCTTATGAAAAAAATGCGAATGTGGTTGCTATCAACAATTTTTCGAATTTGAAACAAGATTGAAAATTTTAACTTTTTACAAAATAAAAAGTCTATCGATCCTATTAGTACTTTCACTACTCCAGCACATCTATATTCAAACATACAATTTGGTCGTAACGAGCGGATAGTAGTGAAAACCGCAATTGAATTCAAGAAATCATAGAAGATAAACGTCAGCCTTACAGCATCAGCTAGCCAAAGTCGTCTATTGAGAGCAGCCAGACTGTTTCACTCTGACGCTTGGTTTACTGGATTTGCCATAATTGGAGGTGCTGAAGAAAGTTGGTATACGAATTTGACCATTGTAATCGAGCAAGTCAAGTCAGTAATTTCCTATTATCCTTCCATTTATCTCATTATTGTCGTGAGTTTTTGATATTTCAATTTGAGTGATAAATATTGCAATTTGTACTACAATTTATACCATTTATCAATTTCGATAGCTTTTCACTGCAATTATCACACTCTGCCTTTTATAAACAATTTTTCGGTAAAATTCCGTTAACTAATAGCCACGAGATATCAAAAAAAAATCCAAATGAAATTTTTGGAGGTATCAACTATTTTCGGAGATATCGGCCCATTTTTAATGGATGACTGGCACATTTTAGGACACATTTCTACCTCAAAAAAAACACTCAAAATTCTTCCTTCAAACTAACATAATGTTCACACCCCAATTCACCCGTTTCACACATTTTTTTTACTGAAAACGGCGGTTTTTATCAAAAAATTCCACCTTCTTTTAACAAGATAAAAAACAACAACTTTATAGTGACCAGCGTACAAGACGAGCAAAATGTTCAGTGCAGTTTATTTATGTTAGGTTGGTAACAATGAAATCTGTCAACGCCATCTTGTCATATTCAAATTTGAAATTGAATGTGAGCGTGAGTAATTTCGCCATCAATATGTTGAAATTAGTTGAATATACTGCTCTGGTTCAGAATAAAATGACACTCGTCAATTTTTTGATAACGTTAGGGATTTTCGCTGAATTCATTCAATGTCCAAATTGTACTGCAGTTTGCAAGTTGAACAAAGGAACTTTATATTACCAATGTTAGAAGAGAAGCACAAATAAATAGAATAATAAAAAAAAGAAAACCAGAAAGATACTTTTTTGATGGAAGAATTGGTCTCCAGAGGATGGCTCAAGTCGTTGGATACTTCCTAGAGTTACCTCATCCGCGGGTCCATTTTATGCAAAGGGAGCTGAATCTGTTTTTAACACCTGTAATAGATGGTCAAATTATTGTAGAGAAGTAAGTTGTTGTTGTTGTTGAAAAAAAATGGCATCCGTTTTAATCTTTGTTTTTGCAGGTTTGCATGATTGTTGTTGGCGAAATTGTCGAAGTGGACGAAGCCAAGTTTAGAAAAAGAAAATATAACCGGGTACTCGAAGGTCAGTGGCTATTTGGAGGTATCGAGAGAGGGTCTAGCAGAATATTCGTTGTTCCAGTGGAAAATAGAACTGCTGAGACCCTAATCGGTATCATTAAAGACTGGATTGAGCGAGGGACGACAATAATGTCAGATTGTTGGAAGGCCTATGACCGATTGGACGAAGAAGGCTTCCAACATCTGACTGTGAACCACTTTTACAATTTTGTCTATCCCGACTCTGGTAAAAACAATAAAATTCAATCTTTAGACTATTATTAAATGAAATTTTTATTTTTAGGAGCCAACACTCAGTCCGTTGAAAGGATGTGGAGAGATATTCGAGGACATATTCCGAAATATGGTATAAGGAAGTCACACTTCAAAGGCTATATTTCGGAATATATCTTCAAACGAATTAACAGACCCGGTCAACGGATTGAGAATTTCCTGAAAACTACAAGGAATATGTACCAAAACAAGTGGACTTAGTGAATTGGCATTTCACTGACAGACTCTTCCAACATCGGTATTTAGAATCAAATCAAACTTGTATACTGTAGCACAATTTGTGCATTGATTTAATATACGAAAATCACCAAAATGTTTTTATTTAGTTGTCGAGTGTCATAATATTATGGATCAGAGCAGTATGTTTATTAGTAATAAATACAGTTTATTGAATAAATTATTTGTTTGATTTACATCTCGTTTATTGCCATTGAGGTTTTCGTAATATCCGTGCAGAACACATTTACTAAAATATCACTCACTTAGCTGTCTTCCTAATTCTTCGTTACCTCAATATTCATAAAAATTTTGGTTAGACTGAGCATCTGAACATAGTTTGGTCTCCTGAACAAAAAATCCAAATGAAATTTTTGGCGGTCTCGATTATTTTCGGAGATATTGGTCCATTTTCTTGGGAAACTTCACCATTTGACAGATTGAATTTCTGTTACGGAAAATACACGAAATTTTATCCTCTTTCAATCAAAACACCAAAGACACACTTATTTACTTGGTTTCAGCACTTTTACTGGAAAAAAACTATTATTTTTTCAAAAAAATCACCATTCTTCGAAACGTAACAAATCAAATTTGATTGTTGAACACTGAATGTCTGGTTTTTTGTGTATGCAATGTTGGCAACGGATTTGTTTGTTCGGGTTCATTTGCGCCGTTGCCAATTTTATTTCAGAATTATTCAAATCACTACCACATGAAATATTTCAGAGAATGAGTAATGAAAAAATTAGTGGAAAAATGAGATGATGACATCAACTTCACATTCAAAATGTTTTCAAATGAATGCACAATGCGGACTGGCAGAATGTAAGAAACGTGATAGATCACGAAAACTATTTTTTGCATGTGCGAAAACATGTATACACATGCGCACACATCTGTTCGCACATACATTAGCATTATCATGCGCATACACAAAGGCATTAACATGCGTACTTAATGTAAACGCAGGGAGAAATTCAGCGTTCGGCTTCACAAAAATTAAGTCTACTTTATACATAAGAGAACGTACTTAATGACTATGATCCTTAAACCTAGTATGTGATATAACCTAACCTGACCTTACGCAAATTTAACCTAGCCTACCCGACCATATCTTGGTTTAGTTTTATGTTATATATACTTGCGCATTTCCATTACTACTTTTCTCCATGTTTTTCAACTTTATATACGAACATTCTTCACTTATTTCTTGATGCAGACAGAAAAGAAAACGCAGGCGAAGCGAGCGCGCATTCACATCAGTACTCAAAAGTAGTGATGGAAATGCGGGTGCGCATGCGCATCTATATGTTCATACGTAAGTTGAAAAACATGGGATAGAGTAGTAATGGAAATGCGCGCGGGCCTGCGCATGCGCATTCTCATCCTCATTTTGTCCATTTTCTTGATTATGAGGTAGGAAAGTAAGTCTATTGCGATTTCGTATAAAAATTTCATGAGTTATAGACAATAGACTCACCTTCTTATCTCAACATCAAGAAAATGGACAAATGAAGGATGGAAATGCGCATGTGCATGCCCATTTCTATTACCAATTTTAGTAGTGATGTGAATGCGCGCGCACGCCCGACATTTCGCAAATCCGCGCGCTCGCTTCGCTCGCGTTTTTTTTTCCATTTCTCCATCAAGAAATGAGTGAAGAATGTTCGTACGTAAAGTTGAAAAACATGGGAAATAGTAGTGATGTAAATGCGCGCGCTCGCGTATTTCTTTCTATAGGTCTTCATCACAAAATAAGGGATGAACGTTCATACGTAAAGTTAAAAACATGGAAATGCGCAAGTATATATAACACAAATCTAAACCAAGATATGGTCGGGTAGGCTACGTTAAATTTGCGTAAGGTCAGGTTAGGTTATAGCACATACTAGGTATACGGATCATAGTCATTAAGTACTTTCCTTTATGTAAAAATTAGTCTTAATTTTTGTGAAGCCGAACGCTGAATTTCTGCCTGCGTTAACATTAAGTACGCATATTAATGCCCTTGTGTTTGCGCACAATAATGCCAATGTATGTGCGAACATATGTGTGCGCATGTGTATACATGTTTGCGCACATGCAAAAAATAGTTTCCGTGATCTATCACGTTTCTTACATTCTGCCAGTCTGCATTGTGCATTCATTTGGAAACATTTTAAATGTGCAGTTGATGTCATCATCTCATTTTTCCACAAATTTTTTCATTACTCACCATCTGAAATATTTCATATGGTAGTGAATTGAATAATTCTGAAATAAAATTGGCCATGGCGCAAATGAACCCGAACAAACAAATCCGTTGCCAACATTGCATACACAAAAACCAGACATTCAGTGTTCAACAATAAAATTTCAATGATCTGTTTACGTTTCGAAGAATCGAGATTTTTTTGAAAAAATAATAGTTTTTCCCAGTAAATAGTGCTGAAACCAAGTAAATGAGTGTGTGTGTGGTGTTTTGATTGAAAGAGAATAAAATTTCGTGTATTTTCCGTAACAGAAATTCAATCTGTCAAATGGTGAAGTTCTCAAGAAAATGAACCAATATCTCCGAAAATAGTCGAGACCACCAAATATTTCATTTGGATTTTTTGTTCAGGAGACCAAACTATGCAAGTTGCAAAACAAATTCTTTTGAAATTCAGATGCTCAGTCTAACCGAAGATTTACCGAAATCTGTATAACATCATATGGTCTCTTAATCCATTTAGATAAAAAAAAGAACAAATTTTCATTCTTTCGTGATATTTGAATGTGGGCGAATTTGAAGCTATCATCACAAAATCAGGCCACACTTCTGAAGTCCCAACTATGTCTTGGGTAATCCATAAAGCATCATCTGAAATTATTGTATTTTTATATATAAGTTCATTTAACTAATAACACTTCATTTACTTGGATTATATTCCGGTTCGTAAGCTTGCTTTAATTTCAATTTTAGATCCTTTTCAATAATAATTTGTTTTACTAATGGCGAAATGAAAACTATTGTCATCAAGAAATGATTTATTTGTGTTTAAATTTGAAAAGTTGGCGGTGCAAATTTTCTGTTACCAACCTGACATAAATAAATTTCTCTACACTGTTTGCTGTCATTTATCAGAATTTCTTGTTTTTTAACTTGTTAAAAGAAGGTGGAATATTTTGATAAAAACCGCCGTTTTCAGTAAAAAAAAATGTGTGAAACGGGTGAATTGGGGTGTGTACATTGTGTTAGTTCAAAGAAGGAAGAATTTTGAGTGTTTTTTTCGAGGTAGAAATGAAAATTTCATTGGGATTTTTTATTCAGGAGGTCAAACTACGTAAGTTCCATTTTTTTATATCTCTTGGCTATTAGTTAACGGAATTTTACCAATTTTTCTTACAATTTCCATAGTAAAACTATATTTATTGTTATAAAATGTCTAATGCGAAGAAAGATCTCAAAAAAAAGGTGAAAAATCGTGAATCTTTAAAATTCAAACTGAACAATCTTGAGAGTTTTGCTGAATTGATAGTAAAAGGTACAATTACCCCACATAATAGCGAAGTTCAATTACATATAGATAACAATTCAAGTATGATTCAGGAATTTGACAATATTCAAACAAATATTGAACAAGACTGTGATGATGCAGACTTAGTTGAACCATTTGAACAAAAATATTATCATGTAATTGGGTATTTGATGGAATATGTAAGAAAACAAGTTCTTTTAAATAGTGTATCTTCTCCAAAGATGGTGCAAGATCCCTTACAAAACTTTTTATTGCCAAAAATTAAATTACCAGTTTTTAACGGGGAGTATGAAAACTGGCTAGAGTTCATAAAGAATTTCATAGCAACCATAGATTCGAATAGTAATTTAAACGATGGACAAAAATATAATTTTCTGAAAGATGCACTTGAGGGTTATGCAATAAGAGCAATTAAAGGGTGTGATGAAACTCAGGATTATAAAATGGCATGGCAAATGCTAAATGATAAATTCAATGGGAAAAAGTTCTTGGTTAATACTCATATCAAATAATTATTCAATCTCAATCAAATATGTAAAAGCACTTTCTCCATTTTCAGAAATTTAACTGATGATATCTCTAAACATTTATCAGCATTGGAGGCAATGAAGCTTTCCAAGGATTCCTTCGGGAATATGGTAATTATACATATCATTTACAATAAATTGGACAAAATTACACAAAACAAATGGAAAGAGCATCATGTAAGCAATGAATTACCAACATCGAATGAATTTCTAGAATTTTTGAGAGAAAGAGCAGATATCCTGGAGTCCTTGGAAGAGCCTCATTCCAAAAATGATTTCCACGCAAACAAAGGTATAAAATCTTCTCCTAGATCTCATATTAGCTTGTCTTTGAATCAATATAAATGTAATTTATGTAGGAGATCACACTATTTATACATGCAATAACTTTCTCAAAATGAATATTAATGAAAGATGGCAAAAGGTTAGACAATTAAAACTGTGTTCAAATTGTTTACGAATTGGACATTCTAAAGACACATGCAATTTTGGTCCATGTCGAAAATGCAAACGTAAACACAACACACTATTACATTTTGAGGCAAACAATGTTGCTACTATTTCTGACAATCAAAGTAACAATTCACAGTCTAGTTCTCGTATGAAAAACAATTCCTTATAATTTTCTTCTAATGAAATAGAACAAACAGGTACAACGTCGAACTCAATAAAAAAAAACTTGTATTTCTTCTCAAATATTAAATATTATTGACTCTCATCAATCTTTGGTGATGTTGTCAACAGTTACGTTCAAAGTAAGAGACAATGATGGTAAATTTCAAAATTGCAGAGCACTTCTGGACTGTGGAGCACAATCAAATTCAATTTCAAAAGAATTTTGAAAACGATTAAACCTCGAAGTGGTTCCAACACATTTGTCAATTATTGGTATAAACCAAGTAGTATCTAACTTAACCGAAAAAACCTCGATCACTGTTTATTCAAAAGTTAATGATTTCAAAACACAATTGTATTGCTTTGGAACACCTGTTATTTCTGATAGTTACCTTCTCATAAAATAAATATATCTCAATTTCCAATTCCAGAAAATATACACTTATCAGTTCCCCAATTTTATAATTCAGGTGAGATAGACATCCTCATAGAGGCTAGCGTTTTGTGGGATTTGATTTTGGATGGTCAATTCAAGCTCAATGGTAAAATACAAAACTGGGATGTATTATTGCAGGTAATGTTTCAATTTCTTCCAATGTTTCGATTTGTAATCTTTCAAAACACATCATTGCAGAAGACGAACAACTGAAACGTTTTTGGGATATAAATGAAATTCCAGAAATCAGTCCTTTGTCAAAAGAAGATCATAAATGTGAGAAATTATTTACTGAAGATACAACTCGAGCTATTCAATTTATAGTGAAACTGCCATTACAAAAGTCTTCTAGTTTTTATGGGAGATTCCAAAGAAATTGTTCTTCGAAGATTCAAACTATTAGAGAAACGATTTATGTATAATGTTAATTATTTCACTTCATATAAAGAATTCATTCATGAGTATCTTGAGTTAGGTCACATGACAAAAGTAACAAATATTGATTATAATGCATCTCACTATTATTTTCCTCATCATGGTATTTTGAAGGAAAGTCTTATTACTAAATTGAGAGTGGTGTTTGATGGATCTTGTAAAAGAACTTTAGGATTGTCCTTAAATAATCTTCAATATGTTGGGCCTAAAGTACAAAATAATTTTGCATTTTCATTCGATTTCGGTATTTCATATATGTAGTTTCTTCAGACGTTTCCAAAATGTACCGACAAATATTAATGCATGAAGAACACAGGCCATTGCACTTAATTCTCTGGAGGGACAATCCTGAAGTGGATATTTCCACATTTCAATTGAATACAGTCACGTATGGAACTACATCAGCTCCCTATTTGGCAATTAAATATTTGAAGCAATTAGGGATTGAAAGTTTCAAAAGTTTTCCCGAAGCTTCCAAAACAATTTTGAATGATTTTTATGTTGACGACCTTCTGACAGGTTCAAATGATTTAAGAGAATTACAAAATAGATGTAAAACTATTGACTCTACATTAAAATCAGCTCATTTTATATTGCGAAAATGGTATTCAAATAATTCTAAGGATTTAGAAAATATTGAACATTCTTACATTTCTAATGAAATATTGAATTTGGGTGAATATGAAAGTTCAAAATCATTAGGCTTCAATGGTTAGGTAAACATGATTTATTGAAATATAAAATCAATTCTTTTTCATTGAAAAACTATATTACAAAAAGACAAGTTTATCAATTATCGCCCAGATATATGATCCTTTGGGTATAGTTAGTTCTGTAATCATTGTATCCAAAATATCCAAAGTTGTGGTCTATTAAACTCGATTGGGACGATTCAATACCTGAAAATTTATATATCAAGTGGCATCAATTTTACAATAAATTATATTAGCTGAATGAAATTGAAATTCCTAGACATGTAATGGGAAATAACTATTCCTTTTAGACATTCATTGTTTTTGCGACGCAAGTACTTCTGCATATGCTACATGTTTATATTTACGTGGTATTGATTCTGAAGGAAACTATAATGTACAACTATTATGATCGAAAACAAAAGTTGCACCATTGAAAATTCTGACATTACCTCGATTAGAGCTATGTTCTGCTTTATTAGGTGCTCAATTGATTTAACAAGTGCTCAATGCTTTGCCTCATATATCAATTTTACCGAAATACTTCTGGTCTGATTTACAAATAATATTCGTTGGCATTTTATACCGCCATATGCTCCTAATTTTGGTGGTTTGTGGGAGGCAGCAGTTATAAGCACTAAATTCCATCTCAAACGTGTTTTGATGAATAAAAATTTAGTGTACAAATAATTCAATTCATTGATCGTACAAATTGAGGGAATCTTGAACTCACGTCCATTATATTCCTTGTCATCCGATCCCAACGATCTCAATTATATTACCCCATCTCATTTTCTTATTGGCCGTCCTATATCCCTTCCTGATACTGACTATACCATGGTACTGAGCAACAAGTTATCAAACTTCAAGGAAGTCCAACAAAAATTCCAGCAGTTTTGGATAAGATTCAGCAAAGAATACATTTCTCAACTTCATCACCAGTATACCTAAATGGAAGGATCCAGCCACTCCAATCAAAGTCGGCACATTAGTATTGATAAGGAATGACCAACAACCACCATGCAAATGGCCATTAGGTCGTATCGTTGGTTTACAATCTTCCAAAGACAAGATTTTCCGTATAGCAACGATCCAGACAGGAATTCCAGTCCAAAGTGAATAGAAAAGTTTTGAGTGGACAGAGTCGAGAAATTTTGGCAAATGTGATTCATTTTATGCGACGCGAAGCATCACAAAATGAACCTGTGATAAATATTAAAAAAAGTTCAGGAACGTGTTGCTACTGCCGCAGGTGTCAGTGTACATACTATTTCAAACATTGAACAGGAGAAGAAAAGTAGCACATAAAAAGACAGACTTGGATAATTTCGATAAAGGAGTTCTGAGACGATATATTTTTAATTACCAAGTGACCAATAGGAAATTACCAACTCTGCGAAATATACATAAAATATTTCACGATGACTATGGCTACACGGGTTCAAGAGAAAGTTTAAGAAAAATCATTCACAGCATGGGATTTCGATGGAGGAAAACTAAAACAAATAGAAAACTGTTGATGGAGAAAACTGTTGATGGAGAAACCCGATATCAGACAAAAAAGAGTAAACTTTTTGAGACGCATAAAAAAATTTCGGGAAGAAAATCGGCCAATAATTTACATGGATGAAACATATATTCATTCATCACATACACACAAAAAGTCTTGGAGTGACGATTCCAATGAAGGTCTGCGTCAGCCGGTGTCGAAAGGTAAACGATTAATCATAGTGAATGCAGGTAGTGCAAGCGGTTTTGTTCCTAATGCTTGCCTAATAGTCCAGTCACAAACCAAATCGGGTGATTATCACGGGGAAATGAATTACATTAACTATAAAAAATGGCTGGTGAAAAAACTTATACCTAACTTACCACCAAAAAGTGTAGTTGTGATTACGCACCTTACCATAATGTAGAAATTGAAAAATGTCCAAACTACAATACTAGAAAAGCAGAAATGCAAGAATGGCTAAGACAACGAAACATTCCGTTCACAACTGATATGCTCAAAGTTGATTTATACTATTTAATTAAACTGCATAAGCCACTCTTCAAAACCTATGAAATCGACCAACTTCTAAAAACCCATGGTCATGAAGCTCTAAGGCTTCCGCCTTATCACCCTGATCTCAATCCAATTGAACTGGTATGGGCATCATTGAAACAATATGTAGCAGACAGAAACGTGAATTTTAACCTAACAGACGTAAAAAACTATTGTGCCGAATTTTTTAATACTTTCAATGAAGATGAGTGGAAATCGCGGTGTAACCATGCAAAAAAGTATGAAAAACTTTATATGGACCAAGAACCTTGCCTTGATTCAGCAACAGACCAAATTATAATTAATCTACAGGACGACGACAGTGACGTTTCAGATTTAGAAAATGATGGGAGTGACACAAACGATAATGACAGTGACATATGAAGAGTTCATCCAGTATATTGAATAATAAATGCATATGTAGTACTGCAATGAATGTTTTTTGTTCAAACTAATTTATTTCTATACGACACGTCATTTTTCTTTTTACTCCCAATACTCCTCCCTCAATAAATAATTAAAATACAATAAGACAAAAAATGATGACATCAGTTGGTCAAATTTCAATTTATATTAAAATACACTACAATACTTTTTGAAAGTTCTAACTAGGTAGTAGATTTCTAATACAGGTACATTAAATTCTCATTGCAAACTACATTAGAAATACCACAACCACTTACACTTTTACTTTTATTACTGAATGTACAATTTAGAAATATTTTACCGGAGCGTATACTACCCTCTTTGTTGTTCGACTACTTTCTCATTCTAAATTCGCGCATCTCGTACGTTTCTCGACATTCACAGCTAGATTTGCCAAGCTGTACATTGGAAGAAGACCTCTTCAAATGACTTTTGCGTGATAGTGAAAATGTGACATTTCTCATGCATATAGACACTAATTATTATTTATTCTTAACTTTTCTATTTTCCGTATATTGTTCATTATTTTGAAGGTACTCATTGTGTGGTATTATTCTGTGTTAAGTTACCATTGCAACATCCTTATGAAAAATATCCGAATGTGGTTGCTATCAACAATTTTTCGAATTTGTAACATGATTGACAATTTTTACTTTTAAAAAAATAAAAATTCTATCAATCCTATTAGTACTTTCACTACTCCAGAACAACATCTATATTCATTTATATTGTCAATGTGGATTTTAGGAAGTATATATTACTACACCGACAAGGCGCCTTCAGTATTATATTCCTTCATCCATTCGATTCATGATACATTAAGTGCAGTCATGCTTCATTACAAAGTGCTTTTCGTATTCGGATACAAAGCCCTTGGGATAATTTATATAGGAAGTTTGCCAGGAATTTAGAACCCCTTCTCATAAATTAAATCTATGATTATTGAATTACAGGATTAACAGCAAATTGCTTATAACTTATCTCACGTTCCGTTGTATAACACCCAAACTTAATAAAAACAGCTAATTAGGAATTTATGTGAGCGGGATAACATAAGAAATAATACTTAAATTCAACCATTTAGTCGTATAGAGAATTAAAAGACGTTTCAAATGAGATAACACTGGACTCCCAATGTTATTCAATAAAAAGTTTTGAAATGGCTGTCGGCGCCAAATACTATTGGAAATATTCCATGAAATGCATGCATTATATTGGTGATTGCCATCAGTTGTTTTCCGATGAAGTGGAATGGAGGGTATTTCATAAATTTACTGTAAGAACTGCTTGCTCCGAATCGTTCGAAAATATATTCTAGCTTCATGGAGTATGCATTGACAATCGTTCGGAACCTTAGGCAGCCAGCAATCATGACCGACCGTCCGCGACCGTCCAACTACGACTAATATTTCCAACACGTGTATTCTTATCGGACAACTCACACTGAATTATCGTTCTCGACCGGTTTTCAAAAACCATGTTTGAATTTTCAATCAGCGGATAATTTTGATTAGTGTGAACTTGAAAGATTTCATTGATCCCATTCAATTTTTGGGCGTTGCTGGACGGTCGCGGACGGTCGGCCCTGGTCGGTCATTATGTTTTCAAGCTCACTTCGAGTAAACTCGACGTACTCTGCTTTTGAATAGAGTAATAATATACTGTGACAGTGACGATAACGTAAGCAAACAAAATTGATGGTTTATGTTTATTGTTATTCAGATTTTGGAATAGGAATAACGAGAATAACAGCGGTTTCGACAAGATGTTGACTGTATCCTTACGATATGGATTACAATGAAATGCCAATTGGTAGGGATATGGTTATTCGTGAAAATAAAGGTATGTTGAAAAGTCTCCCAGGAAATTTTAAAACCAGGAAAACCAAGTTGAATCTGTGTAAAGTAGTGAGGACTTCAGTTGTATCAGTTGCATCCAAGTTAACTTACATTCATGAGTCCCCAAAATGGTCTGATGGTATTCAATGTAGGTACTCATACTTGATTGATAATTATTCATTTATCAACTTCAGTTTACATAAATCAAAACTCTGTAATTTCAATTTCATTTGACACTTGAGACACTTGATATATTTGGATAGTTTTTGAATGATAATTCGGGAGAATGATCAACACACATCAACGAATATGTTTGAACATGTTTTTGTACTATCACTCTACCCACAAAGTGAGTTCATGAAGGCAATTCAGGAAGTACTCTCTTCTGAATTTCAAAATAATCTGAAACATCATCACTTATTAGGACTAGCACACATTAGAATCTCTACATTCGCCTCGATATCATTCATCTTATTGGCTACGGTGAAACCAATGGTTTTTGTTTTAAATATAACCTGGAATTAAATTCTATCGCAGAGGAAACAACCGAACACTTCTACATATCGCTTATTATTTTCTGTAGCAGTCTGGATTACCATGTTCGTTTTGGACAGAAGAAGTGAAAACTGCGAATTAAACAAGGAATTGTCATCAAACTAAAAGGTCAATTGGGATGGAAGAATTTCGGGAGTTGGTCGATTCCAAGAATACATAAGCGTTTTGTCAATTCTCGGGATTGTAAAAAATTCTGAGCGGAAAGCTTCACTTTTCGACTTTGACACCCTGCATCTTGAAAACAAGTCAGTCAATTTTTTTGTGCCCAGGGAAACTTTAGACAAGGAAGTGAAAATGTAAAACAAAAAGATATTTTCCAAACGGACAATATGGGTTAATTTTTTGCTATCTTGAAATTTTGAAAACATGAATTGAGGAAGAAGTTCATGGGGATGCTGAATTTGAATCTGAAAAAGTTATTCAAAATGAGACCTAACATACTCTTCCCAAAATAAGCTTTCTTTAACACCACCAAAAACCGTACGCTAATGTTAAATAAAAATGTTCAGTGTGCCAAATACCTAATTTTCCTAATATAAAATCTCCAATAAATTATTAGGGTGTATTTACGAAAAGCGGGTCACACTGTATTTTTTTAAGTGCATTAAAGTTGTTTTAGTTTTCATATTCGTGAATTTTCTTCACACCGTCACAGGTATTGTTCTGTATGCATATTACCTACTGCCAAACTTTTTTTTTAAAGATAATCAAAAAATTGTTTACTTCACAATCGTTTTAGCCCATTTAGTTATTTCAAATACAAAATGAAACATATTCAGGTACGGTATGATTGGCGTAATTGGTCAACAAATAAGTTGACTCAATCTTAATCCTGTTACAGGGGTTCAAATGTTCCAGCGCTTCGGCACCAATCTACTGTTGAAACTAATCATAAAGATGTTAAAGAGGACAGTACTTGATGGAAGACCATTAACAAATTGTGAAAAATGGTGGATTACGTAATCCAATCTTCCGCCGGAAACCTATATAGACAGCTTCCTGTAGACTTATAGGACATTTACGTACATTAATTTTGGTCCTTCTCCCCGATGTTCATGTGAATCGGCTCGGCAGTTTTGACATTTAACGGCAATTCTAACATTTTTATGGCAGTGTGAACAATTCACAATTATTTATTGGCAGCAATTGAGTTATATCGACGCTGATGTTAGCACAACAGGACAATCAACGACGCGAATGTTAAGCGAGTTGATTCTTTGGCAGTATTTTCACGTATCCTTTACTGGATAGCACAGACTAGTGCAGACATAGATATTTAACGCAAGTGCATCGACGTTGTGCTGAGAATCGGCAGTTTGGATGAGACACAAGGTCGTATTCTTCTTTGCTGATTGTATGGAACTGATCGACGGATCATATATTTTCATTTTGTAATTGGGTTTAACTAGTTTTTATTTGAAAAAATGTCAGAAGACAAAGAAAATCAACTTTCATCTCTTAAATTCAAAAGGGCTCAGATCAGACGAAATCTTACAAATTTCAAGACATTTATTGAAAGGGTTGACTTTGAGAATTTATCAGAACTTAATTATAATGATTTGAAGTTTAGATTAGATAAGTTTGTGCTAGGATATGATGACTTTTCACTGGTACAATCAGATATTTCTTGCGTGTTACAATCTTTCACACATTTTTCGGCTGAGCAAAAAGCTCACGAGCTTGATGAAAAGAATTATTTTGGCGATTATTTTCATTTAATTGCTTTGGCTAAAACTGGAATTGACAATTATGAAAAGGCTCGTTGCAATTTTAGTCAAAAATATTCAACTTCCGACAGCTCGCAAAAATCAAATAATTCCATAACAAATCAGGCAGCTAAGTTGACTCATTCAGTTTCGAAATGCTCCCAGGGCGGTTATAATAATGATATGATTTACTCAAATAAGTTACCGCCTTTGAAACTTCCATCTTTTTGTGGTAAAATTGACAAGTGGCTAGAATTTAAAGATGTATTTCTGGCAATGGTCGGAGAAGCTCCACCAGTTCAGAAATTAGAATATTTACGTAGTTGCTTGAATGATGAAGCGTTAGGTGGTTGACACATATATACAAGGGCTTTTAGATGCTTCAGTACTGTCAAGGGAGTCGTATAGTGATTTAAGAAAACTTTTTGACACATTCAATCGTAACGTGAGGTCCCTAGAAGCATTGAATCAACCGACTGACAAGTGGGACATGCTTTTAATAGCGATTCTAGTTAATAAATTTGACAATCAGACTAGGACGGAGTGGGAAGCATACAAAATAAAGAGTACTTTTCCGACTTGGAATGAAGTACAAGAATTTATAAAAAAGAAATATGCTTTACTTGAAAAATTAGAGCTGAGTAGAAATCAAGGGTTAGCTATTAAAGGACAGACAGTTTACAGGACAGAGAAAAAGGACATTAAACAGACAAATAGACATTACGGTTCATTTGCGACGACAAATCAACAAAGGATATTTTCTTGTTACTATTGTAAAGGCGAACACTCAATATTCCTCTGCGATTCATTCAAGAATCTCTCAATCGATGATAGGAATAAAGAAATTAGAAAATTGATACTCTGTCTAAATTGTTTCAATCCAAATCACATGGTACAAGACTGTCAAAAAATGGGCTGTAGAATTTGCAGTCAGAGGCATAATTCTTTATTACATCGTTACAGGCAAAACAATGACGATATCAAACCACTTATGTCCGCACAGGAAGGCAGCGCGAATGCGGCTGCAATGTGCGAAACGGAGAAAGGAAAACCTGTGGTATCTAACTCGACGAGCTTTCTCATGAGAGAAGGTGACATTCGGGAACACGCTGGCACTGCAGAATTATTCAAACCTTCGGAGGCTGTGGATTTTGATTCCGTTCAAGTAGCTGATAATTTGGAAAATGAATTAGATTCATTTTCAGGACTTACTCGACAGTCTACTTATTCCCTTCTATCCACAGCATTAGTGAACGTAATAGGCACTGATAATAAAATGTATCAGGCTAGAATTTTGGTGGATTCAGGAAGTCAAAGTAACTTTGTCTCTGAAGGATTTTCAAAGAAAATAGGACCTTAATTAATATCAACGAGTTTTGATATATCAAGCATTGGTAATTCAAATAATATTACGATTAAATACCAGACTAAGGTAACCATTCAGTCAAGAACCAATGATTATACTCGAGAATTGTTGTGCTTAGTTTAAAACAAGTGACAAATTCGCTTCCTCTAGTTTCTTTCAGTCCTAAATTAGTTAAAATTCCCAAGGGGATTCCTTTGGCCGATCCGACTTTCAATATTTCACGTGATATCGACATTTTATTAGGTGTAGATGTTTTTTATGATATTCTGCTTATGGAACAGATCAAAACCAATGGTCGAGTAACTTTACAAAATACCCAGTTGGGTTGGGTCATAGGTGGCGAATTGACATTTCCTAAAATCACAAGACGTTTTACATGTAATCTGGCGATTGATGATGACATTCTAAACCAGTTCTTGATCAAGTTTTGGCAGGTTGAGTAGCCTCTAGTTCCAAATATTTTTGATAATTATTGTGAAAAGCATTTTTTGAGTACGTACGAAAAAGACTTGACAGGTAGATTTGTAGTTCAGATTCCGTTTAAAGAAAATTTATTAGCATTAGGTGACTCAAAAGGACAGGCTTTGCGTTGTTTAAATTACTTGGAGAGAAAATTTACAAAAATCCTGATTTGAAACACGACTATTCCGAATTTATTTCAGAATTTGAAAGTCTTGGTCACATGACACAGTTGACTAATGAAGACTGGCGTGACAGTAAGGACAATGAGAGTTATTACTTACCTCATCATGCGATTCTTAAAGAGTTGAGTTTGACATGTCGTTTGAGGGTAGTTTTTAATGCCTCTAGTAAGACTTCAAGCGGGCTAAGTCTCAATGACGTACAGTTTGTAGGTCCAACTATTCAGAATGAACTAAATACGGTAGTATATGGTATGGCATCTAGTCCATTCTTGGCAGTACGCTGTTTACATCAGATAGCTAGTGAATTCGAGAATGAGTTCCCATCAGCAACGCGAATAATAAGAAATGACATGTATATGGATGATCTTCTGGCAGGCACAAACGACGAGACAGAATTACTGACACTACAAAAAGACATAACAAGGATTTTAGGAAATGTAGGTTTCAATTTGAGAAAGTGGTTATCTAATAAGAGAGATTTTTCGGAAAGTTTCGAAATAAATGATAATTCTCATGCTAGTATCTTACCGTTAGGTGAGAGTGAGCAGAGTAAAAAGTTGGGTTTATATTGGAAGGCATATACTGATACTGTTCAGTACCGAATACGAGACTTCTCAAAACAGTTTGCTATAACTAAGCGCAAGATATTATCAATATCAAGTCAGATTTTCGACCCGTTAGGGTTAGTTCAACTATTTATCGTGGTTGCTAAGTTAATCATCTAAAGTTTATGGAAAGAAAAATCTGACTGGGACCATGAAGTTCCGGAACCTTTACTCGACAAATGGAATAAATACTGTTTAGATATGAAATATCTTAATGACCTGAAGATTCCTAGATTCATTCTTTCTGACAATTTCGAGCGAGTGGAGTTACATGCATTTTCGGACGCTTCAGAAAAGGCATACGTTGTATTAACAATAGTGGTAGTTTTTTGTCCCATTTACTCTGTGCTAAGAGTAAGGTTGCTCCAACGAAACAACCGACTTTACCTAGACTAGAACTGACAGCTGCACTGACATCCGCTAGATTGACAAAAAAGGTCCTAAACGCGGTTGATATAAATTTCGATAGAATTTATTATTGGAGCGATTCCACCATAACTTTATGTTGGATCAAAGGTAATCCTGACAGTTTTAGAACATTCGTGAAGAATCGAGTTATCGAGATTCAATCATTGTCAAATCCAAATGATTGGTTCCACGTTCGATCAGAAGATAATCCAGCTGATTTGGTGTCACGTGGTAGCACAGCTATGAACTTGCTCTCCAATGATATGTGGTTTCAAGGTCCATCTTGGCTAAGAACTGGTGACTTACCACTAATTACTGTAGATGAAGGTTCTGTGACGACGTTGCCGGAGCAACGAGTTGTTGTCAATACTGCAATATTCAAAAATGTTGAATTGTTTTCACGTTTTTCGTCACTATCCAAATTAATTCGAGTTTTGGGCTATTGATATCGATTTATCAATAATGCGAGAACTAAAAAGTTAGATACGATTAAGATTATTAGTAGTAATTTGACTACACAGGAATTGAAAGCGTCACTTCGAAATTAATTAAGAATTTCTCATATTCAATGATTCAGACAAGAATATCTTAATCTTCTCAACAAGCGACCGATAAGTAAGGATAGTTCAATTCTTTCTTTGAATCCATTCATAGACCGAAAAAAACTCATTAGGGTTGGCGGCAGGATCCAGAATGCAAAAGTTGATTATGATACAAAGTTTCCTATTGTTTTGCATAATAAGCATAAGTTGACTGAATTGATATTCGAGTATTATCATAAAATGTCATTGCATTGTGGACCACAGCAACTATTATATACTGTCAGACAACAGTATTGGGCAATATCAGGTCGAAGTCTTGCACGATCAATTGTGCATCGATGTGTTATTTGCTTTAAAATAAACCCAAGACACTTGATTATTTGATGGGTAATTTACCTCACTACCGAATCAACAAGTTTTTTCCTTTTGCACATACTGGTTGTTATTACGCAGGACCATTCTTACTTAAGGATCGCAAGACACGTAACCCTAAAGTGACTAAGGCATATGTTGCTCTCTTCATATGTATGACTGTTAAGGCAATACATCTTGAACTCGTGACAGAGTTGACGAGTAATGCATTTTTAGCCACTTTCAAACGTTTTATTTGCAGGCGAGGTAAACCTACTGAATTTTATAGCGACAATGGGGCTACTTTCGTAGGAGTGCGTTCAGAAATTGCAAAATTTTTGCAAGCAGAGTCGTTGGAAATTGAACGAAAAATTGTGTCTGAGGGTATTAATTTTTATTTCATTCCTCACAGAGCACCATACTTTGGCGGTCTGTGGGAAAGTGGGGTAAAAAGTTGTAAATCGCATTTAAAGAAGGTTATAGTTAATACCCGATTACACTATGAAGACTTTATGACTTAGTACAGATCGAAGGCGTACTAAATTCCAGACCCATTTCTCCAATGTCATCGAATGTCGATGATTACACCCCTCTTAGTCCTGGACATTTTCTAATAGGCAGACCAATTACCTCTATACCCGAACCTTGTTTCACTCAAGTACCCGAAAATCGTTAATCACACTTCAAGAGACTCCAGCAAATTATGCAGCATTTTTGGCAACGATGGCGCAAGGAGTATATCTCTGAGTTACAAGCGAGGCAAAAATGGTTCCAAGGTGGTCATACAAAAATCAAATCAGGTGATTTAGTGATAGTCAAAGAAGACAATCTTCCCCCGTTGAAGTGGAAGACTGCCAGAGTTCTCGATATTCATCCTGGAACTGATAACATTACGCGGTTGGTGACTATTACCAAACGTGCACCTTCTAAACTGTGTTTATTGCCAGTGGATGAGGGCAATTAGTTACAATTTTGTACTTGCATGTGTCGAGTTTCAACACGGACTTAGTTGAAATAAACATTTCAAGGCGGCCGGGATGTTCGATATTCAGTTTTTATCAAGATACATGCGATAGTTTTTTAGTTTTGTTAATGTAAACAAAAAAATAAAAATATATTGTCAAAAAAGTTCAATTCGAAAATTTTAAAATATACAGTCCAGACAGCTTCCTGTAGACTTACAGGACATTTACGTATAATCAGCGAAGGCTAGTTCGACCCAATTGAATCGAAAAATCCTTTTACCCTAATTGGAAATCCCTGAAACTAACACTGAAGTATAAATTCAGCGCCATCTCTGGGTTCCAGATTAAAATGCAGTCCGACTACGTGTCGACTTCAATTTAAAGCCAGAAACATCATAAAGTGATGATGATGATGATTTCATACTTCAGTGTTTGTCTCAGGGATTTCCAATTAGGGTGAAAGGATTTTTCTATTCAATTGGGACGAACTAGCCTTCGCTGATGATTGGCAAAGACCATGAAACCGGTATGGAGGTGATTCCCCAATTATATCGAAAAATAATTTCAGCTTTGATATTTCAAATGCATTGCAAAGTAGTTCTTGTGGAAAACTTTACCAAGTAGGTACTAAACAGGTACAATTCATCGGTCGTAGGGGACAGTAGTTATTTTGTGTTGAATACTTGCCGACGACCATACCTATTGCATAGGTTTCCGGCAGAAGATTGGATTAAGTAATCCACCATTTTCCACAAAAATAAAGACATTGTTAATTTCTGAAAGACATCAGACATATGTTCTTGGTAATGAGCAACACTTTATGTGATTCATGAACAAATTTTGCTGCGCTATTTCTGATTACCACCTCCGTTTTAATTTGGATATTCATTTATACATTGTGAATTACTTAGTACCTATTCATGGAAGCACGTGTGCCAAATATATAATTGCAATTCAGTCATGCCAGGATAAGTAAACCAACTTCACATCTGTGGAACACATTTCACTCTGATGAAATGTCAGCTAGAGAGTAACAGTATATTTGTGTTGACAACGCCACGACACTGCTGTTGGGGGGAAGATGTCTCTTACACACAAATCTTAATGCGTGTGCGGCGAGTTACTCATCTAGGTTATGATATTTGATCGGAGATGAAATGGAATTTGGAACTCGCCGCACACGCATTAAGATTTGTGTGTCCCCCCAACAGCAGTGTCGTGGCGTTGTCAACAGAAATATTGAGGTTCCATAAAATAGACATAATGGAAACCCAATATGGAATGAAAACCTGAAAATAAAAGGATTTCGAGTTGATTCTGGTAGAAAATTGTCCTTAAAATCTTGAACATAAATATTAGACTCCTTACTTTTTTGACTATATATTCGATGTGATGGTTCCATCTCAGGTTATCGTCTATAATGATGCCAAAGTATTTTTTTTTATTTTTGGATTGTATTTCCGCTATCGTATCCAAGACCAATATTTCTAAAGTGTTGTAAGTGGGCAAATTATTGGAGAGATGAGAAAATGGGATATAAAATGTTTTATTCGCGTTAACTGTTAGAGTTTTATTATTGAACCATCTAAGAATTGTCGGAAAGTCGTTTTGAGTAATTTCCCTCAATTTAGGCCATGTTTCGGCTTGATACATAACCACCGTATCGCCAGTAAAGTTGACTATATCACCAGATATATTGAGTTTAAAGAGATCATCGATATATATATATATATATTCCGCGGTCAGATATTTGAAAACTAAAAGTTCCGGTTGAACCGCGTCTGGAATTTGTTGAAATTCGACGTTTCGGCTCCGATTTTGGAGCCATTTTCAAGAACTGAAATAGAAAGAAAATTAATGAAAGGTTAAAACGTAATTCTACGCTGAGGTCTCAATCTGCCTAATCCTCAGGTATAATTACGTTAGGTTTTTGTGACTTGACGTCGGGGTCTCAATCTGCCTACTCCCCATGTCTCGTCACTGGTTCTCTCTAAGGTCTCAATCTGCCTACTCCTTCGAGAGAACTGAGGAATTGTGGGTTGAGGAACTGTATTTATAGTGGACATGGCTGTAATGGCCGTGTGCAATGTATTGGCGCGAGGTGAACTATGGGCGGGAACTGAATTGGCGCTAGATGAGCTGTGTGCGGGAACTTGGTTGGCGCTCAGTGAGCTGTGTGCGGGAACTGGGTTGGTGGGAAATGAGTTTATGCGTGCAATGAGAGGCTTCCAGGTATTGGGAAGTCTACGTCCGTCGTCGCGAGTGTTGAGGCAATTCTCAAGGTATATATGAAAGCGCCCCAATTGCCTCAACACTCGCGACGACGGACGTAGACTTCCCAATACCTGGAAGCCTCTCATTGCACGCATCAACTCATTTCCTACCAACCCAGTTCCCGCACACAGCTCACTTAGCGCCAACCTAACGTAATTATACCTGACGAGTAGGCAGATTGAGATCTCAGCGTAGAATTACGTTTCAACCATTTATTAATTTTCTTTCTTTTTCAGTTCTTGAAAATGGCTCCAAAATCGGGGCCGAAACGTCGAATTTCAACAAATTTTAGACGCGGTTCAACCCGAACTTTTAGTTTTATATATATATATATATATATATATATATATATATATATATATATATATATATATATATATATATATATATATAACTAAATATATATATATATATATGTTCAGATAGGTTTCCGCGGTCAGATATTTGAAAACTAAAAGTTCGGGTTGAACCGCGTCTAGAATTTGTTGAAATTCGACGTTTCGACTCCGATTTTGGAGCCATTTTCAAGAACTGAAAAAGAAAGAAAATTAATAAATGGTTGAAACGTAATTCTACGCTGAGGTCTCAATCTGCCTACTCCTCAGGTATAATTACGTTCGGTTTTTGTGACTTGACGTCGGGGTCTCAATCTGCCTACTCCCCATGTCTCGTCACAGGTTCTCTCTAAGGTCTCAATCTGCCTACTCCTTCGAGAGAACTGAGGAATTGTGGGTTGAGGAACTGTATTTATAGTGGACGTGGCTGTAATGGCCGTGTGCAATGTATTGGCGCGAGGTGAACTATGGGCGGGAACTGAGTTGGCGCTAGATGAGCTGTGTGCGGGAACTTGGTTGGCGCTAAGTGAGCTATGTGCGGGAACTGGGTTGGTGGGAACTTCCAGAGTCTACGAACACGAACTTGCTGTGCGTCAGGCATCTTCCACTTCCGCACTTTATAAACATCGAGAAGACACAGGTCACAAAATAGACTTCAAAAACACAAAAACAATTTCCACCGAGAAAACTCTGCAAACCAGGATCATCCGAGAAGCCCTCGAGATAGAGAAGCGCCCCAATTGCCTCAACACTCGCGACGACGGACGTAGACTTCCCAATACCTGGAAGCCTCTCATTGCACGCATCAACTCATTATCAAAATTATCGGGGGCTATTTTTAGATCATCAATATTTTTCAAAATACCTCGGATATTGTTGTGAAATATGCTGAACTTATTGCGGTTATTTGGAAACAGTGTTTTACATTCTTTTATATTTTCAGCAACTTTGGTTTTCACTATAGCAGTTTCAAATTCTTGTATATAAGGATCCATACTGAGAGAAAGTTTTGAATAACCTATTTCAGCTAATTAAAAGACGTTTATCGACAATATAAAAACGATGAAAACCCAATGAGGTATTCTAGTCTATATAGTCACAGATAAAAATAACGAAATGTTATAAAAAATCAAGAACAACAATAATACTATATATAAAAAAAATATTGAAATGGTTTAAAAAATTTTTGTTATGAAAATTTAAACTTGAAAATCGGTAATTCACAGTCATTACCCTCCTCTACCGTGCCCACTTTTTTTTTGGTGAAATCTTCTGGGTTTGCGTACTGGATTTAATCCTTGGACGAAGGTAGTATTGAGTATTATTTTCTCTTGTATTACTTTTTGGATTTTTTTCAGAGTCGGCGTTATTAGTTATTTTTTCAACTGATGATGTTGGATTGAAACTGTTGTTCTGGTAAGGAGTGTGTGGTGCACTATTCGAAGTCCTGGGTTTCAATAGTTTTCTTGGGGTTGTTTGTATGATTTCTGATAATTAAAGTATTCCTTCTGATTTTAACTTCACAGTGCTTGGATTCAGCTATTTTGTAGTGAAAACCAAGTATTTTCTGAATTTTCTGGTCTTCTGGTGTGAGATCGTTAGTCACACTTATGTTAGATCCTCTCAGTTTTGTCAGATTTTTGAAGATTTCCTGTTTTTTTAAGATTGGTGGCTAATTCAAGAATGATTGGCCTCTCTCTGTTTCTTTCTTCGTATTCTGTAGACGTTATTTATCCCCTCTTCTTTCAGTGTTATTTCTATTTGATTTTGAATCAAAGACAGTGATGTGTTCTTAGTTATCTCGTTTTTATGCTCCTCGACTCCAAAAATAATTAAATTATTTTTCTTCAATGATCTTTTACATTCTAATAGCTCTTTAGTTAATATGTAGTTTTTTTCTTCCAACTCCTCTACTTTTTGATTGAGAATGTCGATATTTTCCTTTTGGATTTGAATTGTATTTTTTATTTGTTCAATGCTACTCTCGGTATCCTTATTTTGATTAGAGGCACTCTGTAAAAGCTCATATATGTCTTTATTTGATGGTTCGCCCATAATTTTCTTCATAAAAGTATATGCAGAAATTTACCGAAATTCTAGCAACACTCCTAATCTCAGATTCTGGATTTATTTTGAATTGATGGATTTCGGACTCACCAACAATTTCTGGAGATTGATCAGATCTTCATAGTTCAGCACAGTATAGTATTTTGTTTCACTTAATATCACTTTTTGAATTGGTAAAAGATTCTGTGGAAGTGCCACATTTATTAGAAGAAATGAAGAAATGAGTGCCCTGTATAAAGCTGAGTATTTTCCAGTTCCAGGAATGCTGCAATTTTTTTTGAAACAACTTCAACAGTATGAATGCCCATAGCTTTTTTCACGCATTTACCATTCCTATAACCAATGAAGAATCGCCGATTTTACAAATTTGAAGGCCACAAATCTGCGTATTTTTGGTATAAACCATAGGCACCAAAAGGAAGCATTTCTTTGGGAATGAAGAATACCCCATTCTTTTTGTTTTTAGTATACATCAATGTAACCAAAACTCTGGTACTGGTGCTTTCAAAAGTATCCACAGTCAGCTTAACAAGTTCGTCACATCTACAGGCGCAAAAAATACCACACATCAATACAACCTTTTCAAACATTTATCATCATCTGCCTCCAACAAAAACTCAGTTACTTCTATTTCAGACAAAATTTTTGCTTTCTTTGATGTGTATCCATCAGAATTTCGTCTCAAGTACAAAAATGATTTTCCAAATCTGAAAATACCTGTAGGTAATACTCCAATATAGTGTACGATTTAAAATAACTAAGCTTGAAATGTCAATGTTTTCATAAACTCTCAGAGCAAGTATCAATATTGAAATCTTGGTCCACAGCGAGTTATGAGAAGAAACCTCTGAGTTTCCTTTCATATAGGCTAATAATACATCTTCATTAAGCACCTTTATCTACAAAATGTTATTCAATGAAAGCCGATGACTTACAAAGAATCAAAATCGGTTTATTTCGTCTTGAGAATGATCAGTTTTCATACAATGTGCTTTGCTATGTTCACGACAAATAAAAATATATAAATTGAGAGTGTCTGGGAAGCCTCTGTATACATGCATTATTGTCATCATCACATTATCTGACATGTTCTGATGAAATGCAGCATTTTATGATTACCATCCTGTTCAAGAAGTTCAGTCTCTGAGAAGCGAAATATGCTGCAAGAATTCATTCCTGAAATGCACTTCCACAAATTGACTATCTATAAAAATGTTCATTTTTATTTTCCTCTTCCTGCACAGACTTGGAAAATAACGAGCTTCGAGCAAACTAATGACATTTGGTGTCATAGTTTAAGACACACTTTCGGATGTGTGAAATGAAAGTTGTAAGGCGGAAGAAGTCTACAGGGATTCCATTTAATCTACATCCAAAATGTTATTAAATGAAACTGACAACTCTAAACCCCCTTGCACATTATGGATGGAATTATATTTGGATATCACAGCGCAAGCGATATTTGTTGTGATTGAGGTAGGCGTTGCAAAGGATCATTTTTTACCGTATACACTGACTCCGGTCTGCAAGTTCAACTAATGAACCGTTGAAGTCATGGAATTGAGATTTGCTGTGGGGATGAAAAAAGTGACAGTATATGCCTTATGACTAACGACAACTCTTAAATCTGAATAATAAAGCTAAAATAAAATCTCAAAATCATATAAATTTTCGGGTTCCATATATACTATATTGCTATATTATAACAATATTTTTCTAATTATGAAAAGGGTAATATCATCACGTAACTTTATGACAATTATTCAGAAGGAAGTCTAGCGAAATTATCTTGTTTCAAAGTTTTTTCTACAGTAGTGATCTTGTGTGTAGGTACGCAATTAGCTGCGTTTCACCCAATTTCATAGATGACTCAGTTCAGCTACCGACAGCTAGAGGAAGATTTCACTGATGACAATTTCATGAATGAATATTGAAAGCCTAGTAGTACCAGAAACATTACTGTTGGCAGAACGGAATTCGTGAGGTTGTCAAATTTATCAACGCACTATGGGATTCAATGAATATTCTCCAAAATAATCATTATCAGTTAAATGAAAACAACGAATTGCTGATCAGAAATTGTCACTACCTAACTTTTAATTGTCTTGCCTCTTGTTTTGTCAATTTTGCAGTCGATTTCAAACTAACTTCGTTGAATCTCTGAACATATCTCAGAGCTGGTTGACTTACACATGTTGAAATGAAAGGTAGAAAAACAATTAAAATAGTAATAATTTTTGTTGCCTTGAACAAATTTTGTTATCTATTCTAAACGAACACATCTCAGAACTGGATGATAATGCGATAACATAATAATAATAATAATAATATTAATCTCTGTTCGTTTGGTGAAATTTCATCAATCGATTTTACACCAACTTTATTCTTAGATTGATACTACATAACATTGTCCAGTGTGTTGATAATGATAATATAATACTAACAACTATGTTTCTTCCTTTGGTACATATTACTATGATTTTCAGTTTAAATTTGATCTACTTCTACGTACCTTATAGCCAGCAAGTGAAAATATCGGTATGCACATCTATTGGTGTATAGTTGTATATACAGTGAGTACCAAAAGTCCGTCGCCCCCCCTGTAACTTCTTTATTCTACATATTACAAAAAATTGGTAAATACATAAGTTGTAGGGTTTCATTCGATCTCTTCAATGGTTTAAGTTTCATTCATACAGAGTATCTCAAAAAAGCACGGTGATTTAGAAGTTATTTTTTTTAAATGGGATACCCTATATTTCATTGCATTATTACATTCTACGTTGAATTCTGAACAAGTTTGATAAATGGTTTTCTATCAAAAAAGTTAATAGTTTTGGACTTATGAACACTTGTAAATAATTATTTCGACTACTTTTGCACCAGTTCACGAATAAATTAATGAGGTAGGCTATGCACGCTAGGCGCGTTTATTTTATCCATGACAACGAAAAAAAACTCTTATCTGTTTTTGCCAAATGTCATTGACATTTTGTAGGTTTTCAAAACTTTGTTTCAAATGGTTTTCAATTTCTCTTGTTGATTAATATGGCTTGTTCAGTAGCAGACAAAGTTGAAGCCGTTATCATATTTGGTGAAGCTAACCGAAATTACCACGCTGCTATTCGCATTTTCAATGAACGGTTTCCAGAACGTCCGATGTGTCGAAAATATCTGCAGAAATTGGTGGCGAAATTTAATCAAACTGGCACCGTGAAAGATGCTCCGAGATCTGGGAGGCCGAAAATAATTACGGAAGATGTTGAAATTCAAGTACTAGCCGAAATGGTAAATAACCCACAACAATCAACTAAGCAAGTAGCTGAGACATGTGATGTTTCTAAAACATCAGTAAAGAGGGTTTTGAAACAAAATAAATTCCATCCTTACAAAATAAAAATTTTGCACCAATTGGTTGAAGATGATCCAGACCGGCGACTTGAATTTTGCGAGACCATGGCAGAAAGAATTGTTGCAAATCGACTTTATTTGCAACACATCTGCTTTAGTGATTAAAGCACTTTTTACCTAAATGGAAATGAGAATACCCAGAATTGTAGATATTGGAGTGATGAGAATCCCCATGAATTCCGCGAGGGGCATACTCAATTTCCCCAGAAAATTAATGTTTGGGCTGGTATTTTAGGTAACCACATTGTAGGTCCCATATTCTTGGAAGAAAATTTAAATGGTCCCAGATACCTCCAAATGCTGCAAGACACAATAAGTCCCAGTATCGATGAGATCGTTGCGCAAAACCCACATGAATTTTACTTGGATGTAACATTTCAGCAAGATGGAGCGCCACCACACTATTTTCGGAAGGTGAGAAATTACTTAGATGAAAGGTATCCAGGTAGGTGGATTGGACGTCGAGGTACAACAGAGTGGCCAGCTCGCTCACCGGACCTCTCACCGCTTGATTTCTTTCTCTGGGGCTATGTGAAATCCGTAGTTTTTAAGACAGTTTGTGGGTCGTTAGATGAACTGCGCCGTCGAATTATTGAAGTGTGTTCAGAAATAACACCTCAAACCTTGATTAATGTTAGGGAAGAGTTTACAACCCGACTATTTATGTGTCAAGAAATGCATGGTGGACATGTCGAACATCTTTTGAAATAGATAAAAACTCACCGTTTTCAAAATTAAAATATCTCTTCAGTTTTTAATGATTCTTGATCTGTATTTATGGACTACCTTATTTGTTAATAAAATGTTTCAACTTCATTTGTACTAGTTTTTCGTGAGATTCAACAACTAACAATTGTAAAATGGTACGACGAGGTAAGTTACACATGGTGCCATCAGCAGTTTGCAACATTGGATAGCTTTCAAAAAGTTAGGATAGGAAAGTGGAATACATTGTGATCCATTTGTTACGATTTTCTCATTGAACTGGCGCAAAAGTAGTCAAAATAATTATTTACAAGTGTTCATAAGTCCAAAACTATTAACTTTTTTGATAGAAAACCATTTATCAAACTTGTTCAGAATTCAACGTAGAATGTAATAATGCAATGAAATACAGGGTGTCCCATTTAAAAAAATTAACTTCTAAGTCACCGTGCTTTTTTGAGACACTCTGTATAAATGAAACTTAAACCATTAAAGAGATCGAATGAAACCCTACAACTTATATATTCAACATTTTTTTGTAATATGGAAAATGAAGAAGTTACGGGGGGGGCGACGGACTTTTGGTCCTCACTGTATATATATTGTTATGAAAATGAATGTGTGTGAAGAATTCTAGAGTGCCCTAAGTTGTGGTGACATTTGTTATGATGAATTGATTATCAATAATTACAATAAAAATAATAATAGTTTGAATATATTAATAATATTAGTGATAGTATTAGTGATTGTTGATAATAATAAACTGTATTATTATTTTCGTGATTTTCAGTAGTTGTAGAATTCATAGAAAAATAATTGTATTGAATTCGAATTTTTGTTTTATAGTTTTGTTTAGTGAAAGTAGTTTGATTGATAGTAGCAATAGTAGTAGTTAGAAATTTGTTCCCTTTTATTCATATTTATACTAAGTGGTTTGTAGACTGTAAATAAAGTATTGTATTCAAATAATATTTCAGAACGTCCTTACAAATACTTACTCTTTGCTATTATATATTACCTTTCTCTTTCTTTTCAGGTGTTCCAGCTGCTCTCTTGGTACGCCACATGAGAAACTCTCAATCTCAAGGTAGAATTTAGGAAAGGGATGTCAAGAATGATATATAATAATGATATGTAATTTACCTTGGAAATAAAGAAAGATATGAATTCAACTCAAATATTATTCATTTTATTCTCAATAGTCAAATTTTTTTTATTTTTTTTTTAATTGTAATAACTCTCATAATTATTAGTAGATTTCTTAAATTCTTATTCTACCTGTCCCTACGAAAACTACCTTACTTGCTAACTATGTGAACTTGGCAAAGTCATGTAAATTTCAAACATTAGAGGAACGGCACCGTCACCGTTTTAATAGACACTTGCCATTCATATGGTTCCTCAAAGGAAATGTCTTTAACCTTAAATTACAAGTAAACAGAAGAGTTCATGTGTTGAAATGAAAATAATTGATAAAATAAGACTAAAAAAGTTCTCAAAAGGAATAGTTTATGTGCACTGATACGCGGAAATTGTCTTGGTGATCTAACTGGTTATGAAGAAGAGTTCGGAAAGAAAGGAAAGATCAAACTCGTGCACTGGATTGCTTGTTGAATTTGGATTTATATAAGGATCAAATACCTTTCTGGTTCTGGTAGATTCCGTCTTCTCCTATTTGGCTTGCAGGTTGGATTTCTTACCAAACGTTTGTCAAGGTAAGTTGATTTCAGTTTCAGTACTTCCTAATTTGGTATTAAAGTGTTTCTGTGGAGATTTAGATGTAATTCTTCATTTAATTGGAATTTTGATGTAATTTTTCTCTGCTTTTTTTAAAATCGACCTCCGCTTCTTTTTTTTTGTTGATCACTCTCTTCACTTTTTTCCCGTTACCAGGCCCGTTATTTTCCGATTTTCTCACTCTCGATCACTTATGGTTGTCAGTCACACTATATATATATATATATATATATATATATATATATATATATATATATATATATATATATGAAAACTAAAAGTTCGGGTTGAACCGCGTCTAGAATTTGTTGAAATTCGACGTTTCGGCTCCGATTTTGGAGCCATTTTCAAGAACTGAAATAGAAAGAAAATTAATGAAAGGTTAAAACGTAATTCTACGCTGAGGTCTCAATCTGCCTACTCCTCAGGTATAATTACGTTAGGTTTTTGTGACTTGACGTCGGGGTCTCAATCTGCCTACTCCCCATGTCTCGTCACTGGTTCTCTCTAAGGTCTCAATCTGCCTACTCCTTCGAGAGAACTGAGGAATTGTGGGTATATATATATATATATATATATATATATATATATATATATATATATATATATATATATATATATATATATATATATATATATATATATATATATATATATATATATATATATAAACATAAACATAAATTCATTTCCCACCAAAAATTTTAAATGAGAAGGGGGGTCGTGTGGCATCTTGTTCGAAAGGGATTTTCATCATCTGTTCAGCAATACTATGTGTTTCATATTTGGTGCAACCATAACGAAGAAATTTTTTTATTAAAATTTAAAAATATTGACACTGTAAATGATGTATCCGTTGAAACAACCTGAAACAGGTCGATTTCTATTCTCAATTTGATAATTTATAGTATGAAAATATCACCCCCTTCTTGCACCCCTTCTGAATTATGAGCACCCCCTCAAAAAATTTGAATGAGAAAGGGGGTTGTGTTGCACCTTTTTCAAAAGGGATTCTCATTCTCTGTTCAGCAATACTGAGAAAATTTATTCTGAATATGTCAAATGTTCATAGACTGAAGGAAATAATGTAACATAATGTTTAGGAAGTATATTTCAATTTGTTTTACAGTTAAATTAAATGTTCAAAATGACCACCATTCACTTCTTGACAATAAGCAAGGCGATCTTGGAATTCTCGTAGAACATTTTGTAGGACATCAGGGGTTATGTTGATAATTTCTTTCGATATCCTAGTTTTTAAATCTGCAATATTGTCTGGTGTATTGAAATATACTTTCGATTTTAAATAACCCCATAAAAAGTAATCGAGAGGAGTCAAATCGGGGGATCTAGGCGGCCATTCAATCGGTCCACGTCTGCCAATCCACCTATTGGGAAAAACTTCTGTCAAATAATCTCGAACAATACGTGTGTAATGCGGTGGAGCTACGTCTTGTTGATACCAAATTGATCTATCTATTCTATTTGGATCATTAACATCGGGAAAAAGTCGTTTTAATGTAGGCACTAAAAAGTTCATCAAAAAACCTAGATAAACCTCCCATTAATTGTGCCTTCAAAAAAATAGGGGCCAATAATTTTGTTTTTAATGATACCAGCCCAAACGTTCACTTTTTTGGGATATTGTGTGTGAGCCTCACACATCCAATGAGGATTTTCTCTGCTCCAATATCTACAGTTTTGTCTATTAACCGTTCCATTTAAATAAAAAGTAGCTTCATCAGAAAACACAATTTTGTTTATGAACTGCAAATCTGCTTCGATTCTATCCATCATCAATTCACAGAATTGTTGCCTTCTATCAGGGTCATCCTCATTTAACTCCTGAACCAACTGAACTTTATAAGGATGGTATTTTTCTTTATGTAAAGCTCTCAATATCGATGATTTACTTACATCATTGTCGGCGGCAAGTTGTCTACTTGTCATATGCGGATTTTCCTCAATCGCTAACAGTACATCTAACTTTTTCTCCTCATCCAATGCAGCATTTCGACCTGGTTTTTGACGAGTTTTTACATGTCCAGTTTCACGGTATTTTGTTTCTATTTTGCTGACTGTAGATTGTGATACGTGCTGACCAGGGTATATATCATTGAACATTTCACAAACTTCTGTTTGAGTTCGTGTTTTATTACCGCATCCAAGCATAATTAAAATGTCTATTCTTTGAGTTTCGGATAAATGAGCCATAGATGAATCGAATACACACAAAAATATTTTTCAATACACTGACGTCTGCCAGCAACTCACAAATATCAAAATAACAGTAGTCTACTAGATTGACATTATATTATTTATGGGTTTTGTGAATAATTTTTTGGTGTCTTCAACGACTCTTTCCTGACTTTTTTAGCAAGATAGATAAGAAAGTATAAATTGTCAAATTGAGAATAGAAATCGACCTGTTTCAGGTTTTTTCAACGGATACATAATTTACAGTGTCAATATTTTTAAATTTTAATAAAAAAATTCTCAGTTATGGTTGCACCAAATATGAAACACTTAGTATTGCTGAACAGATAATGAAAATCCCTTTCGAACAAGATGCCACACGACCCCCCTTCTCATTTAAAATTTTTGAGGGGGTGCTCATAATTCAGAGGGGGTGCAAGAAGGGGGTAATATTTTCATACTGTAAATTGTATATATATATATATATATATATATATATATATATATATATATATATATATATATATATATGTATATATATAAATGAATAGTAACTTGTGACATCTACAGTCACTAGTTTGAAACTTAATATATATCCAAAGGTATGGAATAAATTCATTTTTAGCGTTATTATGTATTTTATGAAAACAGGTCAATTTTTATTGGCAATTTGACAATTTACAGTATGAAAATATTACCCCCTTCTTGCACCCCCTCTGAATTATGAGCACCCCCTCAAAAATTTTAAATGAGAAGGGGGGTCGTGTGGCATCTTGTTCGAAAGGGATTTTCATCATCTGTTCAGCAATACTATGTGTTTCATATTTGGTGCAACCATAACGAAGAAATTTTTTTATTAAAATTTAAAAATATTGACACTGTAAATGATGTATCCGTTGAAACAACCTGAAACAGGTCGATTTCTATTCTCAATTTGATAATTTATAGTATGAAAATATCACCCCCTTCTTGCACCCCTTCTGAATTATGAGCACCCCCTCAAAAAATTTGAATGAGAAAGGGGGTTGTGTTGCACCTTTTTCAAAAGGGATTCTCATTCTCTGTTCAGCAATACTGAGAAAATTTATTCTGAATATGTCAAATGTTCATAGACTGAAGGAAATAATGTAACATAATGTTTAGGAAGTATATTTCAATTTGTTTTACAGTTCAATTAAATGTTCAAAATGACCACCATTCACTTCTTGACAATAAGCAAGGCGATCTTGGAATTCTCGTAGAACATTTTGTAGGACATCAGGGGTTATGTTGATAATTTCTTCCGATATCCTAGTTTTTAAATCTGCAATATTGTCTGGTGTATTGAAATATACTTTCGATTTTAAATAACCCCATAAAAAGTAATCGAGAGGAGTCAAATCGGGGGATCTAGGCGGCCATTCAATCGGTCCACGTCTGCCAATCCACCTATTGGGAAAAACTTCTGTCAAATAATCTCGAACAATACGTGTGTAATGCGGTGGAGCTCCGTCTTGTTGATACCAAATTGATCTATCTATTCTATTTGGATCATTAACATCGGGAAAAAGTCGTTTTAATGTAGGCACTAAAAAGTTCATCAAAAAACCTAGATAAACCTCCCATTAATTGTGCCTTCAAAAAAATAGGGGCCAATAATTTTGTTTTTAATGATACCAGCCCAAACGTTCACTTTTTTGGGATATTGTGTGTGAGCCTCACACATCCAATGAGGATTTTCTCTGCTCCAATATCTACAGTTTTGTCTATTAACCGTTCCATTTAAATAAAAAGTAGCTTCATCAGAAAACACAATTTTGTTTATGAACTGCAAATCTGCTTCGATTCTATCCATCATCAATTCACAGAATTGTTGCCTTCTATCAGGGTCATCCTCATTTAACTCCTGAACCAACTGAACTTTATAAGGATGGTATTTTTCTTTATGTAAAGCTCTCAATATCGATGATTTACTTACATCATTGTCGGCGGCAAGTTGTCTACTTGTCATATGCGGATTTTCCTCAATCGCTAACAGTACATCTAACTTTTTCTCCTCATCCAATGCAGCATTTCGACCTGGTTTTTGACGAGTTTTTACATGTCCAGTTTCACGGTATTTTGTTTCTATTTTGCTGACTGTAGATTGTGATACGTGTTGACCAGGGTATATATCATTGAACATTTCACAAACTTCCGTTTGAGTTCGTGTTTTATTACCGCATCCAAGCATAATTAAAATGTCTATTCTTTGAGTTTCGGATAAATGAGCCATAGATGAATCGAATACACACAAAAATATTTTTCAATACACTGACGTCTGCCAGCAACTCACAAATATCAAAATAACAGTAGTCTACTAGATTGACATATTATTTATGGGTTTTGTGAATAATTTTTTGGTGTCTTCAACGACTCTTTCCTGACTTTTTTAGCAAGATAGATAAGAAAGTATAAATTGTCAAATTGAGAATAGAAATCGACCTGTTTCAGGTTTTTTCAACGGATACATAATTTACAGTGTCAATATTTTTAAATTTTAATAAAAAAATTCTCAGTTACGGTTGCACCAAATATGAAACACTTAGTATTGCTGAACAGATAATGAAAATCCCTTTCGAACAAGATGCCACACGACCCCCCTTCTCATTTAAAATTTTTGAGGGGGTGCTCATAATTCAGAGGGGGTGCAAGAAGGGGGTAATATTTTCATACAGTAAATTGTCAAATTGCCAATAAAAATTGACCTGTTTCAGGATTTTTTCATAAAATACATAATAACGCTAAAAATCAATTTTCATTGGCAATTTGACAATTTACAGTATGAAAATATTACCCCCTTCTTGCACCCCCTCTGAATTATGAGCACCCCCTCAAAAATTTTAAATGAGAAGGGGGGTCGTGTGGCATCTTGTTCGAAAGGGATTTTCATTATCTGTTCAGCAATACTAAGTGTTTCATATTAGGTGCAACCATAACTGAGAAATTTTTTTATTGAAATTTAAAAATATTGACACTGTAAATTATGTATCCGTTGAAAAAATCTGAAACAGGTCGATTTCTATTCTCAATTTGACAATTTATACTTTCTTATCTGTCTTGCTAAAAAAGTCAGGAAAGAGTCGTTGAAGACACCAAAAAATTATTCACAAAACCCATAAATAATATAATGTCAATCTAGTAGACTACTGTTATTTTGATATTTGTGAGTTGCTGGCAGACGTCAGTGTATTGAAAAATATTTTTGTGTGTATTCGATTCATCTATGGCTCATTTAACCGAAACTCAAAGAATAGACATTTTAATTATGCTTGGATGCGGTAATAAAACACGAACTCAAACGGAAGTTTGTGAAATGTTCAATGATATATACCCTGGTCAACACGTATCACAATCTACAGTCAGCAAAATAGAAACAAAATACCGTGAAACTGGACATGTAAGAACTCGTCAAAAACCAGGTCGAAATGCTGCATTGGATGAGGAGAAAAAGTTAGATGTACTGTTAGCGATTGAGGAAAATCCGCATATGACAAGTAGACAACTTGCCGCCGACAATGATGTAAGTAAATCATCGATATTGAGAGCTTTACATAAAGAAAAATACCATCCTTATAAAGTTCAGTTGGTTCAGGAGTTAAATGAGGATGACCCTGATAGAAGGCAACAATTCTGTGAATTGATGATGGATAGAATCGAAGCAGATTTGCAGTTCATAAACAAAATTGTGTTTTCTGATGAAGCTACTTTTTATTTAAATGGAACGGTTAATAGACAAAACTGTAGATATTGGAGCAGAGAAAATCCTCATTGGATGTGTGAGGCTCACACACAATATCCCAAAAAAGTGAACGTTTGGGCTGGTATCATTAAAAACAAAATTATTGGCCCCTATTTTTTTGAAGGCACAATTAATGGGAGGTTTATCTAGGTTTTTTGATGAACTTTTTAGTGCCTACATTAAAACGACTTTTTCCCGATGTTAATGATCCAAATAGAATAGATAGATCAATTTGGTATCAACAAGACGGAACTCCACCGCATTACACACGTATTGTTCGAGATTATTTGACAGAAGTTTTTCCCAATAGGTGGATTGGCAGACGTGGACCGATTGAATGGCCGCCTAGATCCCCCGATTTGACTCCTCTCGATTACTTTTTATGGGGTTATTTAAAATCAAAAGTATATTTCAATACACCAGACAATATTGCAGATTTAAAAACTAGGATATCGGAAGAAATTAACAACATAACCCCTGATGTCCTACAAAATGTTCTACGAGAATTCCAAGATCGCCTTGCTTATTGTCAAGAAGTGAATGGTGGTCATTTTGAACATTTAATTTAACTGTAAAACAAATTGAAATATACTTCCTAAACATTATGTTACATTATTTCCTTCAGTCTATGAACATTTGACATATTCAGAATAAATTTTCTCAGTATTGCTGAACAGAGAATGAAAATCCCTTTTGAAAAAGGTGCAACACAACCCCCTTTCTCATTCAAATTTTTTGAGGGGGTGCTCATAATTCAGAAGGGGTGCAAGAAGGGGGTGATATTTTCATACTATAAATTATCAAATTGAGAATAGAAATCGACCTGTTTCAGGTTGTTTCAACGGATACATCATTTACAGTGTCAATATTTTTAAATTTTAATAAAAAAATTTCTTCGTTATGGTTGCACCAAATATGAAACACATAGTATTGCTGAACAGATAATGAAAATCCCTTTCGAACAAGATGCCACACGACCCCCCTTCTCATTTAAAATTTTTGAGGGGGTGCTCATAATTCAGAGGGGGTGCAAGAAGGGGGTAATATTTTCATACTGTAAATTGTCAAATTGCCAATAAAAATTGACCTGTTTCAGGATTTTTTCATAAAATACATATTAACGCTAAAAATGAATTTATTCCATACCTTTGGACCGCACTATATATATATATATATATATATATATAGTGCGGTCCAAAGGTATGGAATAAATTCATATATATATATATATATATATATATATATATATATATATATATATATATATATATATATATATATATATATATATATATAAATGAATAGTAACTTGTGACATCTACAGTCACTAGTTTGAAACTTAATTCGATATATGTGTTCAGATAGGTTTCCGCGGTCAGATATTTGAAAACTAAAAGTTCGGGTTGAACCGCGTCTAGAATTTGTTGAAATTCGACGTTTCGGCTCCGATTCTGGAGCCATTTTCAAGAACTGAAAAAGAAAGAAAATTAATAAATGGTTGAAACGTAATTCTACGCTGAGGTCTCAATCTGCCTACTCCTCAGGTATAATTACGTTAGGTTTTTGTGACTTGACGTCGGGGTCTCAATCTGCCTACTCCCCATGTCTCGTCACTGGTTCTCTCTAAGGTCTCAATCTGCCTACTCCTTCGAGAGAACTGAGGAATTGTGGGTTGAGGAACTGTATTTATAGTGGACGTGGCTGTAATGGCCGTGTGCAATGTATTGGCGCGAGGTGAACTATGGGCGGGAACTGAATTGGCGCTAGATGAGCTGTGTGCGGGAACTTGGTTGGCGCTAAGTGAGCTGTGTGCGGGAACTGGGTTGGTGGGAAATGAGTTTATGTTTATATATATATATATATATATATATATATATATATATATATATATATATATATATATATAAAAAAAAACCAATTTATCTAAGAATATTCTCAATGAAAATATCCCTTGGGGTTGCAGTCAGAAAAAGTGGCCTGGTAAAGAACAACTCTTTGTTAAATTGTCGAGCTTTCGAAAATCTTTATTTTCATTTTCAAGACATCTGAAAATATTAATCGTGTGAAAAAAAACAGAACACTTTTAATATGATGTAAAACAACTTACTAACGTGAGATTAATTATGTGAAAACAGCAGAGGAGCTTCTTGGTCATTCCTTATGTATGTAAGGTTATGTCACAACACAAAACGAGATGAAACAACAATAATAAAACTATGTCATGTACATGAACACGATTAAAAAACATTATGATTTTATGAGTTATGAAGGAAAACTTTTAATTAAAATTTGGAAAAATGTTAGTCATTTTAAAACTCGCCTTTGAGACAGCACGTGGTTCAAGGGACGCACAAGGGCGGTAAAAATATGTCAAGAATAAGAAGAAGAGTGTATTGACAGATTTCAACGTCAAACAACGTCAAATGTCAACAGTCAACCTTGTATGTTCCATGAAACACGCTTCAGCTCTGTGCTGAGGTATGCCCTCTATGGGGGATTGTGAGAACTATTATTAAAGTTATTTGAATTTGCAACATTATTTTTGTGGAAAGAAAGAATATAATTATAAATTATACTAAGATTGGCTATATCAGACCGCTTATTCATACTATTAGGTTCTTTACTAACGTAAACCATCTCTAGAAAATTTCTCTTGGAATAATTTTCTTCGATTGCTAAAATTGTGGGTTCATTGAAATTAATATTGTGAAAAGTTGAAATGCTGTGTTCTGCAAGTGCACAGCTGGGTTTTTTTAATTTGCAGTCACTCTTATGTGAAGCAATACGTCCGGAGAGATTTCTACCTGTCTGTCCAATATATATTTTGTCACAATTGACACAAGATAATTGATAAATTACATTAGTTTGTTCAAATTTAGAAAGAGGAGTTTTGGTTTTAGAGTATAAAAAATTTACAGTTTTGAGATTTTTCTTCGCTATGCGAATTTCTGGAGATTTAAAAATATTGGTGAGTTTGGGTGTTAATTCCTGTATATAAGGAAGGCTCCTATATTTACATAAGATTCTTTGCTGTGATTGTGTTTGATTATTCAAAGTGTTAACGTTAATTTCAATGATATTATTAAAGTTATTATTATTTATGGTAGAAGTATTAAAAAGAAATTTATTAATCATGTATTTAGGATAAGAATTGTCCAAGAGGATCCTTCCCAACTCCTTCAGACACTCCTGTCGATGAACAGGATGTGACAGACCTGTCACTCTGTTTTTCAGTGCGACAATCAGATTTTGCTTCATGCTCTTATGATGATAAGAGTGGAAATTCAGGAAACGATTTGAACAAATCGGCTTCCTGTACCACTTTGTACGTAGAACGTTATGATTGTCTCTACAAACTCTCATATCGAGGAACGGGATACTATGATTCTCCTCTACCTCTGAAGTGAATTGTAGATTAATGTCATAACTATTGAAATAATAGAGCGTTTCTTCCACTCTTTCTGATGGAACAGAGAGTATCAGGTCATCAACATACCTCTTCACAAAAGGAACGTCATAGGGAATCAGAGATAGAACGTCCTGCACAAGTTCATCTAATACAAAATTTACAAGAATAGGAGAGATCTTTGAACCCATGGGGGTTCCAAAGATTTGTTTATAATACGAATTGTTAAAATGGAGAAAATTTGAATCGAAAATGAACTCAAGGATATCAATGAACGCACTCCAAGTTAGAGTACACACATTTTTTATCCCATCCCATTTTCTGGATAGACTTGATCTGACTACTTCAAAAGGTAAATTAGTAAACAGCGAGACAACATCAAAACTCACCACTATATAATTCTCTGGAAGTTGAAAATTGTTTATGAAATTGCTAAATGTAAAGGAGTCTTTAATATAAAAATCATTTTCTGTATTATAAGCCTTAGTTAATATATTGGTCAGAAAAGTAGCTAAATTTCCATTGGGGGCATTAACTGACGAAACAATAGGTCTCATCGCTAATGTTGGTTTATGAATTTTAGGAAGAGCGTAAAAACGTGGAGCTGTAGAGTTGTAAATTTTAAGACTTTTTGAAGTTTGTGAATCGATTAAACCATCAAACTCAAGTCTCGAAACCAGTTTGTTGGCGTTCTGCTGAATCGTAGAAGTGGGATTTTTTGAAATTTTAAGATAATACTTTTGATCATCAAGCAAAAGTTGACTTTTTTCTAAGTAATCCTGCCTGTACATTATTACAGTTACATTTCCTTTGTCACTCCTAACAATGTAAAGATCCGGATTGTCCTTAAGAAATTTTTTACTTTGGATGAAAATTTTTTGAAGAAAAGAAGATTTTGAAGAATTTTTGTGCAAAAAATTAGTAATTATATCAGTGCACTGAGATCTTTGAAGGTCTTGTGCTTGTTTTGGAAAAAGAGAGACCCAAGTTTAGTATTTGCCCTACCAGCCAAGAACTTAACATTCCTTCTTTATTGGCAGACATAGAATCCATAATCTCTCTTTTTCCAAAACAAGCACAAGACCTTCAAAGATCTCAGTGCACTAATATAATTACTAATTTTTTGCACAAAAATTCTTCAAAATCTTCTTTTCTTCAAAAAATTTTCATCCAAAGTAAAAAATTTCTTAAGGACAATCCGGATCTTTACATTGTTAGGAGTGACAAAGGAAATGTAACTGTAATAATGTACAGGCAGGATTACTTAGAAAAAAGTCAACTTTTGCTTGATGATCAAAAGTATTATCTTAAAATTTCAAAAAATCCCACTTCTACGATTCAGCAGAACGCCAACAAACTGGTTTCGAGACTTGAGTTTGATGGTTTAATCGATTCACAAACTTCAAAAAGTCTTAAAATTTACAACTCTACAGCTCCACGTTTTTACGCTCTTCCTAAAATTCATAAACCAACATTAGCGATGAGACCTATTGTTTCGTCAGTTAATGCCCCCAATGGAAATTTAGCTACTTTTCTGACCAATATATTAACTAAGGCTTATAATACAGAAAATGATTTTTATATTAAAGACTCCTTTACATTTAGCAATTTCATAAACAATTTTCAACTTCCAGAAAATTATATAGTGGTGAGTTTTGATGTTGTCTCGCTGTTTACTAATTTACCTTTTGAAGTAGTCAGATCAAGTCTATCCAGAAAATGGGATGGGATAAAAAATGTGTGTACTCTAACTTGGAGTGCGTTCATTGATATCCTTGAGTTCATTTTCGATTCAAATTTTCTCCTTTTTAACAATTCGTATTATAAACAAATCTTTGGAACCCCCATGGGTTCAAAGATCTCTCCTATTCTTGTAAATTTTGTATTAGATGAACTTGTGCAGGACGTTCTATCTCTGATTCCCTATGACGTTCCTTTTGTGAAGAGGTATGTTGATGACCTGATACTCTCTGTTCCATCAGAAAGAGTGGAAGAAACGCTCTATTATTTCAATAGTTATGACATTAATCTACAATTCACTTCAGAGGTAGAGGAGAATCATAGTATCCCGTTCCTCGATATGAGAGTTTGTAGAGACAATCATAACGTTCTTCGTACAAAGTGGTACAGGAAGCCGATTTGTTCAAATCGTTTCCTGAATTTCCACTCTTATCATCATAAGAGCATGAAGCAAAATCTGATTGTCGCACTGAAAAACAGAGTGACAGGTCTGTCACATCCTGTTCATTGACAGGAGTGTCTGAAGGAGTTGGGAAGGATCCTCTTGGACAATTCTTATCCTAAATACATGATTAATAAATTTCTTTTTAATACTTCTACCATAAATAATAATAACTTTAATAATATCATTGAAATTAACGTTAACACTTTGAATAATCAAACACAATCACAGCAAAGAATCTTATGTAAATATAGGAGCCTTCCTTATATACAGGAATTACCACCCAAACTCACCAATATTTTTAAATCTCCAGAAATTCGCATAGCGAAGAAAAATCTCAAAACTGTAAATTTTTTATACTCTAAAACCAAAACTCCTCTTTCTAAATTTGAACAAACTAATGTAATTTATCAATTATCTTGTGTCAATTGTGACAAAATATATATTGGACAGACAGGTAGAAATCTCTCCGGACGTATTGCTTCACATAAGAGTGACTGCAAATTAAAAAAACCCAGCTGTGCACTTGCAGAACACAGCATTTCATCTTTTCACAATATTAATTTCAATGAACCCACAATTTTAGCAATCGAAGAAAATTATTCCAAGAGAAATTTTCTAGAGATGGTTTACGTTAGTAAAGAACCTAATAGTATGAATAAGCGGTCTGATATAGCCAATCTTAGTATAATTTATAATTATATTCTTTCTTTCCACAAAAATAATGTTGCAAATTCAAATAACTTTAATAATAGTTCTCACAATCCCCCATAGAGGGCATACCTCAGCACAGAGCTGAAGCGTGTTTCATGGAACATACAAGGTTGACTGTTGACATTTGACGTTGTTTGACGTTGAAATCTGTCAATACACTCTTCTTCTTATTCTTGACATATTTTTACCGCCCTTGTGCGTCCCTTGAACCACGTGCGGTCTCAAAGGCGAGTTTTAAAATGACTAACATTTTTCCAAATTTTAATTAAAAGTTTTCCTTCATAACTCATAAAATCATAATGTTTTTTAATCGTGTTCATGTACATGACATAGTTTTATTATTGTTGTTTCATCTCGTTTTGTGTTGTGACATAACCTTACATACATAAGGAATGACCAAGAAGCTCCTCTGCTGTTTTCACATAATTAATCTCACGTTAGTAAGTTGTTTTACATCATATTAAGAGTGTTCTGTTTTTTTTCACACGATTAATATTTTCAGATGTCTTGAAAATGAAAATGAAGATTTTCGAAAGCTCGACAATTTAACAAAGAGTTGTTCTTTACCAGGCCACTTTTTCTGACTGCAACCCCAAGGGATATTTTCATTGAGAATATTCTTAGATAAATTGGTTTTTTTCAACTAGTCCAGTCAAGAGACTACCTCTCTCTCTATATATATATATGCTCTCGAGGGAAATTGTGAATAACAAGAAGGAACATTTTATATATATATAGTGTGGTTTTCGATTTAATTCCGAAAGTTCCACCATCTGCCTACGATCGTTTCATGGTTTCCCAATCATCAGGACAGCTTTGTAGAACTCTCGAAATAAAAAAGAATTCACTCTGGATTTGTACCGAAAGACAAAGCAGTATATAACAAGACGGAAACTATGACATCTACAGTCATTACTTGAAACTTAATTTGACCCGAGCCATGGAATCCAAAGTTAGATGTTTTTCTACTCATTGGTAGGAAGTCAACAATCGAAAACACTCTATTCCTCCTCTTTAGATTCTGTTAGCGTTAACGCACTAGAAACTTGATTGAGCTTTGGGTTGGACAGAACAACAAATTGTTGACTTCAGAAACTACCAACATACCTATATATATATATATATATATATATATATATATATATATATATATATATATATATATATTTGACTACTGCTATTTTACAAAACTGTAATCTTTGGCAAAATAAATGATATATATCTATCTATCTGTCTAACTGGGAATTTTAGGCACTCTTGCAGAGTCTAAGCATATGTCCTCTCCCACAGGCCCACGAAAATACTTTTGAAAATGTTACAGTCAGTATAGCATTGTCTGCTGAAGAAGTGGCTGTAGTTTGTAAATACTGCTTCATGTCAAAATTTCACCAGACCATTAGTCAGAGTGAAGGTAGCAGGTGATGGGGTTGTACGATATAATGAAACAGGGAGAGTATTTCACCGGACTGAAAGTAACTAGATTAGCCTCGATGAATTCGTGCTCGGTATCGCGGTAGCATATGGGTAATTTTCATCAGTGTTGGTGAAATGGGAATGTTTTATACGTTTTTCACATATCTTCGTTCGAGGACTGATAATATTGCATTTTTTGTATAGACATGCTACGTTCAATACATCTATTCTTTCGTGCTACATAACAATGACTGAAAGTGGACCAAATAGAGAGGCGAAACTGACGAATAACTGACGTTGCATGACATATTGCAGTTAAATGGTGAAAATCTGAACGAAAGTAAAAAAAAGTACTTTGAGATTTTTTCAAATTATCAATCAATCAATCAATCAATCAATTAAGATATACTTTATTGTCGAAGAACATCATTCTCATTGACAAAGCTTATTTGATGCAAGGCAAAGGTGTTTGAGTATATAAAGGTTAAAAGGTAAAATTATCTAACTCACAGTACAAATATATTAAATAGGAAATTCCATACATAAATGAATTTATATAGTAGTCAAAAATAAAAAATATTAAAAATATTAAAAATATCCCAAGGTGTGGTACATAATTCAGGATTAAAATATTTTATGTGGATCCCAATGGAAAATGATTTATTTTCAATTATAAATCAGAAATAATTAACAAAATAGCGTCATGGTACACTTATTATGAATATGTTGTTGTTTACTTCTATTTTTGAAAAGACTACCGGAATCACATTTAATCAATATTCAATTTGGATGGACTATTATGGAAATGTGACAGATATTGCGAAAAAAACTTTGAAGTGAAAATTTTTATTTCCATTCAGAGAAGTAGTTGATTTTTCAATGATCCAGTTTCTTTTGTGAATTCATATAGACATTTGAGAATGATCTTCAGAAGTATCGAGATGAGGCCTGACGAAAGAGGTGTAATTCTCCCATCAATGAATTGAACGATATCTCTGATATCTGTGAGTAATACTTCTGAATAACATTCTTACTTATACCTATGTGAATTTTCAATATCAACTGAATAACTGAAAAATCTGAATGAAAATGAAATATTAACTCTCGGATATTTTTTCTGGTTGAGGACTTTTCACAATATCAATAATATATCGGTTGTCCCAGCGCTTTCAGGCCAGCATATATTTCAATAATTTGTAAAAAAAATTCAAAATAATATTTGTAGAAGGAGACCATAAGCTGTTTTATGCACCATCGCAAAATCCACCCCCTGGCAAACAACCCCCAAGAAACCACCCATCTTACATTAGATTTTCAATTGCACCCACATGTTTGTTGTTTTTCAAGTTACAGCCCTTTTCTTTCATTTCTCATTTGACGATATATCATAATTATGAAGACAGCTAGTCCAAATAATTGAATGCGTTAGTGGGTTCTATCGATTCGACTGGAATAATTGTTCCACGCTGTAGAGACACGAAAAAGTAGATGCTGAAGAGAAAGATACCCTCAAATGTAATAACTTTTTGTATTTTGCTTTATTCCTAATTATATTATCTGGATCACAAATTGCTATCAGTCGTGATACCGTTGATAAATATCAAAGTGCCTTTTACCTTAACTCCCAACGGATACGTTGATATGCTTTTATTTTTGATGGAGGCTAAAAAATAAACGTACTATGGAAAAGCTATACGAGCAACGCTTTCCTGCTCGTCGAAAACCAGGTCCCAATACGTTTTCTCATAAAGAAACTACAATGCGAATGGGTTCATTTCCAGGAAAAATATATCAAGTACATCCCACTCATGTAAGAACTGAGGGAAATTGTATAAACGTTTAGGCTTACGCTGAAGAACATCCTAATATTTCGGTTCGTGCATTGGTGGTGAAAATAATTCTCAAACAGAACAGGTATAATCGTTTCAAAATAAATTTACACCTAGTTCTCAGACCTACAGATTTCAAATGACAACTGGCATTCACTGCTCACATTCAAGTTTTAGTAAATGACAATCCCAACTTCCTCAATCAAATCTTGTGGAATGACAAATTCCCCTTCCATAATAAGGAATCTGTTAACCGACAAAATGTACTATTGGTCATAGAACAACCCTTACTGCATAAGAGAAAATAATTTACAAACGATGTGGGGAGTGAACGTGTGGTATGGTTTACATAATGTACGTCTCATCGACCTTAATTTTTTCCAAAACACTTTGACGGACCATCGACATCGAAATTTCTTGAAAAATTGTTTTCCTGCTCTACTAAAAGATATTCCTATCCAGAAAAGACATCAAATGTGGTAGGTAGCAACAAGATGTTGCTCCATAACATAACCATAATATAGTTACTACTTTCCTCAATAATACCTTCCAAGACCGTTTAGAGGAACTGTTCGTTGGCCTACACGTTCTCCATATCTCACGCCATTAGAATTTTTTCTATAGGGATATTTTAAACGAGTTGTCTTCGGAACTCAACTGATGAGTATTGAAAATTCAACCCAGAGAACTTCAGAGGCATGTACTACCGTTACCCCGGAAATAATTAGAGCTTCCTGTACTTGCACTCGAGATTCGGCGACTTGAAGCATGTGTGGCAAGGGCTCATCAACGTTTTGATTCATTTCTGTAGTTTAATGTATTATTCAAAACGCAGTCTTTATTTGCCATACTTCATTCAGCAAGCCATTGTAGCTACTATGATAATATATCATTGAATGAGAGAGGAAAAGGACTTTAAGTTAAAAAAACGCGAACGTGAGGGTGCAATTTGACTGTAGTCAAGGGTGGTTTCTAGAGGGATGTTTGCGAGGGGTTGGATTTTGCGATGATGCATGAATAGTTTTTTTATTTATTTTTTTCTACAAATAACTGAAATATCTGCTGGCCTGAAAGCCCTGGGCCACCCGGTATAGTTCAACATAGAGAAAGGACTTAGGCGGGGAAGAAGTTGTTCATTTTTCGATAGGAAATGTTTTCAAAAGGATTCATCTTGAATAATGGAAAATTGCGACTAAAGTTGGTCTCTCAGTCGCAGATTATTCCACATCTATGTTTTTCCTCTTATAATAAATTTTGTGGATTTGTTACTATATCATGTACGATAAATTGAAACATGTAGTGCTCTGACAGTTTTGGGCTGGATTTTCTTAATCTGACCTTGACTGAGTTGCAAAAATGTGTATTTTGATTTTGAATACATTTTTTGAAATTGAACTCAGCTACTTATAATAATTATTGTCATTCTTAAGATCTCCACATGATGAGTAAAAGAGACTTCGGTATATTATTCAACGAACCTGTAATAATTGCAATTACTTATGAGGATGATGTTTGTAATGCCAACCATACGCGAGCATCGTAAATCATTCAAGTTAGTAATTACCATTACACGCAAGTAGAATATTACACTTTCACAATCAAATTTGAACAGACGATATGTTTCTTCTAGTTGAAGAACATTTAAATTAAATGAATTGATATTTTTTACGTAGTAAACGAAAATACTTCAACTTCGGAAAAATCCATCTGGGATTCGATGGTGATGGAGGTTTGTCAAGACATGATTATATATGTCATCATTAGATTGCAGAAAAATTTCAATATCCACCTTGAATCTTCCCGTGCGCAATACAACAGGATAGCCAAAATATATTGAAGTATTGGGTGTTCCATATCAGGTATTACCAACAGTATCGTATTTCCAAAGGAATGGGAATTCAAAGCATTCTCAAAGACAAATGAATAACTCTTTGGAGTGATAGTTAAGTTCTCGTTCATCCGCATCGAATATCACCACTGCTTCCATCTGCTTTGTTCTCGATCATTACGTTAGAATAGCACCTTCGAAAGTCGGAAATCAAAAAATAATCAAAGAGTGTCACCTTTAGTGCGTAAGAGTATTACTCATCCAAGGAATGAAATCACAGAATTCCTCAAACTGAGCTTGATCTTCGGCTACTAATTGGTGAGGATGAAATTAATGAAATGAATCAATTTTGATCTGTATGATGTTTTAGTTTTTCCAGTTATTCGATCGAAGAAAATGTCACCATGAGATATTTTATAATCATTTATCATGAAGATATTGTTGACGCCCCGTAAGATGTTTTAACACAATTTTTTTATGCAAGACCAAGTGGCCCATTTAATTTCATCTTCATGTTAATATCAAGTGTTGTAAAATATGTTTTTCCCAATTTCCTAAAATCAATGGTCAATATTGGCCATCAACAGTTTGTATGCTGCATTGGAAATAAAAAACTGCCACAAAAAATTATTAAATATATAATTTATCCCATTTAAAAATAAAAATATTCATATATATCAGAGACTGTACATTTGGAAATTTTGAAAATATAGAAATTGAAATCGCTGGTCCATCTAATATTCATAACCAAAATTTTGTTACTATATCTTACAGGGTGTCAAATATATCTTCATGTTTCCATACTTTAAGCTCACTGTAAGTGAAAACAAATATTTCGTAAACCGAAGAATACCTTTCTCTCCACACAATTCCATAGAGTGGAAATTTAGGCAAATATCTAACTGAAGACAACTACTTCCCCCTACGGATATTGAATTATATCTGTCATCCATTTTGCAACGTTCTTTATGGACACATAATTTCAAGGGCTACTTGTTAAGAAGCCATTTAATATCATTCTTCATATCGTTGGAAATGACCACCTGCATACATGCATGTTTCGAGGTTTCTTCCTCTCATCAGTGCAAGTATAGGTCAGACAACAATGTTGTCGTATTGTTCCACAAAATGAAAGATAACATTCAAAAGCCTGATAGTATTCGTCTACGAATGGAGCCGCGACTTACAGTAAAGTAATTTGCAGCGCCATCCGCAAACAGATCAAGTAACACTCTTGTAGAACTATCACCCGGTAGAGGCCATACTGTAAATCAAAATGAACAAAGTTCGCTAAGTGTGTATTTTGGAGAGTTCAACTTAATGAAAACAAATATTTCGTAAACCGAAGAATACCTGTCTCTCCACATAATTTCACAAGGTGGAAATTTTGCCAAATATCTGACAAAAAACAACTTCTTTCTCCTACGGATATTGAATTATATCTGTCGTCCATTTGTGCAACGTTCATTACGGACACATAATAAAGGCAAGTGCTACTTGTTACAAAGCCATATTATCCTTCATTTTGTTGGAAATTACCACCTGCCTACATGCATGTTTCGAGGTTATTTTCTCTCATTAGTGCACGGATAGTTCAGACGTCAATGTAGTCGTCTTGTTCCACAAAATGAACGATACAAACGATGAACGATGAACTAGTACGCTTGTGCGTGGAATTAGTGAAATTTTTAAATCTAATAATATAAACTTACAAAAGAGTGTTTAATTCATAATTGAATCTTTGGATAATATAATACATACAAGGTGGGGCACCGAAAACGAAACAGATCGAATATCTTCGAAACACAATAGGCCAAGCAATAGAGCCACAAATGATTGCTTTTTGGACAAAAATACTACCTGGAAGCCACCTATGCCATCCCGTGCAGGACAGTCCATAGTTTATTCCCACTATGTCCTCAACTCGAAAATGTAATTTTTTAATTTGTTTTAAACAATAAACAACAAAAGATCGCGTTTTTTTTTTAGTTTTTTATTGTAAAATGGAAACTATTGAAGCAGTGTTAACGGTGCAAAAGGGGTGAACTGTAGAGAATTGAATTCCGAAGAGAATGACGGATAAAACGATCCGATCAGATGATTAGAACCGGAGAAAAGCGGGAAAAACCGGAAAATTGTGTTTTTTTCTTTAATTCAAAACTCTGCCATTTTTTAATATTAAGAGCTGAAACTTTGCACGATAGTAGCTATTGATGTGCACTTTATGTGTGCAAAACCTGGATTCTGTCGAAAAAACAGTTTTTGCACAATCCTCATTTGAATTTTTTTTTGGAAATATTTTCGCAGAGAGCTGGATGCGTGTGAGGTCGTCCGATTGAAATTAAAAAAATATATTTGGAAAGTAGACGTGAGCAGTAACAAAATGTCTATTCTGATTTTTCGATAAAACGCGTTTAAGTGTGTTAAAAACTAGTGAGAACATGAGGGAAAACGGCCGGCGGCGCGTTAGCGATCTTGTGGTGGGGGACTGTGCGAATCGAGGAGAAACGTATATAAGATTAATAGGCGCGCGCTGCGCGCAACTTATAATTCTTTGCATTTGTTTATCTCGGCATGTACTGCAGCTATTTGATTGGTCTTTTTCTTGATTTTGGGGTATCTGAACCTGAGGAATTCGATTCGTTACTCAGATTTCATGAGTGATGAAAGAATAAGCAGGTATTCTATGTTTTTTGCTACATATCTTTATTTATAGACAATATATGAATAGATCGCTGCTGAAGTTCAAATTCATAGGACTTATAGAAAATCATTTTGCAGTAGTATAAATATTACAGGGGCAACCAATAAACTTGCAAATTCTGCTGAGTGTCTGATTTGTGGTAAATGTTTGTGGTAAATATGTGGTACCCACAAGAAAAATTTCCTAATTCAGGCTCGCAATGGAACTGAATTTGGGTAAAAAACAGAACAACAATTTTTAAGGCAACTTTTGTACATGGTGATCCGGCAATGATGGAAAAATTGGAATTGTACCCAAATTAATTTGTTTCCAGAGCTATGTATCATCGTCCCTCATACTCTGAATACAAAAAAGACTTCAAAAGCAGTACAAATAAAAAATCTGATTCAAATGGAAACTATGCCCCGAAAACAATGGAAGAATCATTTACTATTTACACAGTATGTATCATCGTAGGTGGAAAAATTAAAACCGTTGCCTCTCTTGGTTTAGTTATTAAAAATCATCAAGTCTATTGTAACGAAATGTAAAACATTGCGTTACCATTTTTTCGGTTTGTTGAATTTCATGTTGGTAACACCATCTCATTGAGCTGTTCCAATTTATTCAATTGTGCTATGCGATTGGTAACACTGACGATAGACAGAGTGAGAGAGATTGACTTCCTCCCTTAGAGAACTTCTATCGCCCCTTTCTGAAGTGAGCATTCGAAGCGGTGGTTTGTTTTCTCAGTTTTCCCATCCGGAAATTTAAAATTTTTCTAGAGCGAGGAAATGAAAGGTCGTATATATTATTATCTTTAAAATGATTAACTTTTATCTGATTCGTTAATCGAATCGATATTCTTTTGGCACGTTTTATTTGAAATTTAAAATTCATTTTTGCTACTTTCTAACATGAATGCAAAATGGCCGTAAGTGCGTCATTCATGATTATCTTTGAAATCTCCAAATCTTCAAATAATTAACTTAAACACAATTAACTTTTATCTATTTCACTGATCGAATCGATATACAAATCAATATTCTTTTGGTACGTTTAATTTGAACTTTGAAAATTCAATTTTGATACATTGTAAAATGGCCGCATGTGCGTCACTCTGTCACTCATGAATTTCATGATTAATTTGAAAATCTTCAAAGTTTGAGTATTATGCGTGATCATAATCGAATGTCATTTTGTACTCGTACCTTCTTTTGACGAGTCGGTCCTGAATCTTGAAATGTCACAGCTCACAGCTGAAATGAATTCTAACCTGTGAAAGTCGAGACAATTTTCATTAATTCTATCAATATTGAAGTTAAAAGATTATGAATTAGATCTGTTTCGGTTTGTGCTTTATGGTTTTCAGTGATACAAGTGTTTCCAAAAGTTTTTCCTGAATGTTCAGAAGTTATCTGCTTAAAAGGCAAGAACAGTAAACTAGGATCTAAATTTCTGAACCTGGATGGTGATCGGTGAGAAAGTCTGATCTGGCAGCTTGGAGAACAGGATTCATGGGTGAGTAAATGCTTTGAATTCCTCATTTCTATATCTTTATCAGAAGAAGCTACACTCACTCATGAAGCTTTGAGCTCTTGGTAAGATCTTTCGCTCTCTTCTACATCACTACCCATGTTTAGATGCCTAGCCAAAAGAAGTTTGATATATTTTTATAACCTTTCGTTTTCAGTAGTTCTGGACACAAATAAAGCCATCTGCTTTCTTTGTGACTTTATAAGAAAGCATTATCTCAACCCTCTTGCTTTTTCTCTCTCTGTTTCTCCTCAGTCAGGAGATACACATTTCCTTTTCATCCTTGATGAGGTAGATCAAGTTTCTTATCATTATTTTGCTTGTCAGTTCCACTGAACGTTGGAAATTGACTATTGAAAAATAATAGAAAACAATATCTTTATGAAAATGTTTTTCTAATGTTCGCTTGAGATTGAACTCTTCTCTAACATTGATTGAGAAATTACTAAATTTGAGCTTCACTGTAAAGTTGAATTCTTTCCATACCTATTGAATATTTCAATCATTGTTTAACTCAGCAAATCTAACATTTATTGTAAATTTAAATTCCTTATCTCATTTATATATTCCCTGAATAATCTATATATTGGAAGTTTAAACTCTTTCATTTCATCATCATTCATTTTGATAATCTATAAGTAAATCTAGATTAGATTTGTACAATCATGGTCATATCTCGAGTCGTGTGACTCAACCTGCCACAAGATACTGGTTTGTGTTTATTTTTCACAGCGTTACCTCATCGTTCGAACATCTTAGGAGATCCAGGAAAGACCCCAGACCGACTACAGATTGTATCCAGATTGTATCCTGCTAGTAGAGCAGCCATTGTCTCGAGAGACCATACAAGGCTCCTACATGCTTCGATAAAGTAGAGCTCTAGAGTAAGTCTTTCTCATCGCAAGCAATGATCATAAAATGTGAATAAACCAACCAGTCATTTCAAGGCAAATATTGAGAGACCAGAATCTTTTGTAACTTTAAAATAACAAATTTGATTGTAACTTTGTCACTTCATTAGAATCTTGTCACACATGATTTGTCACATGGGACTTTTGTGAATATAGTGTTTTCTGAACTTTGTTTTTTTTATTGTTGAGAAGCACAAAGATCATCCTTTGACAAATCAGTGTTTTTGGTATTTTCATTTAATAAAAGAAGAACCTGGTGCCCATGCATACCCAATATCTTTTATCTTTATACCTTACATTTGTCAAAGGATATATCTGTCGTACTAGCAGATAACGATACCCACGACCTCCCGTAACAATGTGAGCAGCTCATAGGCATTGCTGTAAAAACAGAGCAAGCAAATAAAGATAAGTGTTTATCTTTAGTTGCACAAATTTGGCGCCCAACTCCTTATCTGCTAAGTATTTTCTTTGTGATTTCTCACAGTAACATTTTATGATCAAGGTTTGCTGACTTGAATATATTTTTTTTTTTTTTATTGAAAGTGTATTGAACACACTCTGTTATTGGATATATCTCTTTCTATTTCACTGAATTTTTTGAAAATTTCCTTGTCTAAAATTGATCCTAAACACTTGAAGGTAAATGAAGTTGATTATGAAATTGCTATCAGGAACATAGAACCTACTGGAGATGTAGACTCCAAACGTAAAGTTCTGAGAGGTCTTCTCAGTCAAGAAAGTGCCAACCGCAGTTTTGCTGGAATTATTGATCCCTTTTCATTTTTAGATGATGAAAAAAATATGTTACAGTCATTAAATGATATAAAACAAAAAATTTCAGATTTTGTTGGAACCTCCTCTGATTCTGCATATAAAAGATTAGTTTCTCGACTTATACATCTATCAGGCCGTATTCTCAGGGCTCAATCTAGTCAAGAATCAGAAGAATCCAAAAAGAAAAAATGCCAATTGGAACTTCTCACTGTAGAGGGTGATCTTGACGAGAAAATCTCCCATGAAACTTCCACCCCCATTCCTTCCACATCAATTGCAAATGTGACACAATTTCCATTTACTAAACCAGTCCCTGCCTATAAATGGAACATTTACTTCACTGGTGCAGGTCATAAAGAGTCTGTCATTTCCTTCCTTGAAAAAGTTGAATCTTTGAGAATTGCGAGGGGGGTTTCTAAGGATGAATTATTTATCTCTGCGGGGGATCTTTTCAAATCTCAGGCCTGGACCAGGTACAATTATAATCGTTCAATTTTTAAGACTTGGGATGAACTAGTTTCAAAATTAAAAGATGACTTTCTTCCCTATCACTATGATGATGATTTGTTGGATGAGATTCGTAGTAGAACCCAAGGTTCTAACGAAAGAGTAATTATGTATATTTCTGCAATGCAAGGCTTATATAATAGATTGACATCAAAACCAGATGAAAAGACTATTGTTAATCAAATTCGTAGAAATTTGCTACCTGCCTACGTTTCTCAACTCGCTTTATCTGATACCGATTCCTTATCTGAATTATCTAAATTATGTAAGCGTATAGAAGAGTCCAGTGTATGGTCTAGTCGTTACAAGCCTCCACCTTCTCGTAAATCTTCTTTGCTGGAGCCTGACTTGAGTTGTCCAAGTTTTTTTGACGCAGGTCCTTCCTTCAGCTCAACTAGGAATTCCACACATCTTTCCAAGGAAATTTGTGCTTCTTCCTCAAGTCCAGCTCTAACATGTTAGAACTGTAATTTGGTTGGACACATTTACGGTGATTGTATGAAACCCAGGACTATCTTTTGTTTTGGTTGTGGTACCTAAGGTGTTTACAAGACCAGTTGTAAACGCTGTTCAAAAAACTTATCGAAGGGTGTCATGAAACTGGACACAGTCACCAGTCCTTCGTCAAGTCCAGATCAAACCACACAACCCACAAGAAGGAAGAAAGGAAGGTCTCTTCCCCATAGCAGCTCACAGAAGTAAAACTTCTTTCTCGGGAGTGGGATGAGTGGTTGTGTGTTGTAAAAAAATTTTGTTCTATCAAAAATAAGCAAGTTTGTGCTACCACTACTTAAGAATGGAACTCCTGGTTATCTGTAGTAAAAAATTTCCGCAGAAAAGTTATAGTTTCTTCCTTATTTTTGAAAAAAGGCAATGACAACCGACCTTATGTTAGTGTCAATATCTTCGGTGAATCTGTAATTTCTCTTGTTGAAACGACACAAAGTTCCCATTCTCTATGATGAATTTCTGCAAGTATCGACAGCTGATGGAAAACCTCAGGAGTTCTTAGGTTATGTTAATATTTCTATTTCTTTAAATAATGTTAGTAAGGAACTAAAGCTGCTGGTTATTCCTTCCATCACACAAACCTTAATTTTGGGAGTAGATTTCTTAAAACTATTCCATATTGAGGCCATGAATTTAGACAGTTTTTCTTATAAAGTAAAAGGTCCTTCAGTTTGTGCAGTAAATACTATACAGAGTGTTTCCAACTTGAGTGGTCGAGAAAAAGTTGAACTTGAGAAGGGAACTTTTTAAACAAATTGGACCAGCTGAGAGGATTGGCAGGACCCATTTGATTTCACACTCCATAGAAACAGGAAATGCAAGGCCATTTAAACAGAGACAATATCCTTTGTCTCAGGTAATGCAGTCTCACCTGGAAAAAGAAGTGGATGAAATGCTAAAACTTGGAATCATTCAGCCCTCCAAATCACCTTGGTGTAGTCCTCTGTGGTTGGTGAAAAAGTCAAATGGCACTTTTCGAGTTTGCTTCGATGGGAGGAAACTTAATGATGTAACAGTCAATAAGGATAATTATCCTCTACTTTTGATTGATTGTATCATCACCAAGCTCCGTGATGCTCGCTTTATTAGTTCAATTGATCTGAAACAGGCATTTTTTCAAATTCCATTGGAAGAATCATCCCGTGCAAAAACTGCTTTCGCTGTACATGAAAAAGGTCTGTACGAATTTGTCGTTATGCCTTTTGGGTTGGTTTCAGCAAGTCAAAGTATGTGTCGTCTTATGGATTTGATTATTGGACCCACCTTAGAACCGTATTGTTTTTATTACCTGGATGATATCATCATTGTGACTCCAGATTTTGAGAAACATTTAGAAATTTTGAGGAAAGTATTGAAGAGGCTTAAAGAAGCCAATTTAACTATTAATTTTGAGAAATGTCATTTCTGCCGTCCCTCTCTTAAGTTCCTAGGTTTTTTGGTTGATGAACATGGCCTAAGAACGGACCCAGAAAAGGTATCTGCTGTGGTGAATTACCCTGTACCTAAAAACACTACACAGATCAGACGTCTCATTGGTCTCGTGAGTTATTATCGTAGGTTCCTCAAGAATCTCTCTAGTCTCTGTATTCCTATAACGGATTTACTCCATGATAGAAAGAAAGGTCAACCAATTGTCTGGACTCCTGAAGCTGATAAAGCATTTCAGGAACTAAAGGATTCTCTTACTAGTGCTCCTGTATTGGCAAGCCCTGATTTTTCAAAGCCGTTTACTTTGATGTGTGATGCTTCGGACACAGGTGTTGGTTCGGTATTGTTTCAGGAAGAGGATGGAATGGAACACCCAATTGCTTATGCAAGCAAAACTTTGAACTCATGCCAAAGAAAGTATACCACCACTGAAAAAGAAATACTTGCAATTATATATGGTATTGAGAAGTTCAAATACTATCTGGATGGTCGTCCCTTCGTGGTCATCACCGATCATAGTTCACTTCAATAGCTTCGAAACATGAAGGATCCTTCACCAAGGTTAGCACGTTGGTTAGTGAAACTAGGTCAATATGATTTTAGTATCGTTCATCGGAAAGGTTCTCTCAATGCTGTTGCAGATGCCTTGTCACGTTCGTTTGAAATTGCCTCACTAGACTTATCTACCCTGAATCGTAATAACTGGTATCTTGAAATGGTTGAGAAAGTTCAAAAGTACCCCGAATCTTACCCATCTTTCAAGGTGGAAAATGATATCTTGTACAAACATATATTTTGTAAATATAACATTGAAAGTTATCTGACCAATTGGAAAATTGTTGTTTCAACTGGAAATAGACAGAAAATTTTGGAAAAATTTCATGATCATGAGACTGCCTCTCATTTTGGTCTTTCTTAAACTTTATCTCGCATTTCTGAATTGTACTATTGGCCAAATCTTAGAAATACAGTCTATCGTTATATCAGAAAGTGTAAAGTTTGTGCAGCTAGCAAATCATCTAATTTACCTCAAGCAGGCTTGATGGGGGCCTATCGAAATATTAATCATCCCTTTCAACTCATTTCTGCGGATCTTCTTGGTCCTTACCCAAGATCAAAGATGGGCAATCAATACCTTCTGGTTGTGGTAGATTGCTTTACAAAGTTTGTTTTGGTGCATCCAATGGTTAAAGCCACGTCAAGGGCAATAGTAAAATTCATAGAAAACCATGTATTTCTAATTTTTGGTGTTCCACAAATTTTTGCCTGTGACAATGGTCCACAATTTATTAGCAAAGAATTCAAAAATCTCATGAAGGAATATTCTGTCCAAAAGATTTGGTACAATGCAAGATATCATGCCCAAATAAATCACACTGAGCGAGTTAATAAAACTATCACAACTGCTATTCGATGTTATGTTCATGAGAATCATAAGACCTGGGATCAGTCTATCTTTAAGGTTGCACAGGCTATTCGTCTTGCAAGACATCATGTTACCTCTTATTCTCCCGCTTTTCTAGTTTTTGCCAGGAACATTCCAGTATCAGGAGACTTCTATTGGAAAATTGCAGAGAATGCAAATAATGTTGTGTCTATTGGTGACAAAATTCATAGTATTGAGGATTCTCAATCCTTGCCTCCACTGTACGAGGATGTTCGTATGTTCAAAATTCTAAACGGTATAATTTGAGAAAACGTTCTCTGAAATTTCACGTTGGTGATTATGTTTGGAAAAAGAACTATGTCCTTTCTAAGGCTTCTGATAACTTTTCAGCCAAGCTTGCTCCCAAATTCATACCGTGTGTTGTTGATAAAGTGATCTCTCCTTTGGTTTATAATTTGAGAGATAGAGATGGAAAAGATTTGGGCGATTGGCATATTAAAGACATAAAACCTGATATTACTGATGATTATCGTAGTGATAGTGATAGTGGTAGTAATACAAAGTCAGATTCAGATCAGGATAGTGAAGATGAATATTTCTCTACCTAATTACATTTTTCTTAGGGCATATGGGTTGGATGTCCTTGGGTTTCCCTAAAGCTCTAGTAGAAGTATCCTACCCAACCAGTAGGGGAAAATTTTAATAATTTTCGAGTGAGGAGTTGATTTTCTTGTTGAATTCCAAGAGATCCTTCATACTGGAAATTTGTCTTGATTTCTCCCTACGACAGTAACTATCTGCTGTTTATTATTCATAGTGGCTAGTTTTAACTACACCACTCCAGATACTACCTTATGTTCTTTGGCACATTATTGACTCCTAATGTATGTCTTGTATATATTACCCTTATTGATCATTGATATTTTCGTTGTACCTTTGCATTTCACCCTAATGGTTTGAGATTAAGTACATTTCATTATTCTTTCCCTGGAGTTGGAAATTTCTGACTCACGCAGATCTTGTAATTGGGGATAATTCCTCTGAGAATACTACTACCCTTCGAGTGGTTTTCGAATGGATTGCAAAATTTAATTCTGAGCGTTCGTCACCAAATAGATTCTCAGCAGCATAATTTGACGCCCTACTTACTGATCTAATCCTTATTCTTGCCCTGATATCTTGATTAGATGAATTTTTTTTTTATTTCACCTTGGTTTTGAGATTGAGTGAACTTCATTATTCTTTCCCTGAAGTGGGAAAATTACTGACTCGCCCAGATCTTGTAATAGGGGGACAAATTCCTCTGGGAGTATATTCTGTTAGGTTTCTGAATACATTGTATAATAATTAGAATCTGAGCGCTCATTATCTATCAGGATTTGCCCAGTATAATTAGATGTCACAGATTACTGATCTCTTTCTTGATTTTTTTAGAGTGTTGGCACTCTGAGCACGTTAGGTCCGCTGATCTTTAGCTTGGTTTCCTTGGCAAGGAAATTATTTTCGTGTTCTAAGTCCGCAACTGCCTCATGGCCTTTGCAGTTTAAGATCACCAAGTCCGTGGCAAAATTGCAATCATTGTGTTTGCATTTTGCAGTATAAATCCCAGAAATGTACTCTCATATTTTTCAATGACCAACCCTTGAGTCAGTATTGTTGCCAAATAACATAAATTTTTCTTGGATATTTTATCCTCTTTCTCTATATGCTTAGATTCATGCTTGGAGTATTGCTTAGAAACTCAGAAATTTCACGATTCACGGTAAATTGAAAACTTCTTACGTTTTTAACAGTATCGTGGCTTATGTGAAGCTGGTTGCCTGCTTATTTTAATGTCTGTTTAACATCTCAACCAACAATTTATCCAGCTTATCGCTATTCATGTTATTTGATGTTATTGATAGTTTCTCAGTTTTGCAGTTCTTTGGCTGAATGTTTGGATTAAATCCCTTCTCCTAAATGTTACTTCATATCCCGCAATAGACACTCTAATGAAGGAGTTATTCTGGAAGTTTTTTACCCTTTTCTTGTTCTATAAAAATGGATGGTTAACATTAAACTTTTTTTGTTTCAGGGACTCAACTTGGTGGGGTGTGAGCTCAGCTCTGATGTGACAGCTAGCTTACCAGCGGGGTCCTTGGAAGGGTGAACTTTGGGGGGTAGCGTTCGGCTAGCGTGGAGGTCTAGGCCGGTCAGCGCGTGAAGCTCGCCTAAGGGCGGTCGGGCGTTACTACTGGGGGATCCTGAGTTCCCTGGACCTGTCGCATCTGAGGACTAGTTCACAGTACCAAGGATGAGAGTATCCCGAACTTTTGTAATTGTTATTAGTAAAACAATGTTTTATTACTTCAGTTGGTGGCGCTATAGTTCACCCCAGTTGAGGTGAAAACTGGACCTTTTTTTTATGAGTGTGATTCAATTTTTTTGTTTCACCAAGGGTGCAGTTGGTGGTGGGTTCTTGGGGTTGAACTCTGGTTGGTGGTGGTTGTCTCGAGTAATCTGGAGGCGAGTGGTTGAAGATGTTCACTCACCGGCGCCGCAATCAACATCTTGCAGCGATGAGGGCATCTTTGCCAGATTGTCTGGGAGGGCTTCGACTGCGCCGGGTTTTGCCTTAGGAGATGGTCAGTAGCTGGATCCCTTTTTGTATCTTCACTGCAGAACTGTGAAATACAGGGAGTTGAAAGCTTCAGCTTTGTAAATGCTATAATTTACAGATTTTAATTTCTGGATATTGGTAATTAGCAATATACCTCATTAATCATTAAAGCAAATTTCAGCTATGTAAATGCTACAATTTACAGATTTAATTTCTTGACTTTCTCTTTGCAAATTAAAAAAAAAATATTAATTTACATAATGTTTTTTTCCGGAGTTTGGGGAGGGTGTAACGAAATGTAAAACATTGCGTTACCATTTTTTCGGTTTGTTGAATTTCATGTTGGTATCACCATCTCATTGAGCTGTTCCAATTTATTCAATTGTGCTATGCGATTGGTACCACTGGACGATAGACAGGGTGAGAGAGATTGACTTCCTCCCTTAGAGAACTTCTATCGCCCCTTTCTGAAGTGAGCATTCGAAGCGGTGGTTTGTTTGCTCAGTTTTCCCATCCGAAAATTTAAAATTTTTCTAGAGCGAGGAAATGAAAGGTCGTATATGTTATTATCTTTAAAATGATTAACTTCTGTCTGATTCGTTAATCGAATCGATATTCTTTTGGCACGTTTTATTTGAAATTTAAAATTCATTTTTGCTACTTTCTAACATGAATGCAAAATGGCCGTAAGTGCGTCATTCATGATTATCTTTGAAATCTCCAAATCTTCAAATAATTAACTTAAACACAATTAACTTTTATCTATTTCACTGATCGAATCGATATAAAAATCGATATTCTTTTGGTACGTTTAATTTGAACTTTGAAAATTCAATTTTGATACATTGTAAAATGGCCGCATGTGCGTCACTTTGTCACTCATGAATTTCATGATTAATTTGAAAATCTTCAAAGTTAGAGTATTATGCGTGATCATAATCGAATGTCATTTTGTACTCGTACCCTCTTTTAATTAAGTTCGGAGGCTCCCAAACTTAATTGGCGCAGTCGTTGTAGGATAGCACCGGCCCTTGGCGATCTAATATCGACGCTTATCCAGTGCTATTTCGTGAACCGGAAGATTTCGAACAAAATCGTCGGAGTTATTTCCAACTATTTATAAGAACTATTGAACTTTAATTGAACTATTGCAAAATAAGTGAATTTAACAATACACATTATTGGATTATCAGTGCCATTATTGGATTATCAGTGCCAAATTATTGGATTATCAGTGCCAAATTATTGGATCACCAGTGCCAATCAAGGATATACCAATCCATTCGAACCAATAAAGATCATATTTATTTTAATGTAAGTGATTGCTCAATTCCTAATTTTCCTATTATCATTATTTCCTTGTTTCTTCGCAATTTTATGTCTGATATTGACCAACTCACCACTCTCATTTCAAACATAAATCTTGAAAAAACGCAAGTGAAAATAGTCTAGAGGAGGAAACCAACGAAATGACGACCCCATTTCAAACTAGCTACCTGGATGCTATTCCAAAATTCGAAGGCGAACCTGCAGAACTTGCCGATTTCATCGAAGCTTGTGACCTCATAGTCAATCAGTTCTCTAAACCATTGGAACCACTTGCATTCATCAATAAATTTTTGGTAACCTGTATCAAGAACAAGCTTACAGGGAGAGCCAAAACTATTACAGGAGCAAGAGAAGTCAAGTCATGGGACGAACTTCGGAACTTACTCCAAAGAAACTTCGCTGATCAACGCGACGAAAATTCATTACTCAGAGATCTCATGCTCCAGAGACAAGAAATGAACGAATCACCCCAACAATATGGATCTAGATGTCAAAACGTAAGAAGCTTACTTCTTTCAAACCTCGCATGCAACGAACCCAATGCACCAGTGCGAGCAATCAAAACCACTTTATACGATAACCTCACATTGAAAGCTTTCCTCACCGGACTGAAGGAACCACTTGGATCAATAATTCGTTCAAGAGGACCCACAAATATTGAAACAGCACTTGCACAAGTTTTATGTGAAGAAAATATATCATATGCCAGGAACAGAACGAACAATCTGATTCAGCAACAGAGAAGAGAACCTAGAACATCACCAAATTTTAACAACTTTCAATCAAGAAATCAAGCAGTTAGACCCATGCAAGCACCTCAAAACCGCCAAAATTTTGTACCCAGACCAATAAGACCATTCGTACCTGCGAATCAGCCAACGTTTCAGAGACCACCTTCAAGGCAACCTAATTGGAATTTTACCCAACCTCAAGGCAACCAACAATTTCGACCACCACAAAGGAATGTTTTTCAATGTAATCCATATCGCCCACTCTCTAGACCAACCCCAATGGACACATCTTCGGGAAATTTTTCTAAAAATACGCAGCCGAAACCTAAACCCAATTTCATAGCAGAAGAACTATTCTGGCAAGAAGATGGAGACCAATCAGCGGAATATCAAGATTATCAATACGATCAATATTATCCAACCGATCAGATCGAAGAAAACTACTATCCAGGATATTCAACCGAAACAACACAACCCCAAAATGAATATGAAAACGAATCGCATGAAGATCAAAATTATCAGATTATCCCATCGAACAATCAGACAACGTAGTAATTATCAATGCAACACCGTTTTCCAAACTTCCATATATTATTATACCAGAAACAAAAACATAATTCATGATCGATACCGGATCCACAAAAACACTCATTAGCCCAGGCGTTGCAAGTACGTTTTACCCACAACATATTCAGGAAGATCCTTTTCAAATACAGTCTGCCCACAACACATCTACGCACAAATATAGTATAACTATACCACTACCAAAAATTTTCAAAAGGCAGGACATCTACCAAAAATTTAATATATTCGATTTCAACCCCAAATATGATGGACTCATTGGAATCGAAATATTGGAGCAACTGTTGACCTGAACAAGAACGCCCTAGTCACGAAGGAAGCGATCATCCCACTCAACTTCGATAAAGATCAAGCTAGACCAAGACGATCTACGCAATCAAAAAAATCAATATTCCATCTTGAGTTATGGCCAAGAACAGAACACATTGTGGAAATACCTGTCAATAAAAACTTAAATGAAGGAGTGATACCTTTCAGAAAATTTCAAGATTTGGAAATGCCAGCAGCGTACGTGTTAGTCAAAAATCAAAAGGCTTTCACGACATTGATCAACCCAACTGATCAAAAACTCTCTTTCGATCTATTCGAACCCATCGAAATTGAGCCAATAGAAGCATTTGAAATCAATACTTTTGACGAACCAGGAGTACAGATAAATGAAAACCACTATGAGAATCTTCGAAACAAAAACTTGAAGAACATACGATTGGAACACATGAATCCTGAAGAAAAATTAGCGATCCAACAACTCTGCCGTGACTATAACGATATGTTTCACTGCGAACAAATTCCTCTCACTTTCAATAACCAAATCAAACACCATATAAAATTGACAGACGATACCCCGATATTCACCAAATCTTACAGATACCCTCAAATACATCAGCAAGAGGTCCGATCCCAAATTCAGTCCATGTTACAACAAGGAATCATACGACCATCTACGTCACCATGGAGCTCACCTATATGGGTAGTGCCCAAGAAAATGGACGCATCTGGAAAAAAGAAATGGAGACTAGTGATCGATTATAGGAAGCTCAATCAGAAAACGGTGGACGACAAATATCCACTTCCCAATATCACGGAAATACTGGACAAACTTGGGAGAAGCCAATATTTCACGACCCTTGATCTTGCTTCAGGCTTTCATCAAGTACAAATAGAAGAACGTGACATTGAGAAGACAGCTTTCAGCACTGAAAATGGTCACTATGAATACCAACGCATGCCATTCGGGTTGAAAAATGCCCCTGCTACTTTTCAACGCGTTATGGACAACATCTTACGAGGCATACAGAATGAGAAGTGTTTAGTATATCTAGACGATATTGTAGTTTTTTCGACGTCTTTACAAGAACACATAGAACGTCTGAGAGAAGTATTCGAAAGATTAAGGCAATCCAACTTCAAAATCCAACTAGATAATAGTGAATTTCTAAGAAAAGAGGTCGACTACCTCGGGCATATCATCACGCCAAAAGGGGTCAAGCCAAACCCAGAGAAAGTGAAAGCTGTTCAACACTTTCCTATACCTAGACACAAAAAGAAATAAAGGGATTCCTAGGCTTACTTGGCTACTATCGAAGGTTTATAAAAGACTTCGCTAAACTCACCAAGTCATTGACCAGATGCCTAAAGAAAAACGCCAAGGTCATTCATTCATTGGAATTCATTGAAAGCTTCGAAAATTGTAAGAAAATTTTATTGAATGATCCAATATTACAGTTTCCAGATTTTTCAAGGCCATTTATATTGACTACAGATGCCAGTAACGTTGCCCTTGGAGCCGTATTATCACAAGGTGAAGTTGGAAAAGACAAACCAGTCGCCTACGCATCAAGGACACTAAACGATACCGAGCAGAAATATTCAACGATTGAGAAAGAATTACTAGCCATCATTTGGGCCACAAAGACATTCCGCCCTTATTTATATGGAAGAAAATTTACCATCTACACTGACCACCGCCCACTCCAGTGGCTTTTCTCTTCAAAAGAACCTAATATGAAACTAGCCAGATGGAGACTACGCCTCGAAGAGTATGACTATGTTGTAGTATATAAAAAAGGGAAATACAATGCAAATGCCGATGCTCTCTCCAGAATACAAATCAATCCCATGGACATCGATGTCAGATCGACACAGGTTGAGATGGATCCCGAACTAGATCAACTACTTGACGATTTAGTAAGTATGGAGGAAGATCACCGTGGCCAATTGAACACTCCAGAACTAATGGATCTTGATAATCACGAAAGAAACCATCAATTACCCAATTCACCACCTGAACTTTCAGAACAAATGGATCTCACAATTCCAATACTACCGGAACACACACCCGAAAATACGTAAATCACTATGAACTCCAGACAAGAATCAGACCCGCCAGACAGCATATCGATTATTCAAGATGCGATCGACAAAAAAGAAAAGCAGTTCATTATCACCACTGTTTTCAACAACCCTGTGCAGCCCAAAATCATTCGACGAGGAAAACAAGTCATCATCCATGCCCAAATATCGCAAGATAACAACGAAGATGAAATCAAATCTTTTTTGATTCAATATTGTGAACCTCGGAAAAAATATTTCTGTTTCTTCGATGAGGAAAAAATGTACAAAGATTTCTGTAAGACGTTCTGTAAAACATTCAATAAAGACCACCCGATTTTGATAAGGTGCGTGAATAGAACCATCACCAGAGACGACCCTGCAGAGCAAAAAGAATTAATAAAAAACTACCACGAAGGAAAAACTAACCATCGCGGTATAAATGAAACATACAAAAACATTAATAGAAAGTACTTTTGGCCTAACATGAAAAAATCAATTGAAAATTTCATTAATTCTTGTTCGGTATGTAAGAGAACTAAATATGAAAGACATCGACCAACGATACCTCTCAGAATGACAGAGACCACAACGAAACCCTTCGAGAAATTGAATGCCGATCTATTCACAATCGAAGGTCAAACATTTTTCACCATAGTGGACGAATTCTCTAAATTTGGCCAAGCGTATCCTGTCCAAAGAAAGAACGCTATAGAAATAGCAGATAAATTGTTAGAATATTTTCGAAACTTTGGAGTACCGGAATCTATAACGTTCGACTCCGGGACAGAGTTCGAAAACGAGACCGTTTCATCACTCTTAAAACTGTCAATGTACACTTCACTACACCTCAACATCCTCAATCTAATGGATTGATTGAAAGACTACATGGAACTTTAACGGAGCATTACAGAATCGTAAAAGAACATTCTACAGACGCACCGACAAGACTCATGGCATATGCTGTTATCGGATACAACAACTCTATACATTCAGCAACAGGATATACCCCTTTGGAACTTTTGTATGGACATACCGCTTCAAGGAACCCATATGATATATTCTACGATCAACAATACTACAGACAATATGTGGAAGATCATCGGAAAAAAATATCTTTAACCTATGAGAAAGTCAAAGATAAACTGCAAAACGAAAAGACCAGGACCATAACGAATCGAAACCAGAAACAAACAAAACAAAACGTTTTTAAAGTTGGAAATCAAGTATTTGAGAAGAACCCAGAAAGTGAAAGAAGCAAATCAAAAAACCGCTATTTATGACCAAGCAAAATTATCCAAATTAATGAAGACAACACCTGTATCATAGTGAATTCCAAAAATCAAACACGAAGAGTACATTTCGACAATCTAAGACACCCTATTGTTCCAGATTCACCTGCTGCACCTGCTGCACCCTCGGATCTGCCGAACGAAGTGGAGTAATAACAACGAAATTTACAGAAAACCCAGGACTGCTACCCCAAAAGCTTGGTACAGCCCGCAATATCGTCAACTACTGGACTTTCATCAGGATATTCGACATTCAAAGTATCTATCAAGAATATGTACGAATCCAAAACATATCCAATCATATGAAAATCACATACCAGTTTGGAAAAAATGGGGCCAACCACCATAGAGAGCAAAATTATATCACTATAATGGACAACCTCTCCAATGAAATTCAAAGAAAACTAACACAGATATTCCCAACAACAACAATACACCGCAAAAAACGTGGATTGATCAATATTATGGGAAATCTTGTTAAAGCAATAACAGGAAACTTGGATACAGAAGATGGTCAAAAATTCGAAGAAGCTATCCAAAAACTTCAAGCACAACAAACGAAACAAAGGATGAAAGGAACAAATTTCACTGACTACGAAGGCGATCGAAAAATTCAATTCAACAATACGTTCGATCGCGACAAACCAATTAAATATTCAAACAAAATTTCTGCAAATTGAAACAGCCATTAGAAAACAGTTCTTTCAAAATACTGATACATATGAACTACTGAACTCAAATACTGTGTACACGCAAATGATAGCAACCACAGATGCCATCATAAGGATACTGGAAGACTTAGAAACAGCAATGACCTTTGCCAAAATAGGAGTGCTTCATCCATCCATCATAGAAGCCGACGACCTATTGGAAGAGTTAATGTTCATCTCTCACCACTTAGATGATGCCATCCTCCCATATAAACCGAGCAGAGATAAAATAGTCATCTTTGAGAAGATAACAGAAATAAAGGCCTACCAAAAAAATGCTAAAATAGTATTTATCTTAGAAGTACCAATTACAGAACAATATCGTTACAATTACTATCACCTCTACTCCCTTCCCATCGAAATACAACATAACCTTTTCCAAATTATAGTACCCAAAACTAAATTCCTTTTTCTCAATGAGCATCACTACTTATTTTCGAATGAACCATGCCATGAAGTCATTCCCGGAGAAGCGCTTTGCACCCTACCAGAATGGAACCCAATGGAATTCGAGACGCCATGTGAAGTACAACTCATCCGTTTCACCAAAGACTATGGAAGCTGCCATCCGGAACACCTCAAACTCCAGGACCAGAAAATTCAGAAGATAAATACCAATCAATGGATTGCAATATTCCCCAACGAAACCACTGCATTATCAATTTGTGGTAACGATGAAGAGATGTCATCCCTGAAGGGCACCTATGTCATAGAAGTTCCCGAATATTGCAAAATGAAAATCGACACTACCATATTACAGACGTACAAGAACCCGAATGCTGTTACCAAAATCATAAAAGTGCCACACCTAGACATAGACATAGAAGAAAACGTCAAAAGAAACCTTCAAGAAATGCCACCAATTCATCTAGAATCACTGGTTCTTGACGACCTAGAAACCATCCGAGACAGACTGGATAACGTGAAGGAAAAACTTCAAGAAGACGAGCCTTTCATTTCTTCACGAACCAACATATGGACCGTTTTGCTATACATCGCCATAGCCTGTATTGCAGCCTACTTCTTAACAATATATATAAAGAAGTACAAGAGGACGAACGGTTCCCTAAGTCCACTAGTGTATTGGAACCATCAAATCATCCCATACCAATAGAAGACCTGAGGATTGGAAATCAGGACCGATAAATCAATCCCGATTTCCAAACAATGGGGGGAGGTGTTATGTAACGATTCCCCGTATTGTGTAGATAACGAAGACAGCATCCCAGAGTGCATTTACATTGAAGATCATCGGGCTGAACACATAGAATCCGCTGAATTCTGCATTTTTATCCGAGATAACATGAACTTATAAATATATGCTTTTTCCATTTTTTATTCAGTTATAATTGTACCATTGGCTTTGACATTGCTAATAAAAATACGTTGTAACTCATAATTTTTGGTTTTCGAATTTTTTGAAAGTAATTTTTGTTTTTTAAAAATTAAGTTCGGAGGCTCCCAAACTTAATTTACTGGTTTGTGTTTATTTTTCACAGCGTTACCTCATCGTTCGAACATCTTATGAGATCCAGGAAAGACCCCAGTCCGACTACAGTATCCTGCTAGTAGAGCAGCCATTGTCTCGAAAGACCATACAAGGCTCCTACATGCTTCGATAAAGTAGAGCTCTGGAGTAAGTCTTTCTCATCGCAAGAAATGATCATAAAATGTGAATAAACCAACCAGTCATTTCAAGGCAAATATTGAGAGACCAGAATCTTTTGTAACTTTAAAATAACAAATTTGATTGTAACTTTGTCACTTCTTTAGAATCTTGTCACACATGTTTTGTCACATGGGACTTTTGTGAATATAGTGTTTCCTGAACTTTGTTTTTTTTTATTGTTGAGAAGCACAAAGATCATCCTTTGACAAATCAGTGTTTTTGGTATTTTCATTTAATAAAAAATGAACCTGGTGCCCATGCATACCTAATATCTTTTATCTTTATACCTTACATTTGTCAAAGGATATATCTGTCGTACTAGCAGATAACGATACCCACGACCTCCCGTAACAATCTGAGCAGCTAATAGGCATTGCTGTAAAAATAGAGCAAGCAAATAAGGATAAGTGTTTATCTTTAGTTGCACTATAGAAAACCATTTCGGAGAAAGATTAGCATTTTCTTGTAAAAAAATTTTAAAAAATCTGTAGTTCCCAATGAGCTTATAATATGAGACACAAGATGTCTGTAGGACTTCTTATTGCTAATATCTTATAAAATAGCAGTATTTGGGTCAAAAATCTATTAGAAAATAAATACTTCCTGGCTAATGCCACTACAGACGTTGAATTAGTTGTGATAAAAGTGGCGCTCTCAGTTTGGATTTATCTACGGTGCGGACGCGTTCGCGGCTTTTGCCCTGAAATGGGATTTACATCGAACCATTTGTTGCAGTCATTAGTTATTGACTACTAGACCTACCCTATACTGATGAGGGGCGACACCCCGAAATCGGTCTATAGGTGGTCCGAAAATTTCGATAAACATTCCCATGCAACAAACAATAGAGATTTCTAATGACTTTGGACACCCTAATAAAAAGAGACGAAAGTTCTTAATTTTTCCGCCCTTGTTGCCAGGGAATGTACTCTGTGATTGGTTACTATAAGGTCAGGGAGGATAAATGTCATTTTCAACTGTAGTTGTCATGTCATTCAAACTCCCCGCCATTATGGTAACCAATCACAGAGTGCGCCCCTGGCAACAAGGATGGAAAAATTAAGAACTTTCGTCTCTTTTTATTTGGGTGTCCAAAGCCATTAGAAATCTCTATTAGAGAGGAACTCTGCAAGGAAATTTTATCAGACGTAATTCGATGTTGGTCGCGGTATTAGCCAGGAAAGTAGTTATTTTTTGATAAATTTTTGATTCAAATACTCCTATTGTATAGGATATTAGTAATGAGCAGTTCTACGGACATCTCGTGTCTCACATGTAAATCTGGAAAACCTACAAATCCTACAATCGTACATTCTCCAGATATCGTTTATGATCTTTCCAATTGCCAATTCCATATTGGATATTCTTATGATATCATCTGTGAATATTTTTATGAAGCAGTCTATATAAGTAATCTGTTTCGAATAAAATTAAAATTAATTGTACATTTCTTGTGTATACTTTCTGTAACACCATGTAAATATATAATGAATTGTGTACAAATATGTATCACAAGAATTAGGAACTTCAATTCAATGAACTTTATTCTATTTTCAAACCTTGACGTAAGAACTATACAGTGTGGTCCAACGAAAACTTAACACCTCGATTTTCCGGCTTTAAAATGAAAATGTGGAAAATCGCTCGGACCCGTCAATTTCTAATACGAGGGAGAACAACTTTTCCGCTGTTTTCATCCCCTTAACTTCAACCACCTAACGGGGGTGAGCACAACCCCTTGATTTTGAATAGGGATGCGGGGTGTTGCGATACCTCATTTTGAAGATCTCATCGTGTACTATCTGACCATAAAATTTCGCTCCAAAATATCCATCGATAACGAAAGGACAGGTAAAGTAGTGGAAGAGTACGTACTTTTGTGATTACTTTATTAAATGCTCGAAATGGGCACTATCCACTTCCATGCAGTAATATAAGTTTTGCTGAAAACGTTCACGTACATTACTCAAGATTTCTGGTGTAATTTGACGGCATTCATTAATGATCCGAGTTCGCAAATCATCCAGTGACTCAGGCTGGGTAGCGTAAATCTTGGATTTCAGGTGACCCCATAGAAAAAAGTCCAGTGGAGCCAGATAAGGTGATCTGGGTGGCCACTCAATATGTCCCCTTCTTCCAATCCAGGCGTGAGGAAAATTGTCATCTAAGAACTGACGCACCGGTTGAACAAAGTGAGGTGGTGCGCCATCTTGTTGAAAAATGATCGTTTGATGGTCTTCTGCATTCTCCAATTCTTGCACGAGGGCTGGATAAATAGCGCTCTCCAATAGATTGAGATAAATTTGGCCTGTGAGATTACCGGGTATTAAAAAAAGGCCGATTATGTGATTTCCATATATACCCGCCCAAACATTTAATTTTTGGGGGCGCTGTGTATACACCTCACGAAATAATCTTGTTTTTTCATCTGACCAATACCGACAGTTATGCCGGTTTACAATGCCGTTAAGGTAAAATGAACACTCGTCCGAGAAACAGATATCGAACATGTAGTTTTGATTGCCGTTAATTATTTCACTGATCACTTCACAGAACTGGAGTCGGCGATCGGGATCATCCTCATTCAGTTCCTGAACCAATCGTATCTTATAAGGATAGAATTTTTGTTGTTTCAGAATTCTCATGATTGTTGTGCGTGAAACACCAGATACATCGGACAATTTCCTAGTACTAACGGTCGGATCCATTGCAATATGACCTAAGACAGCCACGTCCCTCGCTTCGTCTCTTTCATGCACCCTCTTTTTGTTTCCAACTGAACCAGTAGCGTCAAATTTGGCAACCAGTTGCACAACGTAAGCAGCGGATACATTTTTTCCAGGATGTCGTTCGTTAAATAAAGCCGCTGTTGTGCGCGCAGAGTCGTTATTTCGGAAAAATAATTTTATCATTTCCACCCTTTCTTCTACGGAATACACCATTTTAATTCCACTACCAATTTACAATCGCTTTGACACACTTGTACCGTTCTTAAACATTCACGATAGACTAAGGTACAAAAACAAGGTCCGTCTACTTTTTTGGACAAAAAGTTAACGACTCAATACCTTTGAAATGCGTCGGATACGAATACTATTCTCGAGATAAATTCCATATTGCCTCTTTCACTATTTTCGCTGTTATTTCATTATCGATGGATATTTTGAAGTGAAATTTTTCGGTCAGATAGTACACGATGAGATCTTCAAAATGAGGTATCGCAACACCCCGCATCCCTATTCAAAATCAAGGGGTTGTGCTCACCCCCGTTAGGGGGTTGAAGTTACGGGGATGAAAACAGCGGAAAAGTTGTTCCCCCCCGTATTAGAAATTGACGGGTCCGAGCGATTTTCCACATTTTCATTTTAAAGCCGGAAAATCGAGGTGTTAAGTTTTCGTTGGATCACACTGTATTGTATTACTTGGCGCCAGGCGACAGTGGTTTACGAATATTGCTTCGCCGATGGTATGTTTCGTCGTCGTCAAATGGCTGCAGCCAATTTATTGTCAAGAAAATATGTATATATAATAAACATGTAATGGACTTGGAAAATTGCGCAGTTTTTAGTGAAAAGAGAATTTTAGTTGGGTGAATCATGAGTGACTTTCAGCGTGTTGAAACATTAACATTTTATTGAAAATTTTATGTCAGCACAAAATAAAGCACATTTTCGGAAAATGCTTTTTTTCTTTGAAAATTTTTGGAGACCCATTCCAAAGTACGTGAATAGGCATTTCTAACAGTGAGGGAATTTTTCAAATAACTCTATTATACCAGAAGTTATAGCGCCTTCTTTTTAATATTTGGAATATCCCAATTTTTTTCGTTTTTCCATGTAATTTTTGTCACGTCACGACCAATTTGTAGATTTAAATTTCATATGTGGAAAGATATAAGGAATCGACCTGCATAGGTCCCATTTGATATACCGCAAAAATGGGTCAGACTTTAAAACAGGTGATTTCGGTGCTGTTAACACCGGACTATAAACGTTTCTCCTCGATTCGCACAGTCCCCACCACTCGATGGCTCACGCGCGGTCGGCCGTTTTCCTTCATGTTCTCACTAGTTTTTAACACACTTAAACGCGTTTAATCAAAAAATCAGAATAGACGTCTACTTTCCAAATCATTTTTTTAAATTTCAATCGTACGACCTCAAACGCATCCAGCTCTCCGCGAAAATATTTCCAAAAAATATTCAGATGAGGATTGTGCGAAAACTACTATTCCGACTGAAACCAGATTCTGCACACATGAAGTGCACGTCAATAGCTACCATCGTGCAAAGTTTCAGCTCTTAATATTGAGAAATGGCAGAGTTATAAATTTAACAAAAAAAAAACACAATTTTCCGGTTTTTCCCGCTTTTCTCCGGTTCTAATTATCTGATCGGATCGTTTTGTGAGTCATTCTATCCGGAATTCAATTCTCTACAGTTCACCCTCCTGCACCGTTAACACTGCTTCAATAGTTTCCATTTTACAATAAAAAAACTAAAAAAACGCGATTTTTTGTTGTTTATTGTTTATAACAAATTAAAAAATGACATTTTCGAGTTGAGGACATAGTGGGAATAAACTACGGACTGTCCTGCACGGGATGGCACAGGCTGGTAGGATTTTTGTCAAGGACAAATCTCTATTGCTTGGCCTACAAGTGTTGTGAAGAAAATGCAAAAACATGTCTATTTTTAATCCAAGGGGGACATCTTCCTATCATAATCTCAACTGTGATACCTCTCCTTCTACCCGTTGGTCATTATCACCCGAACAATTTGAATAGGGAAAGTAGTCAGTGTGACACATCATTAAAAAGGTAATTTCATAAGGAATTCATCCATGTCAATTTTCGCTACCCAACTTTCTATTTTTTCGCCCTTTTGCGGAAAAAATAACTGATCCGTATTCCAAATTATTATACTTCATTTGCAAGCAGTCAAAATGTATAATAATGATAATAACAGTAATAAAAGGTATAGTTCAAATAACTATGAACAAGACTCATAAAAAAGTATATATGCCTCATTGCCCACAAGAAACGATGCTTAAATTGATGTCATACAAGAGTCATTTGACATAAATTCGGTGACAATGCTTTATGAAATTTTTTTAAGGAAATGAACAAAATGGCGGCTTCAAAATGGCGGACAAGATTTAAAATTATGGTCCGATTTGATTCAAACTTAGTAAGTGGTGGTTTTCAGGAAACTAAAAATTGTTTGTCAGTGCAAAAAATAAGATGGTGGCTCCAAGATAGCTGACAAAATTTGTAATTACGGTCCGTTTCACCCACCACTTATCAAGTTTGAATCCAATCGGACCATAATTTTAAATCTTGTCCGCCATTTTGTTTTTTCCCTTAGAAACATTCCCTAATGCATTGTTACCGAATTTATGTCAAATTAGCTTGCAAATGAAGTATCATAATTTGGAATACGGATCAGTTGTTTTTCCCGCAGGAGGGCGCCAAAATTGAAAGTTAGGTAGCAAAAATTGACATTGATGAATTCCTTATGAAATTACCTTTTTAATTATGTGTCACACTTACTACTTTCCCCATTCAAATTGTTTGGGTGATAGTGACCAAGGGGTGGGGGAGAGGTATGACAGTTGAGGTTATGATAGGAAGATGTCCCTTTTGGATTAAAAATCGACGTGTTTTTGCATTTTCTTCACAAAACATATGTTTTGAAGATATTTGATCTGTTTCGTTTTCGGTGCCCCACCCTGTATATACCTATATTTTAGAGCTAACTATTAAGATAATGTCTTGAGTAAACAATGTTTTTTTTTGCCTGTATGCATAAGTGCACTCCATGAATGTATGAATGTTCAAGTTATAATCTTGAAAATAGCTTTCGCGTTTGTGTTGAGAAAATATTTGTTAATTTGTTTGGCAAACTGATTTATGTTTTTTGTTTCCATGTGAAATAAATCTCCCGGCAAGGAGTTGATTATTTTTTGAGTAGATGTTTTGTGAACAAAGGGAACAGACAGTTTTTGTTGCCCTCTTATTGTTATATTAACTGATAGATCAATGTCAAGACACTTGCCGTATCTTTTAATAGCCTTACGTATACTAACACAGCATGCTTTTTCTACGTTGTGTATTCTAAGTAAATTTAATTCTAAGAATTTCCATAGTTCTCTATTTATTTCTTTCTCTTCTTCATTCATGTCATCTTGTATGTAGATCCAAGTGCCTTTCAGTTTATGAGCGTTTTTTATGATTTCTGATTTTTCAATTACATTTTTTTCTTCTGTTGCGGATAGCCCAAATGATAGTATATTATTCTTTCTTTCTTCCTATCTAGCTCTGATACTTTCTTCTTCAATTCTACGTTTTCTTTCTACAAAGAAACAATTTTACTCCTAGACTGACTCAATTCAATCTGTCGTCCATTTTTGCAACGTTCCTTACGGACACATAATTGAATGGGCAAGTGGAAGAAGGGGCCAAGCAACATTTTTTTAAATTATTCGGTTCTCATGGAAGGTGTTATATGCATATGTAACTTGCCCCGTCAGTATTTACTTCTGTTCTTCATATCTGAACAGATACACAGTGATAGAAGGGGCTATGTTACATTAAACGTCAAGGACGCTGTAACTTAACTATAACCTATTTTTCTCACAAACACATATTTGTAACATAACTCCTTCTTCCACTTGCCCCTTCCTTCAATTGCAAGTACTGCTTGTTACAAAGCCATTGAATATCATCCTTCAATTTGTTGGAAATGACCACCTGCATACATGCATGTTTCGAGGTGGCTCAGCGGTCTGATACACAGGCCGTTCGAAACTCCAGCATAGCGATAGTCGGTTCGAGCCCGATGTAGTTACAAAAGAATTTTTCTCAACTACTTTATATTGGATCGATAGCCAACCGGATGCCTTGTTGAAAAGCAAATGTATTGTGATTGTCTCGATGCCAATCTCGTCTGGTGCTAGCTTGTAGTGCACACCGACCACCCGAGATGAGGCTGTAGGTTTTCCTGAAAAGTAAAAAATCAATAAGTCGCCCCGGATCGCCACGGCAAATAATAAAAGAAGACTTGATCCTGACTAGGAAAACAAGAATTAGTACGCACTAGGGGGCGTGTCTTGACTTTCAGTGTCCAATGCATGCCCCAAGATCCCCTTCTCAACATTGAAGAGAAATGAAGAACGTTTACTAATCGAAACCACTTAGTTCGAAGATGCAACTTTACTCGGCTATAGAAGAAACCAGACCAATCATTGAGAAAACGCTTTTACACACCCAAATATAGAAATGATGGATTAATGTTGCATTTGATAAAAAATTAACTACAAAATGTGTTGCGACTGAAAGTATTAGGAACCAAATATATATTGTGGTTCAGAAAAGTGATAACTAGTAAAGAGTAATAGAGTATGAAAATAGTTATTTGTTATACTAGGCATAAAAGCACAAGATATAATGCCGCGGCTGGTGTTTCATAGCCGAGCGTAGCGAGGCTATGAAACCAGCCAAGGCATTGAATCTGCTTTTCTGCCGTGTGAAACATATAATTTTTCCAATTCCACGCAATCATTATCAATATCCAAATAACTAAATTATTTCATCAAAGGTAACTGGGCCCTGCGTTACTATGTTTACCGCTGATGACGTTTGTTGAATTTGTTTGTTTACTGTTTACTTTGTCATTGCCAATTTTAATAACAAGTTTGATTTAAATTATTACTTGGAAGGTTGCCTAGCAACGAACTTTTTCTGCCTAGGCAGTAAAAGTGGACTTTTTCTGCCTAGGCATTAAAAGTATAACTTCTAAGCCTGCCAAGTGTCATTAAAAGGACGCTTTTAATTTCATTTGGAGAAAAATATTCTTTTTTTTATCAATTTTGTGAAAAAATTCCATTTATTCAGTTCTGCTTACTTGGAAAATAAGTACTGAAAATCGTCACTGCCTTCTGGACTGAAGGGACATCACGTTCAAATAGGAAGCAACCTCAACGACATTGACATTAAAAAGATTCAGAAGAATGGAGTTGTCGTAGCCAAAAGCAACACGTGGATGTACTGAAATGAAGATATGTTTAGTCCTCAGTTTCAAACATTCTGATGAACCAGTAACTGTGAATCAGAGAGGCGGTGAAGGGCAAAAAAACAAAAATAATAAGCACTTGAACTACCGATGGTTATGACTTTGGTGAATGCTTATTTAGTGCATTGAAAGGTTGCAAACGATAATATGCCTATTACTGAATTCAAAGGACGTATGCCAGGCCATAGTGCTGCAGCTCCCTTGCACCCATCGTAGATATATGCAGCTGAAATTACAGAAATAATTTTGTATCAACTATAGATTCACTCGGCTATTGCAACAAAAGAGGTATTTTTTCCATCAACTCCGTTAAGCACCATTATTATTTTGATTTCGATTTCAGATACGTTCTTGTCTGAAACGAATGAATGAATATTACTGATTATTTTTTAACAAATGTTTTTATAGAGTAAGTTATTATTTAGACAAATAGGGAAAAAACGATGATTTTAATTTATCATGGGTTTGTACATAGTTGGTATAAGAAAATTGTTCAGACAAGCCATACTATTTGTTCTAGTGATGGCATTCAGGTGAGATATGGATATAAAAATAAATACACCATATTATGTTTGTATTTCTCAATACAATTATTATCGAAGAGCGAATCAATATGATTGGTAACTGTAATAATATGAGTTTCACTATAGGAAATGTTGAAATTTATTTGAGACATGATCTTTAACACTTTCTTGGTCAGGGATTTGGGAGTCGGTATATGACCCATTTCTGGTAAATAACCATACAAATTCCTCCCAACTTGATATTGGGGAGCCTATACTGAATATCAACTTTTTTTTTCAAAATTTGTTTCGTTATAATGGATGTTGAAACCGGTAATGGAAAATGTATTCACTTGCACTGCACTGTATGGAACCTTTCATAATAGTAATGAATTTACTGTAGTGTCATCCGGATACCAAACCGTTGTTTTTATTCTCTGACATGTGTTTATGTTACCAAGTGACTTCCTTTCGAAAAAAGTTTCTAAGGAATTCGTCCATCAGAGTTGTCCAGATCCATTAAGACGCCTCTTCGGAGACAACCCCTCCAAGATATCCTCTCCCATCCTCTAGTTGCACCAAGTAGTTAAGACATTATTGAATGCTGTTTCGAGGTCTATGAAAGTGGCTATTCCACTATGTTTGTCATTAAGATTATGAAGTGCCAAGTCTGTTGATTTTCTTGATCCAACCGCATTTCAAAGATTTTCATCTGGAATGATGAGAAGTTATTAGATCTGTAAGATTTGATTATGAGGTGTGGTACAATCCCTACTTTCATCAGGACTAGTTTTGCCTCTGCCATAGCCCATATCGTTGATATGTACTCCCAAGATAGCTGAATTCTGAACATTCTTTCAAAGGACTGAATAGATTCCGTCCAATTCGGGCAATCAGAATTGACATAATCAGTCTAAAGCCTGATTCTTTAGTCTCCAGTGATTTTGTTAGATAATTGTCAGTACTCCGGTGTATACCTAGGGGGTCTTCTGTCGGGGACTTATAGCCTCATATTCTCATTTCCTGTTTCGGTATGGGCTATTCCACTTTGTTCTTGAAGATTCCTATTGTACTTTCAATACTATCCTATTCTATTCTATTCAATTTTATATTCATATTTCAAATGAACGGATAATGGCATATTCCACTATATTTTGAATAATTTCAAGGGCAATTCCAACATCTCAAATTATTTATATCTTATCCTTAAGTATTTGGATTGATTTGAGAGTAATGCTTAGAGTGGATAGATATCTTTTCTGAAATTTCAATTCGCGAATTATCACTCATTATATTTTTATGTTGTATGATGAATTAGAATTGTATTATTATTCGGATAAATCACACCTAGAGAATAGCCCAAGTGAAAACCACGTTCAACCCCACCTTGTTTCTGTACACAGCCCGGTATGGGGACGTCCTGACTTTTTAGTCTTCGAATTTTTTGATTTGGGTTTGTGATCTTTGATATTTCTTCTTCTTGAGTCTACACTTCGGGTCATTGGCCGTGTCCTGACTCTTTGATCTTCAAATCATATATAACCTTCAGACATTTGGGTTGACACTCAGTCTATAGCCGTCCTGATCTTATCTTTTGACCTTTGGATTCTCTGATCCTGGTGTGTGACGTTCATACATTTCATTCACTTGAGTTTACATTTCCCCGCGTTCGGCCTTCGGATTCTCTGATTCAGTTGTGTGACTTTCACCACATTTTTTTTGTAATTGTCATCTAGTTCAAATTTTGAAGTGTTTCTCTCACATATTGAATGTAGTTTTCCACAAAATGTTCTGAACTGAACTGTGACTTAAACGTCACTTCAAAAAATTCGAAATGGGCGAACAAAATTCAATCCAAAACGTCCTCGCCAGTGTAATGTGCTATGGTTTGTACCTAATTCAAAAAAAATACCACTTAAACTTCACTAGTTTGTAATGTGTTATGGCATATTATCAACTAAACTGTAGGTACTACTTACTTCCATCTCAATGTTTAATTCAATGCACTAAGTATGGACAGTATTTGTTTTGAATAAAAACCTTATCTGTCTGCTTCTGCGAATATGCATGTCTTTCTATGAAAATAAGTAATTCTTCTACGGCGCTTATTCGATTTACGATACTTAAGGCGATTCTAAGATGGTTCAAGTTTATTTCAGCGTAGCCCTACGGCTTTGCATATATTATAAACATGTTTGTTTACATTTCTCGCAATAGTAAATATTCGCTTGAGCCAACGGGTAACAAGGGTAGCTTGTGGCACTAAATCAGGATACAGGTGAAACATAAACTAATTTCCGCATTAGAAGCTTACGCTGAATATTCTCCTCTGACTATTTGTTTCTGATTAATTAATTCATTCTGTTTCCAGTTGGATTGCTGCACTAGGCACAAGTTATTGTTTTGAATTTGGAATTGAAGTATAATCGATTTACATCTCCAATTTCTTCTGATGTCTGGGGGATTCTTCTGATAATGCAAAAAAAAGGTTAGCAATCTATACAGCAATGAAACACCTCTAATCAGTTTGCCACACCATCATTATCAAATGTTTTGGGAACCTGTCAGCTGTCCATCGTTGGTTGTGGGCATATCACAGTCATAGAGTTTGAAACATCAGTTGTGGATGTGCAATTTATCAAGCACTGGTTTATGTGTAATATGATATGTTAATATATATTTGTTAGAACGCGAGATAGGCTTATTATTATTTATATTAGCAAATGAAACGAGAAAACTGGATAAACATAGATCAGTCTGTAGAACCAGATTCAGCTTATAATTGTTTCTTCAAAAAATACATGCCATCACATCAATATAAGCACAATAACCAAAGTATTCAACACCAATAAAAATAATACGAAAATCAAATCATGGATGACTGAAGGCTTATTGAATTAAATTCAACATAAAGTTTAAAACAAGAATTCATAAATAGAGTGTAATTCAGAATATAAAAAATATATCGCTACTTTTTGTCGAATCTCCTGAAAATTAAAAACAATGAGTGTGATGAAAACCAAATCAATCAATCATTTCAAAAAACATGGAATGGTGTCATCAGGCTCAAACACATTCACCATTCAGATTCAAGATGAAGAATATGAAAAATTGACCACCGATAAATTAAACGCAGTTCAATTCAATATTTTTTTCTTAAAAATTGGTAGATACGCCAATGCTAGCAACATGATATCAAAATCTAACCAATCAGTCACACAAAAACATGTAACTGTCAAAGATTCGCCATTCTCACACCCTGTAACGAAAACTGAAGTAATAAACATTATATCGTCCCAAAAATAATACCTCATCAGGGCCAGATAAAATTTCTGTGTAGCTCATAAAAAAAGATTAATTTTTTACAACCGTTTGATTCTGAATATGAATTTTTCTAAAAAAAAATTTGCGTTCTATACAACACCCCCATTATATTTATTGCTCTACTTTTGGAAACACCCAGTATAATATGATTATACTTATATTTAGTTTCATGAGTTCCATCGCAGTGATAATTATTTTTCAATGCAATGAAAGATTTGTATTTCGTGTAAGTGATCACTTACACGAAATACAAATCTTTCATTGCATTGAATAGTTACGTGTACACAGCTTCAAGAACTTTACCATAATTATTGTTTAGATTTGATTAATCATATTGTATATTGTTTTTCTAATGAATCTTACTGTATATTTTTTTACTTTTTTGAAATGTCATGTCATTAGAAAAGATAGTTGAATGTTGAAAAAGATAAACAAGTTTGGAAAAGATTAAAGAATTGAAAGAAACATATAATTTGTATAATTCCAAAACGAATAAGACTACGTTAATCTGCTGATCCTTCTGCCGAATTACTCACAAACACCTATTCAAGGTAAGTTGACGCACTTCTAAACATTGTGCTGGTCCTTCGAGCCGGATTACTCACAAACACCTATTCTAGATAAGTTGACGCACTTCTAAACATTGTGCTGGTCCTTCGCCGTTAACAGAGCCAAAATATGGAAGCCACTAAGGGAATCATGACAAGAAGTAAATCTAAAGTATTCAATCAAGACGAGCCAGAAACTTCATGCGTAAGAAATGATGCAGGCAAGCAGTTGTCGCAAAAAGGAAGTCGAAGCTGGAAAAGCAAGGGAACTAGGTCTACTTCTTCGAAAGCGAATTCAGCAAGACGCAGAATTTTAGAGGCACAAATAAAAGCAGATGAAGAAATGGCAAAGCTGTTAGCTCAGGAACAAGAAATGAAAATGAAAATTTTGGAACATGAAAAGCAAAAGGTGCTGAACAAACTAGCTTTAGCAAAGATCGAGGAAGATGGTAGTAGTAGCAATAGTTTCGAAGACGAGGAAGGTCCGATAGGGGTAATACCTGTAGAGCAGATTTCACAAAAAGGTAAAGTTCAAAATTGGTTATCAACAACTATCAAATCAAAAAATGACAATGAATTTCACGAAAATTTTGATGTAGGTTGTACTAATAATGACACTAATTATGAAATTAGGCAATTGCTGTCAAGACAAAGTATCGACAAGGAACTCCCAATATTTCATGGGGACATTGAAGAATGGCCTAATTTTTATATGCAATTAACTTCGACCACAAATCTGTTGGGTTTAAGTGATGAAGAAAATATCTGTCGTCTTAGGAAGTGCCTGAAAGGAAACGCTCAAAGAGCAGTGGAAGGGCTATTGATCTCGACATCATCGGTGAGTGAAATCATACATATTCGTAGAAGTAGATTTAGAGTCACTTTAGAAAATATGAATATGCAAAACTATTTGACTTGTCCACAACTTTTGACAGAACTGTTACAAAAATTGCCATACAATTTACAGTTGTCTTGGGGTGAAATAGTTGCAAGAAATGAAAAGGAATTCTCATTGAAAGATTTCAAAATTTGAATATGGGAAAAGTCAGAAGGGGAAAACTATGCTCAATTACTTATTTCTAAGGGATCACATACTGTAAATGTTTCAAAAGACAAAAAACTTCTTCAGTGACAACACAAGATAAAAAACAAAATATAAACAAGAAGTGTATTTTTTGCAAGAGAAATCATGAGGTCTACGAGTGCGGTGATTTCAAGAAGCTCAGCCCAGACAAAAAATGGAGTTTTGTGAAGCAAAATGGAATTTGTTTTGCCTGTATTAAGAATTCTGACAGAATTATTTCTTGTACAAGAAAGAGAAGGTGTGATATCAACGAATGTCAAAAATTCCACCATCCTATGCTCCACAACGAAGGATTCAGGAAGGAAAAAGTCCAGGAAAATGAGGAAGCAACAGGTAATCCTGAAAATTTATTGGCACATACCAGGTTGACTTATGGTAAGCAAGTTTTATTACGAATAGCTCCTTTAACATTGAAATCAGGAAATCAAGAAATCAAGGTATATGCGATATTTGATGAGGCTTCAACCGTTACATTATTAGATGAAGATGTTGCTTCTCAGTTGAATTTGAAAGGGATCAATACGAATCTCTCTTTGAAATGGGCAGATAAAAACACAGTGAATAATTCTGTTTCAAAGTTAGTTTCATTTGATGTCTGTGGTCACAATGGAGTCACGTATTCTTTGAAAAACGTTTATACTCTCATGGATCTACCAGTGCAAACTATAAATGCTAAACATCTCTGGTCAAAATGGTCACATTTACAAATGATTGATTTTGAAAGTATGTATGATGCCAAACCGAAGTTTTTGATAGGGCAAGACAACTGGGATCTGATAACAACACGTGAAATAATAGAAGGTCCTAAAAATTCCCCTGCTTTTTCAAAAACCAAATTAGGCTGGATTATTCATGGAAATAACCATTCATTCCAAGAACGTGTTGACAATGATATTGTTTTACATATCAAGCATACAGGGTGTGACGAAAATGATGATGATAATGATCAGGTCAAATATTTTTTCTCAACAGTCTTTTGGTGTCAAAATTAGACAAGAAAATAGTATCCAAGGAAGCTGAAAGAGCTGAGAAAATGATGCAAGAGGTTACACGCAGAGTGGATGGTCGATGGGAAACTGGACTTTTATGGAAGGAATATATTTCAAGAATCCCAGACAGTAAATTAGTTGCATTACAAAGGTTAGGATCTATAGAACGAATAATGGAACGAGATGAACAGTTTAAGGAAATATATGAGAAGAAAATAGAAGAGTATGTGACTAAGGGACATGCGAAACGATTATCTGAGGAAGAGGCGAAAGAAGAGACATGGAACACATGGTATCTTTCGCATTTTGGCGTCGTTAATGAAAATAAACCTGGTAAGCTGAGGTTTGTATTCGATGCAGCATCAAAGACGCAAGGTATAAGTTTGAATGATTTGCTCATCAAAGGCCCAGATTTTTATAACCCTCTGGTAGGAATATCATGGAAATTTCGACAACACAAAATAGCATTTTCATCTGATATACAAGAAATGTTCCATCAGGTTCAGATAAGGAGAGAAGATCAACATGCACAGCAATTTTTATGGAAAGAAAATACTGACCAAGACGTACCCTCAATATATGCCATGCAGGTAATGATATTCGGAGCTGTATCTTCACCATATTCAGCACAATATGTGAAGAATAGGAATGCCATGGATTTTCAAGATGGGAATCCCGAAGCTGTAGACACTGTCGTTTCTAAACACTATATGGAGAGTTTGGAAATAGAAGAAAAGGCAATCCAACGTGCACAAGAAATAATGATGATTCATAAAGCTGGAGATTTTCAATTACGAAGTTGGGTAAGCAACTCTCCGAATTTACTTTCAAACATTCCTTTCGAGTTAAGAAATGTAGACAAGGTAGTGGGTGATAAGGACATAGTAAAGTCAAAAAGAATTTTGGGTCTTAAGTGGAATCCTGAAGAGGACACCCTTACTTTTCCAATGAGTTTCCACAAAGTAGATAAAATTATTTTGGCAGGGGAAAAGACACCAACAAAAGGATATTCTGAGGGTAGTTATGTCTTTATTTGACCCCTTGGGACTAATAGGACACTTCATCATTAAAGGAAAAATAATTTTACAACAACTCTGGAAAACTGGAATAACTTGGGACGATGAAATCATCGAAGAAATAGAAAAGAAATGGAGAACATGGTTGGGATGCCTGAGGAATGTGGAAAACCTTAAAATACCAAGATGTTATAATTTTGGAGACAAACATTTGACTTTGGAAATTCACACTTTTTGTGATTCTAGTGAACAAGCTTTCGCAGCAGCAAGCTACTTTCGTTTCAAAAACGGTAATTCTGTTCGAGTTTATTTGGTAATGTCAAGAACACAAGTCGCCCCAATAAAACAGATGAGCATACCTCGACTGGTGCTGCAAGCTGCTGTAATGGCTAGTAGATTAGCAGAAAAAGTTAAAGAAGAACACACCTTGAGAGTAGACAGGACTTTTTTCTGGACGGACTCAAAAACTGTTCTATGTTGGATAAGATCCGAGAAAAGGAATTTCAAGATTTTTGTGGCGCATCGAGTGGGAGAAATTCAGGAAAGAAGTGAAGTCGAAGAATGGGAATGGGTACTAACCAAATTGAATGTAGCTGATGATGCTACACGGTTTAAGAAGAGACACAAATTTAAACTGTAATAGTCGATGGTACGTTGGACCTGATTTTTTATATTCTGATCCGGAACTATAGCCGAAAGAAGAAAGTAAGTTTGAAAAAATTGATGAATATTTTCTGGAATTGAAAACTATTTTGGTACATCACTTTCAAGAGTACTCATATCTACCAGACATAGGCAGATTTTCAAGATGGACATACCTGACAGCATATGTTTTGAAATTCATCAAGATATGCAGAAAAAAAGTTATGAATACCAGAGAACTTACAAGAGAAGATTTGAAAGAAGCCGAACTACTTTGGATCAAAAAAGTACAAGAAACATTCGGAGAAGATATAAGGAAACTTCTGAAAGGGAAAGAAGTTCAGAGAAGTAGCCGTTTGTTACAATTATCACCAGATATCGATCAAGATAAAGTTTTGCGATTGTATGGTAGAACTGACAAAGCTTCTACTTTGTTGAATGAAACAAGAAGGCCTATTATTTTGAATGGAAAACACCCTTACACCAAACTGTTGATTCACCATTATCACTGTTACTTCCAACATAAAGGAACCGAGCTAGTGTTGAATCAAATCAGGCAAAAGTTTTGGATAATACAAGGAAGAAAAGCTGTACACACGGTATCACAGAGATGCATGCAGTGTAGAATTCAAAAAGCAAGACCTATAATACCAGAAAAGGGACAAGTTCCAGAATTCCGTATGAGAAGACCGCCACGTCCATATGTTGGCTGGGACCATTTTGGGCCATATGATGTCACAATTGGTCGTCGAAAGCAGAAGAGGTATGGAGTATCATTCACTTGCTTATCCATAAGAAACATTCATATTCTTGCAATGAGAAGATTTTTTGCCAGAAGAGGACAACCTTGCATGATGATTAGTGACAATGGGACTAATCTTAAAGTAGCATCAAAAGAACTACGAAAAGTTTTGGAAGAAACAGATGAAAATTTGATAAAAGAAAAATGTATAAATTCCGTGATAGAATGGAAATTCATCCCACCTGGAAGCCCACACATGGGGGAGCATGGGAGAAAATGGTCAGGTCAGTCAAGCAATCTTTGAAAAATAACGCTGAAGGAAAGAGCACCCAGACCAGAAGTACTGTACACTCTGTTATGCGAAGCTGAACAAATAGTAAATAGTCGACCACTTACTTATGTCTCATCTGATAGCCAAGACGAAGAAAGTATAACACCTTATCATTTCTTGATTGGTCGGCAGAGTAACCTGACAGGCCTTGGTCTAGGAGGAACCAAAAAAGAAGACTTGAGAAGACAATGGAGAATAGCAGAAGACCTTGCTGAAAAATTTTGGAATCGGTGGATAAAAGAATATGTACCTACTCTAACCAAACGAACTAAATGGTTTGAGAAAAATAAGTCTGCTCTACAGGTACATGATGTGGTCATCATATTCGACAATAAATTGCCTCGGAATAATTGGCCTCTCGTTAAAATTACTGCTACGTACCCAGGAAAAGATGGCCAAGTTAGAGTCGTCGACGTCAAAACGAAGTTTGGGAGTTACAGAAGACCAACTTCAAAAATCTGCAAGTTGGACCTATTGGAGATGAATGAAGAACTTTAATTGGAGGTTTCATCGGGGGAAGAGTGTTTAGATTTGATTAATCATATTGTATATTGTTTTTCTAATGAATCTTACTGTATATTTTTTTTACTTTTTTGAAATGTCATGTCATTAGAAAAGATAGTTGAATGTTGAAAAAGATAAACAAGTTTGGAAAAAGATTAAAGAATTGAAAGAAACATATAATTTGTATAATTCCAAAACGGATAAGACTACGAAAATCTGCTGATCCTTCTGCCGAATTACTCACAAACACATATTCTAGGTAAGTTGACGCACTTCTAAACAATTATTATTACCATTACGTAATTAATTACCAATATTGATGAAATATAATAGATGTCTATATGTTTCTGTTGACAGCTAGCAAATATAAAAATCATGGAAACCTCTATCCGAGTGGAACACGAATTAGAAAAAATTCGTCGCTGCCCAGATTCAAATTCTCCTATTGGAAATGAAAGCGTTCTATCAATCATTATCACTTTTCCCAGATACTTAGTTCGTTTTTTATTCCGACAAAGCTTTAACCAACAAAATTCACTTAACTCTCTGTACCTTATATTGTTGAATTCATATATCTGATGTGATTCCTACCTTCAATATTCACCCTCTTTTACATTTATTCTGATCTCCAAATTTTCACGTTTCCTTATTTGAGAAAAATCTTGGCCACAAGTAGAATGTACGCGTGAACAAGTTCCTTCAACTCGTCATGTAAATGGTAATAAGCTTCTCAATTAATAACTATAAAACTAGTCATAGTGGGAAACTGAATTTTTGGGACAGTGTTGAGGAGAGAATAATGAATATATTGAATAATAATAAAGGAATTTCAACTGGTTAGTCGTGAATTACAGGGTGATTTCTGAAACGTTGATATTTTGTCATTTTTATCATCAAAAATTTTCATGATCACTCTATATATCCCAACGAAATCATATTTATATGGTTATCAGCTATCTTCGGAGGATGCAAATTCACTTGAATATACAGGATGTGTACGAAAAATAAATGATGGAATAAGAATAGTATATTGCATACCAAAATATTTTCATCATTATTTCATTATTACATCGAATTTTCAGGTATTACTATAATGTTTTTATTTTTCACTCTTTACGTAATGCTATAATCTGCACCATCTAGATGATATTTGGTAATATGAAGGTACGTTGATGATAAGAGCGGAAAAATGCAATTTATTTCAAATTCCGAGAAAATAATCAACGATCTTTGCGACTCTGCACATTCAATCAGTACATCGAATACTACAATCTACTAAAAATTCAGACAATTTCACGGAGAACTATTTTACCTATTGAAAGTGCGGGGTGCTTTGATCAGATTAGGAATATTTTGAAAATATTAATGTTCTTTTGATTTATAGTGCTTTAGCTGAATCAATCATTCGTTATTGTAACGTTGTATGGGGCGGAACATTCAAATCTGCATTGTGGAAATTGAAGACGAGTCAAAATACACTGCTAACAATCCTTTCGAAGAAAACTAAAAGATAGTAATTGCATTCCTGATTGTCATAACAAGGTTTACTTGTTTTTTACGCTAGAATATTTTTTTTAAATTCAAAAGCTGACTCTGACACATACTGGTACATACTGACGTTTGCGGCCCCATGAGAATATAATTTTTTAAAGGAGCACGTTATTTTGCTACATTTACCGATGATCATTCCAAATGGGTGCAAACATTTTTCCTGAAAAGGAAGGGAGAAGTAAAGGAAGCATTCATAAAGTATAAAACCTATGCGGAAAGAAGAACTGGGAAGAAAGTTAAGATTCTGATAAAATATGACCATTCTGTATATATTTTCGTGTTTTGAATAGGTTACCGTGGAGTTCTGATCTTAGAAAAGTTATTGAAGCGTTAATGTATTATTCATGTCAATAAAGAGTTATTTAACGAAAATTAAACTGATTGCCCACATAAAAGTATATGAATAGAGAGTTAACATTATTCAGAAGTGGTGTTCATATTGCCTCAGAAGATTGTGCAGAGCTATTGTAATTAAAGAAATCTGAAGGAAACTGTCAGTGATCATGTCAAGTGTAGAAGATAGGATGCAAACGTTAAGTACAAACATGCTGTTTCAATCTCAATTGAAAATTATGGATCAGATGACAAAAGTTTTGGAAATGATAAGACAAAGAAGTGAGCCTGAAAAATATCATATTATGCCTGATTTAAGTGAATCTATTGATTATTTTGATGGTGAATGTAATGGAAGTGGAATGAACTGGTTGAATAGACTGAAAACTACAGCTAAATTGCACTGCCAAGTCACACCTCACTGTCGCTGCAATCAGTTGGTATAATGCCAATATGGACATTTTAGATATATGGGAAAAATTCCAAAAGGAATTTGAAAATACATTTTGTGTCCAAATGAGTCTGACTCAAAGCTGGAATATAATGCAGAAACGAGTGCAAAGATACGGTGAATCGATTTCAGCTTACTTTCACGAAAAATTTGCGCTTTGTAAAGTTTTGAATTTGGATATTTATGAAACCAAAGAACAGATCTTAATGGGCCTAACAAATAAAAATATGATACAAGGTCTTCCAGCGAAAACTCTGATGATTTGCTTAACGATTTATTGGAATTCAATAGAATGTCAGAAAGTATCAATAAGTTTTCAAGAACAGTGAAAGATAATGAAAATGATCTTCATGCCAAAGACAATTTACACCTCCCAATGAAAGAGTAAGACTATGCTATGTCTGTAAGGATAAAACCCATATTGCCAAGAACTGTCCAAACGGAAAAAGACCAGGAATGAGTAATGAAAATACATAAATTTCCAGACAAGATTAGCTGAGTAAATCAATTGGCAACGACAAAACTAAAGTCATGAGAGTGTCTAATGATTGTGATGAAACTTGCCAAACTTTTCAAGAACAGTGAAAGATAATGAAAATGATCTTCATGCCAAAGACAATTTACACCTCCCAATGAAAGAGTAAGACTATGCTATATCTGTAAGGATAAAACCCATATTGCCAAGAACTGTCCAAACGGAAAAAGTCCAGGAATGAGTAATGAAAATACATAAATTTCCAGACAAGATGAGCTGAGTAAATCAATTGGCAACGACAAAACTAAAGTCATGAAAGTGTCTAATGATTGTGATGAAACTTGCTAAACTTCAATAGAACAGTGCGAAATAGATAGTATACACGATTTCAATAATAGCCAAGAAACTCATGTTATTGAAAAGAACATTGAAAAATTCCTAAGGGTAGTTGAAGTGAATGGAATTGAAATATATGGAATGATTGATCCTGGTAGTTCGGTGTGTATTTTGAAACAGAGCTTGGTGAAGAAACATCGTTGGCCAAAACATCTTGATGAAATTGACTTGTTTGGTTTTGGTAGTGATAAATCAGCTGTTAAAACTCTTGGGATCTTCAGTGCTAAAGTAAGCGTAGACTCAGTGTACGTAGATCTATTTTCTATCTGCGTTGTGAAAGACGATTTATTAAATGTTGATGTTATTATAGGTCGTACATTCACTGAACATTTTAGCATAGCTTATTATCGCATAGACAATGATATGAACTTCAATTGGCGGTAAAGTTTTCCATTCCAAAATATGGAAATTCAACCTTGTAGCATGTAAAGTTGCATTAAAGCTGATGGTGACAGTATTGTCGAAGCCCGTAGTATTATGCTCATAAACTCTTTCGCAAATGAATATAGAATACAAGTTCCTGTGATGAACACTTCTTCTAAAGACGTTATTGTGAAAAACGGTAGTACTATTGGTCGTTTTAATGAACGCTCTTGTGAACGTGATGAACTGATTTAGGCACGTCAACCTATAGACATTGATAGTGTGAACATTGACGGTAACACATCAAATAAAGTTAAAAATATTTTAATAAAACTTTTAATTGATTATAGGGAATGTTTTGCTTTCAATCTTTCAGAGTTAGGTTGAACAGATCTGATACAAATGGACATTCGTGATAATAATATACCGGTAATTTCTAAGCCATACATAGCAAGTCTGAAAGAACGAGAGACAATATCAAATATTATTAGAGAATGGAAAGATGCAGGTATAGTGTCTGAAACTAGTAGTCAATATGCAAGTCCTGTTTTACTGGTGATGAAAAAAATGGTGAACCAAGATTAGTTATAAATTTAAAAAAACTGAATAAACAAACAGAAAAAGTTCCTTATCCTATACCAACTATTGAAGAACAATTTGAAAGATTGAGGAAGCCAAACCAACAGCTGCATTTATCAGTCTTGATGAAACTGGACAATTTGAGAGAATTATTTTCGGTTTGATGAACTCACCTTATGAATTTTGCAGATTAATGAATGTTACTCTAAGGTCGTTAAGAAATAATATTTGTATGTGTTATATAGACGACCTTTTGATTGGAGCGAAGGACTGGGAAGAAATGTTTCACACACTACAGCTCGTTTTGGATGCTCATAGAAAAGCTAAATTGACTCTGAAGCTGAAAAAATGTATGTTTGGTCTTGAGAAGGTGGATTTTGTTGGGTATACTGCTAGTGTAGCTCCTGGGAGTATGAAAGTTGAAGCCATTAAAAATTTTGTTAGGTTAAAAAATGTACATGATGTACAAAGATTATTAGGAATGACAACTTATTTTCGACAATTTATACCGAATTATGCTATACGTACGAGGTTTGACACACAAAGATAAACTGTTTGAATGGACAGACGATCAAGAAGGTGCTTCCAAAGATTTATGTAATATAATCTGCAGTGATCCAGTTTTGAAATTATACAATCCCAATGTTGCTGTTACCGAACTCCATACAGATGCTTGTTCTCTGGGGTTGGCAGGAATGTTATTACAAGGGGACTCGGAAAGAAATCTTCATCCTGTTTACTATGTTTCCAAAAAGACAACGAATGCAGAGTCGAAATATCATTCTACTAAGTTGGAATTAATGGCGATAGTGTGGTGTTCCAAAGACTACACAATTTCTTAATTGGAATAAAATTTGTAGTATACACTGATTGTCAAGCCATAGTTTATTTGAACACTTGGAATCGAATTAAGACAAGAAATATCTTAGAATTTTATCTTAGAAAATATATCCAAGATATTTTGAATAAATTCAAAATGAACGATTGCAAACCAGTGTCTACACCAATGGATGCTTATTCTAAGTTATTGAAAGGGATGTTTCCCATATCTCAGAAAGAGGGAGAAGAAATGGACACCATACCGTATCGCCAGGCAGTCAGATCATTAATGTATTTGGCAGTCTCAACACGTCCAGATATTGCCTATACCGTGAGCGTTTTGAGTCAATTCAACAACAATTCCGATCAAGCACATTGGTCGGCTCTGAAGCGAATCTACAGGTATTTGAAGAAAACAGAAAATTATAGTTTGAAATTACAAAAATCCAAGGAAGAACTCTAAGGATATGTGGACGCTGATTGGGGTTGAGATCCCAACTATACAAAAAAAAAATCTGGATTTGTGTTTTTGTTAGCTTGTTCTGCTGTAAACTGGGAACCAAGGAAACAAAAAAAGTCAGTTGCGTTATCGACTACGGAAGCCGAATATATGGCCCCGTCAGAGGCAGCAAAGGAAATAGTCTACTTAAGGACTTTTCTGGAAGAAATAGGATTCTTCATTTTACACAAAAACTGTACAGTTCTCTTTTGTGATAATCAGGGAGCTCAGAAATTGATCAAGAATCTAGTCTATCATTCAAGGACAAAACATATAGCCACCATTACGTTCGAGAAATTTTTCAGCAAGGTCTACTCGATATCCAGTGGATACCAACCCAGAAAATGAGTGCCGATATCTTCACTAAAGCACTTTTCAGATCAGCTCATGAAACTCATGTGAAAGCTTTAGGAATCGATACCTTACGTTGAGAGGAAGTGTTGGAGTTCGTGCAACGACCGGTATCTTCCTGTATATGTTTTTATATATCATCAGAACAGTTGAAGTATTTTCATTTTAAAATAGTTGTTTTTATAACAAAAAACATAACTTGTCAATAAAATTCATAATATTGTCAATATACTCTTTCAAATCTATTCTTCAGTTGATTCCACATAATCTCTCAATTTTTAATGTAATATGTCATTGGGACTTGAGAAATGATGAGTAGATGTTATTCCAGCATTGTTTTGAAGTCATGATGCAGGAATAATCAGCAGTAGCGTAAGATATATATGTATATGTGCCTTTGTGCGCGCAAAGAATTTACTCGCACTCACAAAAATACAGTTCGATACAAATTAATGTGTTGAATGTGAATTAGAAAAAGAGGCCATAAGCCAGACCAAAAAATCAAAACGATACTATCCCAGCCGCGTCATTCCCCTTGCTAAAATCCGAAACTCTTCGTAATTTTATATTTCATATTCATCGCCGTCAACTATCATGCATCGATTCTACAATGGTTTAACAGTTTGATTCCCATTGTTTCCTGTCTCTAATAGCCATATTATGGAATTGACTGACTAATTCATTTTAATATATTATCGTTCTCGTATAAATTCAGTTCATATTGGCATGTAGAAACATTTCACATGTCAATAAGCAAACACAGTTATTTCATTATCCAAATATTAGGTTCATAGAGGGTGAAATGAACCACTGCATGTTTTTCATTCTGCAGCATGATTTATTGTATGAAAATAATCAGTCGTGTTATTTCTGCTAGAGTTTAAATATTGTTATGTATATTCTTTTAAAAGCACTAATGAACGAAACAACAAAAAGCTCGAAATATATATTTATGGAAAAATAGGTAAAGTTGAACTATTTGTGCGAGCGTGACATTTGTTGAATCAGGCACAGCCTAGTTCAACAAAACACGCAACTACATGAAACTCTTTATGGAGATACATTTCCATATATCATTTATTTCATCATTTACTGCTCATCTACCGAATTGAAAAATCCGTTTTGTTATAAATTCCTAAGATAAATAATGTCGACGTCAATATGATGAGATTTCCTCTCATCAAAACTCTTCATAAACGATTTACCGTTTTTAATTTTTCAATTTGATTGGGATAATCTTAACTTTTTTTTAAATCATATACAATGCCACCTTTTCGTATGATAAGTGAGTAATACTACTTACTCATACTGATGGCTCACTCTATAGTATATGACGTGCCATTGCACCTCTATATATTTATTATCAATTGTTATTATTCAAATAGTGTGTAGGAGTTGGAATATGTACGAGTAAAGCTTAGTTTTTATGCATCCGAATTTTCAGTTTTTCGTATAAAATTTGAAAGAAATGTCACTTTTTCGTACGAATTATATTTTGAACGGTTTTCATTTGTGCGAATTGCCTTCATGGATTAAATGAAATATTCAACGTCAACCCCCTAATTTACCGTCCATTTTCTGAAGGTAATTCCCCAGCTAGTTAATTTAGCTGTGGTAATCGCCATGTAATTTTCGTAGTTTGAAAAGAGGTCTCACCCAAAAACTTTTGAGAGCCCTTTTTCTTCGTTTCTTCAATTGAAAATTCCAATACGTTAACAAACTAGTAGAATATAAAATATTACGGCTGTTCATATACTTATATTAATAATCATGAGATTTCTCCACATTTTACATTAAAATTTTTAATATGCCTGGAAACAAACATACATAACCGCACTGATCACTGTTTCCCTTTAAAATTTCAGACAAGATGACTTTATTTCAACTTCTTGAATTTATTCGTACCATCAGTTGAAATTTGCCACCACGAAATATATTTGAATAGCTTCTGACAGATTTCGTACGAAAAACGAATAATTCGTGTACATGAAAACTATGCTTATCTTGACCGGAGATGTCGAGATAAGTCAGTTGTAATAAAATATCATTGAAAGGCGTAAGTGAATCTGAGGAAGCAGCTTCTCTTGTAGAAAATCTGTCTCGCAAAGTTTAGTCCATTGAAAAATGTACTCGAAACAATAAATTGGCTCAAGAGTTTGAAATATTGCGGGGCAAAACAAACAATTTGTGATAAATGACATCTTACCAAATATGGTCGCACTAAATTAGTTAAAGAAATTAAAGCAGAACTCACTGAAGAAAATATGATAATGTTTATAGTTAATCAGAAATCGTCCAATCAACGACGAATTGAAGTGTGTTGAGACATTGAAGGCGTGAATGAAAAATTCTACTTTTGCGCCCCTAATACGGGTGCAAAAGTATGTGTAGCTGGCGAAAACTTCTTACCCCAAACGTTATTTCGTATATTGATCAATTGATTTCTACCAAGTGCTGAATTCTACAGATTGTTCGTCATTGGATGTAGTAGGCTATCTGAAATGTAAGATACGGCATGGAAGTCACTACAATGATCTTACCATTTATAAATGCAGGGAAGTGAAAGAACTTTTGTTGAGTAGATTTTCTCTCATACTGCTGGGAATTATTCATAAGGATTTTCCAAAATCACTTTCAAAAAACTATGTGAGTGTAAAGCTTGTGATCACACGAAATATTCCCCAATTTCCAACGAAACAAGATTTAGAAGATATCAGAAAAGAATTGTTGAAGGAATACTGTGATGTTTTCAGATTTGAAGAAGTTTTCTAAAATCCATAGAAGGAAAATTGGTTCATATATATTCAAAAGGAGATGTTATTCCAAATTCCATTTGCCTGGATAGATTCTGTAAAAAAGTATTTGGATGACATGGTGACAAAACGTATTATTAAATTTCTCGGAGTCATTCCATCCCTCTTGCCCTCTTGTGGTTGTTCAGAATTCTAATGGAAGAATTCGAATCTGTATTACTTTTAACTATGTTGAATAAATATGACTAAACTAAATTACATTCATTCAAGTCACCTTGGGGGGCAGCATCCAATATCAAAAAAAAAGAAAAGTGACAATTTCTCCACTCTGGATGCAAAATGTGGGTAATGGTAATGGTGACTGATGCGCTGTGACCTAGTTAGATCTGTTCTGCCCCATCTTCTTCTACTATTTCAAGGTGTTCTCGTTTACAGCAGCCCCTCAAGCCCTAATTCCTTGAGGAATTTAAGGATTTTGAGGGGGTCTATTCGTGGTATTTATCCCACAGTCAGTTGGTGTGATCCCAGTATATTCAATCTTTTGTGATGTACAGCATAACACTCCATCAATATATGGTGTGGTGTTTCTGGATGTTCCCCACTGAATCTGCAGGTATTGTCCTACTCTAAGCCTAGCTTCCTTAGGTGTTCTTTGAGACTGCAGTGCCCGGTAAGGAATCCCGTGATTGTCTTCAGACTAGTTTTGCTGAGGATAATCAGTGCCTTCGATCTTGTTCGGCTGAAGTTACCAAGGAGATCTTTGGCCTGGAAGTCTTTGCCAGTATGTTGCTATCATTGCTTCTTCAGTTTTATTGAGTTCGTCTTGGAAGTGAGATTATCCAAGTCCGCAAAATGGTTCTGGCCCGATCAGTAGCGTTGATGCTCCTTTTCGTGCCACGGTATCTGCTTGTTCATCCATCCGACGTGCCCTGGCACCCAGAGGAGGACCAGCTTGTTGTTCCTGCTTAGATCATTTAGTTTGTCTAGGCATTCACAAACCATCTTTGAGTTGATGTTATATGAGCTAGACGCTTTGATGGCTGCTTGACTATCGGAGGGCATTGCGATTTCCTTGTTCTGGTATTTCCTGTCGAGTTTGAATTGAATGCACCTTCCTATGGCGTGAATTTCCGCTTGAAAAATACTGGAGAATAGGCCCATGGATTCGGAGTATTTGGTGCGAGGCCCAAAGACTCCTGCTCCAGTTCCGTCGGAAGTTTTGGACCCGTTCGTGTACCATGTTATGTTATTCTTCCCCAGTGCTCGAATGGATTCTATGCTCCATCCACTCTTGGGATATAATTCCGTTCGAAAGAATTTATCGAAACTAAATTTCCTGGTAATTTCGTCATTTTGGAGATCGGCAAGGTTGTGCACTTTCGGTGGGGGTTGAGACCCTTACGATGTGTGCTGTCCCTTTTAGTCCGACTTTAGCCATCCTGAGGTTTGCTACCCAAGCAGTTCTCCTCACCATGACATGGAGAGGAGTGAGGTCCAGAATTACCTCTATTGCTGCTGTTGAAGTCGACCTCATTGCTCCTGTTATACAAATACATGCTAGTCTTTGCACTTTCTCCAGGATTTTCTTTGTTATGGTGAGTTCGGTTCTGCCGTGCCACACTACTGCTCCGTAGGTGATCATATGCCTCACTATCATGGAGGACATCCATCGCAGTATTGATGGGTTACAAGCCCCACGTTTTTCCTGCAGTGTTCCTGCACACCATCAGTGATGATTTTGCCTTGTTAACGATCTTTTCTGCGTGTCTGTTCCAGAGTTGTTTAGAGTCTAGTGTAAGCCCTAAATACTTCACTTCTTGCTTCCATTCTAAGTCTGCTCCGTCGAGGCGAACAGCCTTTAGGTGCTGAAACTTTGTTCTTCTAGTGAATGGTACCACTGTGGTTTCTGATGAGTTGATTCTCAACTCCACAGAAAGGCACCATCTTCTGGTAGTCTCTAGCTCCCTTTCTATGAGATCACAGAGGGTTTCTTCGAATTTGCCATTGGCCATAATGACTATGTCGTCAGCATATCCAAGGCTAGTGACTCTGTTCCCGGTTAGTGTTTCGAGTAGTTCGTCTACTACGAGACTCCACATCAGAGGTGATAATACCCCTCCTTGTGGGCATCCCCTATTTGTGCTGATCCGAAAGCAGATATCGCCCACTTTCGTTTCAGTAGTTCTTGTAGCTTTGGCACATCCATCTGGATGTGGTTCTGTCTACTCCCTTGTTCATGAGGGCCCTATTTATTGCTTCGTGAGAGGTGTTGTCGAATGCCCCCTGTATGTACAAGAAGGCGCATAGGGCCATTTCTTTATGCTCGAGTGATCTCTGGATGCCTTTGGTAAGCACGTACAGAGCGGTTTCCGATGATGCTGGCCGGGGTGTAATACCCTCTCCAGTATCTCGCTACTAATCTTCAGTAAGAAGGATGAGAGATTAGTCTGAATGACTTCGGAAGGGTAGGGTCCCTTTTTCCTATTTTCGGAATGAAGGTTATCCGTGCTCTCCTCCAGTTGCTGAGTATGTACCCGAGCGCTAGACTGAATCTGGTTGCTTTAATAATAAATCGCAGTAGTTTCGTTTGTCCTGTTTGAAAAAGGGCCATTTGTTCATGCTTTCTGCCTCTCGCCATAGTTTTATACAATCTGGCTGCTGCGGAGCTTGATGTGATTGTCTCACAAAAGCTCCTGAAGCTGTTCCTCTTGGCTTTCCTTATTTCCTTATTGTATTTTATCAGCCTTGCGGTGTATCCCTGCCAATTTCCAAAATGTGGGTAATGGAATCTTGGTCTTGTTGAGAATAGTCAAAATATAAACTATATTCCTAACACCATGGGAGCTCCAAAGGGATCAGTTTGTTCAGTTGATGAAGCATCAGTGGATATTGGTAATATTGAAAAAATGGTTCGCATTTTAGTACACGATGAAAGATCGGGAGACCATTATTCCAGAATTATTCGGTAATTGCTTATTGTGAGGAAGATATATTACTTCCAATCCTAAAAAATTTGAATATTTCAAATTTATGTTATCGTTTGTAGGCTACTGATTTGAAAAACAAGGATTTAAAGTCGATCCTATAAGAGGTGAAGCCATTCAAGATTTCCCTGAACGTGAAAATATTACTCAACTGAATTACTTTTCAGGGCTAATAAATCGTTTAGGGAATTTTCCTGTCGATATCAGTTCGTATGCCATTCCATTACGCAATTTATTGAAAATTGGAATGTAATAATTCTGGACTTCTACCTATGACCTGGCATTCGTAAATTTAAAACCATGCCTTCTTCAATCATCTATACTTGCCCACTATGATTTATGTCTACCAACAGAACTACATACGGGTGCATCTGAGTTATACGGACGTAGATATATACTTCTACATAATCATGGAGATATTTGAAAACTAGTTAATTGTGGATCCAGATCCATTTCAGATAGAGAATGAAGAGCTCAAAATGTTGGTAATTACCTCGGCAGTGAATAAATGTCGATAAAATACATTGTGTCTGGACGGATTTATCATAAAAACGGATCATAAAGGATTGGTTCCAGTCCTGATCAGTCAAACACTAGATTGGTCCAGAATCCAGGACTTCAACGCATGAAAAAAAAATTACATAGATACGTGTTCAAAGTTGAGTGGGATTTGTACTCCCTTGTGAATCATCAGCTATGTTGAATAAATATAAAAGATTATACTGTTCAACGTGATATAGCATCCCAAGATCCAATTATACTAGACATAGAAATATATGGAAGAAAAGACACTTATTCACTAAATCGAACGTGGTTTTCCGGATTACAAAAATGAAGTCCATTGTTGTCACAAACCTAATTGAAATATTAAAGATGTATTGAGCGTGGAAGATGAAATAACATTAAAAGGATGTCAAATTCCCATTCCAAAAACTATGAGAAATTCAGTTCAACAAAAACTGTATTATTCTTATCGGGGAGTTGAAAAGACAAAACGTCGAGCTCGTCAAATAGTATATTGGTCATCAATGTCTGAAGATATTTGAAATTTGATTGAAGCTTGTGAATTGTTTCAGATTTGTCGCCATTCTCTTCGAAAAGAAACAATTATCCAAGCTAAGATTCCGGAGCGCCCTTTTATAGCTGTTTTTATAGATCTTTTCACGTGTGCCGGTGAACCCGACGTGGTATGTGAAGACGATTTATATGGCTAGCCAATTTTTTGTCACAAATAGTTCAATAATAACTGAAGATTTAAAAACAATTCTCACAGACACCTGTATTTCAGTACGACTTCGATCAGGTAATATGCCCTTCGGCTCATCCGAGTTTCAAACATGCCTAAAAATTTGAAAGATTCTTCATGCTCTATCTTCTTCGCATGTCGCTCAAATTAACGGTCTCGCAGAAGTAGGGGTCAAAGTTATGATGGCATTGATAACAAAGTGTACTGAAAATGGCAGATTTGAAAAATTATGTTTAAGACTACTATAATGGAGAATTATGCCTCGATAAAATGTTCGCTTACCTGCTCAGGTACTTTATGGTCATCAACTGATATGTTTACAGAAAGCAAATAAATGCAAAAATATGCAATGAAACAATTGAGAAAAACTCCCATAATCAGCACGTTTAAAATATACCTCAGATTAAGATTGAAAGTACTGTGAGAATACGAAATCCTGAAAATAAGTTATGGGATAGGATAGAAGTAGTGGCCGAAATAGGACCATACAGAAACTACACAACTGAATCAACCGAAAGAGTATTAAGGATAAAGAAGGATTTTGCTTTACATTCCAGTGAGTAAGGTGGTGATGGTGACAGACATTTCACATAGGAGGGGACATGATATGATATGCCATTTACATATTTATTATTAATAGTGTTGTAAACTAATCTACCATATTTTGCTATCAGAATAGTAATGAAGTTTTATCTCATAAGTCGCAAGATTATATTATAATTTCTTGTTTTTCTCAGCAGGCATATGAAAATTATTTTCTTATCAATTACAAAGCCTATAAATCTCACGAAACTTCATTTGATACGTAGGAAAGACGAATCCAGTAACCCATTTCAAGTACATGTGAATAGTGAAGTTGGTCGTGGTGCTAGAGTATTTGCTCCCACCCAGACGGCCCGGGTTCGATCCCCGGGACAGCCTGCCACTGAGCTAAAGTGGTTCGTATTCCACTTTTATCTAAACTGTTGGTCCCGGATCTCCCTTGCTCGCACAAGCTCTGCTTTTGAGGAGTTTTCTCCGAAAACCTGTGTGATTCGTAAAAACAAATAAAAACAAAAAAGTCTCAGCAAATTATTTGTTCTTTATTCATAATAAGAAACACATATAGAGTTCTCGATTATATCGTCCGTATGAAATGCAAATTAATCTCATGTTACTTTTGTACCAAACCTTATTTCCATGATTTGTGCTATTTTATCAAAAGGACATTTTAAGTTAGTAAGAAACCTTTGTGACGCGAAAAGATATATTTTCCTGTACTGAAAACTTCAAGAATCTGAATTAACGCCTACGGGGAAAATCATTTACATCTTTTATTTTTGGTAACATTCAGCATTCAAAGAAACGTTTTGTGTCCACTCACAGATCACCCCATCACAATAAGGGAGAAGGTTACAAAAGTATCACCTAGTGAGTAGGAGTTCCAATGTATATCTGGACTGGAAATGTCAAGATAAGTCAGTTGTAATAAAATACCATTCAAATAATTTCAATAAGTTTATATACAAATCCTCACTAAGCTCAGTTCTTATAGAGGATTTACAAGGCTATTCAAATTCGAGTCTATACAGTGTGTTTCGGTAAAGGTAAAAGATAGAAGGGTGGTTAAATAGTGGTAGAGAAGCCTATTTCAGACATTAATAATGTGAGTGCAAAAGAAATATGAACTAGATGATGAAGATGATGTTACTCTTCTTCGGGTTTGTTGGCCGTCGTGATATGGAATTGCTTCCTAACGTTTCGCCCGCACGAGTGGCTGGCTTCTTCTGAGGTTCCATCTTGAAAGATTTCCGATGACTGGTTGGTTCGGGATCTAAGCGCATATTTATATGTCCGGCTGGTACCTGTAATTATTACGTTCTTATCGTCCGTTCCTGGAATTAAATTATCTCTCAGTATTGGGGTTGCAGGTATATTCCTTTCGGCTGTTCTTTTCCTAGCTTGACTAAGTAATGGATTCCAAATTCGGTTGAGGGTCAGTGTCTCTTCTTTTCTATTGAAATTATCCGTATGTTTATGGATTTCAATTGCTTCTCGTATAAGCCGATTGTGATATCCCTGGTCAGGAGCAAGAAGTTTAACGTCTTCAAACAGTATCTTGTGGTCCCCTTCACTCAGCGCGTGTTCTGCAACAGCTGACTTGTCCGTCTGACCTAATCTACAGTTTCTCCTGTGTTCATGTAGTCTTGTTCCCATGGATCTTTTCGTGGTTCCGATATAGACTTTCCCGCAAGTGCACGGTATACGATATACCCCAGCAGCTGACAGCGGGTCCCTCTTATCTTTTCCTGATCTAAGGCTTTGTTGTATTTTCCTGGTGGGCCTAAATACTGTTTTAATATTGTGCTTTCCAAGGAGTTTTCCTATTCTGTCCGTAACCTTAGGGATGTACGGTAGATAAGCGCGCGCGACTGTTTGAGCTTCCTCTCTATTTTGGGACGTTGACTTCTTTGGTTTCATGGCTCTGTTGATCTCGGTATCACTATATCCATTCGATCTGAAGGCCACTTGAAGGTGTTTTAATTCTTCTTGTAGATGTTCTGGCTCACATATTCTTCGAGCACGTTCTGTCAGTGTGGAGATGACGCCTCGCTTTTGACTCGGGTGGTGGTTTGATAGTGCATGAAGATATCTATCCGTGTGTGTCGGTTTTCGGTATACTTTGTGGGATAGATTTGTGCCACATCTTTCTATGAGTACGTCTAAGAAGGCTATCTGTTGTTCTTGTTCGGTTTCCATGGTAAATTTGATGCTAGGATATTGAGAATTGAGGTGATCCAGGAAAAGATTCAGTCTCGCTCTCCCATGTCTCCAAATGACAAAGGTGTCATCTACGTATCGTAACCACATGGTCGGTTTAAACTCGAAAGATTCGATTGCCTTCTTTTCAAATTGTTCCATGAAAAAATTGGCTATTACTGGGCTAAGCGGGCTTCCCATCGCCACACCATCTAATTGCTCATAGAAGTCTCCCTTCCATTGAAAGTAACTTCCGGTGAGACACGCCTTGAAAAGTCCGACAATGTCATTTGGGAACATATTGGCTATTTCCCTCAGGGAATCTTCTAGTGGGACGTTGGTGAACAAGGATACAACGTCGAAACTGACAAGAATGTCACTTGCCTCCAAGGTTACGTTCTTGATTTTTCTCACGAAGTCTGTCGAGTCTTTGACGAAAGAGGGAGTTTTTCCCACATGGGGCTGGAGCAGCGAGGCTAAATGTTTTGCCAGATGATACGTTGGCGAACCTGGGGCACTAACTATCGGTCTTAGTGGGACATCTGGTTTGTGAATTTTTGGAAGACCGTAAAGCCTTGGTGGAACGGCTTCCGTTCTGAGAATTACCTTCTTAACGGTTTCGGGTAGTGACGATGATTTAATTAGACCGTTTGTGGTTCGCAACCTTGATTGCGTCGGGTCTCTTTTTAGCTTGCGATAGCTGGACGGATCGAGGAGTTCATCAATCTTGCTGATATATTCTTCCGTTTTTAGGAGAACCGTAGCATTCCCTTTGTCAGCTGGTAGAATCGTAATCCCCTCATCTGAGTTCAGGGTCCTCAAAGCTGCAATTTCTCTCCTTGGAATATTGCATTTTGGAGGTCGTGCCTTACGTAGAATATTTGCTGCTTCGATCCGGATTTCTTCCGCTTCATCAGGCGGTAGACTTCTAATTGCCGCTTCCGTGTTTGCTATGATTTCCTCATTTGGTACCCACCGCGGCATGATCGCAAAGTTACCCCCTCTTGCTAGTACTGCTTTCTCGTCTTCCGTGAGGACACGGTCTGTTCGGTTTACGACTACTCTGGACATGTCTAAGCAGGGTGGTTCTGGTTTTTGGATCTTATGAAATTTCTCATATTTATCTTTGTGGTTCTTTCTTACTTTGTCCCGGTCATTTCTCATCTTAGAGAAGGATATGCCGTCTAACTTGCTCCAGTCTTCCGGTTCCATTCTGTTGCTGAGTTCCAGGTGTATTTTGTATAAGGTAGTGTCCACTTCCGCTAGCTGGCTCCGTGTGTTGTGGATTCGTTCGCGAAGGAGGGCTCTTTCACTTCTCGAAAATATCCGATTTGCCTGAGCTGATTTGAAGATACGTCTCAGCTTCAAAAATGCAGGTATGATGTTAGTGTCACGGCAGCGACATAGGAATGTTAATGTTTCCAGTAAATGCGCTTTTCGTTTCCTAATTTTATCCAACTGATGGTATTGTTTTAGTGTTTCCTCCCCGTAGAGGCGTTTGATATATTGATTGAGGCTTTCGCGGCCGGGATTTTTGATGATGTTACTCTTCTTCGGGTTTGTTGGCCGTCGTGATATGGAATTGCTTCCTAACGTTTCGCCCGCACGAGTGGCTGGCTTCTTCTGAGGTTCCATCTTGAAAGATTTCCGATGACTGGTTGGTTCGGGATCTAAGCGCATATTTATATGTCCGGCTGGTACCTGTAATTATTACGTTCTTATCGTCCGTTCCTGGAATTAAATTATCTCTCAGTATTGGGGTTGCAGGTATATTCCTTTCGGCTGTTCTTTTCCTAGCTTGACTAAGTAATGGATTCCAAATTCGGTTGAGGGTCAGTGTCTCTTCTTTTCTATTGAAATTATCCGTATGTTTATGGATTTCAATTGCTTCTCGTATAAGCCGATTGTGATATCCCTGGTCAGGAGCAAGAAGTTTAACGTCTTCAAACAGTATCTTGTGGTCCCCTTCACTCAGCGCGTGTTCTGCAACAGCTGACTTGTCCGTCTGACCTAATCTACAGTTTCTCCTGTGTTCATGTAGTCTTGTTCCCATGGATCTTTTCGTGGTTCCGATATAGACTTTCCCGCAAGTGCACGGTATACGATATACCCCAGCAGCTGACAGCGGGTCCCTCTTATCTTTTCCTGATCTAAGGCTTTGTTGTATTTTCCTGGTGGGCCTAAATACTGTTTTAATATTGTGCTTTCCAAGGAGTTTTCCTATTCTGTCCGTAACCTTAGGGATGTACGGTAGATAAGCGCGCGCGACTGTTTGAGCTTCCTCTCTATTTTGGGACGTTGACTTCTTTGGTTTCATGGCTCTGTTGATCTGTTGATTAAAACACCTTCAAGTGGCCTTCAGATCGAATGGATATAGTGATACCGAGATCAACAGAGCCATGAAACCAAAGAAGTCAACGTCCCAAAATAGAGAGGAAGCTCAAACAGTCGCGCGCGCTTATCTACCGTACATCCCTGAGGTTACGGACAGAATAGGAAAACTCCTTGGAAAGCACAATATTAAAACAGTATTTAGGCCCACCAGGAAAATACAACAAAGCCTTAGATCAGGAAAAGATAAGAGGGACCCGCTGTCAGCTGCTGGGGTATATCGTATACCGTGCACTTGCGGGAAAGTCTATATCGGAACCACGAAAAGATCCATGGGAACAAGACTACATGAACACAGGAGAAACTGTAGATTAGGTCAGACGGACAAGTCAGCTGTTGCAGAACACGCGCTGAGTGAAGGGGACCACAAGATACTGTTTGAAGACGTTAAACTTCTTGCTCCTGACCAGGGATATCACAATCGGCTTATACGAGAAGCAATTGAAATCCATAAACATACGGATAATTTCAATAGAAAAGAAGAGACACTGACCCTCAACCGAATTTGGAATCCATTACTTAGTCAAGCTAGGAAAAGAACAGCCGAAAGGAATATACCTGCAACCCCAATACTGAGAGATAATTTAATTCCAGGAACGGACGATAAGAACGTAATAATTACAGGTACCAGCCGGACATATAAATATGCGCTTAGATCCCGAACCAACCAGTCATCGGAAATCTTTCAAGATGGAACCTCAGAAGAAGCCAGCCACTCGTGCGGGCGAAACGTTAGGAAGCAATTCCATATCACGACGGCCAACAAACCCGAAGAAGAGTAACATCATCAAAAATCCCGGCCGCGAAAGCCTCAATCAATATATAGATGATGAAGTTTTACGAAAAAAATCAAAAACTTCGAAATTTATATTTTTCCCATATCCATTCATTTTGTGAAGAGTCTTCAAAACCTTCAGTATGCCACCAGAGAAACTTTATGCGGACCATTCAAATATGTGAATGAAGTATCGTTCAAATTGGGATACCCTCAACTTTCTATTTTCAAATACGGACGTCTATTTTCTCTTGTATTTTTTTAATGTTGAAAGTCATATTTTACAATGGTGAAGTAATTTCATCTGAACCACAGAGTGTTCGGAAACTATTACCAGTGAAATTTTGAATTTCAAACAGCTGCAATTGAAAAATATCAGAGAATAGGAAATCAATCAATGACAAGTTGACAGTTCTCAATTACAGATGTTATGGAATTTTTGAAATTTGAAAGAAAAATATATAGTAAAACGAAGAATTTCGAAATTTTCAATTTTTTGTACAACACCAGAAATAAAGAATATTTTTCAATTCATGTAACTCCATCTGTCACCATTGCCGAGATTCCAATGCATAGACTCGAATTTGAAGTAGAAGTCATCCTGATGAAGAATACTTGTTACAAGAAATGTATGATAATGTAACAGCACAGCTGTCCATCTTGCCATATTTTATTATCATTGACATTTGCAAGCTGCCATCAGCTGAGTTAGCTTAAATTTAGGTGGGCCTCTGATCAGCACATATGAAAGAAACGATAAATATATTTTCTATATTTGAAAAATTATCATCATGAAATTCATTTCAATATATCCCAATTAACACCCCAAGGAACTAAATTCTGATATTTCTTAAACCACCAATAATCTAGAAGTGAAAAGTCATATTCAACTACCTTCGTACGGTTAATACGAAAGTTTATTTTCCCGACTGTATTTTCATTATTCCTAACGTACTGTGCTGAGACTGCCGCTATCGTGTTATTTGTTCTAGCCAAACATCCGAAACCCGCAGAAAACTTTTGTTGACACTGCTCATTACAGGTGTAGTATATTAAACCCAAGCTTTATCTTTGGTCCGATCTCTAATAGTGGCTGGATTCCATTTTGCGGATAAGTGATTCCACTTCTGATTTACTGGTTGACCAAGATTAACCCTTCTGAATATTCACTGACGCAACAAGTCAACAATACGTAGATCCCCAGTTTTGAATATCAATAAAATGGGATACACGATATACTGATATCAAAACTTCCAAATCAATGTTGAAATCATGTAACCGAGCAAATTCAGTCAGGGTGAATACAATGATGTGAATATGCCACAATCATGTTTTGTCATATCAGCTGATGTATAAAACGGCATCAAGGTGGTTTTCTAAAATCACTTGACTTGTGTTTCAGTGAAACATATTGTTTCTTTGCTGGAAATTGATGAACAACGTAATTAATTCTTCAGGATATAAGTCCCGACGTTTAAATTGTTTCAATAAACAATCGTTTTTAAGCGACTCCCACAGAGCAAAATATCAATGGCAAATATCTGATAGAGTACAATTACTCTACCTCACCATATAAAGACCGTAATGACCATTCGTGGCCCATAAATACATCAGTTTCCACGAAATATGTCACTCTCACTTGAGAAATAATACGCAATGCCTAATCCCAATCAGCAATTGCAATAGTGTACTCTTGTTGGAACATCGCATCGTAAGAGGAAGTAGTTGTTTTCTGTCAGATATTTGCCTCAACTTTTCCTTTTCGTGGGACTCACTTGGGAATGATGAATGAACAATCGAAACGTCGTTTTTATACCGTATTCTCTTATTTGAGAAATGTGAGTCTAAAACCATTCAACTCAAATAGATGATAGTTATCAAGTAATATGCCACTCGAACTAACATTCACAATAATTTTTTGAAAATTTTGAAATCGTGGAGGGAGTACCAATTTCCTCCAACATGGAATATTGTTACAAAGGAAAGCAGAAAGTACAGCGAAGCAGCTATATACCTATCATGTTGCTTCTGCTTCTACATTATTGAAGTGAGTGGTTGATGAAATACAAAATGGTTAGGGCATAATTCAGTCTCATTTTGCATTTAGTCCAATTTGGAAGTTTGGGAATAGCAAAGACATCAGCCCACCATACAACTTCACTGCAGTAGAATAGACTGGGTGGGGAAGTACAAAGAGTGAATACCAATATTATTTTTGCCTTTTTTCGATGAAATAATATGATATTTTTGTCGGTGTTGAACACTCTGTGATCAGTATAACTTATTTCGATAACCAAGAAAAATTGCATTTTTCACCTCCTATACCTTTCCGGATCTGAGGTGTTGGCAATAAATCGTTTCAAATAAAGATATTATTTGCCATAAACAAACAGAATGAGATCGAAGCAACTGAATAATAAAAAATATACATACAGTGTTTATCACAATCTTCGAACCATATGAGAAATAGTTATTTAATCAACTAGTGTAATAATGAAGGCGATTAATGATCGAGATATTTCAACGCGTGAGCGAAGGGAACGCGTTAATGTTCGAAATCATTAATGGCATGAAATTCTTGATGAAATAAATAAATTTTTGATTAGAAGTCTTCATTCAATGAAATGAACAGTAGTAACAAACTGATCGTACGCATTAAGTATTATTATCATTAGGGTTTCGCGAGACCAAGATGACTCAATAAATCTTCCCAAGACCAAGAAGAGCACTTGACTTGCGAGACCAAGACCATGATCAAGACTATCCCACAAGAGTATTGGTCATGTTGTTGGTCTCGAAAGAAAAACAGTGAATTTAAATCTACTCAATATTAAGAGAATATTGAAAGAAAATGTTATGGCATTTTATTTCAATTATTTATTTTTCATATGGTAGGTTTTTAAATTTTGTGAATTCAAAATCGAAAATACATTTTTCAAAATCTTTATTCCAGTTATACAGTTTACAACAAATAGGTGTATGTTATAAGGTCGCAGTGGTCAGTAAGTATTGCAATTTTCTCGAGATTCCGATTCCATCAGTCTGCCGCAACCTCATCTTACTGCCCATCACACAATAATCCATTGTAAAATGGTCAATAAACTCCTAATTACCATTCCAAACATTTTGAACCTTTTTTCTGTCCTGTCGGGCGTCGACTTGTGTGCTGTGTGGGTATAATTTAATATTTATTTGAGATTTCTTAAAAATTTATGATGGGGAAATGAAAAATTTATATTTCGCTTACTTTACCCATACAAATTGACAATTGTTAAATACTGAGAAATACGATATACTTATTATATGCATATAAACTGTTGGGCAATTGAATTGAATAGTTAAAATTTCTAGACAAATTTTGATCCAAGACCAAGACTATCAAGACCAAGACCAAGACTGAGACAGTCTCGTCTTGGTTTTGAAACATCAAGGCCGATACCAAGACCAAGACCAAATTTATTTAACTGAACTCTTTAAACTGAATGTTAATCCCAGAAGAACAAGAATTTCCGAACGATTCATGGTTCCTCATCATAAAACTAACTATGACCATAATGAAGCAATTACAAGGGTAGTTAGATTGGCAAATAACAATTGTGATATAATTGATTTATTCGACAAGTCCACAAATTCATTAAAAAATCAAATGAGGCGAATTGATATGTTGTGATTTAGTTTAGGTTGATTATGATTATATTTGTTGATGAGTTAATGTAAAAAACTGTCTCTTAAAGATTTAAGTTTTTTGTAAATTGGCATGTCCGTATATAAATAAATAAAAATAAATAAATAAATCATACTGATGACTGACGAGTAGGACAGGTGACAGATACGTGCACCATTGCCACATCTACTTATGTTTCTGCAGTGTCGTATCGATTGTAGTTGGTGTACAAAAAAACTGATGAGTTAATATTGATATTCCGACCGTTTCTCCAATTCTTATATCTATAATTTTGTCATATCTTTTTTTTCCGAATCTCCAATTCGGAAATCTTAGTCTACGGTGATATTGAGCATTTATCTGCCACAGGTTTGGGAATAAGTTGGATATTTTGAAACGAATTATGGGAATCTAAACGAAAGCAGGTAACATACTGTTTCGAGATTGATAAAAATCCCCTAGCTACTCCGCTGAATCAACTCACAAGCGTATCGTCGATAATTGTTTCTTAGAAAAAGGCAGATAATTGTCGGTAATGAATATTCGGGATAACGGAACCGTCGCGTCGCGAAGCATTTGGTGCACAGCTGGACTATATAAAGCGAGAGTTAAGGGAAGTTGAATTGATTAAGAAGATTAAGAAGTTTATGAAGAAGTGATAAGCAGTTTTTGAAGAAGTTAAGTGTTTGGAATATTTGACTAGTTGTATTGTTGTATAGATCTAAGTGTTTAATTAGTTAGTGAAGTAAGTAGTTGTATCTTTTTAGTGAAGTTAGAAAATAAACAGTTTAGTAGTGTGTTCGGCATGATTATTTAGCAAATCGTAACAATACAATAAAATGATACAAACTCACTTTCCATCTATCTCGCATCTAAATCCATTAGTTTCGATGAGATCAATGTGGGGGGCGGGCAATACTGCAGTAGAAACAGTTAGGAAGAACGAAGCAAGTCCTAATACCAGGTAGCAGGTAATAATATAAACTCTTATTACACCTTTCATACAAAAACTACATGATGAGCTCTGAATTCGAAATTTATTAGGCTGTAGGTAGGGTAGGTATTACGATGTTTATTATAATCATTAATAATGGTGAAAGCACAAATGAGTGCTGAATATGCGATGCGAGTAGAAAATATGGCGAAGTCGTCAGTTACACCCGTAAGGATGCTGAATGAATCTCCATGCGTGGTGTAGTGAAGATAAATGATTCATTTTGCCGTTGTTGGGCATGGATTACTTGTCAATGGAAAAATTATTAGCATTTTTATTGAATACTTTAACGAAATCTGAGTGATAATCGTGAACTTACACATCAAGAGTATGAAATATTTGTGGACCGCAGTATACTAATTTTTTCCAAAGTTTTTTTGATGTTCTTGTTGTTTGCCATGAATGAAAATTTATTTGTCATGAAATGAAAGAACTGTGATCAATTGGTTACACTGTAACTGTTCATAAGTGTTCTGTAGGAAGATGGGCACCCGCCAAATTATTGACTGGACTTGAACTGATTTTAGTTTCATCAACTTGAGCTGAGATTATGTATGATTCGTTATAGTGTGTTGGTTGGGAAAGGGTTAGTTTATGGGGTTTTCGGTTACGTATAAAATAACACGATAAGAATAATAATAGATAAATTTTAACCATACGAATACAGTAACAAAGTAACAATATCTTTAGAAAATTTTGAAAGCTTGTAGTTGAAAAGTATTTACGAAAACAATTCCGTATCGAATTAGCTTTTGATTATCAATCCATAAATCTCGAGGGTTGACTCTGAATAAAGTAAGCAATTGTGGATAGTGGTGAAGAAGAGATGTCAGTTGGATTGATATACGTCGTATATCAAAACTTCACCGGGTCTAGCGTCCAACAAAAACATCATTATCTTTGATATATTTCAAAATGTAAAATAATATCTCATGAACTAACAAGAAGGATAGAAATTCACTCTTAGTATTTCCGTCCCTGATAACGTTTAGAGTAAAACATATTATTTGTTACATTAATACTTCTTTTATTCACTGAATGATTAAATCGTCAACCTTCATATAAAAAATATATGAATAAAAATCGTGTATTCATTCATAATAATATAATATTCAACGATCATAATATGGATATCATTTACGTGAATGAAATTTAGGGTACGAGCCGCAGGCGAGTGTCATGAATCATCCAAGTGAATAATAACCATAATATGCAAGTAGAATACTATACTTCTTCCAAACCCATAACTAATACTTTATAATGTAATCACTATTTTTATCTTTATATGTGGGTAATATGGAATTTGTATTAATAATTGAAAATAAATTAAACTATATATTAATATTAATAGTAATATTTATATTGAAACAATGTTCAAAATTGATTGGAGGCACTGAGTCTGAACTTATATAGAGGTTTTTGTTATTCATAAACGAGCTTGTCGATATGGTTAAATTTTGCATGTATGGATTCTATATCATGTTGGAAAATTTCTCGGCTGTTTCCATGTTATTTCTCAGGGAATCATCAATTTAGCCTTCTGCTACCATCGTGGATTTCCATCCACCATGCCTTTTCAAAGCTGTTAGATCCCCGCCAGTAAACATAGTCGCAGATGATTTTCGGAAACTGTGACCAGAGTATTTTCCTGGATCGGGTAATTGCAAATATGTCACTGATTGTTTTCACATTTGTGTAAACTTTTTATTACCCACTCTTTGTGAAGTATATTCGCTATTTTGATAGTTGAAAAAATACATCAGACATAACATGAGGTGTACGAAGGCTGATATACTTTTTGCAAATTTGGTAAAATTCATCGATGTCTGTAAATTTGCGAGTAATTTTTGTTTTGGTTTTTGATTTGTACTTTGTAGATAGCTCTGTGAAATATTCATACAAGATGGATTCTGAGGAAGAATCGATTATCTTGGCAATTCTCCATTGTACAAAAAATTTATGCTCATATAATAGTATATTTTTCAACAAGATATAAAAATGCTGTTTCTGTGAGGTGAGGGTTTATCCACGAGCGAAGCGTGTGTAGCAATCTCACGAACAAAAAAAACGTATTCCATCTCGAGTAGGAAATTATATTTTTTCTACGATAGATGATATAGTAATAGAAAAACTAGTAAAGTGGTGAAAAGTTTGAGAGTGAAAGATTGCTTTTATCTGAAAGCAGATAAAGGCAATAAAATTGTAATCTTGGATAAAACAGATTACATTCACCGAATGGATAATCTTATTGAGCAAGGGCCTTACGTTAATATAACCAAATCTCCGTTACCCAAAATGGTTCGCACTTATAAATCCACAATAGACAATTGCAAATTGGTAATAAACAATTCATTAAAATATAAATTAAACATTTCAAATCCAACATTTCCTAAATTGTACGGCTTGCCAAAAATACATAAACCCGGTAATAGCATCAGACCTATTGTATCCGGCATAAATTCTCCTACCTATAAATTGTCGAAGTGGCTGTCGAGTGAAATTGGTAGTCTGCCTGTCCAGCAAGTGTTTTTCTGTTGAGAATTCATATGACAACAGAATTAAAAACTTTAAACTGTTGGACGGGGAGAGACTGGTTTCGTTCGATGTCAGTTCGCTTTTTTCCAGTGTGCCCATTGAAGTAACCTTGGAATTTTTAAGAGATTTATTGGATTTCAATAATATTCAAAGGGAAAAAGCTGATGAGTTCATCAGTTTAACCGCCTTCCAACAGCTAGAAGGCACTGCCATAGGTAACTGTCTGTCACCTTTTATCGCTAATCTGTTCATGAGTAGGTTTGAAACAGATTTTAGATCACTCAACAATTATTTTCCGAGAATTTGGATCAGGTATGTGGATGACGTATTTTGTGTTTTCGATGTGAAAAATCAGAATATTGATCACTTCCTAAATAGTTTGAATTCAGTATTTGAACAAATTAAATTCACGGTGGAGATGGAGGTTGACGGATGGTTGCCATTTTTGGACACACTGGTAATCAGGATTGGGGAACGTGTAGAAATAGATATTTACAGAAAGCCAACCAACACTAACAGATTTATACCCGTTGATTCCAACCACCACATTCAGCACAAGATGGCGAGTTTCAATTTCCTTGTTCACAGGGCGTTGAGCTTTCCACTCAGTTTTGAACGGTTTCAACGTGAACTAAAAACCATTAGGGAAATAGCCATTAGTAATGGTTATTCTCCGAAAATGATAGATAATTTGTTGAAAAAGAAAAAGTTCAGAACGTCCTTAAGACAAATAACCACACTAGAGCAACCTAAAGACAGAAAAAAGTTTATTAAAATTACACACGATACACGGCTTACGAGGGGTCTCAACTCTATTTTCCGAGACGCAAACCTTCAGCTGGTACATAGTAGTACGAACAATCTCCAAATGTTGTTAGGTAATCCGAAAGATAAAATTCTAACTTCGGAGAGATCAGGAATATATGAAATTAGCTGTCAAAACTGCGATAGTGTATATTATGGCCAAACCAAAAGATCTACGAATGTTCGTTTCCGCGAACATTTGGCACGTGCTAAATATTCGCGAGAAAATGAATCGAGTGCTGCGGATCATTTATTACATACTCATCACAAAATGAATATCCAAAGTTTAAAATTAATAAAACCTGTTGATGATTACAGATAATTAGATTGTTATGAGAGTATTGCTATTAGAAAAAGAGGCTCGAAACCCTTGCTTGATAATGATAACGGTCCATTAAATTCCAAATTATTCGACTTGATACCTGTAAAGGAATAATTAAGTGCTTTTCTTGTATTGTTTATTGGGTTTGCACCTGCCCATTAGGAGGGTCACTTCCTGGTACACGGATTAACCCATAGTTAGTAGTAATTCCTACTGATGAAGATAACTTTGTTATCGAAATGCGCATCTATGAAATAAATTACTTGTGTGGTGAAGGGGTTAAATAATTTTTGTTCTCATTATAGAGAGAAGTTCAAATATAATCGTGAAAATTTTTAAAAAATGTCAAACGAAGTGACGTTCGTTTGCTAATTCAAGTGTCACGTAGTGAGATTATCTGTCATCATTGTAAAAAATCCATCAAATTGCTTTAAGTATATTCCCATCGTGTCGCATAATAATATTCATTTGTTTAATTTGCACCTATAGAGTTAAAACTTATTTCATGACAGGTATCTGGTTGAAAAATTATCATTTTTATATAAATGAGTAAAACAATGCAGTTTTCTTGATTTTCCAGGTAATAAGTTTAACGATTCAATATTGCTTAAATTCCGTCAACTCATAGTAGTTTGGCCTCCTGAACAAAAAATTCAATTAAAATATTTGGTGGTAAAGTAATGTCGGAAAATATGATCCTATTTTAGAGTGATGACTGGCATAATGAAAATTTGGTGATATTCCGCAAATAACCACAGTAGGTATTGTCGTCGGCAAGTATCCAACAGACAGCAACTGCCTCCCCCCTATGACCGTTGAATTCTATCTGTTTAATACTTGGCAAAGTTTTCTACAAGAACTATTTTGCAATGCATTTCAAATATCAAAGCTATAATTGTTTTTCGATTCAATTGGGGAACACCTCCGTACCGGTTCCATGGTCCTTGCCAATCATCAGCGAAAGCTAGTTCGAACCTCTTCATGATGTTTTTGGCTTCATATTGAAGTCGACAAGTGTGAACATTTGTTACTAATACCTATTTATTTAAATGAGCGACATTGAAGTGTTTTCACAGTTGTTTATACTTGCATCATTTATATCATCAGCTCCATCGATACTAGAGATGGGATTAAAAATGAATTATGTTTTTATTTGTTTTAACAAATATCAGTATAAGTTCTGCCAAGAATCTGAAGGAAGTATTTCAGCCGTCGTACATACAACAGCTGCATGTTTACTGTTAGTTTTTTCCGACAAACTTTCTTTTTGTTAGGATTCAATAAAAAGTTTGTACTCATCTGTTTTTGTCATCAATCTAACGGATGGCGAAATCGAAATACATTTTTAAATATTTAGTTGAGCGTTGCCAAATATTTCATCGGGTCAGTATACTATGAGCTGAAATTGACTTTCAGGCCATTCCAAGTAATAGTTCGAACAATATATATACTCTCAAATCTTCGAATTTTCTTGAAGTTGATATCGAACAAGACGTATGTATTATTATACACTGAGGAAAATTCTGCAATTAAAGTTTTTGCTGGGCGATTTCTTGCTAATGTAATAAGAAATACTATTACTATAACAAATTATAGAATAGAAGTAGCACTTTCAAACTCTATGGCAGCAAAATCGATTCTGCTGAAGGTGGTTTTTCTGCCACAGGTAGGTATAATGCTGTCGCTATTAGGCAGTAACTCTAGGACAGTAAGTTTTTCAATCAGAAAATCATAATTTCACAAGTGAATAATCACTAATAAATTAAATGCCTATGACCGTAAGGGTTTCGCTTACGATAAGTGGATCATCGCATAGAAGTTCATCCACTTATGGTAATACAGTTGTGAACCTGCCACTAAAATATTACTCGAAGAACCTACTTACGACTACTTTGTTTCATGCTGTGGTTATTCGAAGTTTTGCTGAAATATAGACAGAAAATACCCCCTCCACGAACGCAACGAACATTTGAAGGTTGTTTCAGTGTTAACTGTTACCCGCTGTTCTAGTCCAGCCATAGTGCTGAATAGTGCAAACTAGCAACATAGGCATTATGGATTAATGGGTGAAGTGAATTAATATAATTAAATGCTATTACTCAAGATTTTTCAAGATATACGTATTCGTGTTAATGAAGTATGCGGAATATGAATCAATAGTAAGAGCTTCTGCTGAAATTTATTCACCTGACCCATTGTCTTACATGTTTCATTTCGAAACTTCTTTCGTGTTTGTCACTGTTATAACACATTCCGACAGACTTTTTGCAATAATTTTCCATTGAAAACTATACCTACAGTTACAGAAATAGATATATATGTTACCATAGCATACCTACAACATGAATAATGCCCTATGGGTAATTACCCATGAGGACACATCAACGGCAGTTAGATTCCACAACTACAGCAATACTTTTTAGTCATAAGTAGGTGCACTTGCTGGCGGTAGCAAAGTTTACCAGCTACTACAAAAACAATGTCTACTAGCCACAGGTAAATGCACTCAATAGCGGTAGCAAAGTTCGAGAAACTACGTAATCCGACAATTTCTATTTATCCCAAGTGAGTTATAATCAGCAAAGTCGACTTCATAACCACAGATTATAGCTCGCTTGTCTCCTATGCTATTAGAGATTCTTGCTAGGGTTATTGGATTTCTAGCTACGGTTAATAAAAAATTTCCTCAGTGTAGTGTATTCTCAATTTTTTCCCATTATTAACAAAACCCGTTTCAGACAGCAAAATTATCTCAACCAGTTATATACAGCATTGGTATGGCTGTAAAGTTGATGAATTATCCTAACGAATTAGGAGAACAAATGATTTTCTATGATGTTCATGTTACGGAATGAAATAGTTGGTCTTCCCAACTTCCGCATCAGTTTCGTAGACGGTGGATATAGACCCGAAAACTTGAAAAGTTACAAACTTCGGAGAGTTTATAGAGAATACAAATAAAGCATACTGAAAGCTATATGAAACTCTTAATGAGGGGAGTTCACCTAGGTTCAAATGGTAGTTCAGAACTTCTGATTTATTGGACATGGTGTTGATTGCAAAAAACAGAGTGGGTAATTTGTTTAGTTAAGTGAAGTGTATCCAATTATGATATTAAACTCGTAGTTATCGTGCAAAGGTAAATATTGTGCATCCTAAAACAATTATTAAAATTCTTTAGTTAGGTGAAATAGCTCTTAGTCAGATTTTTGTTAGATTTTATTGCATATATTTCAATAATATCGATCATCAGTGTAATAATTTGATGTTATAGTGTGTATTTCCCTTCATATTTCCTCGAGACATGTGAATTGACAAATGAGTTTTAACAATAAGTTAGGCTTATCAATACTTGAACGAAAAACCCATGTGCCTGAATGTAGAGGTTTCTGAGATATTTATGAAAAACCAAGGAAACATCGGGTGAAGATATCATTTCCCGTATGCCATAAGTGCAGAATGATAATTTATTATACATACAATAATTCTCAAATTTTCAATTTTAAAATTTTTGTTTATTTTCTACCCGATTTACTGTTTAAAAAAATTGTTAAAGTTTTAGCTTTGTCAACCGGCTGCACCCTTACGCACAACCCTTAGGTTCCGCTATCAACATGTATTGCCATCGAAAATTGTGAATTATATCTACCGAGTGCAATGAAGTTTCCTTTTGATTTTAAACTTCGTGCATGTTCCATGCGTTAACCATTGGCGAATTCAAAATCCTTCAACAAACTAGTCTGATATGCTTGACTTTGCAAATAGTTATCAGGCATTAGCAGAAAATTTTTCAGGAAAGTATGGTCACATACCAGCGTATTTACGACACTAATTATTGAGAATTGAGAATGGAAATCCTGAAATGTATAAAATATTATTTGATCTCAAAGTAGTTCATCAAAAGTTCAGTTCGTAGTACACGTGTGTTCAAGTGAAAAACATCAAACTTACTTTTTTGTTAGATTCAACATATTGTCTCAAACAGGATGGAGATAAAGTCTCAGCTAGAAAAACTGTTCACTTTTGAAATAATATGTGTAATGTAGATAAGGAGTTTGAAGATGTAATTGAGATCCACCCTCGCCATGTTTTTGATTCAAATATATTCAGGAGAATGAAAATACTCCGATGTTATAACAAATAGAATTCTGTGATTGTGGCATAAGGGAAATTTCTTTACATTCTTCACCAGATTCCTCCTCGCAGGACATTTTTTCAATTCTTTTCGTGAATATTTTGGAAACTTCCACGTTTAGAAACATTGAATGTTATGTATCGCTGAGCCTAACTGATGTCAAACACTTATTTCAATTTAATTCAATTCAATTCAATTCAATTCAATTCAATTGTTTAAATAAAATATGAAAGAAAATATGGCGACATACCACTGTACTACGGCACTGTTTTACGAAAACTGAACACTTCAATATCAAATTGTCACATCGATAATCCTTAGTATTCCAGAATGAAAAAACTTCTTGGTGTAGCTCAAATTATAATTTGGTTTCCTACACTGAAATAGAAGTTTCGCTTCTTTATTGGAGTAAACGTCTATGTGTTTTATTATGTACCTTGTCTTTTCCTTTTCTATCGGTCATTCTAGATTTTCTTCCTTAGTAACAATTAATACTAAAGGACTAAAGCACCCTATGAACTGATTCTTCTACATCGCTGTCACGGTATATCTCTTCGTCAATATCACAATGGTCTGAATCTATATTTTCAGGCAACTACATTTCCATCAGATGTCCTCGAGAAAAAAAAAATCAGATCAGAAGTAAGCCAACAATCAAAGATATTCAATGAATGCCAATCATTCAAAAGGAATCAAAATGGGTTAATTTCTTCTTGAGAATGATTAGGTTTCAAACAATGTGCTTTGCTATATTCGATGAGGGCTACGAAGAAAGATATAAAAATTGAGATGGTCCGAGAAGCCTCTGTATATATGCATTATTGTCATCATCACATTATTTGACATGATCCGATGAAATGCATCATTTTATGATTACCGACCTGTTCAAAAAGTTCAGTCTTCGAGAAGCAAAATATGCTGCAAGATTTCATTTCCATTACAAGTTGACTACCTATAAAACTGTTCATCTTTATTCTCCTACATCTACACAGACTTGAAAAGTAACGAGCTTCGAGCAAACTGACGACATTTAGTGTCATAGTTTAAGACACCCTTTCTAATGTGTGAAATGTGAGGCGACAGAAGTCTACAGGGACTCGTAGTTCACATCCAAAATATTATCAAACAAAACTGAAAGCTCGAATCCCGACTTGCAGATCTTGGATGAAATTATATTTGGATATTACAGTAAAAGAGATCATTTTTGTTGTGATTAGTGTTGAATACCTTTTTTGAGATGATATTCATTCATGATCATACATAAATTTCAATCGCTTCAGTGAACTGTGATAAGATCCGCAGAGTATTCAATCGAAGCAGGCGTCTCGCAGGGATCCAGTCTATCCCCGCATTTGTACTCCTCGCATACGTACAATTTTCCTATGTGCAAGAGAACGAAGACGGCTATATACGCGGATCAAACCGCGATATACGCCCATTCGTTCTCCAGCGTCGCAGCTGCTATGCAGGTCCAATCTCGGTTGAACAGGAAAATCTTACCGTATCTCGAGGAGAACAAAATAGTGGTAAACCCGGCTAAGTCCGAAACCCTACTCCAGAAATTGAAGGTAAAGGAAAAAGCATTGGATGTCTGGACCAACGTGAGATACCTGGGGGTACAGCTTGACAAGCGTACAACTGGCACAAGCATATCAACTTGACAATCCAGAGGGCTGTGGCCCCACTAGCTGATAGCCAGAGGATCACACATTAAACTTGATTCCAAAATAATTATACAGGCCGTTTCTTTTATCATCTTTTATCATTGCTATATTCTAAACCGTAATAGATACAAATACGATAAAATGGGAAAAGTATCTAATAGTTGAATGAGTTTTGAAGAAATCAAAACAATTTACAAAAGAACTAACGACAGGACCGTAATTAAAAATTGTTGTCACTGATGATGCCAGTTATTTTATATGAAACGCTATAAAAATGTCAAGTGTGATATACCACTGAATTGTGATTTCATCGCTTTATCAATATTTGTGATAAAATAGACAGGTCCGTATTTGATAAAAATAGTTTATGGTGGCCGTGTTGACACGAAACGTTTAATTAAAAATTTATCATTACGTAGTTCTAGTACGTTTTGAATACAATAAAACTTTACCTTTTAATTTTTTTATATTATCTGAAATAACCATTATATTCGTAAAAAACCGAAAACAGCATTTTTAGTTTTCCCTGTATAAGTCGGGAAGAGCGAGAGTCCCCATAGATTTTCTCAGACCAATGTACTGCTCACCACAATAGTTACATTTTTTCCCATTTAATCGTCTTTGTATCTATTACGGTTTAGAATATAGCAATGTTACCACATGATAAAGGAAATGGCCTGTATATAAGCAGATCATGGACACGGCGATGTTGTACGCCTGCCCAGTGTTCAGCAACCTGCCCAGGACTCCGTTCATGAAATTGGACAGGATACAGAACTAAGTACCTCGTATCATCACCAAGAGTGACAGAAACATTCGTCCAGATGCCTTACGCGCTCTGGTTGCCGTCGCGTCACCCGTATGCACGGAGCGAACAAAAAACCCATGACGCTAGTTCTGGTGCTTCTCCCGAAGGAGGAAAGGCACTTATATCAGATCACCGGGGTACTGAGTATTGTGGTGAAAACAGAGCCGCAGAAACCACGAGCATGCTAATGCCACAGATGCCAGAAGTGCGGACACGCCATTCAAATGCGCAGGCAGACATTTGACACCTGAATGCAAGATCCCTGCCACCCAGAAGGCAAATTGCGCTAACTGCGGAGAAGCGCTGAAGCGCACACCTCGAATTATCGAGGATGCACCCACTTCCCGAAGTTGAGAAGCCCCGCCTCAGGCGCGGGAAGAGGACCACCACTATCAACCACCCAAGCCAGACCCTGAGGCGCAGTGAAGGTACGACCTGGACTGTCCTACGCTGGATCCCTAGCCTCCAAGGAGGTAGAGAAGACGAAGACCCCCCGGGGGTCCCTGACAGCAGCCCTGTTTTTCCTAACAGAGCTGTTGAAACAGAACCCATTGCTGGGAGGTCTAATAATCCTGAATATAAACGCGACAGCAGCTCTGCTCAATGCCTAGACAACAGAGTGTCAACCTCATTGAAGACGGTCTTTTGGAACTGCGACGGCTTCTCAAGGACGCTATGAATATAATCCCAGTTCGACGTAGCGCGTTGAGTTGAGAGTATTTCTGAGCATTTTTATAGAAATCTATAGCCTAGCCTTTGTATAGAGCTCCACTGGACAAAAACAATTTCTAGAAAGAATTTGTAAAACTAAACCTTTGGCCCTAAGTCTTTCTTAAAACTCCATAAGGCAAATTATCGTTGCTGTTATCACCCGATATCCCTCGTCGAACAACCAGGGGGAGTTCGGTGTCAATGGATTAATTTGCGACGATGCGTGTACTTTGAAGGACAATAGCTACCCGGTTGCTGTCCTAATGGGATTCAGGTACACGCATTTGTTAACAAGTTGGAATGTTCGACCTACCGCCAACACCAGCGGAGGTGTATTATACCAGCGCCCTCTCACTGGGCTCCTGTGTACCTCTTGGCACAAATGCCCCCTCTCTCAGAAATGGTTAGCAAAAAGAGGAGGCGAGAGGGTGCGTCCTCCCGTTCCTCACCTGGTCTAGGCCCACCCAGTTTCACCACATCATGCAAAAGGAGCGTTGGAACACTAAAATTTTATTGCAAATGTTACCGAAATGCAATAGAAAACACACGAACACATTTCAATCCGAAGAAAATGTAAAGGAAAATGTGGCAACACGCCACAGTAACTAAGCCACTGTTTAACGAAAATTAAATACTGCAACATCAAATTTTTACATTGATAAGCTTAGATTAGTGTATCAAGATTATTTTTTTCTTCAGTAATTTCGAAGAAAAAAAATTGTCTTTTTTTGAACTTTTGACACACTTTTCACCTTGAAATGGGGTATGGAATTTGTGTACGAAGTATGTCGATCTTATTTTAACTCACTTTGTATGAATATATTATTTTACACATCTCTTCTTTTATAATTATGAAAATTATAATAATACTAACGTAGGGGCGTGGCGCAAATGGTACGGCGTCTGGGTTCAGGGCTAAAGGTCCCGGGTTAGAGACGCAGTCGGAGCTGCGATTTTTTCAATTTGAACACACTGATTCGATTGTTGAAATCTCGTGGCTTGACTGGAGTGATTCCCGCCCGATTCACTGCTGCGTTCAAATTAACAGTGCTGCTCCTGTGGTGGCGTATGGACTTAGTAAGTCCACCCAAAACACAGAGTTTGCTAATGATCTTAGCAATCGATGCCACTTTAAATTGTAGCATTTGGAAATGCCACTTCTCATTCTCCCTTCACTGTATGTATTGTTATGATATACTTTTGAAATCACTTGAAATTAATTTTTTTGGTAGAGGTATAGAATATGGGTCCAACTGGGATTTTGATAAAATTTTCACAGAAGTTTCGAAATATCATAAGAACACTACAGCAATCGAGATTTTTGCGCGGAAAGACCTCTTTCTATTTTTTTTGTTGAAAAAATGTATGTGAGTACTCACTTTTGAGAGACACAGAAACAAACCGTTGGACGGAATATTAACGGAATTTCCAATTAAATTCACTGTATTGAACCATGTCTTTTATCCACGCATATTTAGCATTGTGTAGGTAAAATAAACTTCTGAAAAATAGAAAGAATAAAAAACTGGTCTTTATTCAAAATAAATAAACAATCACTTTATCTAACAAATGACAGGCCACTTTGAACTGTCAAAATTAGTAATGAAACGTTGCCAATTTTATTACACAGAATATTTCAAAGGATGAGTTCAATAAATTTTAAAATTTAAAATAAAAATATAGAAAATGAAAAATTCATTCAATTCTCAAATATCGATCGGAAACCAATTTAACTTTTTATGCTTGATTTTATGCCCATTTTTGTGTCAATTTATTGAGAGCTCCTGTCATATAGCGATATTGATTGCCAGTATAATAGAGACTATAGAGGCAACTGGTGAGGTAATTGGTGTATTTTGGGACTGTCCATTAGCGCATCAAGATGAATAATGAAATATGTGGACCAAGCGAGCGCATGTGCGCACCCGCATTTGTTCCGGCATTGGAATGTCGGATAAGCGCAAAAGTGGTGCAGGTGCGCATGTTCTCATCTTTTCGAAATATTCGTGGTAGATGAATAGAAATATGGAGACCAGTAAGGAAAATGCGCGAGTTAGGCCGAACGTGCTCGCTTCGCTCGCATGGTTTTGAGGAAGATGAATCATAAAATAGGTAGACAAGACTAGCTCACCTGCACGCGAACCTATATTTATAAACTGACCAAGTGCAGAAGTAATGACGGGAATGCGCAGGTGCGCAGGTTCTCGTAATTTTGAATTAAAACATAGGTTCGTGCTAGAAGAATAGAAAATATCTGCTGAACGCGCTCACATGGTCTGTTTAATGAATGATAAAATAGTTGATTATTTGTTTTTGTCATATTTTGAAGCATATGTTGTAATTTTGCAAAAACCAGGCTTTGTCTCCCATTTCCCACCTATTCCTAACGTTTCTATCTTTTTTTTAACTCATATATAGTAATTCACCCATTTAATGCAATTTTCAACATGACATATGTAAGTATTCGTCAAATATGATCAATAAGCAATCCTTTCATTCCATGAGTATTTGAAGAAACTTAATGAAATAAAACTGTTTGATGTTTTTATTCATGCATTTGAAGCCAGATTTTAAACAACGATAATATAAACTCACTATTTCAGTTTATATAATGATTGTAAAAGGCTAAATACATTTTACTCTCACAAAGTAACTGAATAAATTTGAAACATTCAGTATGGAAACGAGGATATTTGATAGTGACAGTTAGAAAATTTGACATATACGGAGAGAACTGTTCTCTCGATGGAGTAGGCAGATTGAGACCTTAGAGAGAACAAGTGGCGAGACCTGGGGAGTAGGCAGATTGAAACCCCGACATCAAGTCACAAAATCCTGATGATACCTGAGGAGTAGGCAGATTGAGACCTCAAATGCATGAATAAAAACATCTAACAGTTTTATTTCATTAAGTTTCTTCAGATACTCATGGAATGAAAGGATTGCGTATTGATCATATTTGACGAATATTTACATGTCATGTTGAAAATTGCATTATATAGTTATTCTAGGATTTTCTCAAGCTGGGAATAAAAAAAAAAATGCTTTGTAAGTATTCCATCCACTTGATTCTCGGAAAAAATTGTTAATGACATGGGTGATCAATGTCTGAAAATTTATCAAGAACATGTTTTCTTACCCAGCTCATTCCTTTTGATTTTCTTCACATCGTACGATACATTCTATGAGTTTTCGAATATCAAGTTATTCCATGTTTCAACTCAAACAAAGTTCGAGTTTCGGTTCTCTTGGGTGAGGTATTCTCATCAATAGATGGCATTGTTAAATTCCAACCAGGCGTATTGGAAGGATGAGTGCGCAATAATCATAAAAGCTAGGAATGGAAGACAGCAGAGATCCATTGATCAATTTTTTTTACGGAAGGAGGTCTTGACCCATGAGACAACTGGAAGCCATTTTGTCAAGGAGATATCCAAAAATAACGCCTCTTGCCAATGTCAACTGAGTTTCATTACTTGGAAAAGATAGTGCCACAGATAACCATCTACACCCAAATTCATTTGCAGGTAGCTCATGGATTTTTTTTTAATCACACTCGAATTATTTTCACAGAGTTCGATTTCCTGACCAAGCGATAATTTATAATTGTTTTCAAGGCGGTCGGTTGGCGCTCATTTGTAAATTTTTTTGAAACTTCATACTCTAATATCCACGGCTCAAAGCTCACCAGACCAACAGCAGCTGGAGCTGGCATTTTTTGCACATAAAGAACAAATGGTCATAAAACATCCAAAAAGAAAACAAAATTGAATACACCATCATAAATACTTAAAAGGTATAGCCTGTACGGGTGGAGGACGGCTATCATTATTATTATTATCTGGCTCTCCGGGGCAACTTACTGATTTTTGGTGGCGTTTTCACCTTTCAGCTGTAGGAATATCCAGAAAACCTATAGCACCACCGCGGGTGGTCGGCGCGCACCCCAAGCATGCATCAGACGTCGGGATTGCCATAAAGACAAATTACATTGCCTATCGACTCCTACAAAATAGAGAAAAAAATTCCCGTTACTAGGATTCGAACCTGGCCGAATACAAGCGGAAGTTTCAAAGGCCGGCATCTAACTGCCGTTATCGAGCACCCTCAATCAAAGATTATGTGAAAAGAGTACTGTAATTATTATATCTGATATTTTTTTGTAAATTTGTAAAACAACAATTTTATCATTTGGATATCTATGTGATCAGATGTGCAAAATTACTTCTCTATCAGCTGGAATTTGTGATCAGGATATTTTTCTCTTCCTGTCTCACCGAATTCTCCGGTTCATAGTGGACTTGAAATGAATATGCATCGACCAATCTGTCACATGGTAATCCCTACATCAGCTGTGTGCATCTTGGAGGTAAGCACACCTCAACAACCTACTCAAAATTATCATAGGGCAATCCGATAAATCTCCTGAATTACGTAATAAACTAACTGTAGTGGTTTGGTTGGATCTTGAGTTTAGTGTAGCATATCAGTCTCCCGGTCGTTTGCTACGACATTGGCCGTTAAATCTCCCCCATCTAATAGCTGAGAACGTGCCCAATTCCACTTTATCAACACTGACTTATCGGGTGTCATATCATTCTATTGTTCGTAAGAAAAACCATTTTCGTTCCACTTCCATTCAATACACAGCGAAACTTCTCTGTGGTCGCGAGAGATGGAAATTGAATGGTTATATCGGACATGTGTCGACTAGAAACGGAAATTAAGTAGCTTGAGCCTCGATGAAATTGTTATGAGGCCCTCGGCACGCTATAAGTTTTGCAAGAATTTCCATAAGGAATATAATAACGAATGGAGATGTGATGATATAAGGGGTATTGCACGGTGGCGGATCTTAAGAGACGTTAAATAGATTTTTTTACGGTAGGAACAAAACAGAGCAACTTTTCCGAATGTAAGTACTTCAAATTGGTACCGACTCTTATTATTTCAAATATAACAGTCTAAGTAATTTTAGCTTTCAGAATTTCCCATTTATTCCTGATTGTTTTTAATTATTGAATCAATTATGAATCTTCAGTTAGAGTGAGCACCGGAATTTTAAAAAGAAAGTTTGTGCAACTTACGTAGTTTGGTCTCCTGAACAATAAATCCAAATGAAATTTGTGGTATTTTTGGTGGTCAAGAATATTTTCGAAGATTTTGGCCCATTGTTTGTGAAACTTGGCCATTTGATAAATAAAAATTCTGTTATGGAAAATATACAAATTTTGTTTTTTTTTTTCAATGGAAACACCACACACGCCCTCATTTACTTGGTTTCAGAAATTTTTATTGGAAAAATACTATTACGTTTTCGAACAAGTTACCTTCTCTTCTTTGAAATTTCAACATATCGTTCGAATTTTTTTGTTGAACACTGAATGAGAAATCAAAAACATGTATAATCGACGTTGTAGTTTAGAATCGAAATGTTATGAGTTACATTTAAAACTTACACATAAACTAACTATTGTAGAGTTCGAACTTTTCAATATTTTCCAACGAAGAATGAAATTAGTTATTAACCAAAAATTGTAGAAGATTATTAAAACTAAAAACGCAAAATTAAAGCGATTAGTGGAAAGGAATAAGAACAAAATTGATATAGTCGAAAACCAGTCCTCTCAAACTTTTACAAAGGTTTGAAGTTTTGCCCAGAAGATATCATTGCCGATATTGAATGCGGTATCAGATATCTGAATGATAACACAAAAAATTTCATACGTAACGCTTATAAAATTCAACTCACCAATAATTCCGTAGCCAAGAGCTAAAGTTTCAGTCAAATAATTAGTGTGGTAAAAAGTTTGACGAAAATGGATTGTTTTTATTCGAAAGCAGATAAAGGTAACAAAATCGTAATTTTAGATAAAATAACCTATTTTAATCGGATGGAAAATCTTATTGAGAAAGGGCCGTACATTAATATATCTAGATCTCCATTACCCAAAATGATTCGGACTTACAAGTCAACAAAAGATAACTGCAAATGAGTCATTAACAAGGTAACAAAATACAAATTGAATATTTCAAATCCGACAATTCCGAATCTGTACGGATTGCCAAAAATTCATAAACCTGGCAATAACATGAGACCTATGGTATCCGGTAAAAATTCCCCCACATATAAATGTCGGTGGTTGTCGAGTGAGTTTGGAAGTCTGCCTATCCAGCATGAGAGTTTTTCTGTTGAGAATTCTTACGAATTCGTTGACAGAATAAAAAACTTAAAACTGTCGCAGGGGGAGAGGCTAGTTTCGTTCGATATCAGTTCACTCTTTTCCAGTGTGCCTATTCCTGAAACCTTGGAATATTTGAGATATTTATTAGAACTCTACAATATTCAAAGGGAAAAGGCTAGTGAGTACGAAAGTTTAGCGGCATTATGCATGCAGCAGAATTATTTTATCTCAAAAAGATAAATTTTTTCAACAGCAAGAAGGGTAACTGTCGATCACCTATGTTGAAAGAATACAATGCTACCCTTCTCTCTAAGCGTTTCCACAAAGTGGAAAATAAAGGCAAACATCTGTCAGAAAACAACTACTTCCCTGGTTAATACCACGACGGACATTGAACTACAAATGACAGATATTTGTGCAACGTTCTTCAAAGAAGACCCAATTGCAAGTGCTTGTCTCGTAATTAAACAGAAAATTATCCTTCATTTGGCTGGGAATGACCACCTGCAGACATGCATGTTTCGGGGTTTATTGCCTCTCATCAGTGACAGGGTAGGTTGGACAACATTATAATTGTCCTGTCCCTGTCAAACGAATAATAATCAACTGTTTAACTAATATTTCCCCACGGATAACACCACGATCTACAACCAAGTTGATCGAAGCGCCATCCGCACGGAACAAGACAAAACACTCCCAAGCAGCACAGTCTCCGGGAAGAGAAATCTGTAAACATTCGAACTAGTTCGAATATATTGTGCCAGAGAGGTATCAATAATGTTGAAAGAATACAGGGATACCCTTTTCTCTAAGCGTTTCCACGAAGTGGAAAATAAAGGAAATCATCTGTCAGAAAACAAGTACTTCCCTGGCTAATATCACGACGGACATTGAACTTCAACTGGCAGATATTTGTGCAACGTTCTTCAAAGAAGACCCAATTGCAAGTGCTTGTCTCGTAATTAAACAGAAAATTATCCTTCATTTGGGAATGACCACCTGCAGACATGCCAATGGCCAATCTCTTTATGAGTAGGTTTGAAACAGTTCACAAGTTACGAAATAGTTATTTCCCGAGAATTTGGATCAGGTATGTGGATGATGTATTTTGTGTTTTCGATGCGGAAGATCAAAATATAGATCACTTCTTGAGCAGTTTAAATTCAGTCTTTGAACGAATTAAATGGAGATGGAAGTTGATGAAGAGTTGCCATTTTTGGACACATTGGTTATCAGGAATGGAGAACATGTGTAAATTGACATTTATAGGAAACCTACAAACACTAACAGATTCATACCCGCTGATTCTAACCACCACATTCAGCACAAGATGGCTAGCTTTAATTTCCTTGTTCATAGGGCATTGAATTTCCCACTCAGTGATGAAAGTTTTCGGGAAGAAATCAAAACAGATACATTGTCATGAAAACCCAATATACTATTATAATTTTTAACGATGAGATTCAGAAAGAATCCAACTCAGCATTCGCCAAGAAATTTCCGTCGAGAAATGAGCTCCAGAAATTCTCGACCGAGTTTTGTTCGCCGTCCTCGAGCGCGATTGGCCAAAGCCAGGCCACGCCCTCCGAACCGCACATATAAATATAGAGCGCTTTGCGCGACTCGACACAGCGATCCAGTACGCTACCTGCTAGAAGCGAAGAACCTACGTAAACTCAGCTGAGAGAATTATAGTGAAAAGTCAGTATTTTCACCAGTTACAAAGTATTGTGAAAATTAGTATTTTCGAGAATTTCAAAGTGTCGAAATCCGATAGTACGAGAGTTCCAGAAAGTTCCTGAGATTAATTTGGCGAAAGAGAATAATATAAATTCGGCGAAACAGTGTTCCAGAAAAGTCCTTCGACGAAGGTGAAATCGAAAGTTCCAGAAAGAGAATTTTACGAATCTGAATATTGAAATATTGGGTTTTCAAAAGAAGAAAGAAGATTCCAGAAGGTGTGCAGGCTCAAGAAAGAAGATCTTCAGCCAACATTTTTCTGCTAGGCCAACTTGTGTTTCTTGGAGGGATATCAAGAAAAACCAACATCCCTCCAAAAAGAATTCGATTGATCACGCATGAATGCTGGACACTTTAGTTCTTTTCAGAACTGAATAAGAAGTGTTAAACTTTTGGGACTCAGTGCGAGCCCACTATAAAAGAATTCGTATTCTTGAACATTTTATATTTACTAATCCAATTTTTCTCTTTCAGCCTAGCCTGGCCTCCACCGCCGGTGGAAGCAGCGGCTCCGTATTGCCTGGATTAGATTGCGTGGTCCCGGAATCTATGCCAGGTGATGCCTACCGGATCACTGGGGTGAGTCTTCCGTAGCAAGACGAACCATTGCACTAAGGTGAGACGGGGCGGTAAAGCGCAATTTCTCTCCCGGGAGAGACACGGGTAAACTCCCTGGATAGGCGCGTTAAAACACTTAGTTTTATTTTGTAGATTTTGTTTAGCTATCGACTAATCATAATCTCTCTTTCAGCTACTCTGGTAAGTTAAGTTAGGGACTTAGGGCTCTTGCTAGGAGTAGGCTAGATATAATAATCATTGGTTGGCATTTTCCCTATCAATTGCAGAATTTTCTCTTTGTAATTTTCTTAAATTTTCTTTGTAAAAATGGAGAGATTCTGGGCGGCGAGAATGAGGTCGAACCCGGAGCTGGCCGAGGCACCTCAAATTAATAATTCTATTTTTTTTAATAATTCAACCAACTCCCATTCTCGACATGGCGCCCAACGTGGGGCCTTTAATCGTCATACTGATGATGGACGAAATGACCGAAACGTCGGAAATGACAATTTTCGAAGTTTCGAAATTCCAGAAAATTCTGGACAACGAAATGACGATTATTTCACTGTGATCAGTGAACGGACTCAATTCCTTGATAGGGAACGCCATGCATATATGCCTGAGGAGGAACGTATTCAGGTCGAAACGTTCGATCCACGAATTTCCACTGTTTTGAATGATAGCGATTGGTATACTCGCTCAATGGCTTCGACTCGTACCCTCGATGGTGAGCGGGCGGAAGCCTCATATTTGCAGAGTGCATCTGCAAATAATCCATTTTCTTTACTTTTCAAAACGTCGCCTACTTCCGATCCCAGCGACGAAAAATTAAGTGGGAACAGGTGGCGCCCAAACTTCAAAAACGAAGAAAGCCCAAGAAGGGTTTCTTTTGCTCCGGAAGACAATATTCCAGTCGGAAATTCTACAATAAATCCGGAAGCCATAAATACTGTTGCCCCTGCTCCGCCGCAAAGTGACATGGCGCAGCTGGTGCAAGTTCTCAAGGAACTAACAGGCCATTCGAAGCCGAAAACCCTTGATCGAAATAAATTACCCACTTTCAGTGGAAAAGATTCAGAAAACCCGAGATACTTCCTAAATAAATTGGTATCTGAATTTAGGAAAGCGGATTTAGATCTGGATGATTGGGTGGCTCATGCTCGAAGTCAGCTAAAAGGTGAGGCCCAGACATGGATGAATTTATATAACGATATTAATGCCACTTGGCAATTTTTTGTGAACCGCTTTCTAGATAGGTTCGATAGCCAGGAGCTACACTCACGACTCCTTGCAAAAATATATGGAGAAAAGCAAACGAAAAGCAAAACTGATATTTTCATCGGAGAGAAAATGGCACTCATCAGGCGAGTGATGCCAAATCTGCCCGAACTGGAGGCCATACGATTAATAACGGAATTGATTGACCCCGCTATACAATCTTTTCTTCGAGATAAGCCGATTGTGAACCTTGAGGCATTCACTAGGCACTGTATACAAATAGAGGCCAGCTTGACAGCCCCAAGCTGCTTCAAAATAAATAGCAAAGCCACTGTCCAGGAATCCACTAGACAAGCTAATGTGGGTTCGAATAATGCCAACATGGTTCGAAATACGAATACCCAGAGCCAGTATAACGGAAGCTGGAGGGGTAATGGAAATTCGAATTCAAATGGATGGAGGAATTCCAGCATTAATAGAAACGAAAATAGAGACTCTCAACGAGAAAGAGAGGACTCTAGAAATTATATAAGAGGCCAATATTCCGCTGCTCGGGGCAGAGGCTCTTATGGGAACGTGGGTCAGAGGAACCCTCCACCCACACAAAATCAAAGACCTGCAGATAGCAGATTGAATTACATAGCAGAAGAGGACGCTTACTGTTCGGGAAACGCCAGGCAGGATGCACCACCTTCGGCGATGGTGACGTCCGCTCACCAGTAAGCCGAGTCCCCACTTACATCCCCAAAGTGGAAATCGTCACCCATGCAAACATTTCCACCCAAACTTTGGGAAACGTAAACCCTGAAAATAATTTTTCTAACTTTCCTTGTGTAAATATTTCGATTCAAACAGATGAGTCTGTTGAAGTCCCTGTTAATAAATTTCCCCCTCTAGAGGCTTTAGTGAGCCTGGAAGATGGGCACATAAAGTGTAAAAGGCTTCCCAGGATCCCTGTGTGTGTCAACGACAAACAGGTATCGGCCCTGATAGATACTGGGGCAAGCACTAATTTTATAAGAGCAAGCCTACTTGAAGGACATGATCTGTCAAATCTTCCAAACCCGACTGCTATCAGATTAGGATGCAGGGATAATACGTCCTACAGTTTAGGACAAAAGGAAATTACGTTGGATATTGAAGGACAAGAGTTCCATATTACTGCTACAGTCCTAGCAGATCTCAATGAGTCGATAATTCTAGGAGTCCCATTTCTGGATGATAATGAGGCCATCCTAGATGTTAAACGTAAATGCGTGTACTTGGGAAGGGAGACTAGGCAAACGATCTATTGGAGTCCAGTTTCAGAGAGGGCAATTGCCGAGATTCAGTTAGCGGAGTTCGCTGAAGAGCAATTTTCGCCCGAAACAAAGGACAAGATCATGGAAGTTATAACGGACTTTCCCGATGTGTTCGAGGAAACCATTAGGCAGCCGATTACCAAAGCCGTGTTACACGATATAAAAGTCAAAGAGGAACGCCCTTTTAGACGCTTTCGTTACGACAAGATGTCGGAAAGCAGGAAGCAAATAGTCCATGAGGAGATAAGAAAACTCTCGGAGGCTGGCGTGATAGTGCCAAGCGACTCCCCATACTGCTCCCCTGTAGTTCTCGTCCCAAAGAAGGACGGAAAATTGAGATTCTGTGTGGATTACAGGGAGATAAATAAACTGATAGTTTCGGAAGCTCCAAACTTACCTCCTATTCAGGAGACTGTCAGAGAAATGGGGCAGGCAAAGATTTTTACCACACTTGACTTGAGAAACGGGTTTTGGCAAGCACCCTTAACTCCGCAATCTCAGAAGTACACAGCATTCGGAGCCCCTGACGGGCAAGTGTATCAGTTTAAAGTTTTGAGCTTTGGCCTGAAGAATGGCCCGGCGGTATTCCAAAAACTCATGTCCTCGGTCTTAGTCGGATATACTGATGTCTTTTGCAAGGTATATCTCGATGACATTATTGTTTATTCCCGTGATGTCGAGGAACATTGCGTACACTTGAGGAGGATTTTGGAACGCCTCAGAACTCATGGTTTATGGCTCTCTCCTCAAAAATGCCACTTCGGTTCAAGAGAACTGCATTATTTAGGCAGAATCGTGTCCGCAAAAGGAAACCGGCCACAAGAGGCTCACATCCTTAATACTATAAATTTCACTACCCCCAAATCATTGAAACAGCTCAGAGCGTTTCTAGGAACAGCCAGTTGGCTACGGGAATATATTCCCCATTTTGCAGAAATTGCGTCTCCCCTCACGGATCTCATTGATACCCAGAAGAGGTTTAAATGGACTCCTGCTGCCGAAGCAGCATTTAGCAAAATAAAAGAGCTGGTCAGCCAACCTCTTGAGCTTTCCAGACCTGATCCCCAGAGACCTTATTGTCTCCAGACGGACGCAAGCCTCATTGGCATGGGGGCAGTCCTGTTTCAGGAAAACGAAAACGGCAATAGGGATATAATCGCCTATGCAAGCGCGAAATTATCCAAGACTGAGAGGAAGTACCACGTAAACGAAATAGAATGTTTGGCCATAGTATGGAGCATCAAAAAGTATAGGCATTTCCTACAGGACAAACACTTTAAACTATACACAGACAATTCAGCACTCCTATGGTTAGGAAAAATGAAGGACGAAAGAGCGAAATTAACACGATGGTCCTTACTATTACAGGAGTACGATTTTGAGATTATCCATATCCCAGGGAAGCTGAATCAGCTCCCGGATTTCCTCAGCAGAAATCCGATAGACGAGCCGACAGGCCATGATATACACTCTGAAACAGAGCGGATGATATTCCCAGTCAAAGAGACTCAGGAAAGGTCCCCTGTAGGAGAATTACCGACACTTACCCAATTACGAACGTTCTACGAGGAAGTTAAAGATAGACAGAGAGGTTGTCCTAGCCTCCAAAGGTTTATAGAGAGAATTATCAGAGCAAGGAATACGCCAAATCCAAATCCCTATGAGCGAAGAATTCGTGACGAGTTCGTCATAGAGGATGGCGTGCTCTACTTTATAGGCCAGGATCCTGAAAGTCGGCGGGTTGTGATACCGAAGAATTTTCTGCACCAAGTGCTTAAACGGTATCACGACGACATAGGGCATCCTGGAAGCCTAGAGACCTATCGACAAATTTCCAAACACTTCCAACTTTCTCGCCTTAAATCTCGTATCGACGATTACATCAAGAGGTGCCTCACTTGCGCGACAACCAAACGTGCTGCTCCTCAACAGGAAATGATCCAAAGGCCGAATTGTCCGGAGAGGCCATGGGAAATCGTCTCCATAGACGCCATGGGTCCATATCCCGCATCCCGGAACGGGAACCGGTACATTCTTTTGGCAACAGATTGTTTTAGCAAATGGGTTGAAGCCAAGGTGGTACGGAAAGCCGATGCCGAAGCTGTCGTCAAATTTCTTCAGGAGGATGTCTTTGGAAGATGGGGTTACCCAAGATTAATAATTTCAGACAGTGCAGCCCAATTCAAGGGCAGAGTCTTTGAACAGTTCACAGAGCACTACCGTATTGAAATTAAGTGGTCACCTATCTATCACCAACAGGCGAATCCAATAGAAAGGCGAGTACAGGAGATTAAGAAGATGCTACGAGCTGCTTTACTAAACAAGGAGGAAACCCTTTGGGAAGAGCAGGTTCCTAGTATAATCTTCAACCTTAGGACTCGATTTAACGCCGCAACAGGGATGTCACCGAGCATGCTGCTGTTAGGCTATGAGATACCCCAGCCCGGAGAGTGGATAACTCCTTCGCAAAGGAAGAGAAGAAGAAGAAACGAGAACCGTGCAGAGCGCGTTGCAGAAGCAGCCGCTTCTTCTTCGAATTACCGGAGTAAGTTGTTCCCGAATCTGGAAGACGAGCAACCAGTGTCATTTTCGCCAGGACAATGGGTTTTGTGCCGGAATTTTGGTCCGCGTCGCAAAAACTTTGGCCAGACCTGGGTCGGCCCATTCCAGGTCGAACGGCGGATCGGCCCCAATTGTTATGTGGTCCTCAAAGGAGGCTACGAACAAAACATCTCCGCCGATGATCTCCGACCAGCCCCGGATCCCAGAAGTGGCCAAGACCACCTGGATCCACGTCCAACTCCAGCCCCAGGAGAGGACGAGTAGTCCGTGAACATTGTAACATATCCCTCTTTAGTCCGTAAGATAGGCCCGTGGAACACCGGACATTATTATGCCCCGAAGGTGTTACTTGTCAACGTCCCTGTAGTATAAGTACATATTGTAAAATTTATCTCCCTAACATAAGTTAGTTCGCACTTTAGCTAGCACAGGTAATTAGGATAGCATTGTACAAGTTAGGCTAGGGCCAAAACATTGTACACCCAGTTGGGTTTTAGGGGCATTGCCCATTAAAATATATTGTACTTGTGGTTTGAAAAGAATCAATAAAGAGAAAGAAAATAAAACCCTCCCGAGGCGCACGTTGCTCCGGCGGCAAAAATGTTTGGCATTCCACTAGCAGAAAAGATGTCAGCGATCTCTTGAAGGGGGGGAGTGTCATGAAAACCCAATATACTATTATAATTTTTAACGATGAGATTCAGAAAGAATCCAACTCAGCATTCGCCAAGAAATTTCCGTCGAGAAATGAGCTCCAGAAATTCTCGACCGAGTTTTGTTCGCCGTCCTCGAGCGCGATTGGCCAAAGCCAGGCCACGCCCTCCGAACCGCACATATAAATATAGAGCGCTTTGCGCGACTCGACACAGCGATCCAGTACGCTACCTGCTAGAAGCGAAGAACCTACGTAAACTCAGCTGAGAGAATTATAGTGAAAAGTCAGTATTTTCACCAGTTACAAAGTATTGTGAAAATTAGTATTTTCGAGAATTTCAAAGTGTCGAAATCCGATAGTACGAGAGTTCCAGAAAGTTCCTGAGATTAATTTGGCGAAAGAGAATAATATAAATTCGGCGAAACAGTGTTCCAGAAAAGTCCTTCGACGAAGGTGAAATCGAAAGTTCCAGAAAGAGAATTTTACGAATCTGAATATTGAAATATTGGGTTTTCAAAAGAAGAAAGAAGATTCCAGAAGGTGTGCAGGCTCAAGAAAGAAGATCTTCAGCCAACATTTTTCTGCTAGGCCAACTTGTGTTTCTTGGAGGGATATCAAGAAAAACCAACATCCCTCCAAAAAGAATTCGATTGATCACGCATGAATGCTGGACACTTTAGTTCTTTTCAGAACTGAATAAGAAGTGTTAAACTTTTGGGACTCAGTGCGAGCCCACTATAAAAGAATTCGTATTCTTGAACATTTTATATTTACTAATCCAATTTTTCTCTTTCAGCCTAGCCTGGCCTCCACCGCCGGTGGAAGCAGCGGCTCCGTATTGCCTGGATTAGATTGCGTGGTCCCGGAATCTATGCCAGGTGATGCCTACCGGATCACTGGGGTGAGTCTTCCGTAGCAAGACGAACCATTGCACTAAGGTGAGACGGGGCGGTAAAGCGCAATTTCTCTCCCGGGAGAGACACGGGTAAACTCCCTGGATAGGCGCGTTAAAACACTTAGTTTTATTTTGTAGATTTTGTTTAGCTATCGACTAATCATAATCTCTCTTTCAGCTACTCTGGTAAGTTAAGTTAGGGACTTAGGGCTCTTGCTAGGAGTAGGCTAGATATAATAATCATTGGTTGGCATTTTCCCTATCAATTGCAGAATTTTCTCTTTGTAATTTTCTTAAATTTTCTTTGTAAAAATGGAGAGATTCTGGGCGGCGAGAATGAGGTCGAACCCGGAGCTGGCCGAGGCACCTCAAATTAATAATTCTATTTTTTTTAATAATTCAACCAACTCCCATTCTCGACATGGCGCCCAACGTGGGGCCTTTAATCGTCATACTGATGATGGACGAAATGACCGAAACGTCGGAAATGACAATTTTCGAAGTTTCGAAATTCCAGAAAATTCTGGACAACGAAATGACGATTATTTCACTGTGATCAGTGAACGGACTCAATTCCTTGATAGGGAACGCCATGCATATATGCCTGAGGAGGAACGTATTCAGGTCGAAACGTTCGATCCACGAATTTCCACTGTTTTGAATGATAGCGATTGGTATACTCGCTCAATGGCTTCGACTCGTACCCTCGATGGTGAGCGGGCGGAAGCCTCATATTTGCAGAGTGCATCTGCAAATAATCCATTTTCTTTACTTTTCAAAACGTCGCCTACTTCCGATCCCAGCGACGAAAAATTAAGTGGGAACAGGTGGCGCCCAAACTTCAAAAACGAAGAAAGCCCAAGAAGGGTTTCTTTTGCTCCGGAAGACAATATTCCAGTCGGAAATTCTACAATAAATCCGGAAGCCATAAATACTGTTGCCCCTGCTCCGCCGCAAAGTGACATGGCGCAGCTGGTGCAAGTTCTCAAGGAACTAACAGGCCATTCGAAGCCGAAAACCCTTGATCGAAATAAATTACCCACTTTCAGTGGAAAAGATTCAGAAAACCCGAGATACTTCCTAAATAAATTGGTATCTGAATTTAGGAAAGCGGATTTAGATCTGGATGATTGGGTGGCTCATGCTCGAAGTCAGCTAAAAGGTGAGGCCCAGACATGGATGAATTTATATAACGATATTAATGCCACTTGGCAATTTTTTGTGAACCGCTTTCTAGATAGGTTCGATAGCCAGGAGCTACACTCACGACTCCTTGCAAAAATATATGGAGAAAAGCAAACGAAAAGCAAAACTGATATTTTCATCGGAGAGAAAATGGCACTCATCAGGCGAGTGATGCCAAATCTGCCCGAACTGGAGGCCATACGATTAATAACGGAATTGATTGACCCCGCTATACAATCTTTTCTTCGAGATAAGCCGATTGTGAACCTTGAGGCATTCACTAGGCACTGTATACAAATAGAGGCCAGCTTGACAGCCCCAAGCTGCTTCAAAATAAATAGCAAAGCCACTGTCCAGGAATCCACTAGACAAGCTAATGTGGGTTCGAATAATGCCAACATGGTTCGAAATACGAATACCCAGAGCCAGTATAACGGAAGCTGGAGGGGTAATGGAAATTCGAATTCAAATGGATGGAGGAATTCCAGCATTAATAGAAACGAAAATAGAGACTCTCAACGAGAAAGAGAGGACTCTAGAAATTATATAAGAGGCCAATATTCCGCTGCTCGGGGCAGAGGCTCTTATGGGAACGTGGGTCAGAGGAACCCTCCACCCACACAAAATCAAAGACCTGCAGATAGCAGATTGAATTACATAGCAGAAGAGGACGCTTACTGTTCGGGAAACGCCAGGCAGGATGCACCACCTTCGGCGATGGTGACGTCCGCTCACCAGTAAGCCGAGTCCCCACTTACATCCCCAAAGTGGAAATCGTCACCCATGCAAACATTTCCACCCAAACTTTGGGAAACGTAAACCCTGAAAATAATTTTTCTAACTTTCCTTGTGTAAATATTTCGATTCAAACAGATGAGTCTGTTGAAGTCCCTGTTAATAAATTTCCCCCTCTAGAGGCTTTAGTGAGCCTGGAAGATGGGCACATAAAGTGTAAAAGGCTTCCCAGGATCCCTGTGTGTGTCAACGACAAACAGGTATCGGCCCTGATAGATACTGGGGCAAGCACTAATTTTATAAGAGCAAGCCTACTTGAAGGACATGATCTGTCAAATCTTCCAAACCCGACTGCTATCAGATTAGGATGCAGGGATAATACGTCCTACAGTTTAGGACAAAAGGAAATTACGTTGGATATTGAAGGACAAGAGTTCCATATTACTGCTACAGTCCTAGCAGATCTCAATGAGTCGATAATTCTAGGAGTCCCATTTCTGGATGATAATGAGGCCATCCTAGATGTTAAACGTAAATGCGTGTACTTGGGAAGGGAGACTAGGCAAACGATCTATTGGAGTCCAGTTTCAGAGAGGGCAATTGCCGAGATTCAGTTAGCGGAGTTCGCTGAAGAGCAATTTTCGCCCGAAACAAAGGACAAGATCATGGAAGTTATAACGGACTTTCCCGATGTGTTCGAGGAAACCATTAGGCAGCCGATTACCAAAGCCGTGTTACACGATATAAAAGTCAAAGAGGAACGCCCTTTTAGACGCTTTCGTTACGACAAGATGTCGGAAAGCAGGAAGCAAATAGTCCATGAGGAGATAAGAAAACTCTCGGAGGCTGGCGTGATAGTGCCAAGCGACTCCCCATACTGCTCCCCTGTAGTTCTCGTCCCAAAGAAGGACGGAAAATTGAGATTCTGTGTGGATTACAGGGAGATAAATAAACTGATAGTTTCGGAAGCTCCAAACTTACCTCCTATTCAGGAGACTGTCAGAGAAATGGGGCAGGCAAAGATTTTTACCACACTTGACTTGAGAAACGGGTTTTGGCAAGCACCCTTAACTCCGCAATCTCAGAAGTACACAGCATTCGGAGCCCCTGACGGGCAAGTGTATCAGTTTAAAGTTTTGAGCTTTGGCCTGAAGAATGGCCCGGCGGTATTCCAAAAACTCATGTCCTCGGTCTTAGTCGGATATACTGATGTCTTTTGCAAGGTATATCTCGATGACATTATTGTTTATTCCCGTGATGTCGAGGAACATTGCGTACACTTGAGGAGGATTTTGGAACGCCTCAGAACTCATGGTTTATGGCTCTCTCCTCAAAAATGCCACTTCGGTTCAAGAGAACTGCATTATTTAGGCAGAATCGTGTCCGCAAAAGGAAACCGGCCACAAGAGGCTCACATCCTTAATACTATAAATTTCACTACCCCCAAATCATTGAAACAGCTCAGAGCGTTTCTAGGAACAGCCAGTTGGCTACGGGAATATATTCCCCATTTTGCAGAAATTGCGTCTCCCCTCACGGATCTCATTGATACCCAGAAGAGGTTTAAATGGACTCCTGCTGCCGAAGCAGCATTTAGCAAAATAAAAGAGCTGGTCAGCCAACCTCTTGAGCTTTCCAGACCTGATCCCCAGAGACCTTATTGTCTCCAGACGGACGCAAGCCTCATTGGCATGGGGGCAGTCCTGTTTCAGGAAAACGAAAACGGCAATAGGGATATAATCGCCTATGCAAGCGCGAAATTATCCAAGACTGAGAGGAAGTACCACGTAAACGAAATAGAATGTTTGGCCATAGTATGGAGCATCAAAAAGTATAGGCATTTCCTACAGGACAAACACTTTAAACTATACACAGACAATTCAGCACTCCTATGGTTAGGAAAAATGAAGGACGAAAGAGCGAAATTAACACGATGGTCCTTACTATTACAGGAGTACGATTTTGAGATTATCCATATCCCAGGGAAGCTGAATCAGCTCCCGGATTTCCTCAGCAGAAATCCGATAGACGAGCCGACAGGCCATGATATACACTCTGAAACAGAGCGGATGATATTCCCAGTCAAAGAGACTCAGGAAAGGTCCCCTGTAGGAGAATTACCGACACTTACCCAATTACGAACGTTCTACGAGGAAGTTAAAGATAGACAGAGAGGTTGTCCTAGCCTCCAAAGGTTTATAGAGAGAATTATCAGAGCAAGGAATACGCCAAATCCAAATCCCTATGAGCGAAGAATTCGTGACGAGTTCGTCATAGAGGATGGCGTGCTCTACTTTATAGGCCAGGATCCTGAAAGTCGGCGGGTTGTGATACCGAAGAATTTTCTGCACCAAGTGCTTAAACGGTATCACGACGACATAGGGCATCCTGGAAGCCTAGAGACCTATCGACAAATTTCCAAACACTTCCAACTTTCTCGCCTTAAATCTCGTATCGACGATTACATCAAGAGGTGCCTCACTTGCGCGACAACCAAACGTGCTGCTCCTCAACAGGAAATGATCCAAAGGCCGAATTGTCCGGAGAGGCCATGGGAAATCGTCTCCATAGACGCCATGGGTCCATATCCCGCATCCCGGAACGGGAACCGGTACATTCTTTTGGCAACAGATTGTTTTAGCAAATGGGTTGAAGCCAAGGTGGTACGGAAAGCCGATGCCGAAGCTGTCGTCAAATTTCTTCAGGAGGATGTCTTTGGAAGATGGGGTTACCCAAGATTAATAATTTCAGACAGTGCAGCCCAATTCAAGGGCAGAGTCTTTGAACAGTTCACAGAGCACTACCGTATTGAAATTAAGTGGTCACCTATCTATCACCAACAGGCGAATCCAATAGAAAGGCGAGTACAGGAGATTAAGAAGATGCTACGAGCTGCTTTACTAAACAAGGAGGAAACCCTTTGGGAAGAGCAGGTTCCTAGTATAATCTTCAACCTTAGGACTCGATTTAACGCCGCAACAGGGATGTCACCGAGCATGCTGCTGTTAGGCTATGAGATACCCCAGCCCGGAGAGTGGATAACTCCTTCGCAAAGGAAGAGAAGAAGAAGAAACGAGAACCGTGCAGAGCGCGTTGCAGAAGCAGCCGCTTCTTCTTCGAATTACCGGAGTAAGTTGTTCCCGAATCTGGAAGACGAGCAACCAGTGTCATTTTCGCCAGGACAATGGGTTTTGTGCCGGAATTTTGGTCCGCGTCGCAAAAACTTTGGCCAGACCTGGGTCGGCCCATTCCAGGTCGAACGGCGGATCGGCCCCAATTGTTATGTGGTCCTCAAAGGAGGCTACGAACAAAACATCTCCGCCGATGTTCTCCGACCAGCCCCGGATCCCAGAAGTGGCCAAGACCACCTGGATCCACGTCCAACTCCAGCCCCAGGAGAGGACGAGTAGTCCGTGAACATTGTAACATATCCCTCTTTAGTCCGTAAGATAGGCCCGTGGAACACCGGACATTATTATGCCCCGAAGGTGTTACTTGTCAACGTCCCTGTAGTATAAGTACATATTGTAAAATTTATCTCCCTAACATAAGTTAGTTCGCACTTTAGCTAGCACAGGTAATTAGGATAGCATTGTACAAGTTAGGCTAGGGCCAAAACATTGTACACCCAGTTGGGTTTTAGGGGCATTGCCCATTAAAATATATTGTACTTGTGGTTTGAAAAGAATCAATAAAGAGAAAGAAAATAAAACCCTCCCGAGGCGCACGTTGCTCCGGCGGCAAAAATGTTTGGCATTCCACTAGCAGAAAAGATGTCAGCGATCTCTTGAAGGGGGGGAGTGTCATGAAAACCCAATATACTATTATAATTTTTAACGATGAGATTCAGAAAGAATCCAACTCAGCATTCGCCAAGAAATTTCCGTCGAGAAATGAGCTCCAGAAATTCTCGACCGAGTTTTGTTCGCCGTCCTCGAGCGCGATTGGCCAAAGCCAGGCCACGCCCTCCGAACCGCACATATAAATATAGAGCGCTTTGCGCGACTCGACACAGCGATCCAGTACGCTACCTGCTAGAAGCGAAGAACCTACGTAAACTCAGCTGAGAGAATTATAGTGAAAAGTCAGTATTTTCACCAGTTACAAAGTATTGTGAAAATTAGTATTTTCGAGAATTTCAAAGTGTCGAAATCCGATAGTACGAGAGTTCCAGAAAGTTCCTGAGATTAATTTGGCGAAAGAGAATAATATAAATTCGGCGAAACAGTGTTCCAGAAAAGTCCTTCGACGAAGGTGAAATCGAAAGTTCCAGAAAGAGAATTTTACGAATCTGAATATTGAAATATTGGGTTTTCAAAAGAAGAAAGAAGATTCCAGAAGGTGTGCAGGCTCAAGAAAGAAGATCTTCAGCCAACATTTTTCTGCTAGGCCAACTTGTGTTTCTTGGAGGGATATCAAGAAAAACCAACATCCCTCCAAAAAGAATTCGATTGATCACGCATGAATGCTGGACACTTTAGTTCTTTTCAGAACTGAATAAGAAGTGTTAAACTTTTGGGACTCAGTGCGAGCCCACTATAAAAGAATTCGTATTCTTGAACATTTTATATTTACTAATCCAATTTTTCTCTTTCAGCCTAGCCTGGCCTCCACCGCCGGTGGAAGCAGCGGCTCCGTATTGCCTGGATTAGATTGCGTGGTCCCGGAATCTATGCCAGGTGATGCCTACCGGATCACTGGGGTGAGTCTTCCGTAGCAAGACGAACCATTGCACTAAGGTGAGACGGGGAAACTTAAAACTGTCGCAGGGGGAGAGGCTAGTTTCGTTCGATATCAGTTCACTCTTTTCCAGTGTGCCTATTCCTGAAACCTTGGAATATTTGAGATATTTATTAGAACTCTACAATATTCAAAGGGAAAAGGCTAGTGAGTACGAAAGTTTAGCGGCATTATGCATGCAGCAGAATTATTTTATCTCAAAAAGATAAATTTTTTCAACAGCAAGAAGGGTAACTGTCGATCACCTATGTTGAAAGAATACAATGCTACCCTTCTCTCTAAGCGTTTCCACAAAGTGGAAAATAAAGGCAAACATCTGTCAGAAAACAACTACTTCCCTGGTTAATACCACGACGGACATTGAACTACAAATGACAGATATTTGTGCAACGTTCTTCAAAGAAGACCCAATTGCAAGTGCTTGTCTCGTAATTAAACAGAAAATTATCCTTCATTTGGCTGGGAATGACCACCTGCAGACATGCATGTTTCGGGGTTTATTGCCTCTCATCAGTGACAGGGTAGGTTGGACAACATTATAATTGTCCTGTCCCTGTCAAACGAATAATAATCAACTGTTTAACTAATATTTCCCCACGGATAACACCACGATCTACAACCAAGTTGATCGAAGCGCCATCCGCACGGAACAAGACAAAACACTCCCAAGCAGCACAGTCTCCGGGAAGAGAAATCTGTAAACATTCGAACTAGTTCGAATATATTGTGCCAGAGAGGTATCAATAATGTTGAAAGAATACAGGGATACCCTTTTCTCTAAGCGTTTCCACGAAGTGGAAAATAAAGGAAATCATCTGTCAGAAAACAAGTACTTCCCTGGCTAATATCACGACGGACATTGAACTTCAACTGGCAGATATTTGTGCAACGTTCTTCAAAGAAGACCCAATTGCAAGTGCTTGTCTCGTAATTAAACAGAAAATTATCCTTCATTTGGGAATGACCACCTGCAGACATGCCAATGGCCAATCTCTTTATGAGTAGGTTTGAAACAGTTCACAAGTTACGAAATAGTTATTTCCCGAGAATTTGGATCAGGTATGTGGATGATGTATTTTGTGTTTTCGATGCGGAAGATCAAAATATAGATCACTTCTTGAGCAGTTTAAATTCAGTCTTTGAACGAATTAAATGGAGATGGAAGTTGATGAAGAGTTGCCATTTTTGGACACATTGGTTATCAGGAATGGAGAACATGTGTAAATTGACATTTATAGGAAACCTACAAACACTAACAGATTCATACCCGCTGATTCTAACCACCACATTCAGCACAAGATGGCTAGCTTTAATTTCCTTGTTCATAGGGCATTGAATTTCCCACTCAGTGATGAAAGTTTTCGGGAAGAAATCAAAACAGATACATTGTCATGAAAACCCAATATACTATTATAATTTTTAACGATGAGATTCAGAAAGAATCCAACTCAGCATTCGCCAAGAAATTTCCGTCGAGAAATGAGCTCCAGAAATTCTCGACCGAGTTTTGTTCGCCGTCCTCGAGCGCGATTGGCCAAAGCCAGGCCACGCCCTCCGAACCGCACATATAAATATAGAGCGCTTTGCGCGACTCGACACAGCGATCCAGTACGCTACCTGCTAGAAGCGAAGAACCTACGTAAACTCAGCTGAGAGAATTATAGTGAAAAGTCAGTATTTTCACCAGTTACAAAGTATTGTGAAAATTAGTATTTTCGAGAATTTCAATGTGTCGAAATCCGATAGTACGAGAGTTCCAGAAAGTTCCTGAGATTAATTTGGCGAAAGAGAATAATATAAATTCGGCGAAACAGTGTTCCAGAAAAGTCCTTCGACGAAGGTGAAATCGAAAGTTCCAGAAAGAGAATTTTACGAATCTGAATATTGAAATATTGGGTTTTCAAAAGAAGAAAGAAGATTCCAGAAGGTGTGCAGGCTCAAGAAAGAAGATCTTCAGCCAACATTTTTCTGCTAGGCCAACTTGTGTTTCTTGGAGGGATATCAAGAAAAACCAACATCCCTCCAAAAAGAATTCGATTGATCACGCATGAATGCTGGACACTTTAGTTCTTTTCAGAACTGAATAAGAAGTGTTAAACTTTTGGGACTCAGTGCGAGCCCACTATAAAAGAATTCGTATTCTTGAAAATTTTATATTTACTAATCCAATTTTTCTCTTTCAGCCTAGCCTGGCCTCCACCGCCGGTGGAAGCAGCGGCTCCGTATTGCCTGGATTAGATTGCGTGGTCCCGGAATCTATGCCAGGTGATGCCTACCGGATCACTGGGGTGAGTCTTCCGTAGCAAGACGAACCATTGCACTAAGGTGAGACGGGGCGGTAAAGCGCAATTTCTCTCCCGGGAGAGACACGGGTAAACTCCCTGGATAGGCGCGTTAAAACACTTAGTTTTATTTTGTAGATTTTGTTTAGCTATCGACTAATCATAATCTCTCTTTCAGCTACTCTGGTAAGTTAAGTTAGGGACTTAGGGCTCTTGCTAGGAGTAGGCTAGATATAATAATCATTGGTTGGCATTTTCCCTATCAATTGCAGAATTTTCTCTTTGTAATTTTCTTAAATTTTCTTTGTAAAAATGGAGAGATTCTGGGCGGCGAGAATGAGGTCGAACCCGGAGCTGGCCGAGGCACCTCAAATTAATAATTCTATTTTTTTTAATAATTCAACCAACTCCCATTCTCGACAACATAATAACAGATAACATAATAGATGATATATTGAAGAAGAAAAAATGCAATATGTCCCCAAGACAGGTTACTACACTAGATCAATTTAAAGATACGAAAAAATTCATAAAAATTACACACGATTCACGGCTTACGAGAGGTCTCAATTCAATCTTCCGGGATGTAAACCTACAGCTTGTACATAGCAGTACGAACAATCTCCAAAATTTATTAGGCAACCCGAAGGACAAAATTGCAAGAAAGAAAGATCAGGAATTTATGAAATTAGCTGTCAAAATTGTGATAATATTTATTATGGCCAAACCAAGCAATCCACGAATGTACGTTTTCGTGAATATTAGGCCAATGCCAACAAGTCTTGTTTAATTTTTTAAAAATTGTTTAAAATTGTCTTTTCCGTTAACCAGCTGTCATCCCCTTACGAACGAAAGCCCTCAGAAGTCGAAACTTGTGCGAGCTAAGGATTAACGAGGTCTTACCTTTTAACGTGCGATTCCTAGCACGAATTCATATTATGGTAATCATATCAATTGGATAGATATAAATATAACAAATTTGGTAGTAATCTTCAGTTCAGTAATCCTACTGATGAAGTTAACTTGGTTAACGAAATGCGCATCAAGGAATGAAATTACTAGTGTGGTGAAGGGGAAAACTTCTTTTGTTCTCAATGAATGCTTATTATTTTCTGTTTATGCAATGTCGGCAACGACATTGGGATTGTTCAAGATTCATCGGGTCTAGTGAGTGAGCAAGGTACAAATCAATATAAATTTTTAAAATAATACGTAACTCACGTGGTTTTGTCTCCTAAACATGAATCCGAAAGCTATAGTCCTAATTAGGAAGACATAGTTAACCTAACCTAACTAATCTACCTATCCAAATTGCTGGTAATCCGATCACTAATTAGTATAAGAAATCAATATCAAAAAACTTTTTTAAAAACAAGCTCCTATTTAATTGCGCTGAAAAGAATTAAATACACTTTTTCTTTGAAAATTTTGCTATCAACTTATAACATCATTAAATGATTCATATAATATTAAAGCTTGACGAGAGATTTTTGAACTCGTATTTACTTGGTTTGAAATTTAAAAAATTTAAATCAATCGAATCAAGTTATTTAATTTACTTGTTTATATGGGCCGCGGTGGTGTGCGGGTTGAGTCCTCGCCTCATAAGCCAGAGAATCTCAGCATTGCCACCGGTCTCGTGCATGGCATCACACGTATTAAAAGGTGAGGGCTACGTCTTCCCCTAGCTCGCACAAGTCTCTGACTTTTGAGGGTTGCACGTAGGGGTGCAACCGGTTGACGGATATATCAATTTTTTTTTAACAATATACACAGGTGAATATAATGACGTTATGAGTAGATAGTAAATGTTTATTTGATTCTCTTAGGTGCATTCGATCTGTTCATCTCATTCAACGCATAATTGTTGCAAGGTTATTTGCCGGTTGACTTCGAACAGTCTAGCTCATTAATGAGGAGACCTTCTAATGATTTCACCCTACTTAAGACCACGTATGCTTGACCAGCAGCCTAAGTATACAACGGCATGGTCGACAGTACTACCCTGTATTTTGTGTGCTGTGCAAGCCCAATATGATATAATTGGCAATATTCTTCACTCTGCAGTGCCGTGACTTCATTTTGATGAAAACTAAACAAATGTGGGTGAACGTCTTCAACGAAGTCTATATGAGTCTATAATCACCAGTTAATTTTTTTTTTTTTCAACTCACATTCGTATTCTCACCAAGTCCTTTCATTTGATACCCATATTGTAGGGGTTAGCATGAAAAACTTAGTGCGCCATCATTAGAAATTCGCCATAATTGATTTAAACATCACTTTATTTTTCGAGTTATTCTCAGCAAGCCTTTCTATTTGAAATCCATATTGTAGGAGTGCAATAAAAATAACCAGTCCGCAATATTGAGTGTTCCGCCATGTTGGATTTAGGATGACGTCACACACCTAACCGTGCATTGTTATCTAAACTGAATATGTCTACAAAAGTTCAGCTCAAGCGGCTGAAGATATTATCTGCTTCAAAATTGAGTTGCAGGATGCCACCCGAACAAACATACAAAATAAAGTGTGTGGTGATTTGATTGAAAGAAAAACAAATTTTCTGTATTTTCAATAACAGAAATCTAATGTGTCAAATAGTGAAATTTCACAAAAAAATGGTCCAATATCTTCGAAAATAGTCGTACCCGCCAAAAAAATTTAATAAGGATTTTTGTTCAAGAGACCAAACTACGTAAGCTGCGATTTTTTTTAGGTCTGATGCTCACTTTAACCGAATATTCTTATATTTATATTTTATCACTTTGTATGAAAATATAGAATTGAGAAACTGTAACAAGAGTTTTCATTGAATCGATATTGATTTATGGTTTATTAAAGGATTTCAATAAAGGATTTTACTGATTAGTTTTCGAGTTACTTCATTATAAATAACTGCAAGTATTTATTAATAAATCGTGATCATATTAGACTACAGAGGTTCCAAAACTCCTGTCTGCGATTTGCTTTCAGAATACGGAAGTTTGAACACATCACCAGCTTTCAGAACAGCACATAAACTAAACTCATCTTCCCAGTTTCGTACATAAAATCCTTACCACAGATACCTCAGTATACCTTAGAAACAAAATGAAGCGCTTCGAAAATATAATCAATATCTCTACCAGAAACAGGTACGTCTTAGTTGTTCCACAACACTCCTCTGCTGTCTTCAAGCGTAGTTTCACACATAATGCTACGAAAATGTATAACTCCTTACCACCATGTTATAAACACTATTCACTTATGAATTGAAAGGAATAAAATAAAATAATGCTTCATGATTCCATGAGTCAGTAGGTTAAGTCTTTAGCATTTGAACATGGTACTTTCTGGTCGGGATTACAATTAATTTTAATTCAGTTAATAATACAATTGCAACTCATTTATTCAACATTCAATATTAGTATTATTGTTATTATTATATATTTACAAATTAACCAAGTTATAGAAACAATACAAATTAAATTGTTATTCAAACATTGTAGGGTATTCAAGTTCGTTTTGTCTCTATTTTCGTATTCATGTTATTTAGTTAATTTATTTTTGGGTTGAGCTGAAAAACAATGAAAAGTGACGCTTCACCTTTTCAATAATTATTACCTAATAAAGTCGTTTATTAGTAAGTAAGTATGAAATTTTAACTGAATAAAATAGAAAAACTGCACACTGTCGTGCAGTTTTTGGGGCCGATGAAAATTCCTCATCAAGATTCATCTGACGTCATTGAATGAGTAACAGAAGCATCCATAAAACCAGATAACGCCAGAGAACTTGACAAATAGACGAAAGCAGCAAGATTGTCTAAGCTGGGACAAGGGAAGTAAGAAAGAACCAAATAACTCCGTCCGAACACAGGTATAAAATAAAGGCAATTAATAATAATATGAAAGTAAATGATTTGCAAAGAAATACTAGTACGCTTGAAATTGTATATATGTGAATATCTTTTTGTTAATTCAAAATAAACAATAACAATAATACAATGTATAAAATAAAACTAAATATAATCTCAAAAGAGTGATTAAGTACCATCCTGCTCATAGAAGAGTACATATGCTCTTCCGCTCATCAAGGACTCTGGAAGAATCGGGGAAACATGAGAATCGATATTCTCGTGCCACGTGCCTGAATATGGATGCTTACAGTGCGCAGTATAGTGTCCGCTATAGGAAGACCCGCTGTGATTCAATAAAGCGTATAAGTTATAACGACAAGGTTGGATGATGGTAAATACGAAAATAAACAATAAATGTCCAAGAAAATGTACAGATGATTACTTAACTGGAAATACTCCATATAATAATTGAAAACGAATGACAAAAAATAGATACTGAGTGATATTTCCACAAAGGGGTACTTAAGTGAATTCCTGAGTGGATCGATTGGTGTTCCCATCTGAATTGGCTTCGGATACGCCTCTGGGGATGAATCTGAATCGGCCAAGCCGGGCGTTGCACTGCGGGCTGCAGGTTTCGAAGATCGTGGTTCCCTTCGGGGTGGCAGTATACCAATCTTATTGAGGTGGTGCCCCAATAGCAACGATAAAAGAACCAACGCCTACTGCACAGCTTTCTTTATTACAGGGACGTTCGTCAAGGGTCCTGCGTATGTTTCAATAAGAACCGCAAAATGCGAAATAAAATTGCGAGTGCACATCTGAGTAACAACAATGCACAATTTCCATGTAACAGTTACTGAAGAAAATCCGTCTGAACGGTAAAGGAATAATTTAAATTTTATAGCAGTTCACTGAATATCGAATCCCGCTGGGCGAACACAGAATGCCACGATTAAACTCCCTCGGAATCGTTTTTGTCGGCCATCGCATAAAAACTCAGGAGAGCGTATTTGCTAAAATATATACGTATATACCTGGTGAAATGAAAAATTTATAGAAAGGAATAAATATATTCGTTCCAACCTATATGATATCCAACAGTATTCATAAGAAAACGACAACGGTGCTGCCAAAGTCTTGTACTGACAGAAACTCAGATTTCAAGTCACCAGGCAAGAACCAGGATACATGGTAGACCATACTAAGTTATAAAAGAGTGAATTGTGTAGCCCACTTTGGTACCTTACAGCCTCCCAGCAATACTGCGTAGTGAAGGGTGAATATAATAATATTAATACTTTTATTGGTTACCAGCACTATTACATACAAATGATTATAATTTTTTATTTTTTTTATTGTGGTAAACAAATGGCAATTCTGGATCAGAATGTAAAATGCCTTCCTCAGCCTTTCAGTTCTGTTCTTTCGCAAGCGCCCAATAACTGATAAAATAAATGAGAGATGACGAACGAAGTTAAGGAATAAAATAGAAGGAATGAAGAGAAAAAGAATTGAGAAACTAGGACAGAACGACAGAAAGAGAAAAAAGCGTAGTAGTATGGATTGAAGCAGAAAATTTTGTTGGTTTTGTATTCTAGAATTTTAGGAGATAATAAGTTTAATCATGTAGTATTTTTGTTGTTGTATTTGCATACTCATACGCATTCAGCCCTATTAGCCGGAGAGCCAGTGACGCATGTTTCATGAAGTGTTTGATGCATCTTGAAATTTTGTAAGGCTAGTATTTAGGGGAGGAGAAGTAGGAATACCTTTGTTTGCCTAACCTAACCCGGGACACCATGTACCTACTGCGCATAATTGAAAGGTGTGATAAAATTGAAGCCAAAAAAGTGTATGATTCACAGGCCAACAAACGTTAATCGAAAGTTTAGTGAATTTTTAATTATCATTCAAGATGGCAGACACTTTTGAGGGGGTTTACATATAGTGTCTTTCAAAAGTATCGGACCGGTCTCATATTTCAGAAACGGCACTGAGAAAATGTACGAAAATTTCGGTAGGGTGGTTTTTGATGATGTCCGATTCAACGGTGATATCGACAATGTTGCCAAATCAATAGATTTTGCCCCCGTTGTCTGGGAAAGTATAACCGTAGAACAGACGATTCAGGATGCAAGCTTCTATGAAGACGCATCATTTTGCGAGTTTTTACGTCGAGTTGTCGCAGCTCTTCCTGGGTCCATTTCATTACTCCAAAGAAGTAAAGTAGATTCGGAACGGCAAGCATATTAGTTGCAGCAACTTTGTTCTTCCCCGACAGTTCTGAAGACCAGATCTGTCGGAGTTTGTTCAGTTTCTATGATATAGGATAAGTCGTAGGGACGAAGTGCATAGCTGCATTGTATAGTTACAGTAAGTCACTAATATACCACATGTGATAAGATTACGTGAATTTCTTCATCAAAAATTCTGATAGGATGTAATAGTAACATTCATTACCTAAAATTTTTTTTAGTTTTTGTTTAAACACGTGAAAGTTATTGTCCAATCTCAAACAGGAAAGCAAATGAGTCAGAAATTGGATTCCTTTATACATTGGGCTTTTTTCATACAGTGTAGTTACATCTTTGGTAGACCTAATAAGTTTAGGGGAACGAGTTGGATAATCGTTGTAATCAGAATTCGTAGAAAACTTATGATAATTGCTTTTTGTATAGAGAATGCAATTGTAGATGTATATAGAGTGAAATGTGAGAATTCCATGATCTTTGAAATGATTACATGTTTCTCTATGGTCTAGATTGAACATTAATTTAATAATTCTCTTTTGAGAAATGAAAACTCTGGATACGCCCCCTGCACCATCTCATAGAATAATATTGTACGAAATGTGGGAATAAACTGATCAACGCTGATCAACTGACTAGACACAAAAATATTTTTCACTGGTAATATAGCAAAGTAACTACTATTCAATTTCTTGCAAATGTAATTAATATTAGAATTTCAACCCATATCAATGTCTAAAAATACTAGGAATTTGGTAGATTTTGAGAAAGGGACTTCAATATCGTTTACTGAGACTCTACTATTATTAGATATTTCATTTCTGGTGAAGAACTGCATACAGATGGTTTTAGTAGAGTTGACTACTATTAGAGAATTCCGCCCACACCACGTGGTGAAATCTCTTGATAGTATAATAATTTTCGCATTAAGGTCTTCAGGCGTTTCGGCGTCAGTTTCCAAGGTGGTATTATCAGCATATAATATAAAGTATTCTGTGCTGATGTACCTTTGGAGATCATTAACATACTGTAACGGAAATACCGTTACTTTTGGATTTTGGTTCCAAAATCGTACTAGGGGCGACACCTAATAACTAAAAGCGTAAACAGGCCTTTCTAGGGCCATATTGGTTGATGCGTTGGGTTCCTATAGATGTCGCTGAGCTGATGTAAGTAATTTAATTTGAGAATGGGAGAGGAAGGATCGCTCTCTTCTTAGTTTGGCGGTCGAAGTGTGAGGAGGTCGCTTGAAGGTGTGATTCAGGTGACAGTAATAAATTTAAATCCATATGAATTGATGCGATCATAAGTATTTTTGAATGAACCTCAAGTGAATAATACTGGGAATTAGATTGTCGATCAGCTCCAATCCAGAAGGAAGTGCCAATTGCAACGGAATTCATGATCTAATAACCTGTTGATCAACCATCGATGATGGCCTTCTGGTTGGATCCAGTGTTGCGATGATAAGCAGTTATTATTCACCTAAGGCAAATCCTGAGGTGTGATCACGTATGGAAAATAATTAAAAATAATTAAAATATTTATTTGTAGATGCATGTTGCATACCAGAAAGCGACACCATTTTGTCAAGCTGACAATCCTATCTTTTCGTTTACCGTCAAGTTTCAAGTTAAACATTTTCAAGTTTGACATACATATCGGAGTGCTAACCTCAAAACGTCAAGTTTGATTTTCGGGACAACTAACCTCAAATCTTGTGGACTTTGAATATTGACATTTATTAATCTTTATTTCTATATCTTTTTTTCTATTTGTATTCACATATATATCACATTTTCAGTAATGATTTCAAGTAAAGTTTTTCATGGTGCACCATTAATATTCTGCTGTTAGGATTATCCTAGATCTAAGTACTCATACATCTCAACTCCTGTGTTGAGGAGTACATCATTTCATTATCGTGTAATATTATGTCACATATTCAGTGAGCAAGGTATCGTATACTGTTGAGTTTCAAATCTGTGATAAACTAACATCTATCAAACCTTTTCATGAATTCGACACCTATAGGGAACACAAGGAACTAGTAGAACCTGGAGGCATAGTTCATACCAGACGATTCCCTGAACCTGTTACGTGTGGTGTGATCTTATTCATGCTCAGGTTAGCAGAACAATAACCAAGACGTTCCTGTCAGAATCTCAACACTGTATGAATGAACTAAAGTAACCTGTGTCGCTGAAGCAAATTCAGTAATAATATTGTTTGAATATCAACGTGTTACTTTGACACTACATTTTGTTAAATTTATTAATATATATATTTGTTTTGAAATATTGTTCTATGGTTACAGAAGGAAGTCAATTTATCTTATTTCAATTAATTTATCTATCATTAGGTATTCTGTACTTTTTATTCCTGTTAAATTAAAAATTGCTGGCGTCCAAGCCAGTCAAATTCTTGAAGTTCAAAATTTAAAACACTTGCCTGCTACATAAAAAAATCCGAAACTGGCAATCTAGTTCAAAGAACCTACGCCGTTCTCTGCTGAGCAGTCGAGCAATCAAAGTAGCCCCGGTTACGTTACATAATTTGGCACCCAACGTGGGGCACGAACCCACGACCCTGAGATTAAGAGTCTCATGCTCTACCGACTGAGTAAGAAAATCAAAGGACCGAGAATTGATACTTGAGGAACCCCAGTATCCACGTCATGTGGGAGGGATCTCTAGTCGTCAATTCTTACTATTATTTTCCTGACTTCAAGGTACGAAGCCATCCACCATATAAATTTGTCGCGAAAGCTCAGTTCACTTAGATAATTAATTGTAATATAAGTATTGATTGAATCGAAAGCTTTGGGTAGATCAAAGAACAGTGCACCTATATACCTTTTCATGCTCAACGAAGTGTGAATATAATTGAAAAGCGCAATCGATGCACTTTCCGTTGATCTCCCCTGGAGAAAGCCATTTTGATGGTCAGCCATAATATTGTATTTTCAAATAAAGGAAATAATTTGCTTGCATAATTTTTCGATTATTTTACACACATCACACATGCACTGCACCGTTATCGGGCGAAAATTATCGAATCATAATTGATTGCCTTTCTTCAAAATTGGACTCACAATTCCTATCTTTAGGTCAGTAGGAAATGAACCCTTTTCAACTGAAAAATAGATTATATCAGCTATAATACCTAATATATAGGGACCTACACTTTCAATCACCTTTGTAGAGGGACAGTCTACACCTTCAGAGTTAATAATGTCTCGAATCCGGAATAATTTTCGTAAGATTTGTTTTAAAAGAGAAGTGACGTTAGCATTATTTAAAAATTGGGTGAAGAGATGTTGAACAACGTTTTTCTACCATGTGGAAATATACAGGATTTCCTATTTAAAAATTGAAAATTTCATTGACTTCTCCGATGAAACCCGTTTTATCTCAAAGATCAGAATAATTTCAGTCAATGCGAAATAAGATATTATATGCACTTTTCAAATTTCAAATTTCTGTCTCAATAGTTATAAGAGAGGCCCGGCTCTTGTAGCCACTAGGTATGTACTGGGTGTCCATTTTTGAGCTCCACCATGGGGATCTCAGTTACAAAAGAAACAAGGTCAGTTGAATTATCGAGATGAGAAGAACCATAATTACCACTACTAGGACGTTGCAGAAAGTTTTGGATTCTTGAATTCGTCCATTTTCATAGCTTTATACCACTTCAATCGGATGTTTGCATTCCTCGGCACAAGAACTAGTTTTCGTCGTATGTTTGCACTTTGAAACTATGCAGTACCTATAAACTGATTTTCTACTACTTTCCATCTTTAGTTTATTGAAATTATCAGGCAATTCAATATAAAATCAACAGAATCAGCTAAAATGTTCACTTTGGATCACCTTTGTTGACATGTACTTTGACGTCACACATGCCCGCCAAATGGCCGACCGTTTGAATTGCCAATATTTGTTGTAAAATTTCAATAATTTTTTGTTGGCTAATTATTCATATTTTAGGCCTCTACCTAATTTTTCCGAGATTTTTATGGATCATATAAACGATTAGAACAATAAGAAATAAATGTGCATATGACCTATTGGTCTAGACTAGATTCTTCGGGATTCCGTTCTCCAGATTACTCAGTACAGAAAAACATCTAAACTATCCTAGGAATTGAATCTAGGAAATCTTGCGGCGTCGCCTCATTTGTTATGCAAATGACTTACGTTTTATAGTCGGGCAATATCGCGATGAATTCCGATTTGAGGAAACGTGTGTTTAGAAGAGGAAGGTGGAGTGAGCATCTTTTAAATCTTTATTTTATTTAGCTTACCATGCCGTTCCTAATTCAAAATCTTAGTTTTTAGGTAGGTAAGATTGATGGAAATGTCTGGATCTAAATTCAATTGAAATGTCATATTAATAAACAAAATTGATGGCGTTCTTTCCAAAGCACTCTTCCCAGAAAAGATTTTTTCAAATTTCGATCTGCATGAAAGACTCCATCATATAATAATAATAATAATAATAATACTCCCTCATAAACACTCGCTGAGGTTATTATTATTATTTGCCGTGGCGCTCCGGGGCGACTTACTGATGTTTACGTGATGTATTCACTTTTCAGCTGTAGGAAAACCCGGAAAACCTACAGCACCACCTCGGGTGGTCGGTGTGCACTCCAAGCTAGCACTAGACAACTCACAATACACTTGCTTTTCAACAAGGCATGCGACCGCCTATCGATCCGATATAAAGTAGTTGAGAAAAATTCTCGTACCTACATCGGATTCGAACCGACTATTGCTATGCTGGAGTTTCGAACGGCCTGTGCATTAGACCGCTGATCCACCGACCACGCCACGTCACATCGTGTGATACATCGATGTGATCAGAAAAAAAATAAAAAATGCTGAAATACAATATGGCGCCTATAAGAAAATACTTTCGATAATTGTTCAGCACGAAAACGCGCAGCTTTGCACTAATTTAACTGACCTTGTATCTTTTATAATAACTGAGATCCCCTTGGAGAAAAACGGACATCCGGAATGTCTATGAAGGTCCCTTATATTAATAATAAGAAATATTCTTGTGAATGCAAGAGAAAACTCCACTCAATATTGACATCAAAACATGGACTAATAAAAGAGGGAATTTTGTGTCTTGATAGATACATTTCGTTTCAAAACAGTGAAAAATAGTCTGTATAAAGAATAATTGCCCGGTTCCGGCTGAACTAAATAGAGAAATATAGCGAAGTAAAGTGGTCATTTCACTTTTCTTTTTGTGACTTATGTCTCAGTGGAGTCACGAATAGGAGGGTTAACTAAGCTATTCAAAAAAAGTGAGGGATATTACTGAAGACGATTAAAGATTGTTGAATTTTTCGCATAAAGTATAATGAAGTGCGAGTACAGGTGTATCTGAATGTAATTCAACAAAATATTTTAAAAATTGTGATTTCTTTCTCATTATAATTTTGTACAAAGATCTGGATTCACTAATATCTCTTCCAGGCGGATTCTGAATTCATTCTATTAACAATTATTTCACGTGCTTATCTACTATGTATGAATACATAATCCCTAGAAGAAAAATAATTGATATGCAAAGACATCAAACACAAAATTTCATTTACTGCTTTTTTTTATATACGAATAACTGGTTCCACTATAGATGGATGAGAGTGAAAAATGTTACAACTTCAACGTCGGCAACGACTACATTTTTTTTTTTTTGGTAGTGTGGAAATACGTCATGTACACCGACCACTACCTGCTCAAACCACCACTTTTATCCCTCTCCTATACCTGGTACTGACTGTAAGACTTGTCGACAGGTATAGGTACCAATGATGTCTATGGCGCACCTGATGAGTCCGTTATTTACGGTCTACATTCCCTCTGGTGGATTCTCTCCTCCTTTTCCTTATTTTCCATAATGCTGCGTATGCATTTCACGCCGGCGTCCCAACTTGTTTTGGACTCGAGCATGGTCGGGATCAGGTTGTCTAGTGTAATGGCCACCCCAAGAGCCAGTTCCGCAAGGGACCTCTCTCTTTGCCACCTTACGCAGGAAATGACCGTATGTTCAGGGTCATCCCTGTCCCTGCAATAAATGCAATTCTCGTCCACAGCTTTCCCTATTTTGTGGGTGTATGTCCTGAAGGAGCCGTGCCCCCCCAGAAACTGCGTAATGTAGTAGTCAGTTTTCCTATAACAACTGTTGAGCCACTGCTCGATTTGGGGGATTAGTCTTTTCGTCCACTGGGAGTTACTTACGTGGTTTCGCCATCTCCGCTGCCATTCTGCTATGGAGTTAGCTCTCTCGTCCCTTTTTATTGCTTTGCTTACCACTTGCCTATTTGCTAGGGCAATCCTCTCCCGTATTTGCAGATCTAGAGGTGGTACCGCGGTTATCACACATATAGCCTCGGCAGCAGTCGTCCGGTAGGCCATGACCACCCTCAGGAGCATCCTCCTCTGTGTGGATTCTAGCATTTCTTTGTATGTTTTAACCCTCGTTACGCACCCCCATACCGGCGCCGCGTAGAGAAGCACTGACTGGGTCACCCCGTACAGGATCCTTCTTTTTTGTTCTCCGGGTCCTCTGATGTTCGGAAGTATCCTTGTTAGGGCCGTGACTTGCCTGTTTGCCTTCTCCGTCATTCTTCTGACCTGCTCATTGTAGATGAGTTTATCATCAAGCCAGACTCCCAGGTACTTGACGAACTTGCTGGGCGTGATAGGTATGCCATCCAGAGTGTATGGCCTCCGTCTTTTCTGGGGTCAATTCTAGTCCAGTCTCCTGCATCCAGTTTATAATCATTTCTAGGCAGGTGTTGCCTTTGTTTACTAGTGCGATTTTGTCCCTAGCCGTTATGAAGAGGGCCAAGTCATCCGCGTAGGCTACAGTGTGGCATCCCGTCGGGAGATCCATGTTCATGATCCCGTCGTAAAGAACGTTCCACATCCAAGTATCCTGTTAGATAGGTATTCATCAATTAGCTTGAGTACGTAGCCGGAGATACCTAGCTCCCTCAATATTGTTAGAATGCGGGTCCACTTGGCTGTATTAAACGCGTTCTTTACATCCAATAGGACAATTGATCCCCAGCTGGTGTTCTTATCCTCTGTAGCTTTGCGTATGACGTACTGGATGGCGTCAACCGTGGATCTCCCCGGCCTGAAACCAAACTGGGTTTTGGAGATCCCGTTTCTCTCAATCAGCTCAATTTCTAGGCGTCCTCTAATGAGATGTTCGTAGAGCTTTCCTAGGGAGTCTAGTAGGCAGATAGGTCTGTGTTTCCCCACGATCTCCCTTGGGGATTAGGACCACCCTGGCCGTTTTCCACCTCTCCGGGAATAGGTAATCGGTCATCTGTCCATTTATTACTTCGAGGACTTTTTGTGGGATGATAGCTGCCGCTGCCTTAATTGATTCCGGTAGTATCCCGTCGGGGCCAGAAGCCTTTTTTTCCTTTGTTCTGGCGATTGCTGCCTCCAGCTCTGTCATCGTGAAGGGTTCCGGTTGGTCAAAGTTGTCCTGTATTATGTCCCTGGTTTTAGCATTGGGTGGGAATAGGACCTGTATCTAGCGACCTTTGTCTCGTGGTCCAGCTCGTATGGAGTTCTGAGATGTTGGAATCTTCCCGTGACCAGCTTGTAGCCCTGCTCCCAGGGGTCCTCATCCAGTGCGTCGCACAACCTATTAATCTCCTTCCTGAGAGTTTTTCTGTTGCATTTATTATATGCTCTCTTTTTTCGCAATGATGTCTTCAGGTAAGTGGCGGGTTCTCGCTCTCTGGAGACTCCTCCTTGACTTGTTGCACTCCTCCCTGAGGGCAGTGATTGTTTCATTCCACCATGCCGGGCGGCCCTGTGTCTCCCAACCCTGTCCCTGACTATACTCATCTCTTGAGCCTTCTTAATGGTCTCTGTGAGGTCGTGTAGGATAGCGATCTTTCCTCCCTGCAGTGCCAAGTTTGCTTTGAAGATGTCCTTGTTCAACGACTACCTATCATTACTGTTCTATGTGTTACTATTAATTTAAATAGTATCCACGAGTAGTGGAAGACATATAGCCAGCAGAGCAGATAGAAACCAGAATCCGAAAGGAGAATACAATAACTTCACTTATAGAAAGCCCAATATATAACATTCAATTCCTAAGCACCCTGTACTTTATCTAATAACTATTTGAAGAAACTTGAAAAAATCAATTCTTCATTCCTAACCTATCGAGTTGTTTTAACCGACTAAGGAGTATTAATTTCGTTGGCGACCAGTTAACTACTTCCCTTTGTACATTCATGTTTTCAGTATTTACAGTTTCTCTATTTACAATATGACTTTTATCCTAAATATGTATATACAGCGTGTTCCAAATTATGTCGGCACCATTGTCAACTCCGTTATTATTGATGGTAAGAATTCGGTTAAATGGGCAATCAGTAGAATTTTTAATGGTCTTCTCGATGCCGAAAACTAAAAAAAAATACAGTTGCGTTTTCAGAATATTCCATAAAATGATATTTCTTTCAATTGAACACCCTTTATTTTTTCATGCATTTAGATTCGTGATAACATTCTCAAAAACAAATCTCATTTGACTTTTTTTTGTAAAGGTGAAAATAAGACAGTTTAATCAATAGGAAACATTTATAACAAACGGATTTGATAAAGCGCTATAAAATATCGAGTAAATGTTCAAAAACAACGCCTTCTTGTTGTACACATATTTGGGTCCTTCTATTGACCTACGTGTGGCGTTCAACATAGTTCGGCCATCAATTCTATTAATTATAGTTTCAATATAATTTTTCAGTTCATCTACATTATTATTTTATTTTGCACACCTCATTTTTCAGAAATCTCCAAAAATAAGAATTTAGAGGTGTCTTGTCTGGTGAACGAAGGTGCCACTTAACAGGATTATTTGTAGCAATCCATCTGTTTCCAAAACAGCCTCGCAGCATTCTTTTTACGCCATTGACATAATGTGCTGGTGCTCCATCCTACTGAAAATAGAGCATCTGACGAGCCTCCAGATCAAGATCATCGAAAAACTCTTCCAACACTCTTGTTAATAAATTAATATAACGGGGACCGTTCAAAGAACCATGGTAGAAAAATGGACCGATAATTCTGCCTCTAAATAGACCACACCAAACATTAATACTAAATCGCCTTTGCGGATTGTGGGGATGGACTAGAAATGGATTATGTCTACTCCAATACTGAAAATTCTTTCTATTATACATCCCATGATTTGAAAAATTAGCCTCATCGCTCCATATAATATTTCTATAGAAGTTTGCATTTATTCATAAACCACCGACAAAACCCCAATCGTCTCTCAGGATCACCAGGTTCTAGTGTTTGCACTGGTCTTAACTTATAAGGAGAAATCTTATGATTCTTCAGAATTCATTGAATACCAGACAGTGGAACAGCTATTTCTCTAGATAAATCTCTGATGGAACTATTTGGATATACCTCAAAGTAGGATTAAACTTCAATATCTGTATCTTCAGATATTACAAAACATTTTTTAGTTCTCCTCTTCTCAAAAACTTTTTCATTGCTCCTGAATCGACGATGAAGCACAGCATAAAAAACCGATTAGGTATTTACGATTGGGGAACGAATTGCTGTTTGTAGTGTTGGAGTGCTCTAACGCTATTTTTCTGGCAAATCAAGTAGGATTCTAACATATCACATTTTTCTTGATGGGAAAGCGGCATTTCGGAAAATATTCGAACAGTAGTTGACAGTTACAATAATTTGTGATATACTGGACATATAGTATTTCAACAAAGTTTCGATGCTACTTGACTGCCCATAATAATTATGTTCCATCGAATCAAACACATTTTTTCCAACCACACTCATATGACCTCCAGTACTTTCTATTCTGTACAAGAACGGCTTCAAAGTTATCATTACAGCAGGCATATTTTGATCCACTAAATAAATGCAGACGGTTCCTCACAATTCCAGTTTGGGAATAGATAATATTTTTAAATGGGCTACACAAGACTTGGAACAATTAAATAATTATAATAATAATATTCGCTTTATTCACACAACAAATAAAATACGAATACGACACACAAAGTTTATAATATTTGTGAAACAAATCAAAAATCCGAATAGTGTATACACACTTGTTTCGGAATGAGACATTTTTGAGTAATAATAACTAGGTATAAAATATAATAATAAAAAATTATGAAATATATAGGGGTATATGTTTGAAAGTATAGTTAGTTTAATAAAATACCAGATATATGTAAAATGTTGGGTACTTAGTAGTTATTCAAAAGTAGTGTATTAAAATTGTCTAATTCAATTATCGAAATAATGATTCACAGTTCAACCCATTTGAATTATGACTAGAGACTTCATGTTTTCTGGAGGTAAGAGTAAGACCTTTGAGTAGCTGTTTTGGCCATGAATGGTATTATACAGTGCTGTTTTTTTCGAGTATGGTGTTCATGTTCTGGTAAATGAAAAAATTGAGTTAAATACCCAGATTTTGATGTATTTGTTCTAAAATATACCATTGCTGCATATCCCTTTTCAGAAGCGTCACTGAAACCGTGTAATTTACAAGATTTTGATGCTGCAGGGATGATGCAACGAAGTATTCGGATAGTAGAGATGGAGGTGATTTCAGATTTGAACCTGAACCAGAGAAAACGAATATGTTCTGGGGGACTATTATCCCAATCAATTCCCAAAGTCTATAATGATTGAATGGGGAGTTTCGGGAAAAGGGTGGTGGGGCTGAGAAAATCCAGTGGGAAAATATTTTTTTTCGATCAAGGTTTATCAAGTGGTTCTACTCGAAATCCGAATGTATCCATCGATGGATTCCATTAGGGACCTAAAGTTTTTAATGTAGTTGCACTGTCTTTATTAAAATGATAATGTTAGATCTATCTGTGATAAATCAGATGACAAATTTTTGAGCATTTGAGGAATGTTGCTTCATTAGGATCAGATTATAGTTTAAGAGCGTCATAGAGCGAATAACAGCCTGAAACTATGTCAATCACAAACACGCCGTTTTCGTTTTATTTGAAATATCATTGCGATACTTTTTGGTGAGCTCACGTTTGGTTCTTATGGCGAGAAAGCAAGAAGCGTTGATATCGGAAGTTAAGGTATTAAGGCTCTTTGATAGTGTTTGAGTTGGAGAATCTCCAAAGGATTCTTTGATAATCCTTGTTGTCATCCCAGATAAGAATTTACCTGTAACCTGGCATATATTTGCAAAATGCGAATGATATCGGTGTGCAATTTGGATCCTATTAGCAAAGTGTCATTCAGAGAAAAATTTTATTTTTCTACTTTCCGATAGGAACATCTTGCACAACGTCGACGAGTTGCGCCCTCTACTGGTAAATAGTTCCTTATATTCATCATGGTTCCTGATTTTGCCCCCATCTGTCTTCTCCTTAAGTGAACTTTTGATGTGGCCTTTCCGAACTGAATCAGCTCGAGCTATCAAAAAATCTTAGTTTTACCACCAGAAAATTTCTCATTATCGCAGTTCACTTATTCGTCTTCTTCACTGTCCGAATCAGAAGATCCTAACTTTGTCTCATAGGTTTTGTCGTTGTCGTCATCAGGCTCGATAAGATCTGGCTCATTTTCAATATCAAATAGTTTATCGGCTATTAACTAAAATTTATTTTCAAAAAGCTCTCTTTTCCGACTACTGCCCAACAAAAACTACACAACAAAAAGCATTATTGTCCTAATTGAATTAATCCTATAAAATCAGAAATATACGATATAAGAATTTGGTGACTCACTAACCTACCCAAAAAAATTATGAAAATAGAAACAAACTAGCATATTATGTGTGAAAATAAATCAGTAACTAACGCCAAAGGACACGCATTATTCCAATTCAGTTTTATTTTGATTCTCTCGCACCGAGAATACCACAAAACCCACACTACGTTCAAACGCAGCTAACACTTCTCTCCAACTTTAGAATTCTCTAACATTTCACCCTTACTTATTTTCTGGTATTCGGTGATCTGCTATTTATTCTTTACCAACCCAAGCAAAAAAATACATGAAAAAACGATGAACTAACGCAGTTACATTCAGAAAATATCGTATGTACATATGGAAATAAAACAATCGCTTTTGCTGATTTTTCTAATGAAGATATTGAAAAATCGCGAGAAAAACTGAAAATCTGTTAGTATTATAGTGACTCGTATATTGTGGATACACTCTACTGTGATATTCCGATTTTCAACACTTAGGGTTAACCGTAGAGAATTCATTGGCAGGCATCAGCACAGGTACGTTTCAAAAACCTGAAACTTTTTATTTTTTTGAGAGTAATGAATTAGGTTAATGGAAAATAGGTTAATCTTTTCATGATTTTAATGTCATTAATGTAGTTATGAGTTATCCTTGCCATGAATCAAATTGTGTATCAGAAGTCTTCCCGTTGAATGTAACAAATTCTCCAGTTTGCTCTCATACGTATTGAATGATGAGGATTTCAGCTCATCAGGCAGGTAATTGTAAAGTTTCGGGCCGAGGTAGCAGAATTATCGCTGGAAAACTGTTTTATCGGGTTTTGGGACTTTGACTGTCTTATGAACTTTATTAAATATTAGTTAAATAGTTGATTATTATTCATTTGGCAGGGACAGGACAATTATAATGTTGTCCGACCTACCCTGTCACTGATGAGAGGCAATAAACCTCGAAACATGCATGTCTGCAGGTGGTCATTCCCAGCCATATGAAGGATAATCTTCTGTTTATTTACAAGACAAGAACTTGCAATTGGGTTTTCTTGGAAGAACATTGCACAAATATTTGTCAGATGTAGTTCAATGTCCGTCGTGGTATTAGCCAGGGAAATTGTTGTTTCCTAACAGATGTTTGCCTTTTATTTTCCACTTGGTGGAAACGCTTAGAGAGAAGGGTACCCTGTATTATTTCACATTGTTGATACCTCTTTGGCACAATATATTCGAACTCGTTCGAATTTGTACATGAACTTTTCTAGTTTACTGGGTTAAGTGTAAGAATAGTTGTTAAACTGAACTTCGCCCAATAAAAGTCGATTTATTATTATTATTATTTTCTCAATACTTCTCCACGGGCTTTGCATCATTCTAATATCACTATTTTTTCCTGATATCTGTTGGAAGAATCCTCCTTCACTAACCAGACTCTGTTGTTACGTCGTACTCATCTACCATCCATCAGCTTAACACCTGCATAATATTAACTAGGATTCCGTCAAATAAGCCATTCATTTGGTAATATAAACAATACCTGAATAGAGGTACAAGATGCGTACTCTATAAGATTACCTGGTTTGATATATTTACTATTTACCCCGATCTGTAAACTATCAGGGCACGTATGTTGAAGGGTAGGTGAACTTTGGGGAAAGTGTATTGCTTCTTATGTTCTATGTCAATATTCACTTCGGCGTTGGGATGCTCATCGATCAATACGGATATTTTCATCGACAAGAATCCTCAACTCTTTGAGGTTGAGTACAAAGTTAAATATAATTTATTAATTCCAATACCATTATTGCAATGCAGCAGTCTGACAAACGTTAAATAAAGATTACGCATTTAGGATTGAAATATAACCACACCAAGGTTATTCAATCATTTGATTTTTGAAAAATTTTGCCAGTTTTGGGATATTACTACATTTTTTCTCCACTTATTATTTTCCTATTAAAATTACTCCTATATAATTATACATTGCTATATTCTAAACCGTAATAGATACAAAGACGATTAAATGGGAAAAAAGGTAACTAATGTGGTGAGCAGTACATTGGTCATAGAAAATTTACGGGGATTCTCGCCCTTCCCAACTTATACAGGGAAAACTGAAAATGCTGTTTTTGGTTTTATACGAATAAAATTGTTATTTCAGAAAATATAAAAAAATGAAAAAGGAAAGTTTTATTGTATTCAAAATGTACTAGAACAACGTAACGATAAATTTTTAATCAAACGTTTCGTGTTAACACTGCTATCATAAACTACTTTTTTCAAATACGTACCTGTCTATTTCATCACAAATATTGATAGAGCGATAAAATCACAATTCAGTGGTATATCAAACTTAAAATTTTTACAACGTTTCATATAAAATAACTGGCATCATCAGTGACAACAATTTTTAATTTCAGTCCTGTCGTTAGTTTGTTTATGAATTCCACAGAATGTAACACTTCGATATAAATATTATCAGTGACGTCATCACTTATATATATATCAATATTTGTGATAAAATAGACAGGTCCGTATTTGAAAAAATAGTTGATGTTGGCCGTGTTGACACGAAACGTTTAATTAAAAATTTATCATTACGTAGTTCTAGTACATTTTGAATACAATAAAGCTTTCCTCTTTAATTTTTTTATATTTTCGGAAATAACCATTCTATTCGTAAAAAACCGAAAACAGCATTTTCTGTGACCAATGTACTGCTCACCACAATAGTTACATTTTTTCTCATTTAATCGTATCTATTACGGTTTAGAATATAGCAATGTTACCACATGATAAAAGAAACGGCCTGTATAATGGAAATGAATTTTCAACATTGTTCATTTGATTTCTAATAAAGAATATTTTACGATATTAAAAGTATGGAACAATCATTAATATGAACTCGAAACATTATTGCAGCATTCCATTAAATAAACATCAGCTGAAAATCCCGCACGGATCAAATTCGTTGGGGTAGGCAAATGTTTATTCATTCCATTTGCCTCATGTATTCAGAACATAATGTATACGGTTGTGAGATTAATGACCACATCATTATTATTTCATATGTTTCGACGATATCTAAAACACGGTCTTTTGAATCTCGGATGTTTCAGTACGGTTCTTACATGTTTCCTAATATTCATGAGAAGATTGATTCTTCTCAATCAGGCATATTACAATATTACCGTAATTAGAGCGGTTTCCAAATGTGTATGCATCCCTGAAGATAGTTGTGAATATTACGCCACGAAAGAGTTTATACGTTTTTTGGATATGACACCCTTACGTACAAAATAAGAATGTCTCACCAGTTCAGTTGAGTAATCGAAATAAAGTGATCAATACTCAAGCTTTACTAGATGACGCTTCTACAATTACTCTATTGGATGATGAGATTGCAAAAGAGTTAGAATTGACTGGACCTTCAAAAACACTCTTTGTATCGTGGACAAATAGTGACGTAGATATACAGGATGATTCAAAAATTGTCACACTAAATATACGGGGTATTAATGAAGGTACCAACTTTCTTTTGCGTCATGTTAGAACCATGAAAGGCTTATCTCTTCCCACTCAAAATATTGAAAGAATTTCTCAAAACTACCCACATATTGATAATTTGAAAAATCTAACTAGGTTGAATGCAAAGCCAGCTATTCTTATAGGACAGGACAACTGGCCCCTGCTAATGAGTCGTAGAATTATAGGAGGGCCTTGGGACGGACCAGTTGTCAGTAAAACTTTGCTGGGTTGGGTTTTGCATGGCAATGTAAAAAATACATTAGTAGATAGAAGTTGATGAAAAACAGTTTACTTATCATATTTATGGAGGTGAAAAAGATGATCTTGATTTACTTCACGATCTAGTAAAGGAACAGTGGAAACTGGAAAACATGGCGATTGAAATGAACAAAAACTTCAGTACTTCAAGAGAAGATCAAATAGCTTGTGAGATAATGGAGAAAACAATTAGAAGAGTCGAAGAAAACAGATTCGAACCCGGTTTACTGTGGAAAAAAGAAAATATTGAACTTCCAGAGAGCAAAACAAATGCTATGAAGAGACTTAGCTACTTGGAGAAGAGAATGGACCGGAATTCTTTGTTTGCTGATGCCTACTGCAGAAAAATTAAAGAATATATTGGAAAAGGGTATGTGAAGAAACTGAAGAAGGAAGAGGCAGATGAAGAAAACCCTAAAATATGATACCTTCCTCATTTTAGAGTGGTAAATCCGAATAAACCCAACAAAGTTAGGATAGATTTTGATGCGGCAGCAAAATCTAATGGAATTTGTCTTAATGATTTTCTTTTAACAGGACCTGACCTATATAATTCTCTCCTAGTGATTCTTCTAAACTTTAGGATTCACAAGATAGCATTCGTATCAGATATAAAAGAAATGTTTTTACAAGCAAGAGTGAGAAGGGAAGACAGATACGCTCAAAGATTCCTTTGGCGTGAAATGGAACGAACTAGCGAACCTGATGTATATGAAATACAAGTAGTATTTTTTGCAGCGAAATGTAGTCCATCTCAGCAGCAGCAGCCCATGAAATTGTGAAGACACATTACATGGATAATTATCTGGGAGGTGCTGAAGGTGAAGAGAAGGTAATTAAAATGGTGAATGAAGTTATCAAAATTCACAGTGATGGAGGATTCACCATTTGCAATTGGGTATGTAATAATCAACATGTTTTGGAAAATATCAGCCCAGAGTTGATTGCTGATCAATGCAAAAACCTCAAATTTGATGACGAAATGAATTCAGAGAGAATATTAGGCTTATGGTGGAACCCTAAAGAAGATGTTTTAATTTTTGAAACGAAATTTCATAAGGTTGATGCAGATATTCTGGAACTCAAACGACGACCGACGAAGAGAGAAGTTCTGAAAGTTATAATGTCACTTTTTGATTCCTTGGGTTTTATAGGTAATTTCACCATTCATGGAAAGATATTATTGCAAGATATTTGGAGGATGCGTATAGGATGGGATGATGAAATTCCAGATTCAATAAACACTAGATGGAAAATATGGCTTGGAGATTTGAAAAACATTGGAAAATGTAGAATACCAAGAAGATATTTTTCAATGAAACCCTCTAAAGAAATTTCAACAGAAATACACATATTTTGTGATACCTTAGAAAATTCTTATTCCTGCGACGGAAATTGGGGGAAAATGTCAATTTGTCATTTTTATATTCTAAATGTAAGGTGGCACCATTGAAGCAACTCTCGATTCCAAGATTGGAACTTCAGGCAGCGCTGATTGGGGCAAAATTAGAAAACTTCTTAAGTTCAGAATTGGAAATAAAAATAGATAATTTGTTTTATTGGAGCGACTCGAAAACTGTCTTGTACTGGATAGGTTCCGAATCACGTAGATTCAAAGTGTACGTAGCACATCGTTCAGGAGAAATTCAGGAGCTCACTGATGCAAAGAATTGGTTATATGTACCATCAAAAGAAAACGTTTCGGACGAAGCCACAAAAAGAACACAAGAAATTGAATTTTCTGAAACTTCCAGGTGGTTGAGTGGACCAAATTTTCTTTTGGACCCCACGTGGACTTGGACAAATTATATTGTCAAAATTGTTGATGAAAACTTTGACAAATCTGAAACTAGAAAAGAATTTGTAGTTGTTATTACAAGACATGACGAAGGATTATTATCAGAAGCCCTTCCTGACCCAAAAAGATTATCTAAATGGAGCAAACTAGTAAGATCTACGGCATGGATTCTAAGATTTTTGCGAAACTGCAAGTCGAGAAACAAAATAAGAACAGAGCTCTTACTAAACGAAGTTGAGGAAGCATGTTATTATATAGAAGAATTCAACAGGAAAACTTCATGGACGAGTTGTGTTGTCTTCAGAATGGAAAATATTTATTAAAATCAAGTAGATTATACAGATGCAACTGTATACTGGATGGAAAGATTATTCGACTGGGGGGAAGACTGGAAAATTCGTTATTATTAAGTGAGTTCACAAAAAGACCTATAATTTTGGATTCCAAAAATGTAATCACCAAATTGCTGATATTCAATGAACATGAAATGGTGAATCACCATGGAAAAGAAACAGTTATAAATAACTTGAAACAGAAATTTTGGATTCTGGGACAAGACCAGCAGTCAAACAAATTTAGTTATCAATGCAAAATTAGAAACAGTAAACCAGAAATTCCACTGATGGGACAATTACCTTCATGCAGACTTGAACCAACACTTAGACCATTTTTAAAAACAGAAATTGACTATTTTGTCCAATTTTAGTTTCAGTGAAAAGATCCCACGAAAAAAGATATGGAGTAATCTTTACGTGTATGGCGACGCGAGCAATTCACATTGAAGTTGCGCATGATTTATCTACCGAGGGTTTTGTAAATGTGTATCGACAGTTCGGATATATCGACTGGTGCATGGTAAACTTGGAATGAAATACATTTATGTAGCTTGTATCTCAATTGCATGATTGCAAAGTATGATTTAGAGAGTTTTTCGTGTGTGTACATCTTATGCAAGTGTGTCGTCAATCGTTACATCAAGGAACTTAGTTGAATGGTGTATAAAAGGGAATTCATTAGGCATTAGTGAGATGCAGAAGGTATTTAGATAACATGATTTTGAATCTTTGTTCAATATTACTTTGTTGGAGTTGCAGTATGATGTCATTTCCTTGATTGCCAGTTTAATGAGATGAATCCTGCCCTTCACAGTGGATTCAGCTATACCCAGAGTTGTATCATGAGCAAAGTTGATAAAATAGAAATGTTCGTTCATTTCACATGACAAGTCACTGCGAAACAGCAGAAAATTGGTAGGCCAAGGATCGAACCCTGAGTCACTTCAACATCTACAGAGAAATTGTGTGATTCTGACCCATCCAATCTGACAAAATTTTCTGTTCCAAAACATTTTCTCTTAATTCAAGATTATATAATCCATATCCACTGTTATTTACTGGCGCAGAAAAATCACGTTGAACTTGGGTTTACGAGTTTTACTCTTGTTCTTGATAAAATATAATTACCACATGTAATCAATTGAAAAATATCATGGGTGCGCGGAAATGAATTACAGCATATAAAACCATCCTGAGATTCTTTCTACGAAATTTCATAATGTTCACTTCCTCTTCAGTCGGAATTTTCCCGCAAACACCGTATTTTACTGAACTGAATATTCATTTTGTTCCCATTCGGGAAAATTTATCTCCACATAACCACCCTCGATGAATTATAGAAAACACATTTCGCGAACATGATATGGGTTTGTTTGGTCATGGAAGGCGTTTCTAAATATATGTTTGAAGATTATAATCATAATTCACAAATCATTCATGTGGAAGTTTCTATTAGTGACATTTTAAATTTCCAAAAACTCTTATTGCAAAATTATGTGGGGTGTCTATAGAGGTTGCTGAAAATACCAAAGGCATAAACAGTTTAAAGTTGTTGATGAAGTAATACATGAAACTGGATGGAAGTTATTGTCATTATGTGACTTCGTGAGATGAAGATCGATTCATTTGTGGAAATGCAGGAAGGAATCATGACGGAAATTTTTTTTTATGGGAAGTGAAAATTCAGATATCTTGGCAATACTGCATATTAAGATGACTGAAGCATCCAATTCACCTATTTATGCGAATTACTTTACGTCATACTAGCCTCTTGCCATAATAATTATGTTTATCCAACAAGTGGAAGAAATCTTTCTTTTATGAGATAATAATGTCAGAATGACTTGGCAGTGACGATTTTACATTTTGATCAAAGCAGGTTGTTTTTTCGGAGGTCACGGGCATGATACTTTGTTAGCAAATGTTTAAATATATTTTTTGCACTAAAGTGCCAACTTTAGTCCCGTAGAACAGGGACTAAACTGTATCTTTCAGTCCCTAGGGAGATAAAGTTGCATTTTAAATCCCTAAGGACATAAAGTAAAAATCAAACTTTACCGCAGCTACGCTATTATTAACTAGGATAAAAATTAGGAAATATTCCATTTTAATCGTTACCTACTGAGTAATCCAAGTACCGTGTATATATAATTCATCAAAATTATTAATTATATCAATGTTGAAAGTTATAATACTGGAAGAAAAGCGTATTTGCCTCAGGACTAAAGAGATATTTTATCCCTTACGTGATTATTGGCTCTCGGGCTCTACGAGCCTCCAGGCAATAAACATCACGTGCGAGATCAAAACATTCACTATAGTCCCTTGTTATATAATATACTTTTAACAATTGTCAGTTTTCCCTTTAGAAAAGAGAAGCTTTCTCGCAGAAAAAAACGTATAAAAAATTGAGGAAATCGATGAAAATTACGTTTCTGTAAATTACGGAAGGGAAGAAGCAGCGATGCAGATTTTGCCAGAAAAGTCCCGAGATGCTTACGACAATGAGTTCAAAACGGTCTTGGATGAATTCACGGAAGATAAAAATATTTTTTACATTTTCAAAAAAAAATTACCGTCGCTATGGACCAAATACTCGATGCTTCGCTCGACTATTCGCTTTCTCTCTAACGAGCTTTTTGACAAGTGTTGATGAAAGTGGCTTTGATAATGGGGATTAGTGGTGCTTGTAGATGCGATGAATTGATCAATTTGAAAATGGAAAATATCCAAGACAAATGGGAATATTTTCACGTAGTTTTTCCAGACACTAAAACCAAGAAATAGAGAAGTTTCACCATACTTGAAGGGGGATTTTCAGTCAATCCGATCAATTTGTGTAAAAAACACATTTCTTTGAGACCAAAGAATAATATTTCTAGCCGCTTTTTCGTTTTTCTTCAAAAATGGGAGGTGAACCAGCCGGTGTTTGGGAATCAATACGCTGTCGAAGATACCTTCAAGAATTGCAATGTTTTTTAAATTGGAGGAACCAGTGCTCTACACCGGTCACTGACAGAAGAATACTTTGAAGCGTCACGGAGGATGGAAGTCCTCGACGGTAGCAGAAGGATACCTAGAAGAATCGGTGCATAAAAAAATACAAATTGGAGAAAAAATACAAGGTTCTGATGTGGCGGCATATTCCAGCTCTATCAGGAAATGTACCTACATGGGAGCGTCTTGTTCCAATGAACCAACGAATTGTGCAATAACTTCAAATTCGAATGAATCGTTAGCGTTTTCCTTTAATTTCAATATCAATGTGAATTCTACTTGTAATAGTTATAAATGAATATAATACTTCTTTAAATATGAACATGAGTTATAATAGATAACTAACTAATGAGTTACGGATTATGACACACCAGTGTGATATTTGACAAGTAAACTTGTCTGAAATGATAGTAATAATGACAGTCATAACTGTGGGAACGCTTGAAACCCAATTAAATGAAATCTCATTGGAATATTGGAATAAAGTGTCAGGACAAAGGCTAGTGAGCTTATCGCCAAGGAAAGCTAAACAGTTTCTTGAGTTGGACAAAAAAGACTTGAAATTGGTAACGGGACTACTCATTGGGCACTGCCCTCTGTGGCATCTCCTCAAAAAGATGAGCAAGTCAGAGAGTGATAGTTGCCGCTGCTGCGAGTCCTTCGCGGAAACTGCAGAACATCTGCTTTGCGAATACCCAGCGATCTTCTGCAAGAGGCTTACATTCCTGGAAGGAGCATTCTTAACGCCCTCCGATATCAGGAACTTAGCTCCCAGGAAACTGATGAACTTCGCACGAAGTTTCAGAATCCCGGGCCTCGAATAGACAAAGGGTCACGCACAAAAGACCTTATGGGTCGAGGTGCTTGTGAGGCTGCAGAGCCTGCACGACGTCCCTACTACAATCTAGAATGAATGTATTGTTGTGAATGTTAGGATAAGAAGGGCATTAAATTTAAACGACCAGTTTAGGTAGACTCACTGTATTCATTAGACCCGCTCACTTGATGAATGCTCTAAAGCAACTAACTAATATAAAAAGTAATATCTAGTCATTCGAGTACAGATATGATTCATATCTTCAACGTTTCCATCACTTATATTAGATTAAATGACAATACATAATACAGGATCGTTCGTATTTAATGTTTTGTTGACAAACGCAACAATCCCACTGAATTTTTTTTTAAATTGAAATCATCCTTATATTCCTTTGCAAACCAATGGCCAATCTCAATGTTGTAAACTTTGATCCTGGAAATGGTTTGGTGAATGCATCAGCTGGTTGTTCATCTGTGGATATATTTGAGTATTATAGTCTTTTGCGTAATTTGTTCTCTTGAGAAATGATATTTGAAATCGATATGCTTTGATATCTTATGATCAGTCAGGTTGTTGGCCAAGCATATGCATATCTACTTAAAAGATTCATTGACAGGAATAAATCTGGACGAGTACATAGCATTGCAAACATGAGTGAATCAATTGAATTTCTACACGGTGCATCATAATTTCCATCAATATTCAATAGGTCGTAATTCAATTCAGTTTCCACGAAAAATTTACAGCAGATATTGCTTGAATATCTGTAAAAATTTGATAAATGTCACTTCGCAATTTCTCAAATGAAGTATTGCCTTGACACAACTGGCTTATTTACCATGTACTATGCAGCTCACTCACACATATCACAGAACATCATATTGTGTTGGGGCAGAGCCACAAATTTCACAATAGTTTTTTTGGTAGAAAAAAGAATTATAAGACTAATTTTTAAAATAGAATATTCAGATAGTTGTAAAATAATTATGATTCGAAATGAATTCCTTAGTGTTCCCTGTAATTATATTCTCAAGTTTCTGACATACGCAAGACGAAATCTGAAATATCTCTCTCAACACTATATCAATACAACACACAAAATAGCAATAGTTTGATGGTACCTACAGATCGTATGCTACCTTATGAGAAATCACCACTTTATAATGCTATCATATTATTTAATATGCTCCCACTAAAATTCGAATCCGATGCAGAAAAATTCTTGTAAATAATTGTTTTCGCAGTATACCTGCCTCTCTGTTAATAATTACTTTTATTTGTTGGAATATGTTCAGTAGCACGGTTATTTCTTCTCTTTAATAAGTTTATGATTTTAAGTTTCAACAATGATTGATATTTGTAAATGTTTGATTTTATAAAGTTAAATTTCTATGAAAGTTTTTACCTACTCTATATGACATTGGTATAGTATCCATTTCAATATATTATTTATTTATTTTAACTACATTATGTCGTGCCTTATGTACCACCTGCACCTGACTTGGTTAATAAATTTCTATTCTATTCTATGATCGAAACATTCGAATCAACACCTAGAGGATTGTTTTGAACCATATAAAGATTTGTTTTGTTCACAAACTTGATCACTTTCGGCTATAACTCTTTCAGGAATTCTCATATAAATCTCCTCTTAATTTAGTATTCACATCCATATGGTGGATGATGAGATTAAACTGATCTAACAAGGCTAGTAAAAATCTGAATGGGTTAATACTAGCTACAGGGGTGAATGTTTCTTCATAACCTTGTGAATATTGTTGTTGAAAACCCCTGACTACTAGTCGTGCTATAAAATTTGCTGGTACCGTATTCATTATTTCTGAAAGTTGAAATTCATTTGGAATCTATAATGTCTCTGTTTATAGGTTGAGGTACTAATGTCCAAGTTTCATTACAAGAAAGTGAATCAAGTTCGACTTTCAAAGCCTCCTCCCACTGATTTCTATGATCCTTTTTACTTATTTCGCTATAAGTTTCAGGCAAATTGAAATCAAAAATTTTTTTCGACAACATAATATTTTAATTAATGTCATCAAGCATTTCATTGCAGGAATGATAAGGAAGATTTATAATTCAGTCGGTATTAGATTTATTAGTTTTGGGAAGAATTTAATTTTCCAACCTATTGTTTGGCATATAGATACTGAAATTCAATTCGTCCACTTCAAAATCACGTGCGACGAAAAACGTTTCAGACAATTTGTAACCAGTTGGTTCATATCCAACTTGTATAGCTTGGAATGAGTTCTCAACAAATTGATATTTTCTGGTTATGTCATGGATATAGGCAGTAGAACCAAACACCTTCCAATCATATATTTCAGTTTTTTTACTATGCCACATTTCGTATGGCGCTTGCAGTGCTTGCATAGGAAACACATTTATCAAATAGGATGATGTAAGTATAGCTTCTTCCCAGAATGCCAGAATGATTTGTTCCTATCGGTGGCAATAACAATTGTCGGAGTTTTTTCTATAACAGAAATATTAATTTGCTCTACAACGCCATTTTGCTGTGGTGTGTGTGTGTGTGTGTGTGGAACTGTAAGGTGGTAAGTGATTCATTTTTGAACGCAAATTTCTCTGATGTCATTCGATAGATATTCTCCACCATTATCACAATGAAGTTTGACTGAAATGCGATTTACTTATAGCCAGATAATATTCAAATGTGTTTAACACATCTAATTTGAAAGTAATTGAGAACAAAATAATTTTTTATATAGGTGGTGTTATAGGGCCTCATACAACAGTATGAATTATAAATAATAGTATTTTTGTTCAACCTTTGAAAATGGTAGTCTTGCTAGTCTTCCATATATGAAAAATCACACATCAATTCCCTTGGATTTATTCGATCAATATGAGTTATAATTTTTATCATTTGGTTATTTTTCAACTGTTCGAATTTAGGTTTACTGATATGACCGAGACGTTCAAGTTAGATTTTATATTGATTTCTACTACTAATATTCATCAAGTTGGGCAGACTTCATGGATATTTCGTATATTTCGAAATCACTTTCATGAGACCATTTGAATGCTCACCTGTCAATATGAGATGGTCGTTACATAATACCTTCACACCATCACTGCCGAAAATGACAGTCATCCCTGCCAGTTGAATGCGGGATACTGACAACAAGTTATATGGAACATGTGGGGAATACAGTACATTTTCCAGATTTCTGTCAACTCCTAGGTTCGTCTACACTTGGATGGTTCCTCTTCCGGTAGCTGCTATTGAAGTCCAATTCTTAGCAAAACTAATTTCCACGGGCGTCTGTAAACATGAATATTTTGTAAAAACATCGAGTCGATTCACTATGTGATCTGTTGCACCGAAGAGGAAAACAATTTCACCCGATATTTCATTGTTGAGACCACTCGACTTTCCAATCATGAAAATGAATATGCCTTTATCGTCTTCAATTATCTGAATAGTTTCAATTGTGCTTGGACGTTCTCGTTATTTGTCCATCGTCCTCTTGTTTTAGTTGTAACAATCCTTTTCAAAGTGGTTTATTTCACCACAGTGTTCACAGGTTACATGCGAGACCTTATGTGAAGATTAGTAGTGTGACTTCTTCATTCTTGTTCCTTGAGTTGGTTTCATATCTGTACAAATATCGGTTCTTCCCAATTCAACTTCATGATTCAACAGTCTTTGTTTTACAAAAGTAATATTTGAGTTAATTTATGAGTGTTTTGATGGCTGATATGACTCCGTCGTATGTTGAGGGAATGATTTATATCAGCAACGTTTCTATTATATAATTATATTAGAAGAAATGATAATATACAATACAGTATCATTCGTGTTCAATGCTTTGTTGATAAACCCAACAGTGAATGTTGAATAATATGTGAAAATAGAGTAATTATAAACTAAAAATTAAAAACTGAACATATGATAACACTCATATAGTAGAATGGCAATATAAAATATAAACTACACAACAGGTTAAAGATTCACAACAACAAGTAAAACTGGTTATTACAAAGACTTGAGGCTGAAACACAATGAAAGTTTCAGTTTGAGTATGAGGTGTGATGAGAATAATGATGGAAATTTATTATTCTCATCACACCTCATAAACAACCTTGTTGATTAAATTCAAGCCTAATTTTTCAATTCTGTTCTACATCTTGTTTTATTTGTAAAATTGATATCCAAAATCCCAAAACAAAACTTATTAAATAAAACTTCCATTGTGTCTACGGCTTCACTTAACATACATACAATAATGCAATTTTTTTGTGTCTTGTTGCACGAAAATTGAATAATCCAACTATGTGAAGGAGTGACCATCGAATGGTGATAGAATCATACCTGATTTATAAAATCTCCAAAAAAAGATCTAGCAGATTTTTCAAAAAAATTTTGAATAATTTTTATTTTTTATATCATTTGAAGGTTATTTTGATGTTATGAAGACCAGATCTAAGGTAAGATGCGTTACGTTGACCTATAGATTTTTCACCACGAGGTAAATATAACTTGAGGAACAGACCTACTTCACTAATCATCATACGTATTTACGTACAGAGATGACATGATTGTAACTCCTCTGCAATTGAAAAGTTGGGATGTTATTGAAAAAAATCATATCTTCCTTTCATATCAACCCTTTGTGATTCACTCTCATGTAAAAATATAAAACAAAAATTATTGGCGGGCCTAATTTTTTTTTCTCCTACATTCCTGTTGAATTTATGCGCTACTTATGAATGCCCTGTATAATGAAAACTGAGATTGAAATTAAACTTCTGTAATAATACATCAATCTATAATTCAACAATTGATAATGACTTTTCTTGCTAGCCCTGAAAGAAACGAGTTGAGGGTAGCCCTGAGAATCATTAAAATTTAAAATACGGTGGGCCTTAAAGAACACGGGCGGCAGTCTCCATCGCATGTGCCAGTAAATTGAATTGTATTGCTTTCATCTGAACCTTATTATTTTGTAGCATGCAATCTTGAACTCGTTCCAAGCATGCTCTGATCTTTTCCTAAATAAATAGAATGAATCACATGCCCCTAAAAAGAATCCGCTTCTGAAATATTTCAATCCTATAAATTCTTCCAGTATCAGAAAAAGTAAATGGAATGATTTGTTTGTACTGTCCGAAGATTCTAAATGAGAATAATTCACGATCAATAAATGGTTTTGAGAGACACAATATCTTTTCTGAATGAATGTACATATACCGAAATATCAAAATGAAACTCTTGACTGTTAGCTGTAAACTTCAAACCAAGATGTATAGAAACCTTGGTGTGATCAGTGATTCGCTTTTGTTTCAATCAAAGTTGTTAATTCTGTAATTGCATTGGGATTATTGGTTCCATTTGTCAATGGATGCCTTCTGAGATATTTCAATGTTGACGTTAATTTATGGTTATATGTCAATTAAATTTCATCTTGTTACTCATCGTGTATTTTCTCTGTTCTTTTAATACTTTTCATTCCGTTACGCCAATTTTATGAGTTCCTATAATGCCTTGTTTTGTTGTCGTCTTAGAAAAGACTGTCAGTTAGGTTCTTGTCACTTATGTCAGATTGAAAAATACCCAAGAAGAAATAAAGAGTTTGCAAGTTTATACCAAATTATTTCTAATAAAACAAAAAAAGTTCAAGTACATTTCGTACGAATTCATAACATTGGTCCTTCGAGCCGAATAAAACCAGTGAAACATCGAAAATTGGAAGAAAATCCAAAAATAAGTACGAAGTAAATAAACGAACGGGAGCCATAGCAGCAGACTACCTCTACAATCATTGGAAGTTCAAGCTACAATAGAGAGCAACCGAAGCAAGAGACGGTTGTTTATTTTGAATTGCTTTATTTCGTTGTCTATATTAGGTTCTTGCAAGTTACTCCGATTTACCTAATATTCAACAAGATGACTGTAGAAACGAAAAATCTAATATTCAAGAGAAACTCGTTAAAAACAGAGACAAACAATGTTTATAACTTACCTAGAGTCATTTACACTTTTGATAAGTGAATAACCTATTCAGATTCTTGAATTCGATATGAGAAGATTTTAGAATTACAATTACGTTTAGAGAAACAAGAACCTTTACATGCCGAATTTGACGAAGTGCAATTTTCAATATGGGCTTCGGTAAACGAGCCAAATGAACAACTGGTCAAAAGGGAAGAGTTTCAAGAAACATATTTTCATGTAATCGCTTTGGCTAGAAAATATATTTCAACCTATTATGCTGCAAGAGATGCAAATATGTTGGCTAGTCAAAGTAATGAGTCCATAAACCTAATCCTCTTCCACCAGTTGAAATTATCAAACTGTCACAGATACATCTTCCAAATTTTTTCGGTTCGTACGAAAACTGGTTGGAATTTAGACTCGTTTATCAACTCAAATCCGACAATTAGTCAAAACCAATAAATACAACTATTTACGGGTAGCGTTGCAAGGTGGTGCAGCGCAGGTTATTCGGTGTTTGGAATTACATCATGAATCTGTAATGATTTGCCGCCATCTATGCTACGAATGGTAAGTAATCCCAACGCAATTGAAATGATCACCTTAATAGTTTTGGTTGACTATTTCAGAGGTATAAGTGATTACACCAAGATTTCTGAATATCTCGCTTTGAATGTATCACAGCATAATCGTCAATTATAATAAAATTTTCTCGTGAAGAATAAATCCTCGAATTTTTTCTGATCTCATTCTTCATTGGCGTTGAGCGTAAGAATTATACACTGTATAAAGCCGAACATAATTTCCTCACGGTATGAATGAACAAAACGCTTTTCCGCTCTAGGATATGTAAATGGAAAATTCCTAATGAGAAACTCCATCCAATTAAAGCTTACCTCGAGGAAGTTCAATCCTCAATTTAGAGAATATCACATATACGAATAAAAACATTTTTGAGAACTAAATTTACAACTGATACTGAAGGGAACAACATCTGTTCGTAAAAATGAAATAGAAAGTCTGAAAAGCACTCGATAATAAATGAACCGATTCAAACCGATAAAAGTAACACACAAATGAAAGACGTAACAGTAGAAAACTCAACAAACTAATGCTTACAAGGAACAAAATGGAAGCAGTGGTCAAATATTATTTTATATTTATACGTATTATCGAGAGAGAATATAATCATTTGCAAGAGTTAAGTCTTTCAGCCTATTGAAAATAAAAAATAAATTCATTTGCATGCAGATGGCAGAATTCAATTTCAAACCTCAATAATCCCCCCTCTTTTCCAATATAGCATGGTCCATGCTATGTGAGGATACATGGGATATCGTATAGTACCAAATGAATCTAGATTCATTCAATAAGCTATAGAGGTAATTATTCAATTGAATATTGACTTTGATTATTCCCTTTCTTGATGGTAGAACAGAGTTCCCGAAGATTTTTGGAACCTTGATATGATAAAGAATTGTGGAAAATTGTAGATTGTAGATTGTAAGGGGGTCGTACAGGCTGTGCAGCCTCACAAGCACTTCGACCTATAAATTCTTTTATGCGTGACCCTTGATCTATTCGAGGCCCGGGATTCCGAAAAATCTTGCAAAGTTTATCATTTTTCTGGGAGTTAAGTTCCTGATGTCAGAGGGAGCTAAAAAGGCCCCTTTCAAGAACTTAAGCCTCTTGCAGAAAAGCGCTGGGCATTCGCACAGTAAATGTTCTGCAGTTTCCGCGAAGTTCTCGCAGTAGCGGCAACTGTTACTCTCTCATTTACCCATCTTTTTGAGGTGGTATCCCAGAGGGCAGTTTCCAGTGAGAAGTCCCGTTAACAACTTCAAGACTTTCTTGTCCAACTCCAGAACCTGTTTAGCTTTCTTTGACGAAAGACGCACTAGGCTTTTCGCTTTCCTGGCACTTTATTCCAGTAAGATTTTATTTCGTCAGTTCCCCAGCGTCGGAATTCTTCTTTCAAGTGGGCTCTGGAGAGTCCACAGAAGGGTTCTGGGCAGGAAAATTGTGTGTTTGCCCCTTCTCTGGCAAGGCAATCTTTAATTCTTCTGTGACCTAGCACCCACATCAGGGTGACCTGATTGTTTACTACCAGTTGTCTTAGGGATTGTTTACAGTCCCCAGCCAACTTAGACTCACAGGTGTATGTCCTCAGAGCTTTTAGTGCTGTTTGGCTATCTGACAGTATATATATTTCTGCCCTTCGAGTGCCTCTCTCAAGACATTCCTGGATACATAATTCTATAGCATGTACTTCTACTTTAAAGATGGTTGAGTTACCAAGGGGTTTTGAGAGCCTGAAATTTGGTCCTGTAACGCCCACTCGAACCCTTTCGTCCATCTTAGATGCATCTGTGTACCACACTGATGCATCCCTTTCCAGTTGAGGTCCGTTCTCTGTGCAAGTTTGGTGGCAAACTGCATTTCGAAGTCGTACCTAACTGACATGAAATATGTTGGATTAGATATAGCTTCTAGGGAAATGTGTTCCAAAATCTTTAAGTGTCCGATCAGCTCTCCTCAGTCTGGCTCAGTCTAAAGGCACTGTTTTGCTGCTTTCATTACGCATAGGTGTGATAATGGAAGGTTTAGCATTGCCTCTAAGGATGCAGTAGGGCACGTGAATATTGCCCCTGTGATTTTTAGACAGGCTAGCCGCTGCACTTTCTGCAGCTTGAATTGTACCGAAATTTGTTGAATTTTAGGCGTAGGTGAACATGGGTTTAATGATTGTTTGGTATGACCAATGAATCATTTTTTATTTCAGACCCCATGTCTTACCAAAGACTTTGCGGCATGCCCTGCTTGCCGCTATAGCTTTGGAAAGAATGTGGTTGATTTGGCTCTTCAATGTCAGTCTCTGGTCTATTATAACCCTCAAATATTTCACCTAGAAAATGTTAGCTGGGTTCCATTCAGAGTTCGGGCTTTAAGTTCATACTTTCGCCTCTTGGTGAATGGAACCAGCACTGTTTTGCTAGGAATGACGTTGAGTCCATCCTTAGCGCACAAGCTTCTGATTGTGATTAGGGTCAATTGCATGCGGTCTGAGATTACTCCGTAAGGTTTGCTCCTAATGGTGGCGAGTAGGTCATCGACATAACCTTGAGTCGTGGAAAATTGTTGTCTGAAGCCAAAAATTTGGTGGTGGCATCACTGAATACTCATACGAAGTTCTCTTATTCTTCATTCTAGTACAACTTGACTTTGACAATCAAATCTTAATTTTATATTTCAGGCAAATCCATCACTTCAGCCTGTTTTCTTATTCCATCCATTCTATTTTCATCTGCAGCTTCATTATTATCCAATTCAGTTTTATCATCGCCATGTAAATCATCTTCATGAAAATTTTCCTCTCGTATGGATACATCATTCTGTTCATTCACCTCTCCACCAACATCTTCAATATTATTATCATTTATATCCTCTGATACATCGTTGGTCATGTTTCCAGTAATTTGAAAAATCAGAATACTTTGTCCCTTTCCAGGGACAAGCATTTATACATCAAAATTTAGGATGATGAAATCATATTATATACATAGTTTTCTTTGTCAACAAGAATAAACCCTGTTATGCTTAGCTGCTGCCGATTTTTTCAAAAATTAACAGAGTGATAATTCAATAGAAATAGCACTTTGAACAATGCGAGTAAGAGTGTTGATCACTATGCGCTAAGAGGTCAACTCATTTTTTGTGGATAAAGATTGTAAATAGAGCTAGGAGGCGTCGCTACCATATCAACCCGGCATGCGGGAAGAAGTATCTGGAAGGAAAAATTCAAAATGTTCTCTTCATTTCATTAAATTCAAGTTCATGTCCTGCAGTTGGGACGTTATGACTTAAATAGTTTACAAGTTATTCTAGAAGTCGTTAAGCGCTCGCCACCTATTCCATTCATCATGCATGGGTTCGAATTGCAGCACGGTCACTGGTCTCGTGCATGACATCAAATGTTTAAAAAGGGTTGATCGTAAGGGGTTCATCCAGTTGACGGATATAACAATTTTACCAATTTAACAATTCCTCAAGCTCATATCGATATCGGTCAGAGTGAATTTTTGAATAAATCCATTTGATGAAATATTTCAACCGAATAATCCTATAATCATTTGAAATGGAGTTGTCACGCATATCGCTCTTCACTGCGTGAAGATATTACGAAGTAACCACAAGCAAAACAAAGTGTGAATGTTACATCACGATATCGAATTTTCTGGAAGACAAACCATTTCAGGATGAATTATTCAATTCATTCTACATAGAATATAAGCAGGGGTATACATATTTCGGCTGTGATTCTATTTGATATCATGATATATTCCACCGATGTGTTTTCGTTCTGATTGAAAATGCAAATTTCAGTAGTCTGCGAGATGAAATTTCCGGACGGGAATAGAAACAGATTCCAAAAGAATGAAGAGGAATTGTTTTGACAAGTCGTCCGAAACACACACACATACAGAATCTGTTAGACATCCATAATGTTTCTTTGAATTTCGCTTGAGTTCATGAATATTTGAATAAGAAAAAGTTCACCCTCTTTTTTGCGGTCCCGATGGAATGGATAACAAACAACGTGGGAATAGGTAATGTTCAGGAATTGGGAACTTATGTAGTCCTTTTAATTCGTTAAGCCGAAATAACTTCTTATTGGCATCAACAATCAACCTGTTTCACGTTCTAATTATTACTGATATTTTTTTTGATGATGTTAAAGTTTCATCATGCTTTTGGCTTCTCAGAAATATTCACTAGAATTTGTGAAACTAGCAGTACTATTATTGAAAATATTTTAAAGAATATCAATACAAATATCAGTACTCAAGTAAATTATAATGTATATTTTCTCTTGTTACTCTTGGGATCTCATTCAAAGGTCTAATCTGAATTGAAATATTGAAATAAAATCTTTTTGATATTTGATATTGCTATTCCTGTAAAGGCGGATTCATGCATACCGCTTTTTGTTTTATTTTATCTGGAACTTTCATCATTTATCATTAGGAAACTTAATTCACTTCAAAAATTCTGATGCCTTCAAGCACTCATTATGTTATTTCAATTCTTCTCCCATATGATTATTTTAACATTATTGTGGCCATTGTTCAGAGACATTTGATTTTTCCTTGGACATTTCCTTACCGATTCCGCAGATAACAGACCAGTTGAGTTTGTCACAATGTTTGGATTATTTCACTGACAAAGAAATTTTAGATGGTGATGAAAAACGTACTTGTTTGAAGTGCAAAGAGAAAATGAAATGCACAAAGTCCTTATCGATTTGTTGGATAGGGCACAAAACCCTATTAAAATGGTTTTCAGCAAATTTTGATAATTTTTTGATATTTTGTATGATTCAAGGCCCTAAACAATGCAGTTATAAACAATATGCTTCGGAAACTTTGTAAACGACGTGTTATTATCTAAACAACGTAATTCATTGTTATTTATAAGAGTATTTTGATTCCAAACCTTTTTTTTTTGTTTTCTCCCTTTCTCTAGTAATTAATTGAATTATTGAGTTTTGGTTTTCATTGTACATTTGAATATTACAGACCCTTGATTTGATGAGATATTTGCATAAAAAAAATTATTGAAACCAAATAGATTATGATTTTTTTTATGGAAAAACTGTTACAACGCATTTGGAATTATTCAACTTTGTCGCCCTCTAGCGGCTATCCCGGCCGTATAATAATAGATATAACTTTTTCATAACTCACGTTCATGCATATGAGTGCATTCGTCCACTCCTGAACACATTCAAACCCTGTCCATTTTCAGTAGAAATCAATATAGTTTCACTATCAGCAAGTTTCACTTTATCTTGGATGAATAACTTTCCGTAGTATGCTTACAAAACTCTGTAAACCAGTGACCAGCGTTCCATATTTCAACTCGTGTTATTACCTAAACAGAGTAATTCATTGTTGCTGATTTGAGTGTTTCGATCCCAAACTATTAAAATATTAGTTAAACTAATAAGTTTTCATGTACACTGTACATTTGAGCATTACCGACGTTTTATTTGATAAGATTTCTAATGAATTGTGTTAAAATAAATTATGATTTTTTATGGAAGATATCATAACAATGCATTTTGGATCATTAAACTTTGCCGCCCTCTAGAGGCTGTCACAATCATACGATCCTCTTATAACTTCCCAAAATTATTCAGGTCCTTGAACTATACAAAATATCAAAAAAAATAGCTGAAAGCTATTTTCATAGAGTTTTGTGCCCTGTCCTTTCCTAAAATTTTAGTGATAAATTCAAAACGTTCTTCACATAGAGAAAAATTCAATGTGGCCATTGATTTTTCTTTAGAAGGACTCGATTTCAGCAACTATGCAGCGGACCGTGTAACACTGTAACCTCAATCATAGCGGGACTCCACGGCTTATTGTAGACGCACATAATACATGGCAAGAGTACAATGATTCTCGTGTGTCACCGGTTACTTCAACACACTTGTGAAAAGAGAGGCATAGGTATGTTCTTTTCTATGAGTACCACTCAAAGAGTTATTCATTCATTAATCTATTAATTTATTTTGAATTTATGTATATTTTTATTTACTTATATCTACTTCTTATTTTTAATGTAACCTCAAATTTGGAGGAATGTGTCTCTTCCTTTGACAATAAATCATACTGGAAATAGGTGAATTTTATTCTATTATATAACTGTGCAATGGAAATTAAAAAAGCAATATTCTCTTCATTAATTAACAACACGAAATTGGGCCTGCGCAAGTAATATTTTAATTTTCTTTTTCCTTGAAAGAAGTTGATTATATTCCAAAAACTGGATAAAGGAAGATAAAAGTTATTTTGGTTGGATGAATGGCACTGTGAAAGTACATAGTTTCAATTTCTTAGTGAAAGAGGTTGATGAAAGTGTAGATACAAATTAACGAAAGAGGAGTGTTTATAAATACGCCTTCAGACAATATGAAAACGCATAAATCTTGGAATAGGAAGTTTTATTAGCGAATACAAGTTCTTGAGGGGGGTTTATTCAATTTACAAACCAAATAGGAACAATGTTGAAAATCTGTACCAATATAAGTTATTACGCAAGAGCCACCATTTTGAAATTAGCCATGAAAAGAAAATGTATTATAGTAGCCAACTCGCTTCAAATGGAAATTGATTAAACAAAAGCCACGTGGTCAATAATGAATGAAAACACACGCAATACACGCAAAGCATAAAAATTTATGAAAATAATGAATAACGAATTTCAACTCAGAACGCACGCCGTTCTCTCTCTTTGCCTATTCATATCCTCAAAAATATTGATTATGGTTATCAAATTTAACAATATGCTTTGGTCTCACTTAGACCTTCGATCATGAATAATGTTTTGGTAACCTATTTAAATAATGTGATCATGAATTCTCTTGATTCCTTCCAAAAATTGATTCAAAAAATTAACTCACACTAATTGGTATTTACAAATGGCAAAGTTCAATTTTTGCAATGTGAACACACTAAATGACCACGATATTCGAGGGGACTGAGGGAAGTTTCCACAGACCGATTTAATTTTTCTTATTGATCAATGATGTATGAAGAAAAGTGTGGTAAGTTCGAACACGGGGCACATTCATTCAGTCGTCATATCTTACAAGCGTTTGAATTGTATCAAATGCAGGAAAGTTACTTTCAACAGACTATTCATGTGATACATTCAACCTCTGCTTGAATCTTTCCCGTATATCCAAAACAAACATTTCATACTGATACGTTGTATGACCTTTTACATTACAGATGGTTTATGTTTACAAAAATGAGAGAAATGAAGCAGATATGACTGAGAATAGTATGGAACCTTAAACCTAGTTCTCTAAAAACATATCTCAGGAAGACAAGCTACCACATAATTCAATTTGAAAAGTAAAGCATAACATTATTGAATAGAAACGTTTTATCTGAACTATATAGCATATGGGCATGCACAATGATTCTGGCATTGAAAGTATAGAGGTTAATATCAAACAATCTGTAATGCAGATTTTCTCGAATCATTTGTCTGAGAGACCAGCTGCCACACAATTCAATGTGAAAAGTGAATCATTTCATTTGAGAATGCAACATTTTTTTCAGAAATATACACCACCAGAATTATCTAACACATGGTTATAAATATCATTATTCTGGCAATGAATGTACGTATAAAAGTTTAGGCAAATATTGTTACTGTATGGCAAAGGTTTCACATCACAAGTTCAAATTTAATATAATACACCACTTGGTAATGACTAATTTTTTATTGTATGCATATATTATGATCGATTACCAATTATTGGTTTTTAAATGCGCTAACCAAATATCTGAGTTTGCTCGCATGCAGTTGCTTCACAATTAAAATGTTTAAAATGATATATTTGATGAATTATTTAATGTACGTGAACAGATTTTTCTAGAACTTGAAAAAAATCATCACCTAAAGAAAGAGAAGGCATAGAAGAGAACGTATGCTTCCTGTTAGGCTCATTTCTGGTCTAACAAGTATCATAAAAATAATATTTGAATACAATCACGAAATACACATTACCTGCAATATTTTTTGGAACAACAAAAATTGCCTGTTCACCAAAAACCTATAATTATCATATTCTGAAAGATGTATACATTGCACTAAATCATTAAGTATGGGCCAATCTATAACTGCAAATTCGAACATTAGCATCTGAATATGCCCATGCATTACCAAATTGTGAACAACCTAATGAATTAAATTTCAAATACATAAATAAAAAAAATTATCTATTTAAATTGAATAAGCTGTCTAACAATGAAGAATTAGTCCCAAGCACTCAAGTTATTGCTTCTGATATATTTCAATTTTCCCTAGTTTCTTTGGAAACAGAGTTTTCATATGAAGGATATTCCATTCTCCATGTTTATATGGTGCTGACTGAATATTTATAAATATTCACAAAACAAAAGTTCAATGGATATGAGATCGAGGTGACTTTGAATCATCGTTGAGGCATTATATTACCTGAGTAAATGAGCCTTTTGTCAATTCTTGGAATTGGTGAATTTTCTGGAAAGGAAGCTTTACTATCCATCCTATATCTCGAAAACTAGATGGCCGATTTTTTTGTGCCAATGGACACTTTCGCTAAAAAAGTAAAAATCTAAAACCCCAGAACTTCCGAATTTAATCGAAAGCTATTTTCCAAAAAGATGGTGTGGGGTCGTTTATAAGGCACAGAGCCGACCTAATCTGCTATATTATTTCTATATATATATATATGAAGAGCAGCCCCTAAATGTACACTACAACTTTCAAATTATGACTTCTCTTCGGTTATGCTTCGCACATGAGCTCACTTACCTCTCTGGAAAACCGAAGGAAATTCTGGGATCTATCTCTGTTTTACAGATACGAACGATACTCTTCTGAAATATTTTCAATCACTCCCATTGAAACTAACCTGTCGAACTCAGTACTCAGATCAATTTGCTGTCATCTCTTTCCTAGGGCTAGTTTTACCAAAAAATTACAAAGTTTATGAACTCAGTGCTATGAGAAGTGTTTCGTGAGGCCTAGAGCCTGCAGAAATATAAGAAGAACATTGATTCCTACCATTTTCTTTCGGCTCTTAAGATGTTATCTCAGTATCACAAGAGTTTTTCTCTTTTGGAAAACAGAATAAAAGCATTATCATGTATCAAGAGAAATTTCATACAGTGCAAGGTGACTCTGTAAGAATTATTGTTCAAAAATCGGGTCAACGCTCTTCTGATCAGACATCCGATAGTCTACTTTGATAAAGAGGCGTATTTTCATGGTGGAATCAAACAAATTCAGACACTGAAAGAATTCGGTGATATTTATTTAAGCTCTTTTCCGTGCTAGCAGGGTAATGAAACGCCCCTAATCAAAAATAAAACGGAACTTCATGAACACACGTTGATTTCACTCCCAAATAGATTTTCTTTTGATCCCGATGCAATGCTTACGAACCCTTGCAACTCGTTTGGCTTTGAAACATTTTTGGGAATTGGGAATATACCTAAGTGGGTAAAGATTGGAATTTCAAGAGGCAATTTCACCAAATGTCGATGAAACACGGAATAGGAGTTATTTCCATAAAACCAACAACTATCTCATCCTCGGTCTAACTTCCTAGCTGGGATACGAGGCGTTCAGAAAATATTTTCACTTATAATGTAGCAGCACAATTATAACCTATAATTTTTTTTAAGGTCACGAATGTTTTTGTTGATAGAACATTATCCCGAGTCGAAGACTCTGACATCTGATATTACATGTCTACATAGTTTCAAATGAAACTTGAATAAACATATTTCCGATGATTTTGGTTAAATATGACGCATTATATTTTTACAATAGGAGTTGATTTTACTTTTTAGTTACTGGACTTTATTACTAAAATATCAGGAACATTAAGAACATCAATTCGTTTTCAACCATAACATCTGAAATTATGTCTACATCTTCAACTAAAGCTTTAAAAAGTATTTCAGATGATTTTACTTTGATGTTTAGTTACACTTTTTTGTTACTAAAATACTAAAATATTATTAATTCTACAAATAGGGAGAAATTGATGATACGTTTTCATTTAGATTTTATTCATATAATATAAACGAATAAATAGTTGGCTCTGAGTAACATTTTGGTAACGTTCGATATTTGGCAGTTATTTTCTCGGTGATTTGGCATTCAATATTATCAATTATTGTCATATCGAAGTGAAATTTTAATAAATAATAAACAACTTCAAAATAAATATCTACAATGAACTGTAAAAGTTATAAATTATGTACTATGTGCCAGAAGATAAGTGACGCAAGCCAAAACCATAGAGACATTATTACCATTTTTATTGAACCAATTTATGGACGTAAATATTCTTGAAGATGAGAAATTATTTCACTACGGAATAAACGAGTGTCAAAATATTACATAAGTAATATATTTGTTTAAACACAGACGATTTTAAATGATAGAATCACTTTTCGCCCATTAAAAAAGATATAGTGCAAGAATTTCATAATATTTTAAATAATAATAATAATAAACGACATTATTGGTTCCTCAATTTTTTACAAATATAAATAATATTCGCTATTAAATTTATTTGCAAGAAAACAAAAGGCGAAGTTCAATTTGGTTTCCGCGTACGTCATCAAATTGTTCTTCCACTTAACCTCAATAATTCAATAATTTTGATGTGTCTCTTTTAACCCCGGTGTTCGATATGTAAAGCAAATAAACATTTCTTTGTTAAATTAAAGTAAATACAAATATAAATATACAAACATAAATATACAAATACAAACATAAAAATGTAACTATCAAGATAAAATTTAAAAATCCTTTTCGTAGAAAAGGACATATGCCGCACTGCCAACAAGTAATTTTGAATCAATGGGTGAAACGCTTGAATCATTGAACTCATGTCACAGGTATGTGAAAGGGTGCTTGCAGTAAGCCGTGTAGTGTCCACAATCGGTAGTCCCTCTATGATTACATAATGCATAGAGGTTATAGCAACAAGGTACCACACTATCCGCTGCATATTTTGTCAAATCAAAGTTTTTTACAGGGAAGTATAAAGTCGATTTCAATTTTTCATTGAATCTTTCTCTCTTCGATAAAAACGTTTCAAATTAATTATTAGAATTTTTGGAAATTAAATAATTGAGAAGGACTTCGTGCACTTTCATTTCTTTTCGCACCTTGAACGAAATGGTTTTTCATCGCCATCCAAAATTTCTTCTCCAGTCAACGAATTCAAACATACATACTTATTCAATTTGCTCAACCAGCTGTTATATGATAGAACTCGAACAGAATTGTTCCAGCAAATAATGGGATAATTATCAAGCAAATTCGACAAAAATAACTAAACAATGATACAATGAGGACAATATGTTAGAAATAAATTTTTTCACATCGTATTACTAAGAACCAACGGAACTTATCTTCATGCAAAAACTTTTTTTGTTAAACTATTAATCTTCTGGTCATTGTTACTAAGTGGTGGTCAATTCATGTACCTATCATACATGTTAAAATCATTAATTGTCTATTGGAATCAACAAAATTCAAAAATTATCTTACAACATTCAAATGAAGTCTAAAGTCTTTTCTACTTGGTAAATGTTTTTATACACTCAATGATTTTTTATACGATCCACTGTGTTTTCCTGTACAGAACGAATTTGTATTTTTTCCATGTATTACTTTTTTATAATGTTTTCTTGTATTTTGTCATATTGCTCCTTAGTATTAGACATTTTCTTAACTATTACACAAAATGAAAATTTTTGATAGTTGAAGGAAATAAAGAATTTGAATACCTACAGGTTTGAACTCCCATCGATGGCAATTCGATTTATTTCATTTTATGTCAATAAAGCTCTTTTAATATTACTTATAACTATTCAAAATATCAGTTGTAATTGTTAACAAGTGAAAATCTCATTGACATAAACTTCAATTGATATTTGTTTTCGTTCTACTAAGCTGGTATCGCAAAAAAGCAATGTTACTAAAATACTGCCTGATTTTTTTTTATACAAACAATTATATACTTCCTATAATACAAATACTCAAATTATGGGTCTCTGTTGTATTGCTCGAATTTCTTCAGTTCAACTTTGATGAATACTTTTACACTGGGATCTATGTTCTGTGTTTCATGGAAAATATTTCATTGGATAACAGGATACATCATGAAATGATGGACAGGTTGAGTTTTTCTCATGCAACGTCTTCACTCAAAAGGTTTACCTGATTGCACTATGTAATGTACAATAGTTGGAATGCTTGCTGTGAAAAAAAAGGAATAAGCTCTGAAAAATTATCACTATGTTGAAAAAGTAAATAAAAAGTCAAGCAATAGGCGAAAAATAATTTATTTTGTTATTTGACCTGTTTTTGAAAATTTTTTTCTGAAAAAATTAAAAATTTCATAAGGCGTGGCCAAAGGAATAGTGAATACCTGCCAAATTTCAAGTTAATCAGACAACTAGAAGAGGGTCAAAACAGTCTGAAAGATTTCAACTGAACTTGAAAAAAAAGCTAACGAAAGAAATGAACAAAGGAAGTTGAACAAAAGTTTATACATAAGGAAGTTAGCAGCCTTACCAACAATAAATAATTCTTCAACATGTTGAAACTTCCTTGATAGTTAGCATAAAATGTAAATGTTTGATTAATTTGATAAATTGTAATTCTCTTCAATTTGATGCAACTGCTTAATTATAAAATAATTAATAAGTTGTGGCTTCCCTTCGATATTTTTTGCCATTTTTCAACCAATTGTCTTTGTCCTTGAAAGCTTTATTCTGTAAAAAATAGAAAGTTACTTTATGAATACAACCCAATGTGTATTATTTTCTACTTTGAATGCTTGATAGTTACTTTTTTATACTTTATTATATTTTGATATTCTATTAAGATATTAATTTATGAAAATCTTAGGATATTTTTTCTAATGAGATTTCAATACATTCTGATAAAATTCTATTTTCATCTAGTGGTGCCTATTGAAAGATCATCAAATGTTTCTTCAACAAAAAATCTCGTTGCTGAATTTGTGCATTTCTCCAGTTTAATTTATGTCTTGCTATTCCTCTTTCTTCAGTTCAGCGGATTCAAATTGTTTTTGATATTGGTATAAAGACCAGAGTGAAATATGAAAGTTTGTTCAGTACAATGACTATACCATTTAATTTTTTTTTAGGCCCGACCTAGAAGTATCCAAAGTTTGAAAATGATTTTAAATGCAGGATCTCATATATTCCTTGCAGGAATACATGAAAACTAGAATGCAGAACAACAATTACCTTCAACGACTCAACTTCCTTCCAAGTAAATGTTTGTATTGAAGCATCATGTTTTGATTCGGAAGTAATTTTTTCCACCATTTCACTGAAAACAGGAATATTATTTAAATGTTATTGAAAGAGTTAAGAATAATATTTTCAGCAATTTAATATTTGCTTGAAATGTTTGTATTCAAAAATTGACAACAGAAGAAAGGAAATACACAGGAGTAAATTTCATGTAACTGAAATTGTACACTTGTACCAAATAAATAAATCTGAGTTCAGAAGGTTGATCTACTGCTTGGAGCAAGAAACCCATTTGTTGTATGGACCGGCATCATATGAAAATGAAAGCTAAGAGTGGTAACGTAAGTTATCCATTACAACATACTGACACTTGAACCAAACAACAGAAACGTGATTTTCTTTCCATTATGATCATAAAATAGATTTGTATTCAGAAAATATATGTATATTGAAAACATGTGATCATTAGATTAAAAAATAAAATATAATTAATAATCAATGTAAATTCAAATTGGTTCCTACCATCAAACATATTTCTTTTGAAAAGTCTAAATGAATTGTAATATTGTATATAATTAATTTTTTCCATTCTTTACCTGTTAGTTTCAAGCCCATCATCACTCTGAATAATAGGTCCAGATGTTGACGACGTGGATGTTGAAGAAACTGAAGACTTTGAATCCACAAAATGTCTGGAAGTGCAAGAAATTATGAAACACAAAACATAGGGCCACCACATTTTCTAAATTCTTTCATATGTACATTCCACATAAATAGGATAACATATTGGCGTAAGTATGTCTCATGAAAAATGGATCATTTAAATTTATTGTAAATGAATTATATTTTTGTTTATTGTTTGTGTATTTTTGTGTGTTTAGCCTTCGAATGCCACACTTTTTTAGAGACTATACAATTTGATAAATTATGAAATTTTCTGAGAAATCTTTTGTAATTATAATATTATAAGCCATAAACTGAAGATTTTAATTCTAGTAACAATATGTTATTATAATTGGCAAAAATTCCATCAATGAGAAGATGCAAGTTTAATGAAAATGGGGTTTTTCATTATATTGACAGTTTCTCATTGATAGAACGTAGAACAATACTACCTACACTTAATCAAATGGAAAGAAAACTCACATTATTGGAAGTGTTCTCACTGGATGAGGCGTTCTATGAATAATGGGCAAGGCACCAAACTTCAAATATATTTTACCACTGGGTTTCATGTTAAATTCATCTTCGGTGAAGTGGTCTGAGCAAACAAATTTGGCGATAGTATCTACATTTTCCAACCCCAGAAAAGATAACCATTGAGTTCTCCTAGGTTCTGCAGGAAATCTATTACATTCATATATCAGGTTGATAAATTGCGTGATTTGCGTAAATAGGTATTAGGTATATTTACTTTTTCAAATGGAATGAAATGGTTTTTAACATCCAACAATTCGAAAATAAATATACACAATCCAATTATCTCCATTTTCAAATGATTGTGTTTATTATAAAACTACAGCTTTTATAGTGCTACATATCTTAAAATTCCATTTTAAAACCAATATTCAACAACAGAGTCGATAGAATGAACTCGATTTGAAACATACATAAGCATTATAAAAAAAAATCAGAAAAGAGCTAATGGTATTTACAGAATTGTCTTTTTAACGAATCAAGACTTTAGATGAATAATTTCAATAATGGAAATATGATTAATCAAAGTTGTAATGAATATCAACAGCAAAACTTGGCGTGATCCTGAGCAATTCGATTATACAGTACACAAAAATCATAACCTTAAAAAGGCGAAAAATAATGAATTTGAATGAAACTCTACGGTTACATCGTTACCAAAATGAAAATTTAGGTTATCGAATATATAATAAATAACAGCAAAACTTACCGGTGGAAAGATCTCGAGTGATCCTTTATGAATTTCACATCACATGAGTGCACTTTATAACCATGATTATTTAATAAAAAAAATCACAAAAACTAACAGGACGGAAACTGGAAAATATACTTTTAAAGCATAGACAAGAGTTTTATACTGTTTAAAAAGTTCAAATTCACGAATTCACACTTGAAACTCCTAAAAAGTCATTGCCGACCCTTACGAACGACAATGAATTGTCGAAATATTTGTTGACAAGTGGCATTCATTCTCATCATTTGATTGGTCGAAAAATGATTTGAATCCCCTCTAGGAAAACAACAAGTGAAAGTTGTTTCCGAATTATGGCACATGCGATATAGCCAAAATGCTTAAATGAAAAGGTCTATAGAATTTTCGATTTTATTTTCTACCCTTGTACTTTTCTCATAAATGTGATTTGTATAGGAAATTGACTCTGGACATTATTCTTATTAAAACTGATATAAAAATGCCTTCACCAAACCAATTTGAGTGCAGATAATGAAGTCAGTACTTCTTGACTGGTTGAAGGTTCAGGTTTTGAGTAAATCCACAAATAACTACTGTGATTAATTCAACTAACTATACCAAAGCGTTTTGTATTCAAAATTTTGTGTATGAGCATCGAATGTTGTACTATAGGTAATAGGTTAGTGCTTGTTTGGAGCAAACATTTACCAAACATACTGCTCCTTGCTATACTAGAAAGTATACCTGGTGGCAGTGAGACTAGGGCCATGCCTATACATTCTTTACTATGAGACAAAATTCCGGATTCACACACATATGAAAACAAAATGGCCAACTTTGATTTTTCTAACGGAACACTTTTATGTTCGATGTTTTTCGGATTCTACGGATCATATTACATAGAACAGTGTTGCAAAAATTTCATTTTACAACTCGTTTTACAGTAAAAAAATAAAATTAATATTTTTTTGGCACAACAGACCTTGTTCAGGTCAATATTTATTTCAATTGACATAAGTAACTAATTGGAATAGTAATTTCATTGATAAGATAATATGAAAGCCTACATAGGAATCAAAATGTTTTCAATGATATTTCAACAATTGTTTTTAATGGTAGACAACTACCAAAGACCATCTTTCTATTCGATATAGAATAAGGGAAGTGGTCGTGCATCGTATTAGAGCGCAGACGTCGTGGGTTCGGAATTCACTTTTATTTTAAGCTGTAGGTCCCGGATCTCTCTTGCTCGAACAAGCTCTGCTTTTGAGGGGTTTTCTTCAAAAACCTGGGTGATTCCTAGCAACAAATTATATAATTTTTTTAAACCTATTCAACGGTATACAGGGTAATAATTAAGTACGTTGACAAACTTCAAGAGTTGACTTTTTCGAAAGATTTCAAGAAGAAAAGTTCATATAAATATATGTCCCAAACGGCTTGGTGTACGAGATACAGGGTGATGAAAATACATTTTTATCAACTATTTTTTGAGTTTACTTCGACATTTTCGACAATAATCAGTTCAAATTAGGCAGGTACATACGGACGTTACACAATAAATAATTCTCAAATAATTCACAGGGTCCTCCATTTTCTCAGATTCAAGTCTTGGTCAACTGTTCAGATTTTTTTCCGTCGCCACTGAGATATTTTGAAACCGGAATAAGCAATGTTGTTTCATACAGCATCTTTTTTTTTCTGTTGAATATTTTCATTTACTTGTACGGATCAGGTGCCATAATGAGTTTGACAAAATTTGAAGGATGATTCTTTGAAAGATTTCAAGACAATATAATAAACATGTCCCAAAGGACTTGATTTTTGAGGTACAGGATAATCAAAATACATTATTTGAAAGTTTTCACAGTTTATTTCGAAAGGACCCCGCAAAATCCTTATGGAATTTGGGTTTCGGTGGATTTTTTTACATTTTTGATATGATATAATCCATGTAATTTTCAACCAATGTTACCATTGCGCCAACTCCAAAAAATTAACAGTTTTGCCGCTAGGGGTCTTTAAAATCACCCCTTTCTCAGAATAGACTATTTATTTCCGAAACCGGGAACGACATTTTCACCCGTTTCATTATAGATAATGTTGCATAGGATTATGCTCTTTTATAAAAAAATCTTCACCCCCTCCCTCTTACCACCATCACATATTATGAAACACAAAAATTGATATCTGGATTACTTTGAAATGCATCATTAGATGTTTGAACATGCTTGAATTAGGGAAATGGCAATTTTTCATGATCAACCCCCTCCCCCCGAGGGATACAAAGCAAAAAAAAATCGGTGGATTTTCCTGAATTTTCAATATGATGCAGTTCATGTTATTGTGAATAGAAATTAATCAGGTGATAAACCCAAAAAATGGATGGTTTTGGTGCTAGGGTGCGTTAAAATCACCCCTTGCTCAGAATTGACTATTTATTTTCAATACCGAGAACAACATTTCCACCAGTTTCATTGTAGCCAATGTTGCATAAGATTGTGCACTTTTATAAAAATATTATTCACCAAAAAAATTATTCACCTCCCCCCCGCCTCTTCACCCTACCTCCTATTATGAAACGCAAAAAAATTATATCTGGATTATTCTGAAATGCATCGTCGGATGTTTGAATAAGCTTGAATTAGGAAAATAGCACTTTTTCATGATAATCCCCCTCCCCCGAGGGGTACAAAACAAAAAACATGGGGAATTTTTCTGAATATTTAATATGATGCAGTTCATGTTATTATGAATAGAGATTAACTAGGAGATAAAACCCAAAAAATTTATATTTTTAATGCTTGGGGCTTCAAAGTCATACCTTGCTCAGAATAGACTAGTTATTTTTATAGGAGGAAAAGATATTTGAACGTGTTTAATTTTAGATTACGATGAGTCATATTGTAATATTTCATAAGAAGAATTCTAAAACCTACCCCAACCCCTATTTTAAAACACTAAAAAATAAATCATACTTGTTCATTTACACCTCCCCCACTTAAAAAAATGAGGCTGAATCAAAACCTCAAAAATCAAGACCTACTATGAGACTCCACTGATTCTCAGATGTCATGGCTACTCACTAAAACCTCCACCTCTATGTAGGCCCGTCAGGCTATTGCCCCCGGTGACACTCAGGCCTTGACGCCCATCGTATCATGCCTATATTAAGTACTGTCATAGCCCAAAGTTCTTGCCCCAGTTTTGCAGGTGCAGTAATATCCTAAAATTGACACAACCTCCTCTTCGACTTGCATGTTGGGGTTAAAAGCAATCCAAAGCTGATGTTTGAAGAGCCTGGTATATCTTGAGTAAATGCGCATTCTAATAAACCCATTCTCATTCAAATAGTCATCTACTTGAATAGTTTCACCCGCATCTTTCTGAAACTTGTCCTGAATATAGGATGCAGCCAGCCCAACTTGATAGACACCAAAAATCATAGATGTGAAATAAAAAAGATACCAGAAGTTAAAAATCCAGTTTAAGTCTATTATTACAACACCAAAATCTCACCTAGAGATAACCGTTTTAAATATTCCAAAGTAAGGCGAGGAAATTGCGGCAAATAAATAGTCTATTCTGAGCAAGGTATGACTTTAACGCCCCCTATAACATCAAAACTACCGATGTTTGGGTTTTTTCACCTAGTTAATTTCTATTCACAGTAACATAAACTGCATCTTAAAAATTCATAAAAATCCAACGAAATAGTTTTGACATCGGGAGAGGGGGGAAAATCATGAAGAAGTGCAATTTCCCTGATTCAAGCTTATTCAAACATCCGACGATGCATTTCAGAATAATCCAGATATATTTTTTTGCATTTCATAATAGGAGGTTGGGGGGAAAAGGGGGGAAGAATAATTTTTTTTTATAAAAGAGCACAATCTTATGCAACATTAGCTACAATGACACTGGTGGAAAGGTCTTGAAAATAAATAGTCAATTCTGAGCAAGGGATGATTTTAATGCCCCCTAGCACCAAAACTATCCATTTTTTGGGTTTACCACCTGATTAATTTCAATTCACAATAAAATGAACTGCATCATATTGAAAATTCAGAAAAATCCACCTAAATTTTTTTATTTTGTACCCCTCAGGGGAAGGGGAGATAATCATGAAAAAGTGCTATTTCCCTAATTCGAGCATGTTCAAACATCTGACGATGCATTTCAAAGTAATACAGATTTCATTTTTTGTGTTTCATAATATGTGGTGGGGGGAAGAGGGAGGTGGTGAAGATTTTTTATATTAAAGAGCATAATCATATGCAACATTATCTACAATGAAACGGGTGAAAATGTTGTTCCCGGTTTCGGAAATAAATAGTCTATTCTGAGAAAGGGGTGACTAAAACTACCCCTAGCGGCAAAACTGTCAATTTTTTGGGGTTGGCGCAATGGTAACATTGGTTGAGAATTACATGGACTACATCATATCAAAAATTCAAAAAAATCCTCCGAGACCCAAATTCCATAAGGATTTTGCGGGGTCCTTTTCGATATTAATCGATCCAAATTAATTCAAAGTAGGCTAGTACAATCCATTCAATAGTGCGCACGATACAAAAAAAATCCATTTTTAAAGTGTGACTGCCAGTCTCCAAAGATTAGCGCGTGACGCAATGCATTACTGTAAAATGTACTGACAAAATGTAATGTTTTGAGATCCCACATGTTTTTCATCAGAACCCAGGGTGAATATGTATTGCACAAAGTTGATTATGGAAAAATAATTTTGGAAGTTTTCAATATGAATTCCCCAGGACGTCTGGTGCTAGCTTGAAGTGCGCACCGACCACACGGGGTGATGCTATAGGTTTTCCAAGTTTTCCTACAGCTATAAAGTGAATACACCAACGAACACATCAGTAAGTCGCCCCGGAGCACCAAGGCAAACAATAATAATAGCCGTCCTCTACCCGCACAGGCCTTTAGGTACACTCTATAAGTTTTTATGAGGGAGTATTATTATCATTATTAATAAATAAAAATTCAGAATAGGACCATTATTGAAAATGATAAGTCAGAGCAACTGCTGGAAATGGCCACCGCCAACTTCAATGCAGGCGTTTATGCGCCTTACCATAGACTGACAGACACGTTCAAAAATACAGAGAGTGTTTCTTATAATTGTGCATGATTCTTGTATGCGATTCCTCAGGTCTTCTTCACTTTGCACTGAAGTTTGGTGCACGAATGATTTAAGGTGCCCCCAAAAGAAAAATTTTAGTGGATTCGTATCGGGTGACCTTGGTGGCCAAGGTTGTGGTCAACCACGCTCAATCCAGCGATCATAGTTATTTTTTCTGAATATTGGGGTGCAACTAATCTAAAGTGTATTGGAACACCATCATGCATAAACCAAATTTGAATTATTTCCTCCAGCGGGATCTCTTCTAGGATTCCACGTAAGATGAATTCAATGAAATGTCGGTATTGGTCTATGGTGCAGAAAATGTGGCCCGATAATTTATTCCAACCCAAAAGTTCACATGCAGAAAATGTCTCAAGAAAATTATTTTTAATCACTACGTGTGAGTTTTCATCAGCCCACGTATGCTTGTTGCGAAAATGAATAATGACTTCACAGAAAAAACATACCTCATTGGTGAATAACGCAAGAGAAAGAAACCATGGATTTCTGACTAATTATTATTTCTCTATGTCAGCATAGTTTTTGTGGGGGATATACAATAGAAAGCGCCTTCTCAGAAGTAGTACAGTACATACATGAACAACTAAATAAAAACTACTATGTTTCCGGAATTTTCTTCGATCTTTCGAGGGCATTTGACACTCTGGATCCTGCATTCGTGAAAACAAAACTCTATGCTTTGGGCATCAGAGGTTCGCTTGTAAAAATAAAAAATAGTTTTTCTGAAAAATTATCTATTGAGTTAGGAACACCATAAGGAAGTGTACTTGGTCCACTACAGTTTCTTCTTTTCGTAAATGACTTACCAGATTTCATTCAAGACGATAAATTGTTCATGTATGCAGACGATACAACTGTAATAGTGACCGGTAGAACTCCCCAAGAGATTCTTTCAAAAATCACCTCAGTCATTCTACAGTTTTCACTGTGGTGTGAAATAAACCATCTAATACTCAACCTAAAAAAACTAAACTAGTTAATTTTAATGATAGGTACAAATCTCCTGTAGAAGATAACAATTTTCAAATAGATAACACTTATTACTTCAAGTAATACTATAAGTTTTTTGGAAACTCTCGTAGATTCAAAATTATCTTGGTCAGACCAAATTGAACAAGTCAGTAAAAAACTCTATAAGACGTTCTATGCAATTTTTTATCTGATAGCTTTCCTCGAACAACACCACTTACTGAATGTATACTATGCATTGGGATATTCAGCAATTAGTTCTAACATAATAAATGTTGGGGAAGAACAACAGAGTGGACAAGAATTTTCATACTACAAAAAAGATTGATAAGACTCATCTTTGGTCTCAAATACCAAGAATCTTGTGGAGATACTTTCAAGAAATATGGGATCCTAACTTCAACAGGAATTTACATACATAAGATTCTTGTCATAAAAACATCGACATCTTCATGAAGTATTCAGATGTGCATACTAATTATACGCGAAGCCATTCAAACATATATAAAGAAAAAATTAACCATATGTCATATAAGAAATCACCAAACTGTGCTGGCACACATCTATATAACTTACTGCCGAGAGACTTGAAAACTCTGCCTCTCAATAAATTCAAATTAAAATTAAAAAATATTCTTGTCAAAAATATTTTCTACACAATTACAGAATTTGAGGAGTTTTTTTAAAATTCGTGATAACTTTATAGTTTCTGATTATACAGGGTGTTCCTCAAAGACATGCTAATATTTGAGGAGGTGACTCTTTGACTTATTCTAAGGAAAACACTTTCCATAAACGTATATCCTAAAAGTCCTAACTTTTGAGATACAGGCTGATAAAGTTTTGCGCGTCCGCGCGGGTTTTGCATTGAATATTTTTAAAGAAAAAATACTACGCCACTGCTTTTCTTCGAAATAAAAAATACTTGAGATTCCCATTAATTTTTGAGCAAATTTAATCTCTTGGGTTTTCTTTGTCCGACGCATGGTTTTTGCTTAGAAAAATAAAAATCGTATTACTTCAGGATCAATTCCTCAAAAATCTGATGTGGTGTGGAAATGATTGTGCATCGACTCAAAGTAAATTAAGGGATCGAGTTTGTTCCAAAATTTATGAGAATCCAAAAAATATGGATTTCATCTTGTACAAAATAGAATTTTATTTTATAAAAATAATGATTGACAATACTAACACTGATTACAAAAATTGTTGGAAATGGCCACCTTCACTTAATAGGTATGCTTCCGCCCGTCTACGCATGGAATTACGAACACGTTCAAATATTCCCGGCATATTTCGATTAGTTTCACACGAGGCAACTATTCGCTCTCTTAAATCTTCTGAAGTATTGACGGGAGTTTCATACAATAGAGTTTTAAGGTGCCCCCATAAAAAGAAATCTAAACTGTTGAGATCAGGGGATCTTGCTGGTCATTGCTGAGGTCCTCCGCGATCTATCCAACGATTATGATAAACTGTATTTAAATGGTTTCGGACAATTACACTGAAATGAGCAGGGGCTCCGTCGTGCATGTACCATATTCGATTTCCTTAACGGAATTGACACATCTTCAAGCAACGCATTTAGTTCTTCTTCGAGAAAGTGTAAATAAGTGTAAATATCAGATGATCTCCAATAATTCCTGCCCATACATTAACCGAAAATTGGTGTTGAAAATGGGTTTCGGTTATGGTATGGGGGTTTTCTTCCGCCCACATATGATTGTTATGGAAATTTTGAATAGCATTCCGAGAAAAATTTGCTTCGTCTGTGAACAAAATTTGTGACTCAAACTGCGGATTTAGTGCAATACTCTGAAGATACCACTGACAGAAGTTCACACGCTGTGGAAAATCTCTAGGGAGTAATGCCTGTACTCGTAAAATATGGTATGGGTATAACAAAAAATCAACCAAAATACGCCAAACAAGTTGATGACTAATATTCAGAGTTCTAGCGATCTTCCTCGTACTTGTCTCAAGATGTTCTTCGATTTCTTGCAGAACCGCGTCCTCAATTTCAAGAGTTCTGATGCTTAAAGGTCTACCTTCCGAAGTACCTTTCTTGAAACTACCTAATTTTATGAAGATGTGTACAATATTATCCCAGTTATTTTTAAAAAACTGTTTTTGTTGCAAAACTTTTATCACCCTGTATCTCAAAAGTTAGGACTTTCAGGATGTACGTTTATAGAAAGTTTTTTCCTTAAAATAAGTCAAAGAATCACCCCCTCAAATATTAGCATATCTTCAAGGAACACCCTGTATATAGCTGTTTGCAAAAGATTGTTTTAATGTGTTAACAAAAATTGTATTGTTTTTTATTGACGAACCTCACATTTGTAAAAATGGCAAATAAGGTGATGAATATATCTATCTATCTATCAAGACTGGATAAAAAGATTTTCAATCGAACATCTGAATGAAAGTGCACATTTGTACTGTCAAAATTCAACTTGCTGTGGTTTCAAACTCACTAAAGTCAAACGGAATTGGCAAAACTGCTTATGCCACATCTCAAGGAGGATGTGAACTAGACGATCATATATTGAGATGAAAAATAATTATAAAGTATGCTGTTGAAACATGTTGTTCTTGTAAGGATTAACCCTCCAGAGGCTGAACCCTTATATATTTAGGGAAAAATGTTTTCAATCGGTTCAACATTAGTCATATCGTGAAATAATATAAAAATGAAAACATTAAAATAATTGTGTATATATGGAAAAATTAGAAGGTGTCTAAATATATATATACCAAGCTTTAGTCGAATAATATTCATTGAATATCATATATTCATTTTGCATTGACCATAATATTCGGGGGTATGATACAAGGCCTAAATTAGTAAATATGGAGTCAAATATTGCAGTTGAGGCATGTGTCAGTGTTTGCGTATGTCCTAATATTTGATGTTCTTTGAAGACACAAGGCTCTAGAGTTGACAACAGAGGAATCACTCTCTGAGGAATATAGGTAGCACTTGTTTCATTTGAAGTTGCATGTAAATTTTGAAACAAACCAAGCATTAACGGTAGATATTTTTCTATACAAAAAATGAATAGTACCACGCCATTTACCAAATTAATCTACGTGACCTATTCCATCACTGTATTTTTATTATTGTTTTAGAACCTGTCGTAACGTCTGCAAACAGTAGCGATGGCAAAGAGTTGAAACAATTATTTGAAAAAAAAAAGGTTTTCCTCTGGGACAGTCTGATAGGTACCACAATTTATAACTCTTTCTGTTTGTTTTTTTTCTTAAGTTATACATTTTCTTCCATGCCGGTGGGTGATCATTTCAATTTTCTTTTACCCAGTAGTCCAGGACCAAGTAAAAGTACACTCTTCATCATATTTCTTCCACAGGAACTTCTCCTTCATCTTCATCGCTATCTTTTTCTTTAAAAAATTACCAACCTACCTACTACCCATATAATATTCGTCGTCAAAATATTACTGAAAGTGATGAAAAACTTTTGAAAGTTTATTTCAAAAGTTGTATACGACCAGAATAAAAGTGACACAACAATTCACAAAGTCATATCTTATAGAGATGATTGTTTTTATTCTTATGAATGCCTAGCGTATGGATATTTATACGAGCTACTTGAAATATCCTTATTTCAAAGTTTACCACTACACATTCCATAAAATATCGGAAATGAAGTTCTCTAAAATACATAGGTACTAAAACTGAAAGACTCTTTTCAATACTTCATCTCAACTACCCTCATCTTCGATTTTGAGAAACCTCTCCTACCACCCATATTTGTATTTGATATAGAAGCCAAGTTCATAACACAATGATACCAATTTTTGGACATAATGACGAAATGACAATAAAACAAGAATAATTTATATCGAAAACTACATTTCATGTCTCATTGAAATGCCTATTTGAAAAGTGAGAAAATTGCGTATGAAATTTCCTACGGTAGGCTCGACGGTCTAATTGAAATTATGTAATAATTTTGAAATTTTTTACGAAAAAAAGGCATTTATTTTGTCCCATAATAGTCCTCATCACCAAATTCTCGAGGCACAAGACAGATTTGTTTTGTATCCAATAATGCCAATTGCCAAGTTCTCTCAATTTTATATAAACCTCAATAGATATCATATTGTTTCACTGTATAATCTTTAACATAAGTTGGTAATCCCCAAATCATCGAAAAAACACATCTATTATAAGTGTGGTATATTTATACTCGAACTTGGTACATGAATATCAATTTTTTTTTACAAATTGAATTGACCACACCATACATGAAGAAAGTGGCGCACTCAAAAAATAATTATGGAGGGGGCTGGCCGGGGGTCCCTGGGCCAACCAAAGGAAAGCTTTTTAAAAATTCCATAGAATAACCGATATTTTAAGGCATTACTTTAAACATCACAAAGCAAGTGCGCGCGAGAAATGTTCTTTGGCTGAGTTTGGAATATATTGTAGTAAAACTGCACTAACTAATTTTCCTAATTTATTTAAAAAAACTATATAAAACAATTATTCACTGAAACATATACTTCACTAATTTATTTATACGGTGTCAGTCTCTATCTGCGAACTCAGGAACTGTAACTAACTCTGAACTCTGTCCTCCAGCGGTTATATAGTCGCAAGCAGATTCCATCCACGGCTCTCTCGATTATTCTGGAGTATAGAACATTTCATCTAGATGGCTCTTCGAACAGTATCGAAGTGATCGATTTTATTCCAGCTTGTTCTCGGCGAGAGGCCAGCACATATGCTGTTGTAGTTGAACGAAGGTGCATAATTAATTAGATTATGGCCGGTCTCGGGGCCGGTCTCGAAATCGTTACAATATGAAATACGTTTTATTTATTTTTTAGTACATTTCTCAGGAATAGGAATGAAGCAATGCAGAATGCAGCTATTTATTTCGTAGTTGTAGTGAAATGTAACTTCCGCAAACCAGTATTCAGTATGCGATGTGTCCACTATTGGCGGATTTAAAAATAAAAAAAAAAAAAATGTAATTTTTTAAATTTTTTCTTGTCTTGAGGGGGGCCATAGCCCCTTTAACCCCCCTCCCCCCCGTGGGAGCGCGCCTGCGTGAAGACTATACTTCTAATTCGAATGGTGGAACAAGCGACGATGATGATGCAGAGAATTTTGTGTGTAATGATGTAAATTCAAAGCACACTTTATTCCTGATTCTGTTGCTGAAGAATTGAATTAAATTCTGAGCTCTTCAGATACCGGAACTGAGGATGTTTGGGAACAATACAATAACTGTGAAAAGTTCGTATTCAGGACTCCTGTCACAAATATCCCTCAGTTTATAAATACTCCTAATCGATATTTGCACACTGTTGGTGCTGTGACTGACTCATTGTTAGTAACGGCTTCTTTCGAATGATATTGTTGTTTATGTGGATCAAGACGAACTATTGTTGTCTGACCAATCCTATCAATGATGAGAGGGAATAACTGCGAAACATGTATGTATGCAGGTGGTCATTTCCGACAAAATGAAGGATACTACTCAATGACTTCATTACAATCAGCACTTGCAATATGTTCTCCTCGAGGATCATCGCAGAAATGGATGACATATGTAATTCAATAACTGTGTGAGGATGTAGTTATTTTCTGTCAAATATTGCTTCATTTTTCCATTTTGTACGAATGTGTGGGGAGAAGACCGTAGTCGGAATTATTTCTTTTCATTTTTTGATCCTCTCCATACTTTCAATTTTCGAACTTCGTACGATTTATTGAATTAACTCTTCCTGGATTTTGTTTTTCCCTCGCGGTTGGAGCTGTTACTGACTAAGTCACTGCTTCATTTGTAGGGGAATACTCTAAGGCATTTGAATGACCTTCGTTTTGTGGAACAAGACGAAATATTGTATTCTGACCTGTCCTAGCACTGATGAGAAGAAATTACCTTTCATTGATTGACAAAATCATTTCTTGGAGATAATCCATGAAGGCCATTGCAAGGTTTAACTAAAACTTCTCTGTCAGCAGAGGAAAGATCATTTTGGATAGATATGTCTGAAGATATAAAAAACCTCATAACTAATTGTGACGATTGTAGGAGATATAAAAATAATAATACTACTATGCCTTGGGAAAAATTGGGGAATGATATTTTGGATCTCTAATGACGCAGTTATCTAGTCAGTGATATTTGATTTTTATTGTAAATGGGTTGAGTGGTGAAATAGACGTTAAACAGTTAAAGATATAAATTTATTTTTAAAACATGTTCTTGCAACCCAACTAGATGAAATGATAACTCTTCCTTCAACTCTTTTGAATTAATGCAATATCTCATCTTTACAACTACTCCGAACGCAACCCAGAGCAACGGCTAAACAGAATGTGTAGTAGGGATATGAAAAAAAATGTATTGATTCAACAAAGGAATCAAAACAAATGGCCAAAAGCAAATGAAAATGAAGACGAAGATGGAAAACTATATTGAAGAGACAAAGGACATTTGTTTCGAAGAATAAACACAATAAAGAAACCTCTAGTAATTAAAACCTAGTACAGATAGAAATTTAACCCAATGTAAGATACCGTAACAACAAAAATTATCATTTGAGGAACAGAAATAATATTGCGAGACCTCCCAGATACCAAGATTAAAATATTGCATGAATTTGTATTATAGTGAAAATAAATATTTATCTGTTAATTCAGCACAAGACAGTAACATTAACCAAATTTTAGTGAAATTGAATAATTCATAATATTTTTGTAAGGGCCATGTCATGTGTATGAATGTATACAAACCCAAGGTACTCTAATAAATAATAAATCGTCTTTTATTGTGCGAAGTTTAGTTAACTATTCTTACACTTAACCCTGTAAACAAACGAACTACCATGGAACTCGAATTAAGTTGGTAAGACAGCGTGTCAACTCAAGAAATAAATGAAGATGTTGTTAAATGGTGACTAAAGTAATTAATAACAAATACATTCTTATTTTATCGAATATTATGGTATGCATTCTTGAAGAAACAATATGTTTACCTCGGCCATCTCGCATAGACCAATGGAGAAAGTCTTTATTTGTGCAACATTTTCTTTCCATGAGGTCAAAAGGATTCCTTCATCTTGAATCTCTTATCTAACATCGTCGGCAGAAATCACCCCTTCTATCAGCAGTTCGAGGCATTGTGTTATATACAAAATTTCGTTTGACAAGTTTGAACCTGTTTTTTACAACTATCATAGTTCAATTCCTTGACATGTTGGCATTTCCTCCCTGATACGATTTCCAATTATTCACCGAACGGTTGTTATTTCATGTTTTGTATTGTGTACCTATGGAGGGTTTCGATGAACATTTCATTCAATTATTATATTCAACCGTCTTATTTTCAACAGATTGCTTAGTATTTCCAGTTTGAAGGTGTATCATTTCTGCACACATAATTTTTGAAAATGACAACTCATAGAGCCAAACCAGAAAATGGTTTAACCACTAATCCATATTTCCGTTAAAATATCTAATAGTTATTTGATATTTTCAACCTCCCGATATGATTTCATCCCCTAAAAATTTTCACGTACACAGTAAATCCTGATTGTATGCAAAACGTTTCATGTTTTGGTGAATTTTTCAGAGTATTCTCCATATCTAATGCAATAAGTGTGATTTATGCCAGTTTCATACGAATATTACGTGAGGAAAGGTGTCGGAAACTGGAAAATGTTTTTTCTCTCCACATATCCACACTGGTATACACTGGTATTTATGTATGTAGATGAGAGCTAAAGAATACATTACTGCTCACCGGAACTTTTTATTACATCCAATTTATCTGATCTGCTGGATGCTAGACCTGTGATATTTCCATAATTTGCTTTTAGCAGACGTGTCCAAAGGAAAATGTGTGAAATAATTATATAAAGGGGAATAACATTATTACTGATACTTGAAATCTGTTTCAGCTCTAGTGAGCAAATACAATAAGCCACATTGCACGAATAGACGATTTGGCGAAGGCTGAAAAAAAGCCTTCAAACAAATACAATATTCTGGTACATCCCACTCGATAGGAATTCTGCAAAAAACATCCCATGGTGTACCATTATTCTTCAAATGAAGTTTGGCAGGCTCATTCAATTATGTTTAACAGTTTGCCTCAAGCCAGTTAGTATTGGCTGATATTCTCCATCAACCAACTGCCAACACCATAATGTATGATCAGGAGTAGGCAAATAGTTTCCCAAATAGCACACTACAAGTGCATTCAAAGTAGATGATACTTTGATGCATTTTGTGTTTTTGTGTGAGGCAAACGAGTTCTGTCTTAGCTGAAGATATCTTCCTGATATGTTCATAACGAAGCACATTTAGGTTGCTCGTATCGATGTTACCTTCATATATTGATACAATACATTCACAGCCAATTTCAATTGAATCTTTCTCAGTAATATCGTCGGTTCATTCAAAAAGTGAGGCCCATCAACACAAGATTTCGGGTTTTACTATATTTTTGATAGCGAAAGATTTACTATTGCGAAATAACACACTAGTGGTATGACACCCTATGAATGCATCAACAAAACGCAACGTTTTGCAAGTTTCCTTCCCAGATTTCTGTATGGCTTCAATATCATGTAATTTATCAGCTTGTGTGGCAGACTGCATTTAATGTTCCTTGATGAGTTATATAATAATAGGTTTTAACAAATCAGTATTATCAGCTAGTTTAGTGATATATTTTTCTTGGGCAATTTTTAAAGATACAGTGACATATTTTTCTTGGCAATTTTTAAAGATACTCCGATAATTAATGCGTCTGCATCACCTTCTGCATAACTGACCTTAACCTTGAAAATAATTCTCCACCATGAGACGTAGTTTGTTTGTAGAGTTTGAAATGAATTTTTTATTGATGATCACAGGCGTACTACAACAGACGATTGCTCGAAAATATCAGACAAAGTCTGAATGCTTCGGGAGAGAGAAAGAAATTTCAGTGAAAACCCCTTATTCTCTCCCTAATTTAGGCAGATATCTGACAGAAAACAACTACTTCCCTGACTAATATTACGACGGACGTTGAGTTAAATCTGACAGATATCTGTGCAGCGTTCAATGCTTTCTGTATCAAGTAGCAGAATCCTGCCCGACATGATCAAGGACTTGACCACTTACATACCAGTTTCGAGATGCATTGCCTCTCTTCAGTGCAAGGTAGGTCCGACAACATTTGCAGTCGTCGACGTCCTTGGTCATGCCATGCAATTCACTGATACTTGAAATGATTCTCTGAGGTGGATGCGGAGTCTGGTAAAAAGACAGTCGCAGTGGTAAGCAGACAGTCTGATCGCTTTGGGAGAGAGACAGAAATTTCAGTAAAAACCCCTTATTCTCTCCTTAATTTAGGCAGATATCTGACAGAAAACATCTACTTCCCTGGCTAATACCACGACGGACGTTGAATTATTAGACGCTTGCTCATTGTGCTTTGCTTATTGTGCAATCGGTTCTCCATATATTTCATATTTGGCTTTAAATGCCCGTCAAAAACTGTTGTTATTTTTCAACATCTTCTGTTGCCTTATGACATCTTCAAATACTGCAGAAGTGGGACATGGTATTTACTGAATTAATTTCTCATTTGTTGGGTACTATGGTCAAATAATGAAGTTGGTAGAGTGGATAATTCGTAATTGAAAACCTCCCTTATATTTAACGTGGAAATCCAGGGAATAGGTATAGTTTCATCATCCCCCCTTTGATTTTTCATACATTTTACTTAAAAAAACCCAATATTTAGTTATTTTTCACCATATAATTTCTTGTAATTTGACACTACATACGATTTCTTATATTTTTCAATTTTTTTTATGTTTTTTCAAGATGGCGGCAATAAAAGCTTTTTGCGCAATAGCATGAATGAATATTTCAAGTATGTTAATTAGAAGCCAATTACCTATCATTCATAACAAGAATCAATTCTGTTGCAATTAGTTCTACCTGTAACGATAATTCTAGTACACTATTAATGAAGAGAGATTATTTGAACAAGGTGTTGCGGGTGTCAAGGAAGGACGACCTATACATGATTATGATAACATCACTTTTGATGAAATTGAATCAGATCCATCTACATCTGCATTGGCTATTGCACAGCGAACTGGAATTGGGAAGACAAATATTACCAATTGTATTCATTCCACGTAACGTAACAGGCTTGCAAAGTCTGCCCTGGGCCTATCCAACGAGAATATTTTTCTGCGGGATAATTTTCCACATTTAGAATAGTTATCGAATGTATCTCATATTATAACCTTAGAATGACTAATTGATCTTGTTTTTTTCAGTAGACATATGAAACTTCATTTCTTATCAATCACGAAACTTATAAAGCTAACGAAACTTTATTTGATACTTAGAAAAATGAATCTAGTAAATCGTTTCAAGCACATATGATTCATCTCAGCAAACTCCTTTTTCTTTGTTCATAGTAGGAAGCAAGTATAGAGTTCTCGATTTTATGTCCATATGCAATGTAGACATTTCATCACTTGATTCTCATGGCGGTTTTGTACCAAACCTTATTTCCCTAATTTTGAGCTATTTTAGCAAAAACACATTTAAATCAGTCAGTAAGAAAACTTTGCAATGTGAAAACGTACATTTTGAATCCGCACTACCTGTTCGAAATCTTCAATTGAATAAACGCCTATGAGGAAAATCATCGAACATCTTTCTTTTGGTAAACCTAACATTCTTAGTAACCTGCGACCACTTGCAGATCTCCCGATTGACAAGGAAGAGCAGGCCACAAAATTATATTTACTTCAATTTTTTACCATCGGTTTCATCGAATTGGGACACGTTTCGAAAAATTTTTATTGAAAGTTATTGGATGAATAGCCAATGATTTAAGGACGTATCACTGGGTTTGAATGATTTATGATGGAGAACTATATCTTCCCGATGATGTGCAATACAACCTCCCCGAGCCACCAGAGCATTTTCAATATTCAATTAATTCATATTGGAAACATAACTTATTAACCCGTTACCTTCTGATCAATTGAGGTTTCCTATCTGGCTCGCACTTCAGAAGATGGAATATTTTTTGAAAACACTGTATAGCCGCCAATCTATCAGTTAAATCATGAAGTAAACTCATCTTATTGCTATCAATATTCAGTCCATATTGAATATGTTTCATCTTTCTGAACTTTGACAATTCATCGTACCTACTTTTGTTGTGTTTTACTAAGATAAACAAATATTTGACTACGACTGCTAATAATATTGTTTACAATTAATGATTTTGTCGTTCACTCAAATGAATGAGTGTAAACAGATATACTAACGCTCCCGCCTACTCAAAAATCACATTCTCGATAAAAACAAAATCAAGAATTGTGTGATCGATTCTGTGGAAACTTTTGCAGATAATCATAATAATTGATGTCAGGGTCGAAAATCGCTAACATTTCAATGTGGTTAATGTTCAAAATGAATTCATTAGCATCTCCCTATTACGGCAGTTTTATGGAAGAGCTTGATTGAAACCATCATTAGAAGCGACACAAAAAATACATAACACTGTATCGTTGTCGTTAAATGTAGGAAATTTGCATATTCGTTTTGAAATACACCACGACTGTGCAGATTTGAAACTAATGACTTTTCAGATTTTTTCATGACCTATATTTCTTGTTAAATCGCAAGTTTATACTTCTATACTTTACTTGTGATATTCTGAAAACTATTAGTTAATTGGTCCATTGAGGATACTACTAAACTAGGGGATTAGTTCTTACAACAAACCATGCATGTTTGTTATCAATTTCAATTTTTATATTATTTTTTTGTTGATTCCTGTTGAAAAACTGGGTTACACCAGGTGTACTCTTCGGGCGAAATGGTAAAAGTTGATACGTAAAAAGGGTGTTTTATATACTTTGACCACCACCTACAGCCGGTAGAATGGTAGAAAATACCTCCAAATAACAATATTGTAGGGTGTTTGATTAATTATCTTTTAGATTTGAATTGGTATGTACATAGACCCTATAAATTGATAAAAACTTGACATACCAATGGAAAGACAACAAAGAAATAGTATCTATAATGATAATTTTGGAAATAACGAGTCAAAATAATTAATTCCAACCTATAAAGTAATTGACAGACATTGTGGAGAGCTAATAACAAAAACCATAGACAGCTCTTATCGCTTTATACTCACCACTTGAATAAAGCAACCCATTCACTTTGAAATAAAGGCACTCTAGTTTTAACATTAAAATGCAAGGTGCTAATCAATCTCTCACGCTAAACCAAATATACGAGGAAATTGTGAAAAAAAGAAAAGAAATCAAGTACTCTATAGAAGCTAGTGAAACAAGTTTATTATAGCAAATACAATATTTGAAAAGTACTGTTCATGAACTAGAGAAAGAGAATTCAGAACTCAAAAACGAAGTAGAGAAATTGAAGAGAGTAGAGAAGAAGAGCAATCTACTGATTTTTGGCCTAGATACAGAAAGTAAGGAAATAAATACAAGCTCTATTTGGTAAGAATTGAATTAACTCATTGGTGTTGATTTGAAAGAAATGCATATTGATGATATTCACTTCTTGGGAAAAAGTAGAAATAGACCAATCAAGATTGAATTTGTCTCTTATCTTACAAAAAAATTGATATTGAAAAACTGTTCTAAACTTAAAGGTAAAAAAATCTCAATTGATCTTACTCCCCAACAAAGACAGGAACACAATATACTCAGAAAGCACTTGATACTAGCAAGACAGGGCAAAAAATTATCCTACATAAAAAATAACAAATTGTATGTGGAGGAGTTGCTAATAGTGCGGAAGATCTTTCGGAACATCAAGTCCGTGAGGAACCAATAGCAAATAGCGCTCCGACAACACCATCACTAACCTTCAAAAAAATCACTGAGGACGACATATTTGGACAAGGCAGTAAACCGGAAACTACTCCATTTACAATTACTCCAACGCCCAATATTTCCAGGAAACCATCAACTCGAGCTCAAGGAAAAACTCTTTGTGAAAAACCCTAAAATAGCTAGATTTACGTTCCCTTATTTTTTATTTGTATTGAGTTCACTATACTTATATTTGAAGTCATTGGTAAATGGTTCCATTGAAATAGACCAATACATACGTGATTATGAATATTCCCCAATAGAAACTATCACAACTGATTTGATGACCTCATACAGAAAAACAATAAAAAACTTAATATCTTTCATGATAACATTCGTAGTATAAGTAAAAATTTCGACCAACTCGAAGCTACCCTGAAGTTGATTGAAACTGATATGGATATTGTGGTATTATCCGAAACATTCCACATTCCTGATCTATACTTATATAAGATGAAAGGGTATAAAATGATATACAATGTGGAATAGAAACGATGATACTGTAATGTTCATTAAGGAATCAATCCAGTTCTGTCACACGATTGAATATATAGGCGATATCAAAGTACTATCTGTAAGGTTCCCATATAAAGAATTGAAATTCCACATAACAGCGTTATACAGACCTCCATCAGCTAGAGCTGAAACGTTTTTGAATAATTTGAATAATTACTTGAAACAACTATCAAAAGAATCGTTCGATTTTGACATATTCATTGGAGACGTCAACATGAACATAAAAATATCAGACACTATCAGCAAAAATTACTTAAACTTAATGAGTGAATATGATTTTATATCAGCAATCAATGAATATACAAGGGTTCAAGGTGACAGCAAAAGTTGTATTGACCATTGTTTTATCAAAGCAAAATCACCAGATTATAACTTCAAGCCATTCGTATTAAGGACACCGATAACAGATCATTACCCCATTATATTAAATTTGAACTTCAAAGAAATAATCAAAAGAGAAAATGAATCCAGATACAAGGAAATAACTGATATGAATAAACTAAAAAAACTTGTGAAAAGTGTAAATTGGAGCGATTTTTATACAATAAACTTTTTTACCGAACTGACAAATATCTTCTATGAAAGAATGATGAAAGCATTAGAAGAGAGTAGAACTAGGATAAAGATAAATCATAATAAAACGAAGAGGACCCCGTGAATAACAGAAGCAATACTAAATTCTATTAAAAATAGAGATAAAATGTACAAAGCCTAGAAGAGAAATCCCGATGATAATGACTTAAAACGGCAATTCTTATCTTACAGAAATAAGCTGAATTTGTTACTTACATCTGCCAAAAGTAATTACTATAAAAATAAAATTTTGGAAAACTCTAATAATAATAAAAATATCTGAGATATTGTAAAGGAAATATCAAACTCTTAAAAACGCACAGAAATTATAAAAGATATTGCAATCAATGATGGCACAACTACCGATGAAAATTCAGAAATGGCCAATGCGTTTGTAAAATACTTCACCAATATTGGAGCTGATCTTGCTGGCAAAATAAAAAATAGTTACTATCAACCAAAAAGGAATATCAAAGAACAATCTTTATTTATAACACCTACGGATGAAAAAAAGTCAGTGAACTCATTACGGAATTGAAATGTAATAAATCTCCTGGCTTTGACAAAATAACAGCAGAAATTTTGAAAGAAATCAAAAATTATGTTTGTAGACCTATTTCCCACATAATCAATAATATGTTCACCACTGGTGTTTGTCCGCCGCAGTTTAAAAGAGCAATAATCAAACCAATTCACAAATCAGGTTCAAAAAAGTTCATTAAAAATTACAGACCAATATCAGTAATATCCAATATTGCAAAACTTTTCGAAAGAGCGTTGAAAAACAGGATTACATCATTTACTAACGAATTCGAACTGATCAATAACCGTCAATATGGATTTCAGCCAAATAAGTCGACCCAAGATGCTATTGCGTATTTGACATCAAAGATATCAAAAAGTTTGGACACTGGAAAAAATCTGCTTGTGTATTTTTAAATCTTGCTAAAGCATTCGATACGGTCCGCCACTCACAACTATTAGATATTTTGGAGGATTTTGGTTTTCGGGGGATAGCCAGAAAATTATTGGGAAGTTACTTAACCGACAGGAAACAACAGGTATCACTCAGTGTACGTAGTTTGAGTACAGAGTGCACTGTTGAGTATGGCGTACCGCAAGGAACTGTACTAGGGCCAAAGTAGGAGGGACGGCATTTCACCGACCCCCCACTCCTTCCATTTTTCCTCCGAAAAACACCTAAAATTTCAAACGCTGAAATGCATAAAATATGTGACGAAAACGCGCATTTTCACGTTCCAAAAAACAACTAAAATTACGAACGCGAAAAATGCAATTTTACATGTCTTTCTTATGGGGGATTCAGCGTTTGAAATTTTACGTGTTTTTTGGGATGAGAAAACGAACATTTTGAGTAACTTTGAAATGCTGAATCCCCCATAAGAAAGACATGTAAAATTGCATTTTTCGCGTTCGTAATTTTAGTTGTTTTTTGGAACGTGAAAATGCGCGTTTTCGTCACATATTTTATGCATTTCAGCGTTTAAAATTTTAGGTGTTTTTCGGAGGAAAAATGGAAGGAGTGGGGGGTCGGTGAAATGCCGTCCCTCCTACTATTATTTATCACGCATTGGTTGAATCCAGATTGACATATGGGATAATAGGGTGGGAAAGTGCACTCAAAGAACATATTAAAAGCCTAGAAGTTCTTAAAAAACTTTTCTGAAAATTTTACTGAACAAACCCCTCTCGATACTCATCTGATTTGATATACCAAAACTAACATCCTTGATATTCGTCAACATTATTTCTTTACATCATCCTGCTTTGAATTCAAAGCTAAATTTAATCTTCGGAGAATAGAACATACTTACGAAACAAGACACAAATCCAAATATTTCAGAACACCGCTTGCTTCAAAATCTATAGGACAAAGATGCTTTTCGTATTTAGTACCAAGATTTTTCAATTTTATTCCTGTCGAAATAAAAGAGATATCTTCTTATAGAGGATTCCAGAAAAAACTAAAAAAATATTCACTCAATTCAAACAGACTTACTGTTCATGAGCTCGTGGAGGCTGGTATAACGGTATAATAAGTTCAGTCCATTTCAGTTCAATAGGTGAATGTCTTCGTTCAATAATTTCTTGCATATTTTTCTGTTAAATTGCTTGTTTTGTAATTTTCAATTTTCATATTTATTGACCACTATGTTGGTTGTAAGTTGGTTGTATACTAGGCATGTGTTTTTATCAAATCCTGTTGACGTTGTAGTTTCAATTGTCTTCACTATATTACTTTTTATATATTTTTCAGAACTTTTATATTTAAAAAAACTGTTTGTTTTTCATGTGATTTGTAATTTACATTTTCGCATTTGTTTCTTTATCAAATCCACTGAACGTTATAGAATCTTATTTTAAATTTAATCATATTTTGTATATTTATCGATAGTAACTTTGAACATAGGCTTCACACACACCACAGACAGTCTTTGACTTTGTGGTTTCCTGTTTATTTGTGAAAAAAGTTGTAATCGCCGTCAACTAAATGAAAACCAGTGACTGGTTTTATATTTAAACTTTTCGATAACACATTATTGTGAGTCACTAGAAAACAAGCGCGTGTTTCTCTTTCTACAACTGGGGCAGAATTGACTGCGCTTTGTTCAGCAGTCATAGAGAGATTGTGGTTACTGAAACAGTTGAAAAACTTTAATTTGAATATTAACTGCTTCACTGTATTCGAAGATAATCAGGGTTGCATCGCTTTGGTGAATAATCCAGCTATCAATAGAAGAGTCAAGCATATTGACTTAAAGTACAACTCTGAATGTGAAAATCTGAAGGAATTTTAAATGTAGTTTATGTGCCAACTCAAGACCAGAAAGCTGACATTTTAACCAAAGGTTTGCAGTTTCCATTATTTGTTAAGTTCAGAGATTTGTTAGGTTTAAGTGATTGTTAATTATTAGTGATTTTAACGAGGGGTGGTGTTGAAACATGTACGCTAAAACACGCCTAACTACAATGAAGAAGACGAGTAAGTCAAATGTCAACTGTCAATATAGTAGTTTGTAAAGAAGAAGAAAAAAAGAGAGAGAGAGATATATAAGCATATGGTAGATAGAGATGTTCCATAATTTTTGTAAAAGTTACATCAAAAATCATCCTATTATATACTAAGTAGAACCACTGCATTTTATTGAAAACATCAAAATATTTGTCAGATGTAGTTCAATGTCCGTCGTGGTATTAGCCAGGGAAGTAGTTGATTTCTGACAGATGTTTGCCTTTAATTGTCCACTTGGTGGAAACGCTTAGAGAGAAGGGTACCCCGGTGTCTTTCACATTGTTGATACCTCTGTGCGAATTTTACATTATCCCAATTAACTTTCTGTCTTTGGCAGAACCTTATGAACAAAAATATCATCAGTGGATTTCAGAAATAACATTGAGTGTGCACGCATTTCCCACTTCAGCTTCTTAAGTTGAAAACGTCTGTATACAACATTCAGCCCTATGCTGCATCACTTCTGTTAAAAATAACGTCACCGTTATTCGCCATTTCCGTTATTTTGCTATTGCTTGATAATAGCAAAATAACCGTAGTATATCCGTTGGGTGTAGTTTAAAGAGTAAAACCCTCATTATAATTCATTCATAAACACTTTGTGGTACAGACCCCAGAGAAACAAAATTTTCTTTCTGTTAATTCTGCCTCTTTACACCGGTACTGATTCTCAGAAAACCTTTTCTATTATTAAACACTGTATATCGAAAACATATATGTTCATGAGTGTATAATAACACTTTCCTTGAGAAACACGAAGAGATGAGTCAACATATCTAGCTCCAACGGAAGCATGAAATATTTCAGTATTTCATGGAGTAGGCATGCTAATTTATTTCGTCCAATGGTGCAAAGACTTTATGGCTGAATAGAAGATAATGTCTTCAATTATTCATTCCCTCGGGTCTTTGATACTACCACAAGCTGTTCTCTCATTGCAAGAACGTACGATATTTCTGGAAAACACCGTTGTTTGAAAGCATTATTCATGTATGATGACTCATCACTGACACATAACAAGAACTGCTTGATTATTAATTCGAACCAGTCGTGGTTTGCTAATTGTAATTTGACTCAAATGATTTATTATCATGATTGATGGCCATTTTCGTGATTCGTTGCATCTATACGAGTAGGGTGCTATAATTTTAGAGTACATTGGTAACCGAATAACCAACTACAAATTATAATCAGAATGCATTAATTGATTAGTTGACTACAAAGATCGGAATGGATACCGTCAGTTCAGAATGTATAGTCAGGTTTCCAGAGCGTTTGTGGATAAAACGGATAATATTTCTGGGGAGCATGATATATTTTTTTCAAATAAATCACAGAAAACTTTCTTGTAGTGGTTGTATGCATTGATCACCTTGAAATGAAGATGTATAAGTAATATTCATTGAACAGTTATGAAAAATAAGCTGTAGTCGTATTTTTACATATTATATTATCAGATTACATTTTCATGGAGTTCATAGGTTGCACATGCAGGACCTCAGAAATGACCAGCAAGATCTCTCGATTTCAATAGTTTGAATTTATTTTAGTGGTATCATCCACAATGAGTAAGTAATTTGAAATGTATACTTCCTTCTGATAGTCGCTCCTTTCATATTTCTGAAGAGCAGATTGTAAAGCGGGAATAAATGAGATTAAGTTGTTGAGTCAATATTTTGTAATTTGTAGTTTGAAAAGTATCAGATAATATTGTAGTTGTTGAAAGTTAATCCCCACGCAAATATACAATAGATATGTCTATTGAACTATTCAACACGAAGATTATACGATAATTTCATTCAAGTTTTATCATTAGATTATGTCAAATCACTAATTGTTAAAAAAATTGTTGTTTAAATTTTAATTTCCGTCAACCAGCTGCACACCCTAAAGAGTACAACCCTCAAAAGTCTTTGAAAGACTTGTCCGACCTAGGGAAGACCATTTAACGTGTAATGCCATGCACGAGACCGATGACCATGATGGGAATCGAACCCATGACCCTTATTTTAAGAGACAAGCGCTCTACCATCATGACCATCACGGCCACTAATGATCAGCGAAAAGACTTTAGTATGTTAAGGATTTGTTTTCCATATTCCTGGTTAGGTTCGTTTAATAAAAGTCATTCAATCAAGATGAATTATTATACAAAGCTATTCAAATTCGAGTCTATGGATTGGGATCTCGGTAACGGTTGAATGGTGATAGTTAGGTAGGGACATATAAAAGCATATTTCAAGGGGCAATTTCGTGAATGAAAAAACTTTCATCTAGCCCCTTCAGTTCTGGAGTTATTCAGGAAAAATTGAAGAGTTTGAAATTATTTTCTTGTCTATATCTTTCTGTTTTGCGATTATGAATAGAAATGAAATACAAAGTATTGTACAAATCGGGCGTCCCTAAACTTTTATTTCGAAATAAGTACGGACCCATAATTGTTATTGAATTTTCTTGAATGACAGTAGTTATGTTTCATATTGGCGTACTATTTTCAGCTGACCACAGAGTATTTTGAAAATATAGTAATTTAATATTACCACACAGAGAAATTGAATACTCATAAGTAAAAACGGGAACACTATATGGAATAAATAAACAAGGTAATTACCATTAATAAAGATGTGTTTCTGCTAATAGCAACTATTAACCCATTTTAATTTATTTCAGATTATTACCCGTCAGTGATCATTTCAATAACAAAGCATTATTAATCGTCCATACTCTACTTTCTCTTCGACAGATCAGTGGTATCATTTTGTTTGTCAATAATCAGTAACAAAGTAGCAATTCGTCATTGGTGTAATATTTACCTAAATTATTTCCTCTGACTAGCCTATATAATCAGATTCGTTTATTTTTACTGTAAACGAATAAATTGCCTGACAGAGGCCGAGCCGTCCTAAAGCACAGTGCCCAGTCCTCGTGAAAGCAACCAAAGTACTTTCGTGCTCCTAAGCACTGTGCTCCCATGCACTTTCTTGGACCAGTGCTTAGTGTTCTGGAGCATTGAATGAAAAGTCCTAGTGCTTAGTTATCCCTTAAAGTGATCGCGAGCTCTCCATTGCTCTAGTTCACTTTTTGAGATTACGAAGCACTATGCATTTCCATATAAAATGATCGTGTAGAAACATGAAGTCGCCGCAGATGAGACCCGGCGGAATCCGCTACATTATGCTCATTCTCATCAGGACTTTCCTACGGTTGTTGGTGCGGTCGCCTGCATTACTGCTTTTAGGAGCCATGGCTGGGACTGTTATGAAACTTTTTTCCTTCTTTTTCTTATTAATCGTGTTTTCTATACTATAGAATAAATAGATGACAACTTTCCATTTTACCGTGACATCTATGTGTATTTTATTGACATTCTTTCATTCTTCTTATTTTATATACACAATGTTCACTCAAAAAACAATATTAACAAATTTTATATCAAAATATCACTAACATTATCTCTCCCCCCTTGGTGAAGAATCTTCACTCCTACGTTTCTAAGTCACACATCTTCAGCAGGTCTTTTATATACTCCGTTCTGAGTTTTCACTTCCACCACACATACTATGCCATCTTTACCCGGATATATTCTTGTGATTCTTCCCACCGGCCAAGTATTTCAAGGTAAGTTGTTGTCTGCTATCACAACATATCACCTTCTTTGAGAGAATCTTTCTATTTAAGCAATTTTTTCTTTGGTTCAATTCTGGTAGATACTCTTTGAGCCAGCGTTTCCAAAACTGAACAATTTTTCACTGACGCTTTAAGTTAATTTCTGCATTTTCTGGAGCCTCTGGAAGTTGTCCATTAGAAGAATCAATCAAAAAGTGGTTCAGGGTTAGACTTTCTGGTGACTCAGGATCTGCTGATACATAGGTAAGAGGTCTCGAATTTAGCACTCCTTCAATTTCTACGAATGCTGTCATCAGTCTTCAAGGCATTTCAATATGAACTGCTCTCGTAGTTATAAAAAGCGGCCAATCTTCTGGATCTCCAGAAAATAAAGGCAAATCTTAAATTGACCCTCTGTTGAGCAATATTTCTACAGGATCTCTCTCTTTTATCATTTGATACATATGATCGGGAACTTCTTGCTCTTCAATTTGATTTTCGAATCAGTTGTTTACTTTCTCCAGTCCGTTTTCGGATCCTTGCGGTAAATTGTTATATTCAATTTCACTTTCATATTTACTTTCAATATCACTCAGTTTCTTTTTCATTTCCAACTCAATAAGTTCTTTTTCTCTGAGATATTTCTTCTCTCTCAAAAGCTTTTCCTCTTGATATCTTGATTCTTCGATAACTGCTAATTTCCTTGCTGCTTCAAGTTGAATCTTGATCGCCTTTCTACTGGATGCATTCGACTTTTTGCTTCCAGTGGCTAACGATTTTTCTAATTTGGTAATTTTCATCTTCATTTTCATGTCTCGAAAATCTTAGTCGATCCTCGATTAGACTATCGGTCCGACTGGCTTCTGCTCCATTTTTCATCTGTTTGGTATTTGTACCTGCTATTTTACTGGTACTTTCTTCGACTCTACTCATTATTTTTGTACTGTTTTCTCCAAGTTGAAATTCTTGTAAATGCTCGAAGGACCACTGTTATGAAACTTATTTTCTTCTTATTCTTATTAATCGTGTTTCTCTATACTATAGAATAAATAGTTGACAACTTTCTATTTTACTGTGACATCAATGTCTTTTTCATTGACATTCTTCATACACAATGTTCACTCAAAAAACAATATTAACAAATTTTATATCAGAATAACATTAACAGGGACCGTTCAGACCTAAGCCCTTAGTGGTACCACAATTTGCCGTAACCCCAAGTCACCACACTGTCTAGCACTCTTGGTCAGAGAAACCCTTATGTCTGCCAAGGAAGGAAGGCTATACTCGCAAAAATTAGTTCAAACGGGTCTCCTCTAGGAGAACAACAATTGGCCCTGAACTTCTGAGAGGACTCTGGTTACCAGGGATGCTCCGTGGAAGCCGCCGCAAGGGGTTAGCTTAAGCCCGCTCCTTGCCCGCCGCCGTAACTTAGTGTTGGTGATGATGAAAGTTTTATCAGCCCGACTGTCTCAATAAGGAGACAACCGGGCTGAATTCAGTTGAAATAAAATCGAATTTAAAATAATATTTTAGTCTGTACGTAGTTGACATGGGTATAAAGATATACCTCAAGTTAAAATCAGACCTACTCCAATAGGGGAATAGGCCACTGGGCATACATGGCAGCTAGGTGGCCAAGAGCTTTTCCCCATAGGAGACGGAGACGATCGCGTTGGTGGAGAGGGGCATCGTAGTCCATGAAATCGTGGTAGATTTCTATCGAACTACGGAGAGCTCTTAGAGACATGTTCTTTAATGTCTCCTTTTTTTTATGTCTAGTTCAGCAAGATACTTGACACTCTCCATGGGCATTGCCCTCCCCGTTCCTACCACTATGGACTTCGGCATCGATAGCACTAAACCTCTGCCGGAGTTGAGGTAGCAGTTGGCTAGATTTTTCGATCTCAGATTGCTGTCTCCTAGCAAGGCAATCCTCATCTTCATGGCGGACTGTTACATCGACCACGAAGACCCTTCCCTGGCGCTGTATCACCAGGTCAGGTTTGAGATTCCCGCCACGGGGTGCGACTAACGTCGGCTCCACCATTACCGCTACCTCTGGGCCTTGCTTTAAGCATTCTGCACTGATGAGGTCGCGAATCTCATCATGCTTTCTGATCCTCGGCGGCTTAGTGTACCAGCACTGACCGAGAATATGTCCCAGCGTCTCCATCTGGGTACCGCATTGTCGAGAGTTGAGGTCAGGTTGGGGCACAGCCCTACTCATGGCGACCCTATTCGCACATGAATTGGTTCTCATTCTGAGGGCAGTAATCATCCTGCATGGCTTACAGAGATTGCTCTCGTAAAGCCATGCATTAGATATACGGCTGTCCGTGAAGGCCACGACGGACTTGTCTTGAGAACCTTGGTTGCGCCAACGTGCGAGCTCTTCATCCTAGCAGTGTAGTTTTGAGACACATCTGGATCAACAGGCCAATTTATTCGTGCTGCTCGGGTCATGGTCTTCAGATGGGATTCCATCCTGGTCCCGGTGGCTAGAGCTCGCATTGCGTGGTCAGGGTTGTTCACGAACTTGATGCCCGCTCGTAATTTTGCTGAGGGTATGAGCCATTCTAACCCCCGTCCTTCTTACCGCAATATAGATCCCCACATGTCGTTGCTTGCGTTAAGTGGAAAATTTCCCTGATCACTACACACAGCTCCTGGTCGAGCGCCCTTATATCGTCTAAGGACGGTATTGCGAGAGTTAATTTATGCATGTAGTGGTGATTAAGTCTACCTTTTGCATGGGTTTCAGTTTCAACTTTCGTACTCTTCTAAGAACTGCAACAAGGTCGGCTCTATCTAGCCAAGGTAGACAAGGTGGTCGCCGGCCCCTGTTACCTTCACGCCGTTGAGTGTCAACCCAGTGTCAGCTAGGTGCCAGGAGTCTTTTGTGCGTTTTAGACGGAACTTTTGGCATTTTGTGGCTGAGAGCCGCATACCCAGCCCCTGTACGTACCGTTCCGTGATACCTAGCTGTACTTTGGCCTGCGGGACATCCTGAGACAATAGGAGGATTTCATCCGCGAAGGCTAAGCATGATACATTAGTGTCATTATCTATTTGGTACCCTGGTTGATTTTTCAGCGCTAGTAGTAACGGCTCCATTAATACATTAAATAGGATAGGACTTGTTCAACCCCGCGCTTGAAGCGTATCTCAATCGGTGCTTCGAGTTAAATTTTTGTCTGTGTAGGCGTCTTCCACTATATTCGCAAACTCGAATGGAAGACCCGTTTTGAGCAATGCTGGCACTAGTACTCCATGTGGTACCGTGTCAAACGCCTTAGACACATCTACTTTTGTTGCCACCAGACCAGTGTGGACTTTCGATTGCCGCAGCACTTCGTTCAGTATTTGAGCATTATTGAAGCATAGAGGTAGCGCCTGGTACTACTTCTACCATAAAGATTTCGCTTCCTGGGGCGTTCCGGTTCGCCCTCCACAATGATGCATTCCAGGACTTTTTGATATAGCTCGTCTATATCTTGTTGGCCCACAAAATTATCGTAGAGTGAGGCATTACGGAGTCCATTTCGGAGCGATCTATCGGCAGCAATGAACTGCGGAAGTCGTCTGGCGTTTGGAGGTAACTGTCGGTCAAGAGATTGCCTGACGACTCCTACGCGCCACTCCCTGTTCCAAGGAAAAAGAACTCTTGTTTACTTCCTTGTGCACATTCGAGACATCACCAGTGTTTTCAATTCCCGGGAAATTTACCAAATTTCAGGAATTTTTGTAGTTTTTGAGAATTTAACAGGATTTTTTTAGGAAAAATCTGGGAAATTAGTGGTTTTCAAGAATTTTATTAATAATTTCTGCGCTAAATCCAATAGTCTGAAAAGTGCTTAGCCTTTCCTGACTAGAATTACTTTTTGAAAGTGTTTAGTAATAGCGAGTATTTTATGAATAAATGGGCTTAGTGCTCAAGATTTCGTAGCACTTTTCGAAAGTGCTTGATGCCTAGTGTTATGTTGACGAAATCACTACACCGTGAAAAATGGACTGTACTTTTAATAACAATATAAAAATTGAATACAAATGCCGAATCAGGCTTACAATATTGAAATTGGTGAAATTGGTCTCCATAAAAAAAATGACGCATGAGCGACAATGAGAGTCTCTTCTCTTCTGGTAGTTCTCGAATGCACTCTCCTTCTCACTCCGTCCCCCCACGTTCCTCGTCGGACTCGCGCACACCACGTAACACAGTCGAGACATCAAAACAATTCCACTCGACACATAGGCGCACTTCCAGATTTTTGAGTGGTTCCTCAACACCTAGTACAGCTCGGTATGAAGAAATATGCTTCAAACCGTTTCAAAACATGAAATAATGTAATGACAGTCGATTATGAAAATTTCAAGATATTTCCATACTTTTAAAATAAAGTCGTTGAGATATTCATGTTCAAAATATGATTGCAAGGTCACAAACAATTTGTATCCAATAACTATAGAAATACTTGGCGTATGAGAATGCCTTTTTCAGGAATTTAAGCCACTTACAGAAGAGCGCTGGATATTCGCAAAGCAGATGTTTTGCAGTTTCCTCGAAGTTATCACTCTCTCACTTGCCCATATTTTTAAGATGATACCCCAGAGGGTAGTGTCCAGTAAGTATTCCAGTCACCAATTTCAAGTAATTTTTGTCCAAGTTGGGAAGCTGTTTAGATCTCCTTGGCGGTAGGCTTTCTATCCTTTTCGCTTGCCATTGTCATGGCACTTTATTCCAGTGAGATTTCATTTCATCGAATTCCCAGCGTTGAAACTCTTCTTATATGTGGGCTTTGGAGAGTCAACAGAAGGGTTCTATGCCAAAAAGTGTTGTGTTTACCCATTCTTTGGCAAGGCAGTCTGCTTCTTCATTGCCTTTCATGCCCCTGTGACCGGGCACCCACATCAGGGTAACTTGATTGTTAGCTGCCAGTTGTCTCAGGGTTTGTTCACAGTCCCAAATCAGCTAAGACTTCCAAGTGTGTGCATTCAAAGCTTTCAGAGGTGAATGGCTATCCGATAGCATATAGTTTTCTACCCCTTTCAAGGCATTCCTGAGCATGTACTTCTGCTTTAAAGATGGTTGGGGTCCTACCAAGGGGTTTTAAGAGCGTGGAAGTTGACCCTGTAACGCCCACTCCAACCATTTCGTCCATCTTGGATCCATCTGTGTACCTACCACACTATGGCATCCATTGCCAATTGAGAACCGTTCTCTGTGTTGATATGAAAAACCCCAAAAATTAATAGTTTTGATGCTAGGGGGCGTTAAAATCATAACTTGCTCAAGATAGACTATTCATTAATAAAGACGGGAACAGTATCTCTATGTGTTGTATTTAGGAGAATGTTGAATGATCTTGTAATTTAAAAAGAAGTTCTAAAACCTTCCCTCCCCCTCGATAACAAATTATTCTTGACAACCTTTTTAAAAGCGTTATTAATTAATTATGCATTGTATTTATAACATATTACTAATCACTCATTTATAACACAAAATTGAGAAAGTTGTTACTCATATGAAAAATTTTTTTGGCCAGCGCAACTGTAACAAATAGAAGAAGAAAATGAAAATGAACGAGAAGCAGCAGTTATTCGTTGGAATGCTGCAAAAAGACCTCTTCAAGTGGATCATGGGCACCTTTGCATTAATTGCAGTCGATCAATTTGTCAAGAAGTAGAAAATTTTGAGTCAAACACAAAATTCTACTTGTTTTGATTGTGATGAAGTAAATAATAGTCTTTATGTAAAATGTTGTGTCGATGTTTTATTACAAGCGATGTTTACATTTCCGAAGATGTAGGATCTTGCCAGGAACATTTGAATAATAAATCACATATTTCAAATATTCTTCTGTCTAGTTTGCGTTTATAGACCGTGTGTTCTCGAAGGTATCTACTCGGAAACAAATAATTAATACGACCCAAAGCAATATCTGCAAATACGATTTCTGAGTTATTTGATTAAGATATGTGTGGAAAAAAGATTTATCAACTTTTTTGTGCGTGATGCGGCATGGCCTATTTGATGAGTTCATGCGGGTTATTTTAAAGTATATATGGTACTTGGACTTTGCATGCCATGAGCAGTATGTTAGATACCCATGGACGACCCTATTGGATGTAGTCATGGGTGCCGCCAACAGGCCTGCTCGAATAAATCAAAACCAGACACATTGTTATGTCTAATTAATTTTTGGTCATTTTTGGGATTATCGCCTAATTAATTCACATTCAAAATAACATGAACTACGTCCTATTAAGAAGTCGGCAAAATACACTAGAATTTTTTCGAAGACAGGAGTAGGGTATAATAATCAAACGAGCGTACGATTTCCCTAATTTTAGCTGATTAACACATTCAAATTGATAAAATAGTAGTACAGGATTAATTATTTTAACGTTTTATAATGGTGGTTGTGGCTAATGGGGGGTTTAATTCTTATTTAAATCGAGATATGATTCAACATAATCCAAAATGAAACTCGTAGATATATTGTTCCCGTTTATATTGATAAACAGTCTATTCTGAGCAAAGTACCCAACGCCATCAAAAGTATTCATTTTGGGGGTTTGTCACCCAACTAATTTCTATTCTGAATAATCTGAAGAGCATCATCATTACCCTTTCAGTCCCAGACCTTAAGATTATGCATGTCACAGAATCCCAGGGTTTTTTGCTTACCGTCAGACCCATTGACGAATATATGCGTCAGTAATAAAAAATTACAAAAATACTAAAAAAAGTTTTAATAATCATAAAAGAAATATACATTTCAAAATATTTTTCAACTTGGAAATTATCTTTGGTATAGTACACCTCGAAACATGGAAGTACACAAACACCAATGCCGCATTTAGCTCACATGTACTATGATTCACATCTCTTTTTTGTAAGAACCTTACTTTGGTTACGAACAACACATCGCTGAACCTTTTTGTCAGGAACTATTTCAGAAAAATGTTTGATTTTATTTGGCCGTTGAACTTTGTATCTGAAATAAGATTATGATATTATTTTCGTCCAACAGAGATACGAAACTTACCTTACTATCGAAAAGACTTTCAAATGGAAATCTGCTAGAGGTTGCCTGTCTGCATTTTGGGTCAAATATAGTGCATGTGCGTTGAGGTTGAGAAATGACATCCACCATACGAAAGAATGGTTTCTTATTCCACCTCCCACTACCTTACTGTAACGACTTCTATGGTGACGCATATATACATACGGCAGTGGATCTAGGTGACTTAAATTGTATACCGTCTTTTCATGGCATTGGGCATGATGGTTCAGCACGCAGTGACGTATGTCGGCGGCGGTGGGACTGTAAATGGGGCTAAACCTAATATTGTCACATACAGTGTGTCCCAGCTAAAACTTGTCACCCCCCTAATATCCGAACTCATGAAAAAAATTGAAAATCGCTCAGACCCGTCGATTTTTATTTCAAGGGGGAACACTTTCACCAAATACACCATAATTGTGTTGTCAACCCCCTCAACCCCAGCACCCCCTACTTCAGAATTTTCAATGGGACTACTATACTTGTGATACATAATTTTGAAGGGAATTCAATCCCAAATACATCGGTGTACTGAAATTGAGGATCGATCAAGTGTTGTTGAAGTTTTCATGAAAACTAATTTTTTCCTGATATTTTTAATTTTCATCGCCTAACATGTTATCATCGTATGAAAGGTTCAAAACGTGAACCATTCAGTTCCATACAGAAGTATAATCGATCTTCGAAATTTCTTCGCACATTGCTCAACATTTCTGGAGTCACTGCACGACACTCCACAACAATTCTCCTGCGTAGATCATCAAGAGAAGTTGGCTGGGTAATATAAACTTTGGATTTCAAATGACCCCATAAAAAGAAGTCTAATGGTGATAAATCAGGAGATCCAGCCGGCCATTCTATTGGTCCTCGCTTTCCAATCCATCACCCTGTGAAATTGTCATCTAAAAATTGACGTACAGATGCAACAAAATGTGGAGGAGCTCCATCTTGTTGAAAGGTGAGCTGACCGTCAAGTAACCTATCATCGTCTTCAAGTAACTGAGTGATTCTGGGGTTCACAGTTGTATCAAGAAGTTCAAGAAACGTTTGTCCGTTGAGGTTACCATCAATAAAATATGGACCTACAATATGGTCTCCCAGAATACCAGCCCAAACATTCAATTTCTGGGGAGTTTGTGAATGAGTTTTTTTTTTTTTTTTTCATAAAAACGTCTGTCTCACCTTCGAAAAAACTATTATTTCTGACAGCATATTATTTTTCAATACAGTGGCGTACCCACACTGAACCTTTCTTACGACGCTAACATTTGAGGTGATGAAAAATTAAAATATCTGGATAAAACTTAGATTTCATTAAAACTTCAACAACACTTGATCGATCCTCAATTTCAGTACACCGATGTATTTGGGATTGAATTCCCTTCAAAATGATGTATCACAAGTATAGTAGTCCCATTGAAAATTCTAAAGTAGGGGGTGCTGGGGTTGAGGGGGTTGACAACACAATGATGGTGTATTCGGTGAAAGTGTTCCCCCTTGAAATAAAAATCGACGGGTCTGAGCGATTTTCAATTTTTTTCATGAGTTCGGATATTAGGGGGGTGACAAGTTTTAGCTGGGACACACTGTATATACGTGTATGGGCTCAGAAGACAATATAACAAAGAACATACATATACGGCAGTGGGACTCTACGGCATTTTAGTTCTGACATATTTTCGGCAACGGGACCGAAAGCGTTAAAAAGTCAGAAGAATTTACTGCAATTTTTTCTGTTAAATGCCCCTTGGGCGTAAGGGGGATAATCAAGAAAATGGTGCTATTTCCCTAATTCAGGCATATTCAAACATTCGAAGATTCGCTTGAGAGTAATAAATAAATATTTTTTTGCTTTTTATAACAGCAGTGTCGGGAAGTACGGGGGTAGAAGATTTTTTTTACAAAATAGGACAATATTTACGTACACTGATACAAGTTATAGTATTGCTCACACTTTTGGATATAAATAGTCAATTCTAAGCGAGGGGTTATTTTATCGCCTCCTAACAGCAAAACTGTTCATTTTTAGGGGTAACATTGAATGAGTACTACACCAAAAAAAAACAAGGATTCCATGAGGATATTGCGGAGTTCTTCGTCAAGATTGGTTCGAGAACATGCATTGGTCACGTGTCAGGTGAGAGACTATTCTCCCCATTGTACATTTGTGGTTTTTCTAATTACCTGAACTTTGAAATCAAAGTAATGTCAGAGTTTTAATTATTTTCTTTCATCAATACTTCAAATAACAATATAATATTGTTGCGTAAAACAACATATTCTGAATGTTGGTAGAGGACACTAGATGCATGTTTTCCTGAGGCATTTTAGTTTTTTCTATTTTGTATGATTCTATAGGTCAAAAGAAGCAATATTCGTATTTTCATTTTTTTTCTGACATCTCAGGTTGAGGTACAAGAATGTCAAGAAAAATGGGTTGCATGTCTAATGCCAATTATGGAAAAAAAAGCTGCAACAAGTGAATTTTTCCTCAATTTTGGGTAATATGCGCTGTGAAAAATATTGATCGATTTTGAATATATAATTTGGGGTGAGCAGGTACGTTTTTTTTCAAACCTGTTTATGACTTTCTCGAAGCATATTCCTTGTATGAAGCCAACGAACTCTTCTGAATACATTTCACAATGTGTAAACACAGTGAGAAAAATCTACTGCTGACTTACGGGAGATAATATTAGTGAATTCATTGTTGATATCTATGTTTGATATTTCAAAGAGAATGAAGATCAGTTTCATCTGTCATTTTGTGAGACGATGCCGGGTGAGCTCAAAAGAAAGAATTCTCGAAAAACTACTTTTAAACGAAACCAGCAGCGAATATCTATTTTTGTTGGTAAAAATGCTATGAACACATTCAACTGTTCAAATTACATTACTCGAGGTGTCTTCTTAGAAAGACAAAGAACTTTGAACATTGGGAGATATCTTCATCAATACTAAATTTTCTGTTTGTTTTCGATTCTGACGTTCTGAAGTGAATGTTGATAAACATTTTTGTAACCGTAAAAAAACCGCGTGATCCAAAAAAGAGGTATTTTTGAAACACTCCATAGGAAATCATAGACAGATTTTTTTCTGATAGGGTTAAACAATATTCTGTGAAAAGTTATTACTATAATTTATTCGCTAGCGTCTCTATAAGATAAGCTGAAACAAGCGTTGGCTGTCAAACAACATCCATAGAAAATCATGTTGATCTAGGGTGATCTAGGCAAGAAAAGGGCGTAAAACGAGGTTATTTTGTTTGTCGAAAGTTATATCTCTTCGAATTTCATCATTGTAAACTGTACAGCGGAATATCCCTAGTTCAACCCAATAAAAATTATGATCCACATGATATTTCGAAAAAATCGAAATACTATACTGGAGCATTCCTTTTTTCTGAGTGTACACTGGTTATCTACAAAGAATGAACTTGGAACGAAAACCACTCCTCGATTTTATAAAAAGTTGATGAGAATCAATTTGATATAATTACCAGACTTTCTCCTCTAACGCTATGATTATAACGTTCGTCATTAGTACTTCACGGGATCTACAGAAGCTCAATGGGATTTTGATGACTCATCCATATCCGCGATAGTTTTATTAAGAAAGTCATTTGTATCATTCTTGATATTGGAATTCAAAATGATTGTTAAAAATTTAGGTGGAATTCTTTATCATGAAAATTGAATTTAATAATCTAGCAGTAGATATTATAAGTGGGTAGAGAAAAAAACATGTAAAATAATGAGGAAGACGACCTTACAATTATGGGCATAAAAAGGATCATGGAAAAGCTGGCTGTGAAATACTGGGTACCTAGTAATATTGGTGGAGTTGACTATTCACAATGAGATATGCATGTAGAAGGAAAAATAACAATGAAAAACCCATATGGTGTTGTTGGAAGATTTAAAGCACTAGTTAACAAAAATAATAAATTAATAACGCATTCACAAATATTTCCGATATTCTCATCCCAAATGAAAACTTCATAATCAATTCAATACTAATAGCAAATTATACGGTTAATAAAGGAGATGTGACGTCGGAAGTGATTATTTCCTGGTGAAGGCAACCATGATGAGTCAAAGGTATGAAAACAGACGTTAAAAGGAAGTAGAGATAGTAAAGTTTTGTCGGAGCATTAAGGTGAAGAGAGTGAAAGTGAAAATCGAAGTGTTGAACGAAACCAATCAACAGAGGTAATAACTAACCCATCCTTTTTAAAACACCCACACTGAGGGAACATTTTTGACTATGAAATTATGTATTTTCATATCAATCTAATGATATCTAGACAGATCCCAACTAAATATAGAGTTTGATATTAAATAAATTTGTTTCCGAACTCAAGAGACATCTGTTGAATATTAACGAATGTTAATTCAGTTATAATCAATAACAATATTTGGTCAATTTAATGACTTTGTTATTATATTATATCATTCAATTTCACAATTTGTTCTTGATTGTTAAGTTATATATTTATGTACCTACATCTATAATATCCTTTATGATCAAAAGTCATTTGTGACGACTCACCTCTAAATATACACTGAGGGAACAGTTTGTTAGCAGTAAAGAATTTCTTAAATGTTAACAAATTATGCTTTTGAATATGGCCAAACTAATGTAATTTTACTACTAATAAATGATCTGTTTGAAAATTTCAAATGAATCAGTTGTTTGACACAAACTTAATATTTGTTAACTCAGAGAAACATATTACTTTAATATTAACTAATATTTGTTTTTATTTACTTATATGAAGTTTACTATAGAAATTCATTTATTTACAATAAAATGATCACTTTGACTGTGATATCATTTGTGTTACTATTCAAGTATATATATATATATATATATATATATATATATATATATATATGTAAAGTTTCAAACTAGTGACTGTAGATGTCACAAGTTACTATTCTTACTATATATATATATATATATATATATATATATATATATATATATATATATATATATATATATATATATATATATATATATATATACCGGGTGACCACGAGGTGAGGTACGCCCCCCAATTTTTCTATAGTTTTGAAGATACAGGTTTCAAATTTGGCACGTCGATATATTACTCAAATACGCATATTTTGACTCCATAACCGAAAATTCACCACTTCCGGTTTAACCGGAAGTGACCCCAAACTTTTTTTTTCAAATGACACCCTGTACAATTTTTTTCATTATCAGGAAGAACACGCAATTTGTGATAACACTGTTCTCCAAAATTGAAAATCGGTTGAAAAATGGCGGAGATACAGTTGATTGTTCAATCGAACAAAGTTGGCCGTGAACATCAAACTCAAATCATCACAACTGACGAACGGCGTCAGCATTTACGAGAGGAAGGTTCGAGGTAAGATACAGCTGAAAATTGAGCTTCCCATGTAATTGCAGCAACCATATTTCCCATCAATTATCAAACATTTCCTCAAAACGGATTAGTACCCATAAAGAAAGGCTCACAACTGCCATTTCTCAAATAGCAACATACTCTTTTCACATTGTTATGTTGAAAGATGATGAATTATCAGATTACTCGAATGAAAAGATTTGAAGAATTCCGAAAGGAACCAGAAATACAATATAAGTGTTCCCAAAATTGAATGTTCTTCAACGAAGGCGGCTTTGAACATAAGAAAGCTAAACAAAAAAGCATATTTTGTCAACAAAGTGACAATTTGTTCTACTCATTCAATACAAGAGAATTGTAACTTGTTGAAAAACATTCCGATGGAGAGAAAATTTACTAGAAATGAAAAAGTAGATTTACTGCTAATTTATGGCGAGTGTAGAAAAAATGCAACTGCGGCTTGCATTCTTTACAGTGAACGATTCCCTCTCAGACAACGCCAACCAAGTAGAAACTATTTCGCACGTTTGGAAAGGCAATTCAGGATAGAACCAGATGACAATGTACATGATCAGGATAGTTTTATTATTGATGCAGAGACGGAAACTAATGTTTTGGCTGTTGTTTATGTAGATCCCACCATATCACTTCGACAAATCGAACATGAATTACCAGTTGGACGAGAATCAGCTCGAAAAATTCTAAAAAAACATGGGTTTAAGCCGTATAAATATCAGATACATCAGCGCCTTTACGAAAATGATCATCAAAGAAGGGTCCAATATTGCAATTGGCTACTTGAGAACCACATAAGGAACCCGAATATGACGAGAAACATTATATTTTCCGACGAATCAAGATTTACGAATCTTGGTATGTTCAATAGAAACAACACCAGATACTGGGCAACTGAAAACCCCAGGCTCATAAGACAAGGGAATTTTCAGGAACGCTTTGGATTCAACGTGTGGATAGGTCTGATAGGAACTCGAATCATTGGGCCCATAATATTTGATGGTATGAGAAATGGCAGTTGTGAGCCTTTCTTTATGGGTACTAATCCGTTTTGAGGAAATATTTGATAATTGATGGGAAATATGGTTGCTGCAATTACATGGGAAGCTCAATTTTCAGCTGTATCTCACCTCGAACCTTCCTCTCGTAAATGCTGACGCCGTTCGTCAGTTGTGATGATTTGAGTTTGATGTTCACGGCCAACTTTGTTCGATTGAACAATCAACTGTATCTCCGCCATTTTTCAACCGATTTTCAATTTTGGAGAACAGTGTTATCACAAATTGCGTGTTCTTCCTGATAATGAAAAAAATTGTACAGGGTGTCATTTGAAAAAAAAAGTTTGGGGTCACTTCCGGTTAAACCGGAAGTGGTGAATTTTCGGTTATGGAGTCAAAATATGCGTATTTGAGTAATATATCGACGTGCCAAATTTGAAACCTGTATCTTCAAAACTATAGAAAAATTGGGGGGCGTACCTCACCTCGTGGTCACCCGGTATATATATGCGGCATGCGGTCGCTTATCGATCCGATATAAAGTAGTTGAGAAAAATTCTCGTACCTACATCGGACTCGAACCGAGTATTGCTATGCTGGAGTTTCAAACGGCCTGTGCCTTAGACCGCTGATCCACCGACCACATGACCACCAAATGATTGGTTAATTAGGTTTCGGCCGTTTGACCGTTATCACCATCTCTCATATGGCGAGATGTCAATTCTTTCGGCGCATGTCCGAACGCCAAGTTATTTCTGAATGAGTTCAGTACCTACTGTTTAAAAAAAAAAAACGATAATATTCCAAACTGTCTCATTTGTTTTATAGGATAATTTCCTTAATGAAGCATTCATTCATTCAGTGACATATCTAATTAATACACATTCAACCAGAATTCAGCAATATTGTTTGATTTGGTACTAAAGTTGTTTGGAATATTTTGAAATACATTTCAATGATACTACTATGTACTATGTATTCTTGAGTTATTTAAAAGTATTATCAAATTTTTTCGTGAAAAATATATGGTTGTTTTCATTAAACTTCCTACTTCTCTGAAACTATTTTGACCAAATCAAGAATTGGTAGATATGAGATACATTTTCAGAATGAATTGTCATTTTACCCTTCCTATTTATGTTTATTTCATTAAGTAGAAAGAAATCTATTCTCAATTGAATATTCTAACTTTAAGTATACTGCCAATTTTTTATCAGGATGTATATCATATCTATCAATTTCCATTTTGGTCAAAATAGTTTCAGTGGGGTGGGAAGTTGATTGAAAACAATAATATCTCTCACGAAAAAAATTCATAATTTTTTCAAAGAATTTCAAAAACCTACGGATAAAGAAAGAATATATTTAAAATTAACAAATTATGAGTCAATACCAAAACAATGTTTTAAATTGAAAAATAATTTTTCAAAATTAACTCGTAACATACACCGAGAAAAGGCTTTTTTTGTAGATAATAAATCAATTTGTTCAAACGTAGTTAGCTCAATATTAGCAATTTTGTTTGGTATTCAAACAACCTCGTTGAACATAACATAGTTATTTCAGAAATAAGTATTACCATACATCAAAATATTCGTTACCTGCTCATTTTTTGAAATTGAAACATATTACTTTGCCTGCAAAATCAAAAATTTATAGTCAGCATATTTCTTATTTATCAATTTCAAGAAATTAAATTTTTTGATGATTATTCGTTGAATATAAATAAATGTTTGTTAGATTTGAGTCAGTTTAGGATAAAAATTTGACATCATTTGGAGAAAACTAATAACTCTGTAAGCTACGGGAACTTTATAGTCACCAACACAATAATTTCCAGAATACGTAAATATGTTAACTGTTAAATAAAAGGATTTGGCGGTTGCAAATTATCCGACCTATCCAACCCCTCCACAGAGGCACATGTCATCGCATCAGCATGTCGATACGATGATCGACTTTATAACGCCATTGTATTCATGTCTTGTATCTTGTAGCTTGTTGGTCAACCTGTTCAACCATATCAAGATCATTCATTTCTTTGTTATTGGCAATATAATCATCATTATTTTTGGCGTGAAAGTGAAAAAAGTGAACTGAACCCACGCACGAATGTGCATATGGATTGAAGACACAGGTGAATGTGAATTGTGAATGTTTGTGCCGGTCTGCCGCCAAAATCGTGGAGTGGACGCAAGGGTTATCCTAGGCTCCTACCCTACTAGTACAGCTATGATGGAAGGATTGTTGAGGGATTGGAACCTTCACGAATACATTACACGATTTCAAGGTAATATGTGATCTAGTCAGGAATAGTGTTATGTTATTTATTCAGAATGAATGTTATGTTATTTAACAAGAGAGAATTTAATTTATCCTAATAAAGAGTTATTTGCAAACCTTTTTTTATTAACCTTGGAGGTCACTGCGGGACTATATAATATATAGATAGGAAGGAACATTTTATTGGACTAAGCCCTCTAGTAAAAATGCAACCGTAGACACGTGTTTCGATCTTAGGGATCTCATCAGTGCGGTGAAAGCAAGTGTAAGGATGTGCAACACTTGATTGCAGGTGAAACAACAAATGAACGGAGTCAACAAACAGGAAGCCAACCGCACATTTGTGACTTCAGTCGTAACACCTCGTGTTTACAAGGCAAGAAACGACGTCGCCACGGAGGCAGCTATAGCTATAGCGGTTGGCTTCCTGTTTGTTGACTCCGTTCATTTGTTGTTTCACCTGCAATCAAGTGTTGCACATCCTTACACTTGCTTTCACCGTACTGATGAGATCCCTAAGATCGAAACACGTGTCTACGGTTGCATTTTTACTAGAGGGCTTAGTCCAATAAAATGTTCCTTCTTGTTATTCACAATTTCCCTCGAGAGCATATCCCTGTTTCATTTACATTCCTGGACTCGGATGTCACGCAGGTAGCTATAGCTGCCTCCGTGGCGACGTCGTTTCTTGCCTTGTAAACACGAGGTGTTACGACTGAAGCCACAAATGTGTGGTTGGCTTCCTGTTTGTTGACTCCGTTCATTTGTTGTTTCACCTGCAATCAAGTGTTGCACATCCTTACACTTGCTTTCACCGTACTGATGAGATCCCTAAGATCGAAACACGTGTCTACGGTTGCATTTTTACTAGAGGGCTTGGTCCAATAAAATGTTCCTTCTTGTTATTCACAATTTCCCTCGAGAGCATATCCCTGTTTCATTTATATTCCTGGACTCGGTTGTCACGCAGGTAGCTATAGCTGCCTCCGTGGCGACGTCGTTTCTTGCCTTGTAAACACGAGGTGTTACGACTGAAGCCACAAATGTGCGGTTGGCTTCCTGTTTGTTGACTCCGTTCATTTGTTGTTTCACCTGCAATCAAGTGTTGCACATCCTTGCACTTGCTTTCACCGTACTGATGAGATCCCTAAGATCGAAACACGTGTCTACGGTTGCATTTTTACTAGAGGGCTTGGTCCAATAAAATGTTCCTTCTTGTTATTCACAATTTCCCTCGAGAGCATATCCCTGTTTCATTTATATTCCTGGACTCGGATGTCACGCAGGTAGCTATAGCTGCCTCCGTGGCGACGTCGTTTCTTGCCTTGTAAACACGAGGTGTTACGACTGAAGCCACAAATGTGCGGTTGGCTTCCTGTTTGTTGACTCCGTTCATTTGTTGTTTCACCTGCAATCAAGTGTTGCACATCCTTACACTTGCTTTCACCGTACTGATGAGATCCCTAAGATCGAAACACGTGTCTACGGTTGCATTTTTACTAGAGGGCTTGGTCCAATAAAATGTTCCTTCTTGTTATTCACAATTTCCCTCGAGAGCATATCCCTGTTTCATTTATATTCCTGGACTCGGATGTCACGCAGGTAGCTATAGCTGCCTCCGTGGCGACATCGTTTCTTGCCTTGTAAACACGAGGTGTTACGACTGAAGCCACAAATGTGTGGTTGGCTTCCTGTTTGTTGACTCCGTTCATTTGTTGTTTCACCTGCAATCAAGTGTTGCACATCCTTACACTTGCTTTCACCGTACTGATGAGATCCCTAAGATCGAAACACGTGTCTACGGTTGCATTTTTACTAGAGGGCTTGGTCCAATAAAATGTTCCTTCTTGTTATTCACAATTTCCCTCGAGAGCATATCCCTGTTTCATTTATATTCCTGGACTCGGATGTCACGCAGGTAGCTATAGCTGCCTCCGTGGCGACGTCGTTTCTTGCCTTGTAAACACGAGGTGTTACGACTGAAGCCACAAATGTGCGGTTGGCTTCCTGTTTGTTGACTCCGTTCATTTGTTGTTTCACCTGCAATCAAGTGTTGCACATCCTTACACTTGCTTTCACCGTACTGATGAGATCCCTAAGATCGAAACACGTGTCTACGGTTGCATTTTCACTAGAGGGCTTAGTCCAATACAATGTTCCTTCTTGTTATTCACAATTTCCCTCGAGAGCATATCCCTGTTTCATATATATACATATATATACATAGTAACTTCGGACATGCGCCGAAAGAATTGACATCTCGCCATATGAGAGATGGTGATAACGGTCAAACGGCCGAAACCTAATTAACCAATCATTTGGTGATCATGTGGTCGGTGGATCAGCGGTCTAAGGCACAGGCCGTTTGAAACTCCAGCATAGCAATACTCGGTTCGAGTCCGATGTAGGTACGAGAATTTTTCTCAACTACTTTATATCGGATCGATAAGCGACCGCATGCCTTGTTGAAAAGCAAGTTTATGGTGAGTTGTCTAGATGCCAATCTCGCCTAGCGCTAGCTTGGAGTGCACACCGACCACCCGAGGTGGTGCTGTAGGTTTTCCGGGTTTTCCTACAGCTGAAAAGTGAATAAATACATCACCTGAAACATCTGTAAGTCGCCCTGGAGCGCCACGGCAAATAATAATAATAGCCATCCTCTACCCGCACAGGCTATGCCTTTGGTTACACTCAACAAGTGTTTATGAGGGAGTATTATTAATATTTGTTCCTCAGAAATAACGATTTCTTATTTACCAACTAATTATTCTTTTACCAGAAACACATGGTGATTCAATAATGATATTTTTGATATTTTGTCTATATATATATATATAAAAACAAAAATATAATGCTCTCAATTTCACAAATCATACTCACCGAAAAACGTAAACAGTGGACAGCTGTTTCAAACTCCTTGGTTATCATCGGCACTGTGCATACAAATTAACAATGAATAAAAATTATAAAACTGAGAGCAATTATATCCGAAAATTATCGCTAACACCAATTAGCTATCTGGGTTCAATCCTCTGTACCTGGTACACTGTACCTGGTACACTGTACCTGGTACACTGTACCTGGTACACTGTACCTGGTACACTGTACCTGGTACACTGTACCTGGTACAAATGTCACAACAACAAACATTGACACGATTTTAATGTAGGCATATCTATTTGATATTTCCATACAGCCTACTATTTGTAGGTACGAAACAATATTCATCGAAGTTTATCGAAAACACGAAATTGAAAACAGAATTGTGGGACAAGTAGAGTACTAGAGTTCTCGTCTACGAAGACATGTAAGATAAAAGAAAAAACAAAAATATAATGCTCTCAATTTCACAAATCATACTCACCGAAAAACGTAAACAGTGGACAGCTGTTTCAAACTCCTTGGTTATCATCGGCACTGTGCATACAAATTAACAATGAATAAAAATTATAAAACTGAGAGCAATTATATCCGAAAATTATATCGGTGAGTATGATTTGTGAAATTGAGAGCATTATATTTTTGTTTTTTCCTATATCTTACATGTCTTCGTAGACGAGAACTCTAGTACTCTACTTCTCCCACAATTCTGTTTTCAATTTCGTGTTTTCGATAAACTTCGATGAATATTGTTTCGTACCTACAAATAGTAGGCTGTATTGAAATATCAAATAGATATGCCTACATTAAAATCGGGTCAATGTTTGTTGTTGTGACATTTGTACCAGGTACAGTGTACCAGGTACAGAGGATTGAACCCAGATAGCGATAATTTTCGGATATAATTGCTCTCAGTTTTATATTATATATTATTTTTTTTGGCGGCTTTTTATAACGCCGACGAATGAAAATAAAATATCACAGTAGTAGCACCTGTTATCAAGTGACGTATGGTTTCCATAGCCAACTTTTCAATTTTTGGCTTTCATTTTGCTTCCACGGCCTACTCGGTGAATTTCAATAATAATTGTTTTCTGATCTAGTTTCTGGTTAGATACCAACTCGTGATATGTCATTAGAAAGGGAATTGAATGCTGAATAAAGCGAAAAGAAATAAAAATAGGGTTTCCATTTAAAATAAGAAAGTTGATGTTACTTCCGGTCAGACCGGAAGTTAACTTCGACATGTCGATATGCTCAAATTCTAGCTCTTATGTCATTATATCGACGCTCCAAATTTCACAAACCTACTTCATACAATAACTGAGATATTCCGTAGGCAATACTTCCGTAGCCACCCGGTATATGTATATATATATATATATATATATATATATATATATATATATATATATATATATATATATATATATACATATATATATATATATATATATATATATATATATATATATATATATATATACATATATATATATATATATATATATATATATATATATATATATATATGAAATATATTAAATTTTCTTTATTTTCTATTGAATTCCTTATTTTATTTCAAATTATCCTGGCAAAACCTTACCGGATTGGTCTATTTGGGCTTTACATTTCAGCAATACCTGTACCTGAGGTGGTGCTGTAGGTTTTCCGGGTTTTCCTGCAGCTGAAAAGTGAATACATCACCTAAAACATCAGTAAGTCGTCCCGGAGCGCCACGGCAAATAATAATAATAGCCGTCCTCTACCCTAACAGGCTATGCCTTTGGGTACACTCAACGAGTGTTTATAAGGGAGTATTATTATTATTATCATTACAGCCTGTACTGAAATGGTTATTACAGTACAGCCCGCGTTGTAGAAATGAAAGAGTGTATAGCAATACCTGTACCATTGCCTGTACTGAAATGATCATTACAGTACAGCTCGCGATATAGAAATGAAAGAGTGTATACAATCGGCCTTCTTCCTTGATCGATGAAGCGCATAAAATGGGCATATTTCTATGTGGTCGTAGAAAAAGAATTTTATGGCAATCATGAAAAGTAAACGATCTTACAAAAACATGAAAAAATTAATGGAAGGACATTTTCGTCAGATACTAAAATAGATCTTCATATCCTATACGTGCAATTTTTTTCATATATCTTTCAGCATGAACTTTTCCATGTTTGTATATAATGTTTAGTTACCATTGCTCTATCAGAAACTAGTGAAATATAGCACTTTAAAACTAAAGAATACGCTCAAATAACATCTTCACTATAACTTCATCTACACAAATATAAAATTAATGATAATAATGTGAAATCTCACACTTACACTCATGATTATAATTCTGAATCACATAATTGAAAACCAGATTGGGTAAAACTTTCAGGATACCTGAATATGTATAGGTAATTAGATTACAAATCTTATCCAATTTTTGTGATTTGATTTCTAAATCGTTTTCTTCAAGATTTGATAATCCTAATTCACATGAGTTCCTTGGAATTATCGTTGAAAATAGCTCCTTTATACTTGGAAATACCTTTTAAACATATTTCGCCCATTAAAACTGAGTGAATTATAAGTGATGGTGAAATAATCGAGCTTTTCAAAATAATCATTTAAATTGATCTACAAATGAAAAATCTACTGTTGTGTTCCGCTTTTCGATGGGTCACTCTGTATATATACATTTTCAATAACCTCCTTTCAAAGGGGGATAAAATCATATTTGGCAAACAGGCTGTAGCATATCTTTGCGCGATACTGTTGTAATGCATCATTTGGATCGATAGAAATGGTTAAAGTCGACTTAATAATGGGAAAACCACAAGCTCAATAATTTCATAGAATACAAGAGTGATCACACCAATTATCTAGTAATGATGACTTATCAAGAATACCAAATCAAAGAGAATGAAACTGGTCAGTTTTAAAAGGTTTTTTTTTATGTTCCTGCATATCATATCTCAAAAAATCTGAATCACTTAGTTGCAATCACCAGTTGTGCATATTGTAAAATAATAATGTGAAATAATCATGAGTAGCGGTTGTTGATATTATGTTTGAAAAGGAACTGTTTATTTTTATTAATTGAAAATGATAATATCATTAGTATAGATTTTAGATTCGGCTTCGTACCATTATTCCCATATAGGTAAATAGAAGTAGTTTTATAAATACATAATAAACTCTACAAGTTTTTAATGTATTTGAAATGTTCACACTGAATTAGATTATCAAGAAAATATAACAGCCTTAGTGAATCACACACTATCAATGAATTTTTCATTTCTAGATGCACTTCAACGACCTATTGAAAAGAAATCAGTAAGTATGTATAGAAGTTACAAACTTGTATATTTCTTTTATTATTGATAGATTATGGTTCCTAGTAAAATTCGAAGAAGACCAATATATTTGCCACATATTTTTCAGTTACAATATTTTTACTCATTTTAAGAATTAATTCAAAACCTTTATTAATGAACAACCTCCCATTCATTTTGAGAGGCATTGTTTACAGTTTCGAATTCTACACAATAAACATATACAAATGCACATATATTTTATTTACAAACATACCAAATATCAAATCGCACAATTAATTTTAATTCAGGGTTCTCAATTCAGCAGCATTAATGGACGAGTAAATAGGATTTGATTTTTTTCTTATTTTAAAATTAGATGAGAACAAAAAGTATTTAACCCCTTCACCACACAAGTAATTTATTTCCTAGATGCGCATTTCGATAACGAAGTTATCTTCATCAGTAGGAATTACTAAACTGTTACAGAAGGGGTTAAATACTTTTTGTTCTCATTGAGTGACACCACAGGCGTCCAATATCCCATTTTCGGTTAAAATTAGATATCAGACCCTGTTGAAATTAAAAAATGAAGCAATTGTACTTTTGTAGAGATGAACTTTTCTTCCTGAATTATATATAACACTCAAATTGTAGAGCAACTGTAGACACGTGTTTCAAACTGTTGGTAATCATGAATACGGTGTAGCCAAGTGCAAAGATGTATAACACTTTTTACAAAAGTGCCAAGTGCAAAGATGTATAACACTTTATACAGAAGTGTTACACATCTTCGCACTTGTCTTCACTGTACTGATGACCAACAGTCTTGAACATGTGTCTATGGTTGCTCCACAGTTTGAGGATTATACCCATTGAATTTTTTCTATTCGATTATTCGAAAATGTAACTCTGGGAATATTACAGTAATATTCCTGGATCATACCATATATTCAATGATTATTCTTCATTTATATTCCTTGGATAATCATGGCATATTCCAAATATTCTGAGGATATTCATTGGTAATATTATAGGATTATTTTGTATGGAATATACGTGGAATATCCCAGAAATATTCTAGATATTCATAGAAAATTCTCTTGGGAATGTTCTACGATTATCTCAAGGATACCCATAAGCATGTTCAGGGAATATTCCTCCAATATCCTAGAATATCCTAGTATATTCCTAGAATATTTCAATATGCCAAAAAGAACGTTCTAGGATTTTTCATGGAATATCTAGTGCTGCCTGGGTAATAAATGATAGTTGCGTGTCTAAAATATAACAAAATATAAATACGGACTATCTTTCATGTGATGGCAAAATCCATTTTCTACTATAGTAAGCTAGGGTAAGTGTGAATTTGGGGCAAGTGTGAGTTTGCTCGCTATCTTCGCTAGACCGGGCGACAGTCCAATGCCGTCTATTGACGAATAGCCTACACTTATAATGAATCCATAACCATCATATAAAATACAAAAGAGATCTTGTGAAATCCAAATATTTTCCCCAATTTTCTAACCTACAATTTATCAACCCGAACGAGTATAACAAGTTTATTTCAAGCTTTGAGTGAATTGTTAAAATCTAATGTAAGAATCCATTTTATACATTTTTCTTCTGCCTAAACAATGAATCTGACTATAGATTGCCGTTTTTTCATGAAGTTGTTTTTTGGGACATTTTTCCATTGCATGTCACACTTACCCCGAAAATAAATGTTATTGGGGATAGTGTGACCTATCTGTCGGGGTAAGTGTGAACCTGGTTCATTTGGCCAATCTAAACTATAATACGACATTATATACGGAAATTTCAGAGAGCCAATCAATATACCTGGCCAGATGTGGAAGACATTGATACACTTTCTGAGGTTGAAATAACAACTGTGCTTCCATCACCACTCGTCAGAAGATGGGGATCAATGAAATTCTCATTCGATTTTTCAGATTTCTACCTGTGAATTTTTCTTTCCAACAAATATTCACTTTCACGATTATTTTTTGTTTTTTTCCAATGGGGCATTTCAAAATCAATATTAAAAATTTCCTAACTATGTTTTGAATGAAGATATCTCGAAACAAATAAATTGTGGTGAAAGTTCTTTTACTGTTCACTCACACCTGCCCCAAATAGAGATTTACGTGCATTAATATCTTTAAATTTGGCCAGAATCACACTTGCCCCAAATTTCCGGGGAAGTGTGACCTATGGAGATGTATATCTGAATATATAAATAAAATTCATAGAATACGTTTTTCAATAGTTTTCTGTGGCGTATTACAAAGACTGATCTTCGAAGTAAATACCTGCAAAATTTCATTGTTAATATTATTTCAGATTCATCAGATGGATTAAATGCAATGCGAACTAATGAAAATCACGGTCACACTTATCCAAGCTTACCTTAGTATTTTTTTTATGAAAAAAATTTCTAGTGTTTGGCCTGAGTATGAAACACACCTCGGTAGTGGTAACGGTAGCGGAAACAAATAATTTTCTGAAAGATATTGACCACAACTTTTCCACTTTGTGGGATAGTGTAGAGTGAAAGGGATTTAGACTTTTTCAAAAATATTCATTTCATTTCTTCCAGATTTGTTCTTGAGAACAATATCAATAATGTCTTGATTTATTATTCCAATCAATCGAAAAGCCATTATCATCATCACTACCTATCACTAACAGTGATTTACCAGTACACCCGTACAAACAATGACATGAAAATTTACTCCAACGTTGATAACCGCTGACTTGAACAATATTGTTTTACTACTGCTGCGGATTCGAAAACGATTAAATGTAACAAATTATGTCTGATCATGTATGAATCATTCAACGATCGATCATTTTTTTTCAAAGCGAAAACCATCGAAATGTAACATCGACTTTCCGCTTCGCAGATTGTTCTCTGGCCTTGTTTGTGTCGTTTGGTTTCACGCTCAATTTGTAGTCTTCAAAGCAGGCATAACAATTTATCTTTTATCAATTCCTAAACATATGATTCCGCCATGATATTGGAATTTGATTGAAAAAATTTATCATTGGTCAATTTAAGTAAAACCACCAAATTTCACCTAAAATTTTACTCTTGTTCTAAAATGTTCATAAGAGATGTGTTATTATCGCTTTATTACAGCGGTAATCCACCTACTATGTAGATTATCTGGGGTTGTTTTCGAATACTTACTTTATTGGCAATTTAACGAAAGCTGTATTGACAAAATCACAAGAGCGTAGCCTAAGTAGATCGAGTTGAATCATCTATATGAAAATGAGTATGAGAAAACCACCGTAAAAATTATCCTGCTAGATCTGAGCTCGCATGTATAACAAAAGCTACTTTATAATCGAGTAGCGTTTTGTCACATCATACGACCAAGCGGAATCGTTAATGTTATTGTATATATGGGAACGTTGGTCTCTATTGTCAAGAAATTAGAATTATACCTCAAAAAATCTTTTCTGCCTCCTTTGGATGATACGCTGTTTCTTCCTTACAGATTAGAATTGGAACTCGTCGCAAAATTTACTACATTTGCAAAATTAACACTCGCTTGGTTTACAACTCTTCAGATTGCTACTATCAAACTGGTAAGGCTAGAAGAGTCCCTATATCGTTGGTTGAAGTGCAAAACCTCAAAGTCAATTTTTTCCCATTTAACCTTTTATGCTGCAAACATTACAAATATTCATAATCTTTAAGCCTACAAGAGATCGTAAGTTTATTATTAATTTTAGGGACCTGTAACACCATCTATCAAAACCTCGTAAAACTTATTTGCCAGACTGAAGATTGAAGACTGTAATTGTTTTTTGCTCCTCCTGTAAAAGTTATAAAAATCGACTTACGAGGTTTTGCACTTTAACCATCGAAATGAACATTTATAAATAAAAAACAGGATTCATCAACACTTCAATATTTATACTGAATTAACTAACAAATTAAACACATACAATCAAAGATTCTGTGAAAAACATTCAGCAATTGATTGTTATTGAAACTAATATGGAATTATAAGAACTGATCTTAATGAATATAAATGAGGCAAGATGAGTCACTAACATCCTAAGGATATGTGAAACAATAATCTACTTCAGTCAAAATACATTGAATGCATTGAACATTTGAATAAAAAATCGTAATGGTTGATATGAAAGTTAATTGGGAGAATCACTTAAACAGTGATACTTACCGAACAATTCTATCTATGTTTGCTGATTGGGAAAATAAGTCCCGATGATTTCTTTCGTCTACTGAATATCAGTCTTCAACCAATAATATGTTTGTTTCCTATTTGACAGGACCAATAAACACGCTCTATCAGCGACTATATGCATGGTACACAATAGTCACCGACTATTCAGCAAGATACCAATATATTAAAGAACCTGTGCATCTGACAGTACTTTAAATAAATACATCTTAAACGTCAGATAGAATCAATCGTGTTGAAGCTGTATAAGTATTTGAAAATGAATCGGTTTGGTGAAACCAAAAACGTAGATATAGATAGGGTAATAGAGGCTACAATCCCTGACAATACAGTGTCATTCATATGACTGATATAAAGGATTGAATTCAAGAAATAATTTTCATAAATTTAACACGATCTCAATTAATTGTCGGCTATTTTATTACTGCTGAATTTCTCTTGTATTTATTAATTTCACTCGACATTATTTTGGCATCAATAATCAGAGATGAAATAATGTCTTGTTAAATTATAAAATACAGTCGACATTTTGATGTAATAAAAATATTCGACTCTTTATCAAGGTCTTGTTATATTACTTTAATTGAATATCGCCACTGCCTCCTAGAAAAAAATATACAGTGCTAAATTCGATTACTGCAAAAATCCCAGTTTATCATTGAGGTGACGTAATTATTCAGGGTCAATGAAGTGCAGAGATGTTGACGTCACTATAAAGTAATGTTATTCCAATTAAAGTTACGCCAACAAACAAAAATGATTTTAATAATTATTTCCAAGTATTCTTTATAAAAAGTTTGGAGAACGTTGATCGCTTCAGTATCACAAAATTTTTCAGAACCGATCATATGGAAGAGGGAAAAAAATTCAATTTATATGAACATCATTCAGATATTTTCCATATAGAGAGTGAAACATTAACGTCATCATCTGAAGTGAATAAGACATTGAAACAGTGGTCACGATTCCCGTATTCACTAAATCGTTCGATTTCGAGCATTTATTTATACAAGAAGAAGTAACTTCATAAATGGAATAAAATGTCTATGGTCTTCGCAGATTTCGATTGTGCCAAGAACGGATGATGCTTCAGACAAGAAATGTAGAATTATGAAACATTAAAAATTAATGAAAAGAAAACTGACAAAAGTGTTTTTCCCAAATATCATATATGTTCTAGATGAAATTGGTCACTCTTTCACAAGGTATCCTGGAACTAGCACCCATATGTTCTGAAATTTAGATAAATCGCGGCCGTTATCGGACAATAACCTCTATACAGGGTCCTGCAGCAAGGGCGCGGTCTTTCATATCTCCATTATGGTAATAGATAGATGGATCATTCTATGAGCAAAATGATACTATTTCCTGAGCTCTACAAATTGAAAATGATGGCACTCACACAGGGTGTTCATTTTTCATCAGTTTTTCGGTTTCTGCATGAAAAATAAAAGGTACTTTCTGAGCTCTACAAATTGAAAATGATGGCACTCACACAGGGTGGTAATTTTTCATCAGTTTTTCGGTTTCTGCATGAAAAATAAATGGTACTTTATATGGATCTTCTTTTCGAAAATATTGACAATTTTCGAGATTTTTAGCATGACAGCATTTTTTCCCAAAATTCGCCACTCATACTACTTGAAATTATGAAGTTGTGCCAAGTCCTATTGTAATGAGCATTTTGTCAAATTATGAACGTTGATGACTCTCTCAAACGATATATCAAAAATCGACCTATGATATACAGGGTTAGAAGAATTGCTTGCCAAACATTGTAAATCAAAATGTGCAAGATCTTCCTTATTTCAAATATGCTATTTATTTTATCCGTAGGAAATATTTGATGAAATTTGTAGAGCACTTGTTGGCGCTTCTTATGGATTGATACTATACCGGGTGCTCCGTTTGAAATAAGCTGCCTATTTTTCGCACCCTGTATATCACAGGTCGATTTTTAATATATCGTTTGAGAGAGTCGTCAACGTAAATAATTTGACCAAAAACTCATTTCAATAGGACATGGCGCAACTTCATAATTTCAAATAGTATGAGTGACGAATTTTGGAAAAAAAAAGCTGTCATGCTAAAAATCCCGAAAACCGTCAATATTTTCGAAAAAATTATCCATTTAGAGTAACTTTTATTTTTCATGAAGAAACCGAAAAACTGATAAAAAATACTGGTTGCCAATTGAAAAAACAAAGTTGGGACCCGCCCAGAATAAAATGAACACCTTATGTGAGTGTCATCATTTTCAATTTGTAGAGCCAAGGAAATAGTATCATTTTGCTCTTGAATGATCCATCTATCTATTACCATAATGGAGACATGGAAGACCGCGCCCATGCAGGACCATGTATAATGTTGAAGGAGAGCAAAATATGTCTTATAAAATTTTATGACAGTTTTATGTATTTGAACTCTTCATAGAAACATATCAACAATTCAACTAAGTTCTTCCAAACTATAACGGGCTAAATTGAAATTGACTAATCAAAATTTTTCAAAAGCGACACAGCCTACTTCTTCATCTATTAATTCATTAGTTGATCACATAATATACCAACAGGCACAAAACAAAAAAATACAAAATTAATACAGATTTCGAGTATAATAAAAACCTTGAAAACCTTCAAAAAACAAAAAAGAGTACTTAAACATTTGAATCCTAGTACGATAAAAAATATTTATATTTGGTTGTTTTTTCCGTTAACCAGCTGTCTTCCCCCTACGAACGACAACCCTCAGAAGTCGAAACTTGTGCGAGCCAAGGATTAACGAGGACTTACCTTATAACGTGCGATTCCTAGCACTAAATGGAACATAATGTTCATTTCCATTTTTTCAATGAATGTATATTATATTTATAACTTAGGAAATCAGTACTTGTCATATGATTACATGAGTTTATCGAAATAATGATTTTGAATCAATTCAAATTCACGTTTGTATTATAACGTAACCGGGGTTACTTTGATTGCCTGACTGCTCAGCAGAGAACGGTGTAGGTTCTTTGGACTCTATTGCCAGTTTCAGATTTTTTAGGTGGCAGGCAAGTGTTTTAAATTTTGAACTTCAAGAATTTGACTGGCTGGACGCCAGCAATTTTTAATTCAACAGGAATAAAAAGTACAAAATACCTAAAGATAGATAATTGAAATAAGATAAATTAAATTCCTTCTGTAACCAGACCAACAATAAAACAATATCTCAAAACAAATATATATATTAATAAATTTATCAAAATGTAGTATCAACGTAATACGTTGATATTCAAACAATATTATTACTGAATTTGCTTCAGCGACACAGGTTACCTTAGTTCATTCAGTGGGTGGATTCACAGGCTAGTGATAACTCCAACGTTGTAATTGTTGTTCTGCTAACAGAATACGAACTAAATGACACTTCAAGCAACAATTTCATGTAATCCCCTGGTATGGATCACCCCTCCAGGTTGTACTGATTTCCTTGTGTTCCCTCGTAGATAGGGGTCGAATTCATGAAAAGGTTTGATGGATGTTAGTTTATCACAGAGTTGAAAGTCAACAGTATACGATACCCTCCTCACTGAATATGTGATATAATATTGCACTTTAATGTAATGATGTACTCCTCAACACATGAGTTGAGATGAGTGAGTACTAAGATCTAGGATATCTCAACAGGAGAATATTAATAATGCACCATGAATAACTTAACTTGAAATAATTACATATATATATACAGTGAGGGGCAATATTATGGAATAAATTCATTTTTACGAGAATAGGCAACTTTTGAGACAAATCCCGAAACACGTCGATTTTTATTTCCAAATTATGATTTTGTGGCAGATATGTCATACTAGTGACGTCATCCATCTTTGCGTGATGACGTAATCTATGATTTTTTTAAATGAGAATAGGGGTCGTGTGATAGCTCATTTGAAAGGTTATTCAATTCTCTATGCAGTGATATGAACATTAACATAATTATTTATACAGGGTGGCCAAAAAAAAATTTAATTTGTAAATGAAATTAATTGTCACAAAAAGAAGTATTATCATTTATTTAATACAAAATTACATTGTACTACTGTCGGAAAACAGAAAAACAAATTAGTTGACAAATAAAAATTGCTTTTCGCTTTAATCAAATGTTCAAATTGCCACCCACCTGCCTCTTGGCAGTAATTGAACGGACGAATACATTCTTCTTGAACATTGTGGATCATTTCTGGAGTTGAATTACGAATTTCCAATGTAATGCTATTTGTCATATCTTGGAAATGTGTGGTCTATCGGCGATCTGGATCATCCTCATTGATTTTGTCTACTATTGAAACACTTGAAACAGTTTATAAATAAATGTTTAGAACTGCTGTGCTTTCTACTACTATGAAGAAACAAAAATAAATTCCGATATTAGGCAAATAAATAATGAGAACTAAAAAGATAGCAAAAAGTATAGTTTTTACAAATCGAGTTGGCTTGGGTCAAATGTAAGTCAGTTCTTGACATTTTCTCATAAGGACTAGTTTATTTCATGAAATAAATAAATAATGGCCCCATTAACTGAAACACAAAGAATCGAAGTATTAATTATGGTTGGATATGGAGATAGAACCAGAACACAACAAGAAGTATGTAATTTATTTACCATAAAATATCCTAATACGCCTATCACACAATCCACTGTTAGTAAAATTGAGAAGAAATTTAGAGAAACTGGACACGTGAAACATGTTGCAAATGCTGGTCGTCCACCAATGAATGAGGATGTGAAACTGTCTGTATTATTAAGTGTGGCAGAGAATCCTCAAATTAATTCTAGGCAAATTGCAGCTGATACAAACATTTCTAAAAGGTCTGTTTTACGTGTGCTGAAAAAAGAGAAATATCATCCGTATAAAATTCATAATGTCCACGAAATCAATGAGGATGATCCAGATCGCCGAATGCAGTTTTGTGAAGTAATGCAAGATTTATGTAATCAAAATCCACGCTTCATTCGTGAAATCCTTTTTTCTGATGAAGCAACCTTCTGTTTAAATGGAACAGTGAATCGGCAAAACTGCAGATATTGGAGTCAAGATAATCCCCATTGGATGACTGCGGTACACACTCAGCACCCTCAAAAACTAAACGTGTGGGCAGGGATAGTCGAGGATAGAATTATAGGTCCTTTTTTCTTCGATGGGTCTCTTACGGGGCAAATATATCTTGATTTTTTACAAAATGAACTTATACCCGCCCTTACAGACATGTTTCCAAATGAAAATGATCGTAATTCGCCAAATGAAAACATATGGTTTCAGCAAGACGGTGCACCTCCGCACTTTGCACGTTCTGTTCGTGATTTTTTAAACAGATGTTTCCCTAGGAGATGGATTGGTCGACGAGGAACAATAGAGTGGCCCGCAAGATCTCCAGATCTTACACCACTTGATTTTTTCCTATGGGGTTACTTAAAATCAAAAGTTTACATCGATAGACCACAGAATTTACAAGATTTAAGAAATAGAATTAGATTGGAAATTCGTAATATACCTCCAGAAATGATCCACAATGTTCAAGAAGAATGTATTCGTCGGTTCCATTACTGCCAAGAGGCCGGTGGGTGGCAATTTGAACATTTAATTTAAGCGAAAAGCAATTTTTATTTGTCAAATAATTTTTTTTTCTGTTTTCCGACAGTAGTACAATGTAATTTTGTATTTAATAAATGATAATACTTCTTTTTGTGACAATTAATTTCATTTACAAATTAAATATTTTTTTGGCCACCCTGTATAAATAATTATGTTGATGTTCATATCACTGAATAGAGAATTGAATAACCTTTTAAATGAGCTATCACACGACCCCTATTCTCATTTAAAAAAATCATCGATTACGTCATCACGCAAAGATGGATGACGTCACTAGTATGACATATCTGCCACAAAATCATAATTTGGAAATAAAAATCGACGTGTTTCGGGATTTTTCTCAAAAGTTGCCTATTCTCGTAAAACTGAATTTATTCCATAATATTGCCCCTCACTGTATATATATATATATATATATATATATATATATAACAGAAAGCAACTACTTCTCTGGCTGATACCTCGACAGATATTGAGGATTGTTATCGACTGTTTATATATATATATATATATATATATAAACAAGACGGAAACTATGACATCTACAGTCATTAGTTGAAACTTAATTTGACCCGAGCCATGGAATCCAAAGTTAGATGTTTATCTACTCATTGGTAGGAAGCCAACAATTTGTTGTTCTGTCCAACCCAAAGCTCAATCAAGTTTCTGGTAGTCTTGTTTGCTGACTAGTTAGGAAATGAGTTTTTTAATATTTGGGATATGCAGCAGGCCAATAAGGGTACTCTTATACACTTGTTCCAAGCTTTCAATAACCTTTTATTATCATCTTCAGGGAAACTACAAATATGTAAAGACAACTATGAGAATTACGCCAACGAAAAACGTGGAATAACTTACACTGTTTCGAGGTTACATGGCGTATATGTTAAAAATAATCATGAAATATGGACAGCACTGGGAGTAAAACATCATTAATAACAACCAATAGTAACGTGGATGCACACTCATTACTGATGATACATTATGACATGGATTTTAAAATTGTTAAAATTATATAAAAGCACGTGTTGTCCTTAAAGAGGCAAACAACCGCGCCGAGTTATTGTGTTCGACTGACTAGCCAAGACCAATGACAAATGACATGAGACAATTGATAAATGATAAATGACAGGTGACATGAGCCACACGGAATCTTAATGATGGGGAGTGACAGATGACACTACAACCTAATGATACAGATCTGTGATGGAGCTACATGGAACAATAATTATGAAATGTGAATTTTGGAATATGAGAACAATATATTTGAATGGTGTGATACAAGGTTTGGAGACAATCAACGGATTACTTCAATGAATATTGACTTCACAAATTAATTCAATATAATTCAATTCCTCCGTCAAAATACTGTTCATACAATATTTGTTCCATATATTCCAGTAATGTATTATTGTTAGCATTAGGTCGAGTGTTCATGGTTTCAGGATATGTTGCCTTTGTTGGTTCAGCTCATCTGTCACCTACACCATTCAAATATATTGTTCTCTTATTCCAAAATTCACATTTCATAATTATTGTTCCATGTAGCTCCATCACAGATCTGTATCATTAGGTTGTAGTGTCATCTGTCACTCCCCATGATTAAGATTCCGTGTGGCTCATGTCACCTGTCATTTATCATTTATCAATTGTCTCATGTCATTTGTCATTGGTCTTGGCTAGTCAGTCGAACACAATTACTCGGCGCGGTTGTTTGCCTCTTCAAGGACAACACGTGCTTTTATATAATTTTAACAATTTTAAAACCCATGTGCATCCACGTTACTCTTGGTTGTTATTAATGATGTTTTACTCCCAGTGCTGTCCATATTTCATGATTATTTTTAACATATACGCCATGTAACCTCGAAACAGTGTAAGTTATTCCACGTTTTTCGTTGGCGTAATTCTCATAGTTGTCTTTACATATTTGTAGTTTCCCTGAAGATGATAATAAAAAGTTATTGCAAAATAAGTATTTGCATTCAATGATAAATTTTATAAATAGACTTTTGGTACCCCAATGGGTGCAAAAATTAGCCCTATATTGGCAGCATACGTTATGGATGATTTGTTAGACATGGTCACTCATGTTCTCCCTTTCAATCCACCTTTCCTTAAGAAATATGTAGATGACATTATCATTGCAATTCCGTCAGATACCATAGATGACACCTTGTTCATTTTCAACAGCTACGATCCCCACATACAGTTCACCATTGAGAGAGAAAACGAACATAACAGCATTCCGTTCCTTGATACCATGTTTATCAGAACACCAGAGAACACCGTACTTATAGATTGGTACAGGAAACCAATGAGCTCTGGAAGATATATGAGCTACTGGTCTTATCATAAACAGAGCATGAAGGTCAATCTGATTAAACAAATGAAATCAAGGGTCATCAAAATATCTGACACTTCCTTTCTCAAAAAAAATTTAGACATAATTTACAATCTTTTTCTCCAAAATTCATATCCTGCTTCCTTTGTAAAAAAGATCTTGTATAATACCTCATCCATGGATGACATAAACTTACATAGTAATAATATTAATAATACACTTTCTCCATCTCCAGTCAATACGCAAGTTGCTGAAGTCACTGGGACTCTTTCCTTTTATGCTTCTTTACCGTTCATTAAAGACATCACCCCTGGACTATCCAGAATTTTCAAATCTTTTTCAGAAAATATAAAAATATCCAATAAAAATGTTTTGCCTATCAAGAGAATTTTTTCCAAATTAAAAGACAAGACTCCGTGCATAAACTGTTCGGATGTAGTTTATTGTATACAGTGTCAAAATTGTGAAAAACAATACATTGGACAAACGTCCAGACCACTTAAGGACCGCATTGTGTCACACAAGAGCGACAGTAGACTACACCCGGAGGGATGTGCACTGAGTGAACATGTTGCTAAGGAAGGACATTGTATGGATTATAATTCGGTAAAAATTTTATCTACAGTAAAAAACACAGCCAAAAGGCTTTTCTTAGAGATGGTTCACATTGCACAAGCGGATAATGCGCTGAATAAAAAAACAGACGTAAATCACTTGAGTGAAATTTACTCTTATTTAATTTTTGCAGACAATACAAGGATTGGAGACAATCAACGGATTACTTCAATGAATATTGACTTCACAAATTAATTCAATATAATTCAATTCCTCCATCAAAATACTGTTCATACAATCTTTGTTCCATATTTTTCAGTAATGTATTATTGTTAGCATTAGGTCGAGTGTTCATGTTTTCAGGATATGTTTCCTTTGTTGGTTCAGCTCATTTGGCACCTACACCATTAATATAAAATATATTGTTCTCATATTCCAAATTTCACAATTCATAATTATTGTTCCATGTAGCTTCATCACAGATCTGTATCATTAGGTTGTAGTGTCATCTGTCACTCCCCATGATTAAGATTCCGTGTGGCTCATGTCACCTGTCATATATCATGTATCAATTGTCTCATGTCATTTGTCAGTGGTCTTGGCTAGTCAGTCGAATAAAATTACTCGCCGCGGTTGTTTGCCTCTTCAAGGACAACACGTTCTTTTATAGAATTTTAACAATTTTAAAATCCATGTCATAATGTATCATCAGTAATGAGTGTGCATCCACGTTACTCTTGGTTGTTATCAATGATGTTTTACTCCCAGTGCTGTCCATATTTCATGATTATTTTTAACATATACGCCATGTAACCTCGAAACAGTGTAAGTTATTCCACGTTTTTCGTTGGCTTAATTCTCATAGTTGTCTTTACATATTTGTAGTTTCCCTGAAGATGATAATAAAAAGTTATTGAAAGCTTGGAACAAGTGTATAAGAGTACCCTTATTGGCCTGCTGCATATCCCAAATATTAATAAACTCATTTCCTAACTAGTCAGCAAACAAGACTACCCTTTTCTATATAAATATATATATGTAAACTTGATAAAATGTTCTTGACGGCAAACGAAAAAATACAATTGTCAGCTTGACAAAATGGTGTCGCTTTCTGGTATGGAACATGCACAAATAACTATTATATTTGAGACTCACAGCTTTTAAGGTAAATTCTCTTCCACTTGATCACACCTCTGAGTTTGCCCTAGGTGATTGAACTGCTTTGCTTATCGTCGCACCACTGCATTCCAATCAACCAAAACGGCCATAATTGATGGTTGATCATCAGGTTATAAGATCATAATTTCCGTTTCAATTGGCACTGTATTCTGGATTGGACCCGATTGGCAATCTAATTTCCAGTACTATTCACCTGAGCTTAATTCAGAAATATTTATGATGGCATGAATTCATGTGATTCAAATTCACTACCGCCACCTGATATACACCACCAAGCCAGATCTTCACCCCTCGACAGCCAAACTAAGAAGAGAGCGATCCTCTCTCTCCCATTCTCAAAATAAATTACTGACATCAGCTCAGTGACATCTATAGAAACCCAACGCATCAACCAATACAGCTTTAGAATGGCCTGTTTACGCTTTTAGTTATTAGGTGTCGCTCCTAGTACGATTTTGGAATCAAGTGGAAACAATAATTTTGTTAAAGTATACCTCATATTAAGAACACCATTTTACTGAGGCATGCAGCAAACATAGGCATAATATAGATACATATTTCAGACCTATAGTTGTGATGTGAACTTTTTCAAGTTTGTTTTTTAAACAAATCCTAACATGGGACTACTTTTTGTAACAAGCGATTCAATATGGAATGTGAACGACATATTTGCATCAGAGATCGTCTACCATGTTGACTTGTTTGAGGTTCTCATTATTGAAGTGGTACATGTTGTGTATCCACATTTTTCATTCACACCCAATCTGATGGTAAGCTAGGAAAACAAGAATGATTGACGACAACCTATTGGAGATAATGCATCTGTTAGAAACTGAATAACTTCGCAATTTACTGAATAGAAATTACATTAAACAACTTTTGACTATTTTTAAAACAAAAATTGCAAAATCTCCGAAATACTGTTGAAAATATATTGGCAGTCACCAATACTTGTTATTTCAAAAAAATTATGAAAGGTAGATGATATCTCTGGGGTACTCCTGAAGTAGCATCGTAAGGTGCTTATCAGAAATAATTTGGGATTTATTGAACATATATGAGGAAAGCCAAATCATCATGTATATCGATTTCATACAACTTTGCACTTTGCAACTAATATAATGTCAATAATAGCGTGTATACAACCGTGATAACTTGGACTACACTGATGAGGAACACAGATTCCGAACCAGTCTGTAGTTGGCTCTCCGATTGAATCAGGTGAAGTCCTGCTGTTTGTTTCAGAGAGCACTTGCAAAGTTGTTTCTTCAAAGTACGAATCTTTGCACATATGTCTGACAAATATAAATCAATATCTGTCGAGGTATTATTAAGAGAAATAGATGTTTTCTGTTGAACATATGCCATACATACTATACAAAGTTATAGTCACTTCTGAAAGGATTGTTATCGACTGTTTTACAGTCACTGGAACATTATTTGCACCTTGAAACAAGTACCTATATCATATCATAATGTGATCCACTTTGTCGAAGGTTTCAATGAAATCGACTTGGAAACGTAGACACACGGTGGATATTTCAGAAAAAAAAAAGGTTTGCTCAAAGATTATGGAGGATTTTAACGCCTTAATTATATTTGCATGTAAAATTAATATGTATGTTCATGTATCTTACTGAAAATATTCAGTTTACATATCGGTCTGCTATTTCTGACATTATTTCTGTCGTCTAATTTCGGGATTGAAACCGTACAGAATAATTCAAATAAAGAAATTGAACGACTGTCTATTGTCAGGTCACAAAACACTTAAGGCCCTTCCTGTTCGGTGACAAAATTGAAATTGTAATAAACTTCTTCAGTAAATCATATTAAGAGGCACCATCTTGAATAGTTTGGTTTGAAAATATGGAAGATGAAATATCAATGCGGATGAAATGTACACCAATGAAACTGATGGGACGGTGAACAGAAAACTTTAATAACACATTCATTTGAGCTATTAGTAGGAAAATCCTAAGCAAAGAGGCGAAGGAATGTAACTAATAATAGACCATTTGTGAAATTATTTTTTTTCGAATCACCTAAGTTTTCGGAAAAAATCCCTGAAAAATAGAGCTTGATCGATCAAGGGAGATCCGGGACCTACAGCTCATGTTCATGTTGATTCCGAATCGCTTTAGCTCAATGGATGGCGGTGGGGATTAAACCCGGGCCATCTGGGTGAGAGGCAAAACTATGATGCGAGAACAATGTACGAAGCAACCAAAACAACCAAATTATTGTTGTGAAGCTTGCTACTACAATTTGCATAATTTTCTGATGCGAGAAAATAATTAAAATTAATGTTGAAGACCTTGATGATCATGGCGATAGGCTAATAGTTCTCCTTCCAGTTACGAAAACCAAGAAATATCTCACATTTATTGTGTCGAATACATAAACCTTGAGTAATTGCATCTACTCTGATTTCTTGGAACAGACCTATTCATTTTCTTCGGCAAACCTATAGTCAAAGCATTTGCTAACTTTTATGTATATCACCCATTGTTTCTGATGAAATAATATACCCTTGGTTTGCTGAATAATGAAAATAAAAAATTCCATACTTCCTCAAACGCCACTCTTTACATTTTTGGGTAAATAGGTATGCATCATGTGAAAAAACCTCTGATAATGATTATTTAGTGAATTCTACGTGGACGTTGTGTCCTGCTCTGAAGAAGATAAAAAATAACCCACTCGAATGGAGTCAAGTGACTCTCTCTATCTGTCGAAAGTAATATTTTTAAAATGTTCTCTAAAACAGGCATATGATCGAATTTCAGAAAATCCCGACAAAAAATTTGTTTTCCCAAGACATTGAGAGAACTTTCAAATTTCTGTTGTTTTTGATGCAAAGTTGATAAAGTATCAAGTATTGGGAAAATTCTACAAATATTCGAACCCTGTTCGAATTCAAATAAATTTTGATCGAATATTGTGGAAAATGTGATCGCACGGGTCAAAATTATTTTATTTCCTTCTGGTATTAAGCCCTAAGACTATTAGCCGTCAGCCAGCTAGCCGAGACTCTTAACTGAACATTGAAAACCGGGCTCTTAATGAACATCAAGATCGACATGCCAGTAGAAAGTATGTTCTAGAGTAAGTAAAAAAATTTAAGATACTGTGAATGTAGCTAATGGGAAACAGGAAATGGAAAAGCCTGCAGTTAATGAAGTTAGTGAAGTTGCAGTTTACTGACATGTTCATCTTGATCCTACGTTAAGTACAAGGCAGCTGGCATCTGTATCTGGGATCAATCGAATTAGCGTCCAAACCACTTTGAAAAATAATACATTTCATCCATATAAAATACGTTCAATCTTAATGAGAATTATTATGACCATCGCGTCGTCGATTGCAATTTTACGAAATAATGAGTGAGCGAGGACAAAACTTTTCTTGTTTTTTTTTTGATATGTGTTTTTCGCATAGATCAAACTTTTTCTTGAAAAGGGCGGTGAATCGTCACAATTGACGCTATTGGTTCGACTGAAACTCAAGAATTTATCTCGATGTGCACACACGGCAACCGAAGAAATTAAATGTATGGGCTGTCCTTTGCAGTGAACAAAATATATTTCCAATATCAGGAAGATGCTATTGATCTTACCTTGACATATATCATTGACAACGAACGATTATTTTATTTTTCCACAGTGCTCCTTCGTAGTTTGCGTTATTTGTTCGACAATATTTAGACCAACGATTTCCTTGTCATTGTGTTGGGACCACATTTACCATCAGTTTGAATAGTTTACTCAAATAGTAGTAGTGAGTAATCAACTAAACGTATGAATATCGACAAGTAATTTTTTTCAAAATATTGGGCCGCTTTGAAAATTTAGAGACTCATATAATGAGTATTTTGAGAGCTTTTGAAAGACGTCTGATTCGACCCCAATGCCATTTAAACATCTTAGGATGTTTCTTACCTTCGCTTTGGGGAAGGGTGAAAGTGCTGGATCCAAAAATACCGGAATAGAGTGTCCGCCTTCATAAAAATCGGCATGTCTGAAAATTTTCCTAAAATGTAGACGCAGTTCCTGAAAATAGCTGTTTTGTTTCCGGTTGGCCACCCTAAACAAAAGATCACAGGTAGGAGCACCAACATAATATATCATGTAGTTCCAAAACATTCATTGGAATCAAAACTTTGTTATTAGTATTACCTGTCATTTATTTCGGAGTTCTTTATCAGTACGGATGGATTTGACAATATTCAGTAGTTTTCATTATGGATCCAAGGTTTATGAATTGTTTGAGTATTTTTTTATCCTAGCAAAGTTCGAAAAGTGGCCCGGAGAGTTTCATAAGAATGAAACGAATTACTTCGATCCAATCGAAATTTCCTTCTTTATATACATTACCACAAAGTAGAGGAGATGAGGCAAATATCTGATAGGAAACAAATACTTCCCCTTACTTACATTCATTTGTGCAACATTTATCAATAATAAGACACCAATTCGATGAGTGATAATTTTAATCATTCATTGAATATCATTCCGCATCTGGTTGTTGATGGTGTCCGGTTTGATAGAAAACAATCGAGTATGATCAAGAGACAGCAATTGGATTGAAAATCAACGTTCCATAATGATATGAATAACTCGTGAATTATATTTTATTAAAGGTGGTCGGTGGATCAGCGGTCTAATGCACAGGCCGTTCGAAACTCCAGCATAGCGAATCCGATGTAGGTACGAGAATTTTTCTCAACTACTTCATATCGGATTCGATAGGCGGCCGCATGCCTTGTGGAAAAGCAAGTGTATTGTGAGTTGTCTAGATGCCAATCTCGTCTAGTGCTAGCTAGACACCCGAGGTGGTGCTGTAGGTTTTCCGGGTTTTCCTGCAGCTGAAAAGTGAATACATCACCTAAAACATCATTAAGTCGCCCCGGAGCGCCACGGCAAATAATAATAATAGGCGTCCTCTACCCGCACAGGCTATGCCTTTGGGTACACTCAACGAGTGTATATGAGGGAGTATTATTATTATTATTATTATTATTTATTGGTTTAATCCTGAAAGAGACCATCAGCATAAAGTAACAGTAAAGAGAAATCATTCCATACATCAGATTTGGGAGATGGAAATTGAAAAGTTGAGGAAAGGAAATTTGTCTGTATTTGCAAACTATAATTTATTGAAGAAACACAAATTTACTGTTAATAAATTATTCCAAAATGACTTCGGGAAGACTGGCCCAATAATCCTGATCTTCGTTTTCTGAAAATGTTTCACCTTCCAACCGCCCAAATTATTGGTTTTCCAGCGAAAAACTGAACTCGCATATTGCAAAAAGGATAACAAAATCTATCAGAATGAGCGCTGTAGAAGCTTTGAGCCAAGCTATTGATAATTGCATCGATACCAACTCTTTAGAAGCATTGAAAGATCTATTATTTTTTGAATATAAATCTTTTTGTCTTCCACAATCATATCAAAATCGAAAAGAATCGCTAACGTCGATCATTGAAAGGAATATCAGAAATACCACAGCATAAAAATATACATCGAAATGCGCACCTTCATCTGAACCGAAACCAAACCTGGACAAGTATATTGGTAAAGTTTCTGATGGTGATCTCATTTCTGCTGTTCGAATTTCAACATCCACCGACACTATTACACCTTTTGACAATGAAAAATCAGAGCTTCGATCCAAACATCCAAGTGATACTGAATTTGTTTATACTGGAAGTGAAAACTTTGATCCGCTACAAGTTTTCAATGCAGTCAAATCATTCCGAACTGGTTCATCTGGTGTTCTAGATTTTTTGAGCCCATCACATCTTCAAGATTTGCTCTCTAAAAGCTCTGGATTCACGGGCGAGAAAATATCATGTTATTTAACTTTTTTTATGTAATTTTTCACCTAGTGGTATAGCCAATAACGATGTGATTTCAATACTGTATGGGGCCTCATTAGTTGCCTTAAAAAAAAGATGATGGCATCCTGCCGTCGGTACTGTTTTTATACTTCTTGTGGCAAAACTAGCATGTTCGAAGATCAAAGAATCATTAGGTCATCTATTCGTTCCGCCCTATTTAGTTTCATTTCGGAACTCCAGAAGGATGTGAAGCCGATGCCCACACTACTCGACATTCAAATCCTTATTCTACCGTTATGGTGAAAATTGATTTCCAGAATGCTTTTAATAAGATTCATAGGATTATCCGACTAGAAAAAGTTGAAGATACATCTTTTTTCATATCTTTTTCTTCAATAGACAACGTTACCAAAAACCAACTTGGGCCCAGCACTTTTCTGTTTATGCATTGAGAACTTAACAAAATCAATCGAGGCTGATTTCAATTGCTGGTATCTTGATGCTGGCTCCATAGATGGTGAAGCTGATGTAATTTTAGAACAGTTCAAGAATTTTTTTTTAACATCAGACATAATTGACCTGAAATAGAATTTGGAAAAATACGAATATTTCATGTTGAATGGACATGCAAACAACATAATAGAAAAATTGTAGAGTTTTGTCCTTGACATAAAAGTTGTGAAGAAAAGTTATTGGAATCTTCATGCTACACCCCTTTCGGAAGAATCCTTAGCAGAATGTCCTATCCAGAAAACTAAGTCTCTAATTTTGATGGCATCCCGCATTAATATAATTCTCAAACACATTGGTTATTTTCTTCTGGGGAACTGTCTAGTAATACCCATATTAACTTATACATTGAGATGTTGTCCAACGTGGCGCTGCCAAGAGAAACTTGATCTCTTTGCTTCAACACTTCCTTTGATTTTAGAGCAGATTACCAACAATAATTTCATCTCAACTACATAGCTTCAAACAACCCTTCCGGCTGTAAGTAAAGGTGGTCTGTGTATCCGTCAAGCATCCTCAATCGCTTTACCAGCATTACTTCCTCCATACACGAGCATTCAACATCTAATCGATCACATTTTACCTGATTCTTACTCTGGTGTATCTTATCTTTACTTTACAGAGTGCGAATCTATTTGGTGCTCTCTAACTAGTACGTCTATACCTGACTATACTGAACAATTTTGCAGAAGTCCTGGGATATTCCTCCCATTGAATTATCATCCAAACAACTCCTAGACTCAGCTGTAGACTCTTCATTTAAAAGGGCTCGTCTCAAACCAGTAAGTATGAAGGAATCTGGAGCTTGACTCAATGCCTTTCCTGTTGCTCTTCTTGAAACTTGAATGGATTCTAAGGGTTTACGTTTGGATTTTTTGATTTGTGTGAATGCAGATGTGGTTCCATCGTTAACAAAAAAAAAGTCCATGGATTGAGTTGTAGATTTAGTTCCGGACGATTTCCACGTCAAACAACAGTTTGACTTGATTAAGCGAGCTTAATAGTACAAACACTTGGTCATAATGGGTTGAAAAATATTGGTAATGCTTACTTTATGAACAGTGCTATCCAATAAAGATGTTTGTTGTAGTGTTTGAAAGAGGATGCGTACATGAAGAATACAAACACGAGGACTTGAAGTACGAAAGGAGATCTGATAGAAGCTTTCGCAGATGTGATTAAAGAAGTATGGTCAGATGACTTGTCAGATCGTGTAACTAACACAATACCTCGTTTTGTCGATAACGCCAGCAAGAAAAAGCTTGAGAACCATGGTAAAAATTCTTGGAGATGGACCACTCCAAGATTTTAGATTATTTCATTGGCCTACTGAAATCTACATTAAAATGTCAATTGTCATTGTCACGTTTGAAGCTTTCTGGGAGTTTTATTCACCAATTTTGCAAGAAATATCAAATCTTGAACTTTTACAATGTTTGGATTCGTAGACTTGAGAAGAAATTTTGGACGGCAATGAAAAACGTTTATGTACAAAATGCAAAAAAAGGAAGTTGAAAAAAAAAATTGTAATTATTCCTTCCGTTAACCAGTTGTCGTCCCCCTACAAAAAACAGCCCTAAGAAGTCGAAACTTGTGCGAACAAAGGATTTACGAGGTCTTACCTTTTAACGTGCGATTCCTAGCACTTATCAAGGCCATCAGAAAAATAAAGTGAAGTGGCTGAGCTTTAAATCCATGACCAGCAAGCCAGAATGATTGAAAAGCATTGATTCTAACAACTCAGCTACCTGACCTGACCTGAAGTGCACGAAGTATTCTTCAATTAATGAATTTCCAAAATTTCTAGTTATTAATTAAAAACGTTTTTGTCAAAGGGAAAGATTCAGTGAAAGATTTAATTAGACTATTTACTATCCTGAAGAAATATTTAATTTGACAAAATATGCCTTGTTTCTGTTACCTCAATGCATTATGAAATCATAGGGGGATTACCGATTGCGGACACTACATGGCTTACTGCAAACACCCTTTCATACACCAGTGGTACGAGCTAAGTGACTCTAGGGTTTCACGCATTTATTCAAAATTACTCATTGGCGGTGCGGCATATTTCCTTTTCTACTGGCGAATCTAGGAAGTTTTTCCTGGGGGGACCATGAGTTAATGGAAATTTATAAGCGAACAGGCGCGTATACACCTTTGTTCTATGAGAGGGGGTAATTCGTGACGCCGGAGTGTCAGAAAATAGGAAAGCGTCGTAGGCGAAATTTTTTTTTCAAAGGTCATCCCTTGTATACGCGCCTGTTACCAAAGTAATAAAATCCATAGAAATATAAACTGAATCTTACTGATTGATATGTTTGAAACAAAATGTGAAATTACCCTTTTCTTTCTAAACCAAGTACGATTTCCGATAAAAAACAAATACTAGTTATTGAACCAATATCAACAACTTATTCAGAACTCTAGGGAAAGGCCATGGCCCCAATGCCCCCCCCCTCAGATCATCCAGTGCTACGAGTAGGATTATCAAATCTTAGAAAATCTACATTGACACCAATCTCTCTGACTTCTGTGCAGTAAATGCAAGTTGTCTTCCACTTTCTGGGAGATTTAGACTTAGTATTTCCTACTCGCTATATTCCCTATTCACGATAAAGAAAAACTCAAAATCATCTCCATAAATTTAATATCATCAAATGTTAGTGCTGTTAGAACGATAAATGACTATCGATCAGTTCAATGGTTTCATAGTAGTACATGTTTCGAACCTATACTGGTTCATCACCAGCCAAGTTCAAAATTATGGAGAGAAAATTATGTAGAAAATTATTAAAGAAATAAAATGAATGTCACCACATGATTCCCCAAGGATTTATGTGCGCACTGAAAAGTTAAGTGTTTTTAAAACATTAATCAGTGCCCACATAACTCCTTGGGGAATCATGTGGTGACACTCCTTTTATTTCTTTAATAATTTTCTACATAATTTTTTCTCCATAATTTTAAACTTAGCTGATGATGAACCTATATAATTTCGAAACATGTACTACTATGAAACCATTGAACTGATCGATCGTCATTTATCGTTCTAGCAGCACTAACATTTGGTGGTTATATTAAATTTGTGGAGATGATTTTGAGTTTTTCTTCATCGTGAATCTCTACCACTCCACTTCGAGACACAATGGACTTCTACCACAGGTTATATTCCCTATTGTTCTATAAATGCTTCCGCGTGAAATGTTTTATTCTGCAATATTCGACAGATTTCAGATTTGGATATACACCCAATCAACTTGTAGATTCTTGTTCTTATTTATAATTTATACTACATATTAAAGTAAAAACTTCAAAATGAATAAATCCCAAGTAACAGTAAACTAAGTAAACGAACTTATGTTTCCAACGGCAACTTGATATTATTTTGATTTTGTTGAAATTGAAACCAATGAATTTTGTGCCAAAACTTTTAGGACATACGTTACCGCCGAACTGACATAAAATAATAACAGTTTTCCGAGATTTTCTCAGCTGGTTAACTGAAAAAACAAGTTTTTATAGATCTGTTATAGTTTGATTGGAGAAAACGGAAATAGACCTTCATATGCCAATCTTCTTGACTACAAAGCCAAATATGCCAGGTAAACATAAACTGTTGTTTATGTAAAAGCATTCAAAACACTTGGATCTCAGGAAAACGATCCTCAGACGAAAATAACCATTTTCCCCCTTATTTACGGGTAAAAAAAATTGTGACGAAAAAAATTAATTTCAGGTGAAGAACAGAAATCTCATTTCGGGTCCACACCGCCGTGAACATTTTGTAGTTTCCATTTTCCATACTTCCTCAAAAGAGAAATGTCTGACCTTTTACATCAACATTTTAACCCATAATTTTGTTTTTTTTTATTTGTTTGAGAGTTCAGTTATGGCACTACACAAAGAATAAGTTGTACTGCTAAGAAATTGTTATCTAACAACGAGGCGGTGTGGACTCACCGTTTGCTCGCGATGGTGGATGGACCATATAAAAAAAATATACCTGCATTCGTAGGAGGACGCCAGCTGGTTAACGGAAAAAACAGTTTTAACAATTTAAACAACAATATCATAATGATTCTAACCATAAAGGAAACTTTCCACAACAATAACAATTTATGTTAGCATACATATCCAACGTGTGCTTGGGTCCAATTTTAATAACTTCATATTGCCAGGAACTATGTCGAGCTCTTGTACTAGCATCATCAAACAATAATGCATTTGAATCACCGGATTAATTATCTAACAACATCGCCTCAGTGATTTGGCATTAGCTTCATCTGACTGACTCGCGAACTCTGCATTCGCCCGCTATTGGTCGAACTATCATCCGAATCTTGATTACCTGTTGTTGAAAGTCAGGTGAAAATATTAGGATCGTATTCATCGAGTGATCCTTTCTGTGTTCGATAGTGAATATTGTCGTGCTCCTCAAATTATTAATTGGAATTCATTAACTGGAGTGGTGTTCTGTATTGCTTGAGAAGATGCCGAAAGATACAGGTGAATCATTAATATTTTTTATTCTATGGATATCTGATGATGTTTATTATGATATGTTCTCATAACATTATTGATTAGAATAATGAATGTATGTTGTTGAATTTGAATTCAGTTGCCTAGAAGGTAACCAACCCTTCAATGCTTTTGAATAATTGCATTCCGCAAATGTCACGTTTCTCAAATTCAATTTTCGATTGACAATGCCAACATGAATTGAAACACGTTTTAATCTGCCGAATTGAATATTTATATTACAGATTCATCCAATCAGTGCCGTGTGAATTTTAAAACTTGGTATGTTGATTACGTCATTGAAAAGTTTCAATTTCAGCATTTTCGGAGATATATTCATTCATTAAGATAATGATTTCTTGCTCAATTATTATCAGAATGAAACGTTCTCATGTTCTGATCTGATTTGTGATATAATATATCAGTTTCACAGAGTGTAACATTTGTCAGTTTACAGGGAAATCCTTTACATTGGAACTTTCTGTAGGTCACTCAGTATATATAAAAAGGAAATGAATTATTTTTTATTTGTACTGAATTCAAAATATCATTATTTTTGGTCTTCCGGCCAAAAAAAATTAGGTTAAGGTGAATATTTACATGTAATGGAAATCAGGAATTACAATTTGCTTAAATAAATGATTCAATATCATCGAGGGATGCTGACTCTTTCAACTACCTGTTCCTGCTTTCTTGAGGAGAGTGGAATAATTTAAAAAATATACCGGACTCTATGAGATTACGAGAAAGAATGAAAGTTGTGGGGTATAATAGGAAAATATTATTGGACAATGATAGGTAATCTATCTATCAACGAAAGCATAAAGTTCACATTGAATAATTTCGAAATAAAAATTAGTAATAATTGATATCACTACTCGTGAAACAGTCTCTAAATTGTTTCCATTCACAGCAAAAAATTATTTCAACATGAATTCATATAGTCATTTTGATTATCGTTTATGAATGACCAATGGAAGAACAAATGAAAGTAAAAGAAGTTATAAATTCAGCAGAACAGTTTTAATTTTGAATGAACTGCATCTTCCAAAGTTTGGGAAATTAACCCATATATAATAGAATGAGAGACTGTTCCTCCTAATTTCAGACACCCTCAAATATGTTCGTGATTATATATTTTCTCGTGAGATGATTTTCGGTTATCGATATCACTTGAGTTCACAGAAAATATTTGAAATCAAAACCAGTATGTCCTTGTTCGACTACATCACCAACCAACCCTATCAAATAAACCCAAAGATTATTTGATTTTCTGGAAGTTAAGCTGATACTAAATTTAATAATCCAGTTGGGTCCATATATTTTTGAAGTGTAAAATATGGAAAATGAACGTGAGCTGGTTTTACTTCATCATGGAAAATTGGTTCATACTTATATTAACAACAAGTAATCATCAATTTTAGTTGTTAGAGAAAATACTCAATGGAGATGTTCAACTAGTTTTTAAATTATTAATGATTTCACAGGTATCATCGAGTTGGTTGGAATATATTCAAATGGCAAAAAAAAGCATTCAATCGATTTTGATCCACATTAAATTTTACCACCAATTCAAGTACGCTGAATAATAATAATAATGATAGTAATATAATAATACTCCCTCATAAATATTTTTTATAGATGGTACCCATAGGCGTAGCCTGTGCGGGTGGAGGACGGCTATTATCATTATTTGCCGTAGCTTTCCAGGGCGACTTACTGAAGTTTGGTGGTGTATTGACTTTTCATCTGCAGCACCACCACGGGTGGTCGGTGCGCACTCCAAGTAAGCAGCAGACGATAGTACTAACCGAAATATCTAAAGTGTTTCATTGAAAAATCTTCCATTCAGTCTTAATAGAAATTTTCAATTTTTGAAAATCAGTGTCCGTTCGTAGATATCGAAGAAATGTATTACTGGTAACTATTAGTTGCCTCAAGCAACAAATCTCATTGTAAATCAGAAAACATTATTATAATGATACTAGATTTTACATTCCCTAATCGACATAAAGGAATGCAGGTTCCTTCATACATTATAATTGAATGACCTTAATTGTTGGCTGGGTATTCCCACCGCATGAATTTCATTTCAGAATCTATTCATTAATTGAAATACGAAACGGTTTATACTGTCAATTATTTCGAAGTTTTTTCATCGATGGACAACAGGGCGGAAATGTAGAAATAATTTCAGATTTACTGAATAATTGATAGAATAAAACAATGGACTTATAACTGAAGCAGATACAAGAAATTGTTGCTCAGTGGTTTTGAAATGAAGTCAATAATAATTATACAGGGTGTTAGTTAGTACATTAAGTGCAACAAACTTCAGGAGGTAATTTTTCATGGACAAATGATAACAGTTTACTTTATTACTTTTGTCCGCCAATCCTTTCTTATTGAGATACGGGGTGTTAAAACTTTCCTTAAAAACTGCCTATTCATTTATTGCTCTGAAACTGGACAAGGTATGCATAGGAAATTTGGTGGGTTTCGAGAGGTAGTTATTGCGTATTCGTTGACATGCAATTATGAATTTTATTTTCATCACTGGCACACATACAGGTAATGATCCGAAAGATTTAAAGATAGAATTTGGGAAGCCACTGAGATATTCCAAAAAAATATCATTTTTGAATTCCTCTTTCAATTTTTGACAAAACACTATACCGTAATTTTTTCATACGCGGTGCCGTTTTTATACAAAAAACTAAAATATCAAGAACTCTAATAGAAGAACATTAAACCAGAACAATATGTGAAATTAAAACTATTAAATAAATAGGCGCAAAGCTTCAACACATGTTCAAAATGACCTCCCTCAGCGTTATTCAAAATTCTACTCTTCGCCTCATTGATTGTTGTATGCAAATTTTACTATTGGCTACGATTCCTCAAGTCTTCAATACTTTCGACGGGAACTTATGACTTGAGAAAACCCCAAATGTAAAATTCTAGTGGATTCAATTTTGGCGATCGAGCAGGCCAATATTCCGTACCTGCCCTATCCCTATTACTTAGCATTAAAAAAAAATTATGTCAAAAGAGAAATGGGATTTCAAGAACAAGTTTCTTCATAACTTTTTTCGTTTGATTATGGTGTATTAATTGATGATGCTGTGTTGATTGAAATTTGCTAGTTGTTACTAGAATCAATGCAAGGTATGTATTCAAAGAGAAAAGCTTTGCCAGTTGTCGGGTAGAGGTGATTCGGTACTCGTATGGGGCTGTTGAATTTTTTCTGTTTTATACCTTCCGACAAATCTCCTACAATATAAACACAGTTTATTATTTAAAAGAATCAGTTCACTCACATGGCGTCGGCACTTTGATCTTTTTGTTCACGTTTGTGCATTGCACAATCGGTAATCTTACTCCGCGCGAATATGGGCTCTGACAATTCGTACAATGCTCAAAATAAAAATGCATACACTGCTTGACCTAAAAGTGGGTATCTGAAAAGTGGAAGTATTGTCTGTGTTGCGGTCTGATTGTTTAATTGCAAATTACTTATTCCTTTTCATTATAGTTCAGAATAAATTAAATATATTGAATATGGGCCTAAGCCCCAAGCCTTTTCGCTAAATAGTCTGGTCCAAAAAAGTGCTCGGGAGCACAGTGCTTAAGAGCACAAAAGTGCTTTTTGAGTGCTTTCACGAGGAATAAGCACTGTTGTTTAGTACAGGTACCAGTCAGACAATTCTATTAAAAAAAAAGGAATGTGTTTTCTTTTCCATCAACATGATGAATGATGAAAAAAAAATATTTCCTCTATATTCCCGGTAATTTTTCTAAAACAACATCTACACATTCTCGATCTCCTTCCACGATATTTGTCCCTGGTATATCCAATGGTTTCATAATTTCTTAGCAAATGCTGAGCATATACAGTGCGGCTTTTAACGGTTTGACGTACAAACATAAAAAAGCCGTTTGGAGAGTTTCACCGATACTACTTTTTGAAATATACCACATTATGATTGCTCGATAGATGGCGTGGGGGAGTACATCAAGTAAAAAAAATTAAATGGCATGGGAGGGTCATGTGTCACATCGTTCACTTTTCAACCTTGTAAAATTTTTAGAATTCGGTTCCATTGAAAAAAATTCTGTCTCGTTACTCCAAATTAATCTATTCAAAAGTTATCGAGGTCAGGTAAGAAATGGGATTCAGATCCGCCAAATCCGCACTTATTCTGACATTTCAAATGCATATTGTAAAAAAAGTAAAAATAGAAATATAAAACATTTGGATGGTTGGAAAGAGAATTCAATTATCACACATAACCCCCCATGCCATTTAAAAATTTTTAGTTGATGTGCCCCCCCTCCCGCACCATCTATCGAGCCATCACAATGTGTTTCATTTCAAAAAGTATTATCTGTGAAACCCTCCAAATTTTTTTTTATTTATGTTCGTCAATCCGTTGAAAAGTTAACAGGGGGGACTATTAAAAGCCGCGCTGTATAGGCAGAATATAAAGTAGGCATGTGTACTATTATACTGAGTGAGTATTACACTCCATATGGAATAACACCTATTCCAAAGCTCTCTTGATATATTTCACGTATGAGTATATTTCTCCTCAATTCAAAATTTGTAATCTTTTTGTTGGTATTTCTTGTCTGGCATCTTCGTGCTATTGTTCAACTACGACTATTTGATATCATTTTCCACATCCTGAAACGATTCCTTCAGTCTTGTTAGAAGCCTTTTACTGCTGGTGCCCATTCTAGTATTCTGTATGGCATGCTCTTGATTCTACTGTCATATGTGCCTCAGTCATGTACGTACCTCTCTCTTATATTTATTTCACTGTTAGATCGATTATTTTTATAGTAAAAGCATGATGCTACTCCGTACATCACCGTATAAATAGTTCTTTAAAAGTTCCGCGCACTTTATATGAAAAGAAAAAATAGATGCACAAATAAAAAAGATATCTTCAATTAAACATTGAGCTCATAAAATACTTAAAATTCATAGGAATTGTGACTGATCGATAATATGGTTTTCGTCAGCAGATATTAACTGATTGTAGCTTACGCCTCACATAATATATGGCAGAATATTGAAACATATAGTGAAACTCTGGCCATCACATTAGATATTTCCAAGACTTTTGATCGCCTTTTGTACCAGTGACTCCTCGTCAAGCTTCCACCTTATGGTTCCCTGCCCAGTTATGTTCTTTGCTATCTTCTTGTAGTTTTTCAAACAGGTGGTTGACGGAGTTTCATCTGAAACTTCATCTATGAATGCTGGTGTTCCGCAGGGGACCGTTCTAGCAACGACACTGTTTCCTCAGAATATACAGGTATATCTTTTCCAGATGGAGAAGTTGCTGTACAGCGAAACAATTGTCATGGTTTCGTAAACCTCTTCTATGAAAATCGTTCAAGTTGAATTTTATCATAGGTAATGAAAAGACATATGCCTCTCCGACCACGGGTAATTCAGAATTAATAGGTAACCCTCTAGAGTCATTTAACTCGTGCCACTAGTGTATGAAAGAGTGTTTGCAGTAAGCAGAGTGGTGTCCGTAGTCGATAGTGCCTCTTTGTTTCGATAATACATAGAGGTTATAGCAGAGTTTCTCAAATCTAGACTTTCCACAGGAAAATAAATAGATACATATATCTCTGACTCTTTTTCTTGGACATTTATTAATTAAAATGAACTTCATGCGCTGTCTTTTTTTTCACACTCTGAATATGAAGTTTTCTCATCACCATCCAAAATTTCTTCTTGATTCAACGATTCCATCCATTGCGAAAGATTAAGATTTCCAAATTTTTGCGGAAAATTCCGGAAATGGTTGAAATGTGACTGAATAAAGACCACGATACGTTTATTTCAATTCAGACTTCAGTTGGTCAACAGAGAAATCATCACCAAGAATCTTGACCATAGTTCTAGAGCACCAATTATATATTCACACGCCCTATAGTAATTTGATATGGTACACTGGAGAAAAAAGGATGATGAAATGTTATTGATCACATAATGCTGTTGTAGGAAGAAATTAATGCTGGCAAAGCGATTAAAGATGTTTAGCGGATACCCAGACCAACATTACCGACTGAAAAGGTTGCTTGAAGCTATTTAGTTGAGCTGAAATTATTGGTGATCTTTCTCAAAATCATACGTTGATTTGAAGAGATCAAGGTTCTTTTGGCAGCGCCACGTGGGACAACATCTCAAAGTATAAGTTAATTTGGGTTTTGCTAGACAGCTCCACAGGAAAAAATTCCAATATGTTTGGGAAAGATCAATGCGGGATTGGTATTGGTATTGGTGAGTATGGATGGTGATTGATGCGCTGCGACCTGATTAGATCTATTGTGCCCCATCTTCTTCTGCTGTCACAAGATGTTCTTGTTTACAGCAGCCCTTCAAGTCCCAATTCCTTCAGGAATTTTAGGATTTTGAGGGGGTCTGCTCGTGGTATTTCTCCCACGGTCAGCTGGTGTGATCCCAGTATATTCAATCTTTTGCGATGTACAGCGTAACACTCCATCAATATATGGTGGGGTGTTTCTGGGTGTTCCCCACATAATCTGCAGGTGCTGTCCTCCTCTAAGCCTAGCTTCCTCAGGTGTTCTTTGAGTCTGCAATGCCCCGTTAGAAATCCCGTGATTGTCTTTAGACTAATTTTGCTGAGGTTAATCAGTGTCTTTGATCTTGCTCGGTTGAAATTTCCGAGGAGATCTTTGGCCTGCCTCAGCCCTGGAAGTCTTAGCCAGTATGTTGCTCTCATTGCTTCTTCAGCTTTATTGAGTTCTTCTCGGAAGTAATATTTTCCAAGTCCGCAGAATGGTTCTGGCCCGATCAGTGGCGTTGCTGCGCCTTTCCGTGCCAGGGTATCTGCTTGTTCGTTGCCCTCTACTCCGGCGTGCCCTGGCACCCAGAGGAGGGTCACCTTATTGTTCCTGCCCAGATCATTAAGTTTGTCTAGGCATTCCCAAACCATCTTCGAGTTGATGTTGCAGGAGCTCAACGCTTTGATGGCTGCTTGACTATCGGAGAGGATCACGATTTCCTGGTTCCGGTATTTCCTATTGAGGTTGAACTGAATGCACCTTTCTATGGCGTGAATTTCCGCTTGGAAAATGCTGGGGAACTGGCCCATGGGTTCAGAGTATTTGGTGCGAGGCCCAAAGACCCCTGCTCCAGTTCCTTCGGGAGTTTTGGACCCGTCCGTATACCATGTTAAGGTATTCTTCCCCAGTGCTCGAATCGATTCTATGTTCCATTCTCGCTTGGTGTTTAGTTCCGTTCGAAAAAGTTTCTCGAAACTAAATTTCTTGGTAATTTCGTCAGTTGGGAGGTCGGCAAGGTGTGCACAGTTGGTAGGGGTTAAGCCCCTCGCGCCGTGTGCTGTCCCTATGAGTCCGACTTTAGCCAACCTGAGGTTTGCCTCCCAAGCAGTTCTCTTCACCATTATGTGGAGAGGAGTGAGGTCCAGAATGACCTCTATTGCTGCTGTTGGAGTCGACCTCATTGCTCCTGTTATACAAAGACATGCTAGTCTTTGCACTTTTTCCAAGATCTTCTTTGTTGTGGCGAGTTCGGTTCTGCCTTGCCATGCTACTGCCCCGTAGGTGATCATAGGTCTCACTATCATGGTGTACATCCATCGCAGTACTGATGGGTTACATCCCCATGTTTTTCCTGCAATGTTCCTGCACACCATCAGTGATGATTTTGCCTTATTAGCGATCTTTTCTACGTGTCTGTTCCAGAGTAGTTTTGAGTCTAGAGTAAGTCCTAGATACTTCACCTCTTGCTGCCATTCTAAGTCTGCTCCGTCGAGGCGAACAGTCCTTAGGTGCTGAACCTTTGTTCTTCTAGTGAATGGTACTACTGTGGTTTTTGATGAGTTAATTCTCAGCCCCACAGAGAGGCACCATCTTCTGGTTGTCTCTAGCTCTCTTTCTATGAGATCGCAGAGGGTTCCTTCGAATTTGCCTTTGGCCATGATGACTATGTCGTCCGCATATCCAAGGCAAGTGACTCCGCTCCCGGTCAGTGTTCCGAGTAGTTCGTCTACTACGAGACTCCACATCAGAGGTGATAGTACCCCTCCTTGTGGGCACCCCCTGTTTGTGCTGATCCGAAAGCTGCTCTCACCCACTTTCGTTTCAGCTGTTCTTGTGGCCAGCATTTGGCACATCCATCTGGATGTGGTTCTGTCCACTCCCTTGTTCATTAGGGCCCTCTTTATTGCTTCATGAGAGGTGTTGTCGAATGCCCCCTCTATGTCTAAGAAGGCGCAAATGGCCATTTCTTTGTGCTCAAGTGATCTCTGGATGCTTTCGGTAAGCACGTACAGAGCGGTTTCCGTTGATCTGCCCGCCCTATATGCATGCTGCCCGGAGTGCAATGGCACTCTCTCCAGTATCTCAGTTCTGATGTAGTTGTCTACCGTCTTCTCCACTGTCTTCAGTAAGAAGGATGAGAGACAGATTGGTCTGAATGACTTCGGGAGGGTAGGGTCCTTCTTTCCCACTTTGGGAATGAAGGTTACCCGTGCTCTTCTCCAGTTGTTCGGTATGTACCCGAGTGCCAGACTAAATCTGGCTGCTTTAATGATGTACGGCAGTAGTTCCGTTTGCCCTTTTTGTAGAAGAGCCGGAAATATACCGTCAACTCCTGGTGACTTGAATGGTTGGAAGGATTCAATTGCCCATTTCACTCTTTGGGGAGTGCATATGGTCTTTGCTACTTCCCAGTCTTCTCGTTTGGCTCTGCCTGGTTCTTCCAGTGATCTGTCGGATTCAAATGGTATGCTGCCTGGAAAGTGCGTCTCCAGTAAGAGGAGAGCTCGTTGCTCTTCATCCTCTGTATAGCTACCATCTGTTCTTCTGAGTGACATAGGTCCTTGCTCTCTGCCCCTCGCCATGGTTTTATATAACCTGGATGCTGCAGGGCTTGATGTGATTGTCTCACAAAAGCTCCTGAAGCTGTTCCTCTTGGCTTTCCTTATTTCTTTATTATATTTTGTCAGCCTTTCGGTGTATCCCTGCCAATCTCCGCCCCGCTTGGCTTTGATCAATGCGGGATGCTGGCAAGCTCAGAATTTTCGTTTTCTTGATTAGGCAATTTGCCTAACATTCCTCCGAAAGGGGTGCATCAAGAGATTTCAATTACTTTTTTCCATGTAAACATTCGAACTGGTTCGAATATATTGTGCCAGAGAGGTATCAACAATGTTGAAAGAATACAGGGGTACCCTTCTCTCTAAGCGTTTCCACAAAGTGGAAAATGAAGGCAAAAATCTGTCAGAAAATAACTACTTCCATGGCTAATACGACGGACATTGAACTACAACTGACAGATATTTGTGCAACGTTCTTCCAAGAAGACATGCATGTTTCGAGTTTATTGCCTCTCATCAGTGACAGGGTAGGTCGGACAACATTATAATTGTCCTGTCCCTGCCAAATGAATAATAATCAACTGTTTAACTAATCACGAACACCACTATCTACAACCAAGTTGATCGAAGCGCCATCCGCACGGAACAAGACAAAACACTCCCAAGCAGCACAGTCTCCGGTGAGAGAAATCTGTAAACATTCGAACTAGTTCGAATATATTATGCCAGAGAGGTATCAACAATGTTGAAAGAATACAGGGGTACCCTTCTCTCTAAGCGTTTCCACAAAGTGGAAAATAAAGGCAAACATCTGTCAGAAAACAACACTTCCCTGGCTAATACCACGACGGACATTGAACTACAACTGACATATGTTTGTGCAACGTTCTTCAAAGAAGACCCAATTGCAAGTGCTTGTCTCGTAATTAAAGAGAAAATTATCCTTCATTTGGCTGGGAATGACCATCTGCAGACATGCATGTTTCGAGTTTATCGGACAACATTATAATTGTCCTGTCCCTGCCAAATGAATAATAATCAACTGTTTAACTAATATTTCCCCACGGATAACACCACACTATCTAAAACCAAGTTGATCGAAGTGCTTTATGGAAACGCTTAGAGAGTAGGGGACCCCTGTATTCTTTCAACTTTTTTCCATGATTTTTATATCAGTGATGAAACTGTAGAATTCTTCTGGTATACTATTTCCATGTTCGTTTTACATAAGAAGTTCGCATTTTTCGAAGATTAATTTAAGGTAAATTTTTTCTGTTGTTGAGATAATTTTCTTGAACTTTTCTAAAATCACATCAGTTCCACCACCAATGAATCCATCATCAGGACACTAATAATCAAAATCGGCCTGGATTGATTTTGTTCCCGATGCATGAATAGAAAGGGTTGGACCCAGGAAGTCTCCCTGTTGGACGTCTCTTTCCGACAATATAGCGTAATTTCGGAAACTTGAAAAAGTAGGATTTTGGTGACATTGTCTAACGGAGGGAAAGAGATGCGGTGTTGTATCGGAGCTCTGAAAAAAATGGCATAGTGTCAGTTGACGTCAAAATTCAAACAACAGCAGAAATGAGATCACCATCAGAAAAATCACCGAAGATAAACTTGGTCGGGTTTGTTTTTGTGGAAATGAAAAAATGCATTTTGATGTTGATTTTAATGCTTTGGTATTTATGGCATTCCTCTTAATGATTGGTTAGCGATTTCTTTCGATTCTGATGTGACGGAGGAAGAGAGAAAGATTTATAGGCAAGAATTAATAGATCCTCTCATGCATCTATAAGAAGTCGGAATCGATACAATCATGCAATTGCTCGAAGCTTCTGCAGCGTTTATTATGGCAGATTTTGGTACCCTTGTTGCAATATGCGAGTTCAGTTATTTCTTGGCTAACCGATAATTCAGGCGTCTAGAAAATGAAATATTTTTAGTTTTTAGTGGTTTGATTTGAATTTGTAGGACCGTCAGATTTGCGAAGTTGAGTTCATTTTGGTCGGAAAATGCATTTTCTTCGTGTGAATATTCATACCACATTTTGACTTGAATATTTGAATTCTAGATGAGTTTTCACAACTTTTGAATTCGTTGTATCCTGCATGTTTATGATTGACAGTATTGACATTTTGAATCAAAAATTTCACTCATGTTAGAATTCAAATGTAAACGGTAAATGGTATAAATAAGAACCAATAAAAACAGAACTTGACCAAAAATGTGCAATTTCAATATATAATTGAGTGTCTGACAGAATGATCTTAAGTGCTTTTTTGTTTTATTGAATTTGATGACAGAATTTATTCTCGATACGAACATCATGAAATACAACTGATTATTATTTGACAATTCTTGCAACCAATCGAAACCATCAATTCAAAGCATTCATGTACGTTCAGGCCAATCACATCATTACTATAATGGGAATTTTCTACCTTGAAAATTGCCGCGGGAATTTTTTGTAATATTTTGTTTTTATTATGTGACAACTGATACTTTTGATCTGACATCTGTCATCTGTTTGCATGAAAAGTGAAAAATGATTCGAAAACGGTTTAGTACATCATCATTCAATGAAATTATATATATATATATATATATATATATATATATATATATATATGTGTTCAGATAGGTTTCCGCGGTCAGATATTTGAAAACTAAAAGTTCGGGTTGAACCGCGTCTAGAATTTGTTGAAATTCGACGTTTCGGCTCCGATTTTGGAGCCATTTTCAAGAACTGAAAAAGAAAGAAAATTAATGAAAGGTTAAAACGTAATTCTACGCTGAGGTCTCAATCTGCCTACTCCTCAGGTATAATTACGTTCGGTTTTTGTGACTTGACGTCGGGGTCTCAATCTGCCTACTCCCCATGTCTCGTCACTGGTTCTCTCTAAGGTCTCAATCTGCCTACTCCTTCGAGAGAACTGTAATATATATATATATATATATATATATATATATATATATATATATTATATATCGAAAATGCATGTAAGATTACTACTTTGAGTAACGTGTCAATTTGAAAACAGTTTCAATTGATAACCTAGGGATAGAGAGAAAGCAATAGCTTTCAATCCATCAGAACAAAACAATGTTACGGAATCCTCCAGCCAAGGACAAAACATCCATAATAATTGTATATTTCTTGATGAGAACTTCAAATTCCAAACTGCATACTGTTTATAGTGATTTAAGTAATTTGTTGAAATGAAAATGTTATATATCAGATGAATCGAGCTGTCTGAATTTGTTGTGATTATATCCCATAATCAGATAGTCTTTAAGAAACGCCAGTTCTATTTTGGCGTTTACTGAGATGAGTTGTGTTGGATTGAGCTCTTACCTTACTTACTCTTACTTGAGATATACCTTTTATTCATACAACAGTGAATTACACATTCACAAAAAACATCTAGAGTACCTTGGAATTGAACATCAGTAAAACTAACATGAACACATTGGAACCGTTATTCCATTGACGTTTGATAGTTGCCCTTGGCAGTTGACAGTTACCGTTCACGCTGAATGAATAGTGGTTTATGGCCAAATGTGCCCTATGGGAAGCAACGGCCATTAAATCGCGAAGAAGAAGAATAGTGGTTTCTCAATTTATAATTTGGATCTGTTTTAAGTTGCTCACCCTGTGATTCTTGTGAGACAATAGATACACCGCCGATGCCTTCTCTACATATTCATGCTAGTGGTACGTTCATCGGTTTCCACACAACGACGGATGGTGGGATCCATCTGATGATTCCCAATAATTGATGACAATCTGTAAGGAAGGATTCGTATAATATTATTTTCAGATTACCCAGGTACCTGTCTTTTCGATCGAATAATCGGTCTGTCTGAATTTAGATATTCTTTAAGAAATGACAGTTAGCGAGTAGCGAGCGGTAATCATTAGTGTGAGAAAACCATTGAAGAGAAGCAGATATCAGTATTTAGTAAATAACATTCAAAACATGCAGCATTCCGATAACTTCATCATCGAAAGTTTCAGCAGCTCCCGCTCGGGCGGAGACGTTGCTTAAAGCCAATTCACGCCGATTAGTTCCAGAACGACAAACAAGGATGAATATAAACCAAGACGATTGAAAAGAGAGTGCAACTTTTGGAAACCGAGAATTGCGCTCTTCGAGTCCCCGCGACAGGCGGTTCTTCGTCCAGAATTGTCAACCGACAACCAGACGAACGATACAAGCGCTGGGGCTAAGCAAAAAACTATGCCTCAAAATAATCAGATCGTAGAAAGCAACCAAATTTTTTAAATGGATTCGGACGGGACGAACCGCTTCCACTTCAACTTTATTCAGCGCCGACGATCAAATAAACCAAGGCTCTCGGAGAGATTGCGTATTTAGGGAGCAAGTGGAAACAGTCAGCTTATATATATATATATATATATATATATATATATATATATATATATATATATATATATATATATATATATATATATAGTTTTTTAATATTTGGGATATGCAGCAGGCCAATAAGGGTACTCTTATACACTTGTTCCAAGCTTTCAATAACTTTTTATTATCATCTGCAGGGAAACTACAAATATGTAAAGACAACTATGAGAATTAAGCCAACGAAAAACGTGGAATAACTTACACTGTTTCGAGGTTACATGGCGTATATGTTAAAAATAATCATGAAATATGGACAGCACTGGGAGTAAAACATCATTGATAACAACCAAGAGTAACGTGGATGCACACTCATTACTGATGATACATTATGACATGGATTTTAAAATTGTTAAAATTCTATAAAAGCACGTGTTGTCCTTGAAGAGGCAAACAACCGCGGCGAGTAATTTTATTCGACTGACTAGCCAAGACCACTGACAAATGACATGAGACAATTGATACATGATATATGACAGGTGACATGAGCCACACGGAATCTTAATCATGGGGAGTGACAGATGACACTACAACCTAATGATACAGATCTGTGATGGAGCTACATGGAACAATAATTATGAATTGTGAAATTTGGAATATGAGAACAATATATTTTATATTAATGGTGTAGGTGCCAATTGAGCTGAACCAACAAAGGAAACATATCCTGAAAACATGAACACTCGACCTAATGCTAACAATAATACATTACTGAAAAATATGGAACAAAGATTGTATGAACAGTATTTTGATGGAGGAATTGAATTATATTGAATTAATTTGTGAAGTCAATATTCATTGAAGTAATCCGTTGATTGTCTCCAAACCTTGTATTGTCTGCAAAAATTAAATAAGAGTAAATTTCACTCAAGTGATTTACGTCTGTTTTTTTATTCAGCGCATTATCCGCTTGTGCAATGTGAACCATTTCTAAAAAAAGCCTTTTGGCTGTGTTTTTTTCTGTAGATAAAATTTTTACCGAATTATAATCCATACAATGTCCTTCCTTAGCAACATGTTCACTCAGTGCACATCTCTCCGGGTGTAGTCTACTGTCGCTCTTGTGTGACACAATGCGGTCCTTAAGTGGTCTGGACGTTTGTCCAATGTATTGTTTTTCACAATTTTGACACTGTATACAATAAACTACATCCGAACAGTTTATGCACGGAGTCTTGTCTTTTAATTTGGAAAAAATTCTCTTGATAGGCAAAACATTTTTATTGGATATTTTTATATTTTCTGAAAAAGATTTGAAAATTCTGGATAGTCCAGGGGTGATGTCTTCAATGAACGGTAAAGAAGCATAAAAGGAAAGAGTCCCAGTGACTTCAGCAACTTGCGTATTGACTGGAGATGGAGAAAGTGTATTATTAATATTATTACTATGTAAGTTTATGTCATCCATGGATGAGGTATTATACAAGATCTTTTTTACAAAGGAAGCAGGATATGAATTTTGGAGAAAAAGATTGTAAATTATGTCTAAATTTTTTTTGAGAAAGGAAATGTCAGATATTTTGATGACCCTTGATTTCATTTGTTTAATCAGATTGACCTTCATGCTCTGTTTATGATAAGACCAGTAGCTCATATATCTTCCAGAGCTCATTGGTTTCCTGTACCAATCTATAAGTACGGTGTTCTCTGGTGTTCTGATAAACATGGTATCAAGGAACGGAACGCTGTTATGTTCGTTTTCTCTCTCAATGGTGAACTGTATGTGGGGATCGTAGCTGTTGAAAATGAACAAGGTGTCATCTATGGTATCTGACGGAATTGCAATGATAATGTCATCTACATATTTCTTAAGGAAAGGTGGATTGAAAGGGAGAACATGAGTGACCATGTCTAACAAATCATCCATCACGTATGCTGCCAATATAGGGCTAATTTTTGCACCCATTGGGGTACCAAAATTTATCATTGAATGCAAAATAAGTATTTTCAAAAAGGAAAGATATTAAATTCAAAAAAGTGTCTTTTGTCAAGTTGCAGTAACCACTGATCACGCTCCACTTTTTTTCAATGGCCCTTAAACACGCCTGTAAGTAAACATTACTAAATAGAGAGACCACATCTAGACTGGCCAGAACAAAATTATTTGGAAGTTTAAATTTATTAAAAAGTGTATTAACTTGAAAGGAGTCTTTTATGTAATAATCATTATCGAAGTCATATGCTTTGGTTAAAATGTCAGTGAGAAAGGATGAAATGGATTCTGTGGGAGCTCCTATTGAGGCCACTATTGGTCGACCAGACAAAGTCGGTTTATGAATTTTGGGGAGTGAATAGAATTTTGGAGAAATAGATTTATATGAAGTTAGTTTCTTTTTCTGTACCTCATCGATTTCGTCGTTCATATGTGTTAGCTTTATTAATTTATTACTTTTTGATTGAATAGACGACGTTGGATCCGAGCGTAGTTCAATATAAGTGTCGTTACCCACTATGAGATCGTTAGACATAGTCATGTACTGATCTCTGTCCATAACGACAGTTACATGGCCCTTGTCTGAATTTGTTATTATTAAGTTTGGATTATTTTTTGAAAATTGTTTAGATTGATTGTATAAGCCATGATAAAATCCCCAAAATTCATAAACCGACTTTGTCTGGTCGACCAATAGTGGCCTCAATAGGAGCTCCCACAGAATCCATTTCATCCTTTCTCACTGACAGTTTAACCAAAGCATATGACTTCGATAATGATCATTACATAAAAGACTCCTTTCAAGTTAATACACTTTTTAATAAATTTAAACTTCCAAATAATTTTGTTCTGGCCAGTCTAAATGTGGTCTCTCTATTTAGTAATGTTTACTTACAGGCGTGTTTAAGGGCCATTGAAAAAAAGTGGAGCGTGATCAGTGGTTACTGCAACTTGACAAAAGACACTTTTTTGAATTTAATATCTTTCCTTTTTGAAAATACTTATTTTGCATTCAATGATAAATTTTATAAACAGACTTTTGGTACCCCAATGGGTGCAAAAATTAGCCCTATATTGGCAGCATACGTGATGGATGATTTGTTAGACATGGTCACTCATGTTCTCCCTTTCAATCCACCTTTCCTTAAGAAATATGTAGATGACATTATCATTGCAATTCCGTCAGATACCATAGATGACACCTTGTTCATTTTCAACAGCTACGATCCCCACATACAGTTCACCATTGAGAGAGAAAACGAACATAACAGCGTTCCGTTCCTTGATACCATGTTTATCAGAACACCAGAGAACACCGTACTTATAGATTGGTACAGGAAACCAATGAGCTCTGGAAGATATATGAGCTACTGGTCTTATCATAAACAGAGCATGAAGGTCAATCTGATTAAACAAATGAAATCAAGGGTCATCAAAATATCTGACATTTCCTTTCTCAAAAAAAATTTAGACATAATTTACAATCTTTTTCTCCAAAATTCATATCCTGCTTCCTTTGTAAAAAAGATCTTGTATAATACCTCATCCATGGATGACATAAACTTACATAGTAATAATATTAATAATACACTTTCTCCATCTCCAGTCAATACGCAAGTTGCTGAAGTCACTGGGACTCTTTCCTTTTATGCTTCTTTACCGTTCATTAAAGACATCACCCCTGGACTATCCAGAATTTTCAAATCTTTTTCAGAAAATATAAAAATATCCAATAAAAATGTTTTGCCTATCAAGAGAATTTTTTCCAAATTAAAAGACAAGACTCCGTGCATAAACTGTTCGGATGTAGTTTATTGTATACAGTGTCAAAATTGTGAAAAACAATACATTGGACAAACGTCCAGACCACTTAAGGACCGCATTGTGTCACACAAGAGCGACAGTAGACTACACCCGGAGAGATGTGCACTGAGTGAACATGTTGCTAAGGAAGGACATTGTATGGATTATAATTCGGTAAAAATTTTATCTACAGAAAAAAACACAGCCAAAAGGCTTTTTTTAGAAATGGTTCACATTGCACAAGCGGATAATGCGCTGAATAAAAAAACAGACGTAAATCACTTGAGTGAAATTTACTCTTATTTAATTTTTGCAGACAATACAAGGTTTGGAGACAATCAACGGATTACTTCAATGAATATTGACTTCACAAATTAATTCAATATAATTCAATTCCTCCATCAAAATACTGTTCATACAATCTTTGTTCCATATTTTTCAGTAATGTGTTATTGTTAGCATTAGGTCGAGTGTTCATGTTTTCAGGATATGTTTCCTTTGTTGGTTCAGCTCAATTGGCACCTACACCATTAATATAAAATATATTGTTCTCATATTCCAAATTTCACAATTCATAATTATTGTTCCATGTAGCTCCATCACAGATCTGTATCATTAGGTTGTAGTGTCATCTGTCACTCCCCATGATTAAGATTCCGTGTGGCTCATGTCACCTGTCATATATCATGTATCAATTGTCTCATGTCATTTGTCAGTGGTCTTGGCTAGTCAGTCGAATAAAATTACTCGCCGCGGTTGTTTGCCTCTTCAAGGACAACACGTGCTTTTATAGAATTTTAACAATTTTAAAATCCATGTCATAATGTATCATCAGTAATGAGTGTGCATCCACGTTACTCTTGGTTGTTATCAATGATGTTTTACTCCCAGTGCTGTCCATATTTCATGATTATTTTTAACATATACGCCATGTAACCTCGAAACAGTGTAAGTTATTCCACGTTTTTCGTTGGCTTAATTCTCATAGTTGTCTTTACATATTTGTAGTTTCCCTGAAGATGATAATAAAAAGTTATTAAAAGCTTGGAACAAGTGTATAAGAGTACCCTTATTGGCCTGCTGCATATCCCAAATATTAAAAAAACTCATTTCCTAACTAGTCGGCAAACAAGACAAGATATATATATATATATATATATATATATATATATATATATATATATATATATATATATATGAATAGGTCTATGATTAGGGCATCAAAAAATAATCTATCGGATACCTTACGAGAGTTAGATAAAGTAGAAAATAATTCTCCAGATTTTTTCTCAAACTTGTTGCCATTTGGCAATAGCCCTTCGGGCTCTCGTGTCTATTGCCTGAAAATAAGTTTTCGAAAAATCTGTCAAAATATTTTCACTTTATTCTCACACTCTTGTGATACTACTGAAAATATTGGTTTCCCCAATACGCCTTTTACCAACAACATGCACAGTAACGAAATTTTCTTTACCTTCTGAAAATTGTATTTTTGTATAATTTCATGTCCAATTGCTGAGTGCACATTTGTTATAAACCTTCAAGTTGATAGAAGAAGATTTGAGTTGAAAATTTTTTGCTTAAACGAACTCATTCAATAACTCAGTGTTTATTGGTATCAATAGATTCTCCATTCAAGTGATAGGATTCCGTCAATAAATCAAACTAATATTTGGTTGAACCTATTTAATTATATCTACCATCTTTTTGAATATTTCTTCATTGAATGTATATACACCTACAGAGAAAGCTATAGTAAAAGACAAAGAAAACTTGTACGAAAAGATAGAGGAGGAGAAAGAAAATATACCAAAGGAATATGTCATACTAGTTCTTGGAGACTTTAACTCTCAGATAGGCAGATAGGGAAAGAAGATTCCATAGCACAAATTGCGGAAAAACACATAAGCCATGAACACACGAATGATAATGGACAAACAAAAACTATCTAATCTAGCAACAAGAATAAATATGATAATAAGCTCAACTAAGTTCAAGCAACCCAAAATGCAAAAACATACAACCAAATAGATCACATACTCATCAAAAAGAGAAAAAATCAACAGAAAGAGACGTGAGGACATACAGAGGAGCATGTGCTAACTCGGATCACTATATGGTCACATTTACGATCAAACAAGAAGTTAATAAAAGCACAAAAAAAAATTATCAGAGGCAAAAATGGGATGTAGCTGAACTGGATAATATTTCTGTAAGAAAGGGGTACTCGGAGGAAGTAACAACACAACTAATAGGTAGGAAAAGGGAAGATGATATCGAGACAGAGTGGAACAACATCAAGGAAAGTATAGAAGAAACAGTAAAAAAATATGTAGGACTGATGGAAAAAAAAATCAGACAAGAATGGTACAATGATACATGTAAGAAAGTTACAGAAAGTAAAAAAAGGGCTAGAGCTAAATGGCTGAGGACTGGGAAAAACGAGAACAAAGAAGAATATGAAACACTAAGGAAACAAGCGAAGTGTAAAAGAGAATGAACAGACAAAAAAGTACAGGAAAGTAAAAATAAAAATACAAAAAGTTTCTATAGAAAAATTAAAGAACAAAACAAAGAAAGCAGGAGTAAAACAATGGGGAATACTACAAAGATATATTGGTAGGTAGATGAAGCCGCAAAGGATGAACAGAGAGCAATAGTAGTGGAAGACGAAGAGGTAATTAACTAAGAAGAAAATGATATATTAAATGAGCCCACCAGAGAGGAAATAGAAAGAGTCATTGCGGAATGTAAAAAATGGTATGGCGCACGGAAAATATGAAATCAACATCAAATTTATAAAGTACGGAGGACATGAGTTAACGGAGAGGATGCTTACACTAATAAAGAGAATATGGACAGAGGAAAAGATGCCAAAATAAAGGGAGAGAGGACAAATAATATAAAAGGAGACCAACAAACCTGTAAGAATTACCGAGGAATAACACTACTCAACACAGCGTATAAAATAATTACATCAATAATACTAACGAGGTTGGAAAGTATTACGAAAATCATAATAGGATCATAGCAAAGCGGATTTACACAAGGAAAATCAACTGTAAATGCGATTCATACACTAAAGCAAGTGATAGAAAATGTGTTTGAGCATAAGATAAACCTCGAACTGCTCTTTGTAGATTTCCAGCAAACATTTGACTCGATAAAAAGAAACCAACTCATGATAGCACTGAAAGAGTTCAAAATCCAACAAAACCTGAGGAAGCTGATATTATTGACGATGAAAACAGCTAAGTTCTTAATAAGAACACAAAAAGGAGAAATAGGGGAACTAACAACCAATAAAGGGGCAAAACAGGGGGACTCAATTTCAACGACGTTATTGAACCTTACTTCAGAATATGTGGTGATGAGAATAAACAAAAAGAATCCTAGGACAGGAAGAGGACAAATTATTGCGTACGCTGATGATATGGCCATAATTACTAAGACCAGAAGAGTAATGGAAGATAAGCTGGAATAAATTATGTAAGAAGGGATAATAATGAGGCTTAGGATTAACCAGTTAAACGAAAATATTGAAATTAGGAACGGAACAAATACAGGGAAAGATCAGAATAGGAATGAGAGAGTTTGAAGAAGTAAAAGAGTTCAAATAATTAGGAGTACTGATGAATAAAACGGGAAAGAGAAGACCAGAAATACAAGAAAAAATATTGAACGCGAACAGAGCATACTTTGCCAATAAAACTTTATTGGAAAGTAAAATATTAACAAAAAATAGTGGAATAAATATATATAATACCATAATTGGACCAATTATGTTGAACTGAGCAAAGACGATGACAATGACAAGAAAATACGAGAAAGACATGAGGAAATTTGAAAGAAAAATTATGAGAGTAATATTAGGACCAAAAAGATCTTAGAGGAAGAATACAGAATAAGAACTAACTCAGAAATTAGACAGGAATTAACAGAAGACATAATATGTAAAATAGAACAACACAGAATTAGATAGTTGGGGCATGTATGGAGGGCGGGAAAACGGGCTGTAACTTACTCAATGTTACAATGGAACCCCGGCGGAAAAAAATGAATAGGAAGACTAAGATTAAAATGAATGCAGGAAGTGGAAGAGGACTTACGCATGGCAGGAGTAACAAACTGGCAAGAAAGCTAGTTGAGCGTACTTGAGTTCTAATCATGTATGCTCCTATAAAATTCAATTCTGAATTCAAATCTATTGATAGAGTAACAGGAAGACTCAAAAAAGTTCCACACCAATTCAACTCTTCCAAATATCGAAACTGTTCATGAATTTCTCTTCAATATACCCAATTTATGATAATCTCTCGGTCTGTATTAATTATCCCAATACAGACTTATATTCAAAGCACAAGAGAAAAAAAAATCATGAATGATATGTCGTAGAAGATATATGCATCATTCATGAATTACCAAATTGAGATATGAAGAGTAGGTATAAAAGTTTGTTTTAAATCCGCATATTTTACTCGAATTCTAATTCCACAATGATTACATCTCATCTGAAGTATCTTAAATTCATCATTGCGTACCCAAGGCCAGAACAACAACTACAAGAAATTATACTGTGATTTCAACAAAGAGGAAGGTCAAAGTGATACATGATCGCTCCTCGTTCTAAGAGAATCGACTATAAAATGATTCATAATATAATCGGACCACGCAATTCAGGGTGACGTTATATTTTATGAATAACAATGATATTATCATAACTAAGACTATTTTGAAATTATTTGTATCTGTTCATCATCTGAATGAGAAAGGTGACTGGCCGAATGAATAAATCTAGTGAATATGTAGTAGCTTGGCTTGAAGCTGATGATATAATACACAATTTAATAGGTAACTAGGTGGTTGAGAATAGACTCGTTACCGATAATTCGGAAATATTTCACAAAAAACACTTCCGACAAAATTGTGTTTCACTTTAGTGATGAATGATTGGATAACAAGCAGGATATGATATCATTGTTAGAAATATAATTATGGAATATATATCGTCAGAAATCTAATATTCCTTAGAATTGTCTAGCGTAGCACCTTCTCGAAATAACTATATTGTAGGTATAATTATTACTTCCAGAATTCGATAATGAGCCATGATCACGCTATCAATTCTGTGAACATCTTTAATTGGTTCAACTGTGCGCCTAATACCGAGTATCGAATGCATTAATCATTTTTGAATGTGAAAATATTTTTGAAATAACCTAGAATTAGTTGTGGTTATTTTCCGAAAGGTCTGTTTCAAGATCCTATTCAAAATATGTGGGGTAAAATCTGCATTTGATTTGATTGTGATTTTGATGTGATTTCGGGTGATTTGGTATGATGCGATTTCACTATATTCGCTACCAAAATCTATCATATGATCATTAGTTGAATAACAACATACTTGCTGTGGGTAGCAACATCCAGTGAAAAGATTCCTCGAAGTATACTCCAAAGTACATACAGCAGACCGATCTGTGATATTCTCGGAGTTAATGAATAGAGAGAGTACTTCCTTTTATCGTACGAAATCAAAATAAGTAACCTCAAAGTATTGTAACTCTTGTAGTGATTTAATGTGTTATTTTGTCGTTACCATGGATGTCTCTAAAAAAACATACGACACGTTGGACATGTGATTGAAAAACTAAAATGAATACTCCATTCAAATAGATACCTCGCACAGGTATCATCAGAATGAAACAAAGAGGATTCTGAAGTTTATTCAAATAGGCAGGTATACGCCAGAAAATCAAATGAAGATGTAATTGTCCACACATCAACAATACGGGTTTGCCTCAGAGATTCAGTCTTTAGACAAAATCATTATGAAGATCGGTTCGTGGCTTTTCAAAAATGTTTTCACAAGACATAATCTACCAAGCACCAATCATCTTCATGTAATTGATGCGGACTTTCCCTTCAAAAACAAACTGCAAGTTTTGGGGATTTTCCAGGATCAAAAAATAACATGGGAATCTCATATTGAATACATGCTTAATAGGCAACAAAAGTCTCAATTTTTCTTAAATAATCGTTGAAACCTGGTGGGGTGCTGATTTTCTATGTGTATAAGTTTTATGATCTTCCTGGCGGACAGTCAGGGGTCATGATGTCTGACCTATATTACGGATAAGGTATGTGGTATAAAAGATTTTTTCTCCGAAACAGTATTGTTTTGGTATTTTTTCGCAGTGCTCGAATGGATTCTATGCTCCATCCAGTCTTAGTATATGATACCGTTCGAAAAAAAATCACGAAACTAAATTTCCTGTTAATTTCGTCAGTTGGGAGATCGGCAAGGTGTTCACTTTTGGTGGGGGTTGAGCCCCTTACGTTGTGTGCAGTCCCTTTGAGTCCGACTTTAGCCAACCTGAGGTTTGCTCCCAAGCAGTTCTCTTCACCATGCTATGGAGAGGAGAGAGGTCCAGAATTACCTCTATTGCTACTGTTGGAGTCGACCTCATTGCTCCTGTTATACAAACACATGCTGGTCTTTGCACTTCCTCCAGGTGTTTCTTTGTTATGTCGAGTTCGGTTCTGCCGTGCCACACTACTGAGCTCTGTAAGTGATCATAGGTCTCACTATCATGGTGTACATCCATCGCAGTATTGAGGGGTTACAGTCCCACGTTTTTCCTGCAATGTTGCCTTGTTAACGATCTGTTCTAGAGTAGTTTTGAGTCTAGGGTAAGCCATAGATACTTCACCTATTGATTCCTTAGTCTGCTTCGTCGAGGCGACCAGCCCTTACGTGCTGAAACTTTGTTCTTCTAGTGAATGGTACCACTGTGGTTTTTGATGAGTTTATTCTCAACCCCACACATACAAAAATGTCTTGTCAATAACAATTTTGATTTTCCTTCAATTTCATTTAATATGTAATTTATTTTCAACAAGTATCGGTAGGGATTCAATTCATGGACTGTTTGAAATATGTATGGAGTTCCACCTCAACAATTTTTTGATAATGTTATTGAATTGAACCGTTAGACTGCTTGAATTAAAAGGTCGATATCTATTGTTTTTCAGGTTCATCTGCTGGTGGTATACTGGGTCTCTCAGACATAACAGAGAATCATTCAATATGGAGAATGCTTATAGCGGAGTGCTTGGGCACACTTATCCTGGTTTTTATCTGCTGTGGTTCCTGTATCGGTATTAATCAATCACCAGATTACGTACCGTATGTACAAATTGCCTTAACGTTTGGCTTCACTGTGGCCTCAATAGCACAGGTTAGTGAATTCCATGACAGAACCATAGATGAGTGAAAAATTTGCATGCAACAATTTGTCTATATTCTCATGGAAAAAAGTATCGTCTTCTCATTTATTAGGCATTCACATAACGAATACTGATTCAATATCAAAACTAAAAATCTGTTTGTTTCGTTTCACGATCGCTGTGTAGAAAATTCAAACTTGTTTTAATCGATAATCGACCATATGACAATTTAGAAATTTGCGTTCTAGTTATTACTATTTTGCATTTTGTTAACATAGAAAGCCAAACATAATATTTAAACTCATTTGGATCCCATATTATGCGAACATTTGTTGGATATCAAGAATGGTATTTTTATGAGTTCCATAAAATATTTCTGAGACTTAGGCTTCTCAAAAAGTACATCCTGTGGTTACTATAGGTAGAGGTACAAATTTCCGTTAACTCATCCCTGCATTTGTATGGGTTAAAATTCCCAAACCGTATGATTATCATTATCCACTAGGTATGCAAATAGAGAAAAATGCCGTACCTATTACATTCATAACAAAGTATTTCAAAATAGGATATGAAGAAAATTACTATTGACATGAAGAGAACCAACGAAGATGTCCAAAATATTTTCTTCAATTGATTCTCATGAACGCATCCAGAGAACTGCATGTGATCATTCATATTCTCTCTGGTTGAAAAGGTTGTTGGTGAACCATAGTGAGGTTTTTGGATTTGGGCGAACCGCGTACTCATCTAATCTCGTACTACATTAGGGTTTCGCCAGACCATGGGACTAGTCTTGGTCTTGATACAGGACCAAGACCAAGACCGAGACCGAGACCGAGACCGAGACCGAGACCGAGACCGAGACCGAGACCGAGACCGAGACCGAGACCGAGACCGAGACCGAGACCGAGACCGAGACCGAGACCGAGACCGAGACCGAGACCGAGACCGAGACCGAGACCGAGACCGAGACCGAGACCGAGACCGAGACCGAGACCGAGACCGAGACCGAGACCGAGACCGAGACCGAGACCGAGACCGAGACCGAGACCGAGACCGAGACCGAGACCGAGACCGAGACCGAGACCGAGACCGAGACCGAGACCGAGACCGAGACCGAGACCGAGACCGAGACCGAGACCGAGACCGAGACCGAGACCGAGACCGAGACCGAGACCGAGACCGAGACCGAGACCGAGACCGAGACCGAGACCGAGACCGAGACCGAGACCGAGACCGAGACCGAGACCGAGACCGAGACCGAGACCGAGACCGAGACCGAGACCGAGACCGAGACCGAGACCGAGACCGAGACCGAGACCGAGACCGAGACCGAGACCGAGACCGAGACCGAGACCGAGACCGAGACCGAGACCGAGACCGAGACCGAGACCGAGACCGAGACCGAGACCGAGACCGAGACCAGGACCGAGACCGAGACTAAATGAATCTCTCCAAGACCAAAACCAAGACTTGATTTTCGAGACAAAGAACAAGACCAAGACTCTTCCCCAAGAATATTGGTCTTGGTATTGTTCTCGAATGGAAAATCGTGAACTTAAATGTATTCAATATTAAGAAAATTTTGATGGAAAATGTTATAGCATTTTATTTCAATCTCTTGATAGTCTTGGATCAAATTTTGTCTAGAAATTTAAATTATTCAATTCAATTGTCCAACAGATTATATGAATATAATAGATATTTCGTATTCTCAATCTTAAACAATTGCCAATTTGTACGGGTAAAGTAGGCGAATTAAATTTCTCATCTCACCATCGTAATATAAGTTTTAAAAAATCTCATATCAAAATTGAATTCCACACAGCATACAGGTTTACGCCCGACAGGCCAGAAAAAAGGATCAAAATGGTTGGAATAATTGGGTTTTTATTGACCATTTTACAAAGGATTATTGTGTGATGACCAGTAAGATGCGGTTGCAACAGACGGTTGAAATCAGAATCCCGAGGAAATTTCAATACTTATTATCCATTGCGACCATACAACATACACCTATTTGTTGTAAACTGTATGAATGCAATACAGATTTTGAAAAATGTATTTTTGATATCAAGACCAACACCAAGACCAAGTCTGAGCTAGTCTCGTCTTGGTCTTGAAACATCAAGTCAAAGATCTTCCTGCAACTGGAGCTTTATTAGAGAATCTCGACTTCATGAGCCGCTAAAAAAGGTTTTTGATGATGATTAGGGAACCGTTCATTATAAATATGTCTAGCCTCGTAGAAACTGCCACCATCAAGGCCATATACGTAAATCATATTAGCATTTTCGCTATTCATATATGCTGCCATATGAAAAAGCTTCGACCACAATTTCAGAAAACAACTTCACTGAAAGAGTAAAAAAACTATATAAATAACGCGTGAATAATTTTTTGACTACATTGCAGTCCAGGGCTTGGTGCAAGAGAAAAGAATAGATATGAAATGAGGGTGGAAAATGAGGGCGGGAAGTGAGGGAGGGAAGTGAGGTCGGGAAGTAGAGGTGTATAATGTGACACTTCCCAACCTTCAATGACGTTAGTAATGACAGCATTACATATATGGTAGTAAATAAAATAAATAAGACACCTGCGCATAAAGGTCGCTTAGTTGATATTCTCATACAAGACGGGTTTCATGACCAGTGGATGGATAGTCAACAATGGGCCATTTCTTCGTCTCTAGATTCATCATTGTTAGATTTTCATCAGTCGGAGTACAACTATTAAAAATAAATTTCATGAAACTCAAATGACTACCATCTAGTGAAGAATTCATTTAAAAATCTGTCTTGATTCAAAATGAAAAGCGACATATCAAGAGAGTTGAAAGGCATCATTTCGAATAATTACTCGTCAGATAATTTTTGTATATCTCTCAATTTCGTTAATTCTGTTGATTGTTCTAATTTATTGGAATTATTTTAAGAATTATTTATCTTATTTTAATCAACAGCAAATTCGTTAAACAGTGTTTTGTGACGATTTATGTTTTTGCGAATACTGTATAGCCATTGTTTCACATGTTCTAGGGATAACCCTATCAAATTCAACATAAATAGTAATAATATACAAGTAGTCTTCATTTGACTAATTCGGACGAGCATGCATTGTTAATTGATAAAATTGTTATATTGTTATATCCGTCAACCGGTTGCACCCCTACGTGCAACCCTCAAAAGTCAGAGACTTGTGCGAGCTAGGGGAAGACGTAGCCCTTACCTTTTAATACGTGTGATGCCATGCACGAGACCGGTGGTAATGTTGAGATTCAAACTCACGCTCTCTGGCTTATGAGGCGAGGATTCAACCCGCACACCACCGCGGCATGATTTATTAAAATGACGTTTCCAAGGAATTTTACTGTTTCTAGTGCCACCACGAGCGTCATGGTCAACTGACAATAGCTACAGTAACGAATATGTGATTTCCTGATACAGAGATATGGTATTTTGCCAAAATTTTGAAAACCGTAGAATGTATATAACTATATTCAAAGCTATAGCCTCATTTTGAAGTTCTTCATAGAATGAACGCCTATATGACAGTAATGTTTAAATGCCGCCTGTCTGATTCTTTGTTATTAAAAAAAATTGCATGAAAAGGGTAATTAAAGCAATGTGGTGTGAATATTTACAAAACGAGGTCCTGTACGATGTATTTATATAAGAGGAAACTTTCTCCTGTTTCCATTTATGTACACAATTTATGATTTTTTTTCCAATTTCGCACTCTACTGATGTTCTCTTATAGATATTATTCCTTCCTCGTAAGGATTATGTATCGTTGCTGCTATACGTTTCATATAATTATCATAATTCATTTCACATATATATGTTAATAACAAGTATAAAAAGTAATGTACTGAATACTTAATGTAAATTCGATTATCAGTTTTGTCGGATCTGATTAAATGGATATCATTGGCCTTCAGCCTAATCAGGAGAATGAAGAACAGAATGTTTAGCAAAACAATTACTCTCAAGATGTTTGACCTCCACAAGAGTCGTGAAAATATTTGACATAATTAAAATAACCTACCATTGCGACGTTTCTCAGTAACAAGAACGTTGAATACACTCATCTTCTGTCACTGTGATTGGTACCAGAATTCAATTTCAAGTTTCACATTTATATTATTTTACTGACATTCTTTTGATGAGCGAACAAATTTCTGGACTTAAAATTTCAGGTTGATTATTTTTTGACATTTTTTGCAACCAATCGAAACCATCAATTCAAAGCATTCATATACGTTCGTGCCAATCACAACATTATTTTAGTAGGAATTTCTTACCTTGAAAATTGCCGCGGGAATTTTTGGTGGTATTTTGTACAACTGATAATTTTGATTTGACGCCTGTTATCAGTTTGCATGCAGAACGAAAAATTATTCGAAAACAGTTTAGTACATTCAATGAAGTCTGTAAGAAAATCATCGAAAATACATGTAAAAGATACTATTTTGAGAGAAAAGGGGCCACAACAACAAAACTGACTGACATTTTGATAGACTATGTATTCAATATAAGAAAACAGACTGGAGAAAACTATAAGGAATCAATGATTGAAACAGTGGGGAACAAAACTGCCAAATTGATGTAAGATATGTACTACTTACGACAAATTCAGCAGAAAATTCGACCCTTTCGAGAATTACGAATTCATTCCACCTAAGGACGGTACATTCACAATAATTGTATATTTTATATTGAAAACTTCAATGTAGTTCAATTTCGATACTCCATTCTGTACTCAGTGATCCAAGTAACCATAATTTGTTGTAATAAAAATGTTATATATCGAATGGGTCTATGATTGGGGCATCAAAAATCAATCTATCGAATACCACATGAGAATTCGATAAAGTAGAAAATAATTTTCCAGATTTGTTCTCAAACTTGTTGCCTTTTGGCAACAGCCACTCGAGCCCTTCGGTCTCTCGTGTCTAGAAAAGCGCTGGGCATTCGCATAGCAAATGTTCTGCAGGAATACGTTCAAATGCTTTTATCCGGTAGAGAAAAATGCAAGGTAAGATTTTTCTTGGTTGTAGTAGTTGACACAAGATTCATATGAATGATTATGAAAGATGTCAAATTTCAAAGTCCCAACTTGAAACCTCATCAATCACCAGATTGTGAGAAGTCGACAAATGATTCGTATTTCTGTGATATCTTTGATTCTTGATCAATATATTTCTCTCTTTAGTAGATTAATCTCCAATATATCATTTGGAATCATTTGTATACATTAATATGACCCAACTTCCTGTCATTACATACTGCAATGCGCATGCTGTTCAATTTCTATCAATACGTCGACTGGGATGAATGGTTGGACTGTTGGTAAAATTAACCTCTAGCATCTGAACGACCAAACTTGTTGCCAGACGTTAGCATCTGAACGCATAGAACGTGCCCGACGTAGGATCTGAACGCATTCCAGTTTCCGCGAAGTTCTCGCAGTAGTGGCAACTATTACTCTCTGATTACCCATCTTTTTGAGGTGGTGCCCCAGAGGGCAGTGTCCAGTGAGAAGGCCCGTTACCATGTTCAAGTCTGTCTTGTCCGACTCGAGAAGCTGTTTAGCTTTCTTTGGCGATAAACACACTAGTCTTTTCGCTTGTCTTGGTTCTGGCACTTTATTCCAGTGAGATTTCATTTCATCAGTTTCACAATTTTCTGAAAAAGTATAGGTTTTCATCAACTATATGAGGCATGCCCAATAGTATAAAGTTTTCTATGTATAGGGTTACAATTTAAATGCTATTAGTAGGATATAAGAGTTGAAATGAAACGACTCATGGAATAATCCTCCCCATCCTTGTGATACCTCATTGAATAGCTGGTAAAATACGCTCTCACCATTCTCATCAAACAATTAATTGAATATCATTTTTGTAAACACATCTGCTTATGGAAATTTAATGAAAAAACGCATCATTAACGGCTTATCCACCTAGGTACGTATTTTCTAAGTTCAAGTAGTTAGTAACAAGAAATAGTGATGGATAGAATTGGATTCAGTATTTTATACCTACTTGATGAAAAACACTTGAAACATGAAACACGAACGTATTTACATTAAATATGCACTTTTTGCAGAATTATGTTCACTGGAGAAATTGTAGAATCATCGTAGATAGACATAGAATGACTTGGAATTTGAAAATGCCTATTCAGGTGAATAAAATATTTATGACGCGTTTTCTCATTTCACACCGATACGTAGGTGTTCACAGAAATAATATTAATTACTTGTTTGATGAGGAGGGGCGGGAGGTAGGAGAGAGCATTTTTTACCAGCTATTCAATGAGGTATCACAAGTTGAGATTTCTATTTAAATGCAGGTGGCTGTTGATCAGGAGGAGGTGATATCCGAGTGACAGTTACGGGCAATTCGTCATGATTATAAAGTTTTGTTCATGAGATACCTATAGCATTTTTGAACATTTAAATCGTCACCCCATACTGTTGAACAGGCAATCCTATGAATCCTTTTCAAAAAAAATTTGCAAATTATTGCTGTTTGTTTTCTAGTTTTAACAAACTGAGTGAAAATCAAAACGATTATACCGGGTGGCTACGGAAGTATTGCCTACGGAATATCTCAGTTATTGTATGAAGTAGGTTTGTGAAATTTGGAGCGTCGATATAATGACATAAGAACTAGAATTTGAGCATATTGACATGTCGAAGTTAACTTCCGGTCTGACCGGAAGTAACATCAACTTTCATATTTTAAATGGAAACCCTATTTTTTTTTCTTTTCGCTTTATTCAGCATTCAATTACCTTTCTAATGACATATCACAAGTTGATATCTAACCAGAAACTAGATCAGAAAAAAAATATTATTGAAATTCACCGAGTAGGCCGTGGAAGCAAATTGAAAGCCAAAAATTGAAAAGTTGGCTATGGAAACCATACGTCACTTGATAACAGTTGCTCTTGCTCCATTATTGCCATACGCAAAAATAACATTAAAAATAATGTGGAATGATAAATTATATCCTGTAGGTTCTAGGTTAAATAGGAACATAAACGTACTTGGTCTGTGCCATCGTCCATAGATATTCTAATATCTACCTATGGACGATGTTTGTGCTATTCAGAATAATCATTCCATTGCAATAATCATTCGAACCAAAATATTAACAAGTAGGCTGATTAAGATGTATTTTGGAATGAAACAAAAAATAAACGAGAGCTCTCACGAACGCTGCTATCCATATTATTTTGACGTTCGAAGTAGTGTTTTTGATTCTGCCATTTTAAAAGGGTTTGGAAATCGAAATCAGTTAGTGGAATATTCAAAAAATGCTCCGTTATTCACGAACCGAACAAATTGACATGCTTCTCATTTATGGTGAATGTTTAAAAAATTCTTATGTCGCTGAACGATTGTATTTAGAGCGATATCCAGGGAGGCAGCAACCGTCAAGAAGGTATTTCCAGTGGCTTGAAGAAAAATTAAGAACTGAGCCTGATGTTCACGAAGACCAAGAAGCAAAAAATCTTTAATCCTATCAATTTGAATTTTTTTTTTTTTTGTTATTTGAATAATAATAATTGGATTTTTAGGTATTTCATTTCAAAAAATTACTTTCTATTATATCATTAGGAAGGAATGGTTATGCTGAATAGTACAGGCAAGAAAAAGTTGTATGTTCCTATTTAAGTTATGGACCTACAGAGTATTGTTTTTTTCCCAATTTTTCCAATATTTTTTTTGCGGCTTTTTATAACGCCGACGAACGAAAATAAAATATCACAGTAGTAGCAACTGTTATCAAGTGACGTATGGTTTCCATAGCCAACTTTTCAATTTTTGGCTTTCATTTTGCTTCCACGGCCTACTCGGTGAATTTCAATAATACTTTTTTTCTGATCTAGTTTCTGGTTAGATACCAACTTGTGATAAGTCATTAGAAAGGGAATTGAATGCTGAATAAAGCGAAAAGAAAAAAAAAATAGGGTTTCCATTTAAAATAAGAAAGTTGATGTTACTTCCGTTCAGACCGGAAGTTAACTTCGACATGTCAATATGCTCAAATTCTAGCTCTTATGTCATTATATCGACGCTCCAAATTTCACAAACCTACTTCATACAATAACTGAGATATTCCATAGGCAATACTTCCGTAGCCACCCGGTATAGATTTGATATTTATCTATTTCTATGGACATTGTCTTGTCATACTGTAACTGAGTTGAGAGACGCATGAGCTACAATTTGGATGTGATGAGTTATTTCTAAGAAAGTTCAATTTGGAAGTGGAGCACAAAAATAAAATAGATGCCTAATACCCAAAATTCCAAATATCAAATGTTTGACACCCTGTAGTTCGAAACCTGATCACGATATCGATCTGTAATTTGGACTACTCAATGAGGAAGCAGGATCTATAACTTATCAAAATTTGAACAAAATTAGCCGAAATCCATGTGCGGGGTCTTTGATTTTTCTTTTTTCGATATATGAATGGATGGATATAATAATTAGTGGTTTTCGGAATAGTTTTGGTCAAAGTCTTGTTTTTCTTCGTTACAGGTATGAATAAACTCCCTCCATCAATGTTCATGATGAACTAGAAGAATAAAAACCTTGTGGAATATCGAACTTGGTTTTTGACATAGTTGGTTGAAACCAATATTGTGATTGGTCGGTCATATACATTTGAATTGAATATTTTAGAATCAGCATATATTATTCTAGATCAGTAGAGATGCGGTGCATATTTGGAGGTTTCCTACATTTCATTTTCTGCTGAATCATGAAACAGATGATAGAGTTCATATATCCCTCTCTCAGAGAGTTCAACTGTATGTGTCATCTGATATCATCCCGTACATGCTATTGTGCATCAAGGAACAATGATCGAACCAGCATCATTTGGATGATGATGACTGAAAACGAATCAAGCGCCAAAATGCAAAAACTGAGATAAGGTTCCAAACGACAACGTTACTTTAATTCGCTATGAGTAAAAGTATTAAGCGCCTACTAGATTTCTGGAGACATCGCTTGACTAATGATCCAAGCGACTTTGGAGGCAAATGCAGTTGCCCATTATAGTAAAAATCCAACATTACATTACCGTTCATAGAGTATGATCAAAGTCGCTTGGTTCTTTTTCAGTTATCATCATCCAACTTCACATTTAGGACACGTCGTGTCCTAGTGCTCCATAATCAGCATGGGAAACCAGAAACGAACAAGGCAGAAATGTGGATGATATAAATGAGGACATGGTAAAAATTATACAGGGTATTTCACAACGTATCCGAATTTTTAACCATAAATGCATTTCTAAATAACAATCTCTTGAAAAAAATATTTTGATAAAAGTCAATCAGAATCCTAGATGAAAATTCAAAATGTTTGTTACAAATCACCTTACAAAACGTGTTAAAATTTTCCTCCACTGACTTGCAAATAAGTTTCGGCCCGTCTTATCTGATTGCGATGGACTTGCTATAATGTTCCTCCTTTCTGATTTTCCCAAATAGACAGATTACTGGCAGTTTTTATCTTGTCATTTGTTGAAATTTTATATATTTTTTTACAGCAATCGTCTTATTATACATATGTTGTTGAACAAGTTGTGCAAACCCTGTAGAAGAGGGATCCAATAACTAGAGAGTTCAAGTCAAACAAAACCCAAGCCAGTTTTTCATCTTGACAAATCGATATGGAGGATTGCCGAAAGTACCTTCTAAATAAAAGGATTCTTCTTTCAACCTAAGAGCCATTTCACATCCTGTCAGCAACTCATGATCTATAAATTTGGTTACACGTAACTGCAAAGTTAAATGAAGCAGTCATGAACAATTTTTTTTACAAAGAACATTTGTCTTCGATATTACACGATAAAAATATGCTTCATATTAAAAAAAGTTGATCACAGATTACGAAAGCAGATTTTTTTGTGACAAGGTTTTCTAGATACTTTAACGTTCAACAGTCTGAAAATTTGAAAAAAATTATTTCATGGACATCTGTAAAAAAAGGTCAATGAATCAATTTGACCAGATAAGTGGGTACATTTCTTATTTTTATTTTATTTCCGATAGAAATATTCAGAATATATGACACTATACTGACTAATATCAATATTTATATACAAGACGCGGTGAAAAAATATCTTGGCCAAATGCTACTTAGACAACGTCATTTGAGATTGGTGGAAAGCCAGAATCAACTTATCCTAGATTTCTATCAACTATATTAACACATGACACGCATTTCAGGTGATAGGTGACTGTTGACAAACAGGTGACTGTTGGCAGACAGGTGATAGATAACGGGATGACAAATTTTAAGTGACAGGTGATAGACACGGGGGACAGTTGAAGAATGACAGACAGTAACTAGGTGACACATGAGCAGTGGGAGTTGATAGGTATATGATTATAAGTGATATATTATGGATGATGTGTGTTGGATAACACATATAACATAACAAGTGGAAAAGGTGGAAAGTGTCTTGTGATAGTTTAGTAAACTATGATTGGTAGATGTTTGGTGTGGGGGGTAGCGAGACTAATGGTTGGAGCAGTGGAGTAGTGGGAATAGGCTCATGTGTCGAAATACCTATGAGGTATGTTATTGAGCAGGAGGTCTGGACTAGAATACGTTGAAGAAGATTCAAAAGCAAGACGTTAGGTACAGCCAAGTGTTCCTCAAGGAATGTTCTGTGTTCATTACAGAAATTTTTCATTTATATATACCAGAAAATATTTGAAATCAATTACTTATAACGAAAAATAGAATAATTCAGAAAGTCATATTGAAAACAGAAGTAAAAATGCACAATCACCAGGTATTAATAGATCTGCTTTCACTTATCGATCCATGAATAAATCACCAGTTGAATTTGAATAAATTTGAATTCACAGAAGTTTTATTATCGAAACAACAAACACGTTCATAAACCTGGTAAATATTTGTTTGAAAAATCAGAAGAAATGCAGGGTCATAACGCCAGTGTAGCATATAGTTATAAATAGTGTTTCTAGTTTCATTCAATCAGATATTCATGAAATGAAAATTAATCATATTGGCAAAAGACTACTCGTCTATCAATAGGAGTTGATATGTGAATACATTTCTGATGACTGAGTTGTTGACAGTTGACAGTTATTCATTATTATTTAGATATCTCGTTAATTGAAGACAATAATCATATTGAGTTTATATATATCATTTACTTTTGTATAGATATATTCACAGATCAGGAAACTTGAGATCATTTTGATTCTGTTGAAATAATCATTTTCAAAATTTCGTTTCCGTTTTGGACAGGAAATACAAAATATTATCAAAGTTTAATAAACTGGAATGAATTCACTTTATCTGAATAGTAATATATTTTGAGAAAACTTGGCAAGGTTCGATTTCTGGAAAAAGAATTTTTTTTATCAATGTCATAGGAGTCGATAAGCAATGTAATGTGTCTAGATGCCAATCCCGACGTCTGGTGCTTGCTTGGGGTTCGCGCCGACCACTCGAGGTGGTGCTGTAAGTTTTCTGGATTTTCGAACAGCTAAAAAGTGTACGCCACCAAATATCAGTAAGTCGCCCCGGAGCGCCACGGAAAATAATGATTATAGCCGTCCTCTACTCGCACAGGCTATGGATCTGGGTACATTCTGAATGTTGGAGTACTATTTATTTTTTTTCCTCAGGCAGAAAATATTTTGTTATTAAAATCGTAGCAGAGCGCTTTCGACTATCAAAGTCATCAATAGTGCTTACCTGAAAGTAAGTAATTGGTGAAAATAAAGTGGATTGTAAAATATTTTTTGTGATTTTGTTACTTACTCAGTTGTACAAGAGCAATAACCATAAAAAATCATGCGTCCAACGGACGATATGAAATATTTAAAGCACTGTTAATTTTTTTTTTCAAATAAAACCTGGACCAGGATAATCCATGGTAAAACAAATCTACTAGAATACGATCATCAATGAAATGTTTTGACTGAAGTTAAGTAAAAATTGAAATTTGACTATGTATGAGAAGATGACACCGACAAATAACATTTGTGGCATGGATTTGAAAACATTACAACTAGTGTTCTGTGATTGAAAATCAATAAAGAAAGAAAAAAAGTTTTAAGGTAACCGGCCAAAGGTCTAACAATATCTGATCAGTCTAATGAGAACTTCTAATAAACAAAACTAGGTCAAGACTTACCAAAGAGAACCCATCAAGATGAAACGCGTAAAACGTAGAAATGTAAAAATGAATAATGGAATCAATAAACAAGTCAGAAGGTAACAACCAAGATCCGACAATATTTCAGTCTAATGAGAACTTATAGTCATCAGAAAAGATCAAGATATACCAAAGAAACGATTTTTCATTATTAATTATTATAGTTATACAAATTGAGAGATCCAAGTCAAGCTCAAGATCATAGGGTGAGTCTAATGAGAACCTTCTCAATCTCAGAAGAATCAGCTATATCCCCCAAAAAGAAGAGCAGGGGATACCCAGATCAGTGAAGCCAGAGACTGAAACCAGTGACATTCCCATTCTTCAATGTGTTGTATGTCTTGAAACACTTTCGAATCAAAGCATGAAGCCTTCGTTACTGATATGACAGCAAAATACTAAGCACCCTGATTTGATTGGCGAGCCCATTGAATTTTTAAAAGACAATCCAATTTATATAAGAGATAAATTCAATGTTTGAAAAAGTTTGTTAATTCTGATACTAACCTGATAAGGGCGTCATACCTTGATAGTTTAAGAATTGCAAAAGTTGGAAAGCCTCACACAATCTGTGAGACGCTTTCACTGCCAGCCGCTGTGGTATGGTCCAAGCCGTGCTAGGAGAAAAGGCAGCCAAAGGAATTCAAAAAATTACACTGTCAAATGACACATTAAAGAGACGAATTGTTGATATATATATAAATGGCTTTTAAACTCCAAAAATGTACTTATTATGTACTTCAAGTTGGCGGAAGCCCCGATGTTACATACATGGCGCAGCTACTTGCATTCGTGCGATTTGATTATAACGAAGAGGCGATAGAAGAGTTTTTGTTCTGCAAACTACTTCAATCGAATACAGAAATATTCTTACTTCTAGGTTGTCCCCCACTCTTAACGTGTCGATATCACTACTTAGGTTGGCGACAGGCAGCAATCTGATTTTTCTAGGAAAATACCAAAATTAAATGAGATTTTCAATGACGAAATTAATAAGGATCTTCAGCAGTCCGACGCTCCATTTGACGACAAAGGAAAACTTACCACTTTCAAGGTTTCCTCTCTGCGACATCTCATGTCAGATTTGGTACTCTTAAACAGTATAAAAAGTTATCACTTCAGATTTTGTACGCGGGCTCGCGTACTATATGCACTTTCTGTCGAATGACTTATACAAAAAACTATTCAACATTTGTTGACCGTATTGTACCGCACTAAGGATGCATAAATTTTATTTTAGATAAATTTTTCCAATATTTGCTATAAGTAAAATGGAATGGTGATCGATCTGTAGTTATCAATGATAAGAGGATCATTCTTTTTATATAATAGAACGCAAATGGTTCACAAATATAATTCAGAACAGATTTTATAAGTTTTGTGGCAAGGCAGTCCATATCATGATTTATGCCACCCTCCGAAATTACAGCAAACAACGTCATTAAAAATTTGAATTCTCTGAAGAATAGTTTTGATCTTAAAGGCTCCTTAATTTGAAAGACTTGTTTTAGTAGTTATTCATCTATAGCGTGGAGCATTTTCCAAACAATGCAAACTGAATGATCATGCGAATTGTAAGTCTTTCCACTTGTAACAATTTTCAATTCATGTTTCAAACAGTTTTGATCCACGCTGTAGAATACAATACCTCAAGTTAAATGAACACCAGTAGATTGTCAATCGTCTCCAGATTAGTTCAAACTTTTCCGAAATATTTCATTAAAACCAGTCTCAACATTAACCTAACTAACAAATTCCCATTGATTTTTTTATATAATTATTTTTCGTTTTCCAGGCTATTGGACACGTCAGTGGTTGTCACATAAATCCAGCGGTAACTGTGAGTTTCGTCTGCACAGGAAAAATAAAATTAATCCGAGCAATTCTCTACATCTTCGTACAATGCGTTGGAGCCATAGGAGGTTCAGCATTGTTGAGGGTGAGTCAAATTTCAATATTCTGGTGGCTACAAGACAAACGCCTTTATAGAAACTGAAATAAATCAATGATCATTCATGCATAATTTTTATTTATTTTATTTCAGTTACTATTTTTGTTCGTTTTTTACCTAAATCATTTGTCACAGATGTTGTATAATGCTGAATTATGTTTGACCAATATAAAAATAATAACTTTTATTTGCAGCTTGTGACTCCAGATGAAAAAATTGGAAACTTGGGGCTTACGGTGGTGAGTCCACAGCTCACCGCTCTGCAAGGTCTCTTGGTGGAAGCAATAATTACATTCCTTCTCGTTTTCGTAGTTCACAGTGTTTGTGACACTCGCCGTAAAGATGTTACTGGATCTATCCCAGTTGCTATAGGATTAGCCGTCTCTGCAGCTCACTTATGTGGTGTAAGTTTTTGTTTTGAGGATGAAAACTCCAGTTATACTAAATGTAGAGGTATGGAGTGAAGTTTAAAGAGTGGCAAAATTGAATTATAATGAATTCGGTTACTCCGGTATTCTCTAATTATTCCAAACTGTAGAATAAAAGGCAACTATCTGATATAAAACAACTATTCATCTGGCTAAGCTTCAACGTTTATGACAACATTTGTTAGATAGCTGTACAATGTTTCTCTAGGTTGACAATATTGCAAGTGCTTCTTGTTTGATTTTGAAGGCGATTGTAATTTTTTCCTTTGAAGATGGTTCAAAGCAGAAAACATGTTGCTCGTGCAAACTAAAAGATCATTAGCTATGCTTTCTTTTCCGAACCTAAGAAGTAGTGTGTTTCATAGTCCCAGTTCCATATTGCGAGAAAAAAGACGTCAATCCTTCAAATTGTAGACTCTTGGAAAACTCCAGAAGAGAGTTTGCGGAAAATGACACAATTAAATAAGGATAATTCCGATGACATTGGTAAAACATTCTTGGCAGTCATCCTTTGAAGTGGTGAATTATTAAATATTTGACAACAAATAATTTCTTTCACGGCTGAAGCCTTCACAGTGATTGGATTATACAGAGTGTTATTTGAGGAAGTAGAAACTTGAAGGAGTTATTCTTTGAATGATTCTTAGACTGAAAGTTTATGAAAACATAGGTCCGGTAATGCTTCGTTTTCAAGATACATGGTGTCAAAATTTTTAAAATAAATCGTATTTTTCGTAGATATATTAATAATGCTCTAACCGATTTTATTGAAATTTGGCGGTGTTATTAAGGGTCGTAAAGGGCTGATTTAGCCCTAACTACATCAAGAGTATCATGTCCAATGGCGTCCCGAAAGGCACCGTAACCAATATTTTTTACAGAAAAAATGTGCGTTACTGATTTTTTTTGCAGTGTTTGTATTTGTTCCACATTTAGCAACTGAAATTACAACATTTTGATATCTAGAGTTATTTTCGTGTCCTAGTTTATTTTTGAGAAAAAATATAAAAGTCACTTTTATGTAAATCCTGAGACAACACATTTAAACATTTCAACTACTAAACCATAAAAAATTGTGGTGTTACTATTATTTTTTCATATAAATGATTCATTCAGTCTTAGAATTTTTATCAAAATTAATGCAATAATGATAATGTTAATACGAAAACGACTATTTCTTTTGAAAATTTTGACACCCTGTATCTTGAAAACGAAGCATTACAGGACCTATGTTTATATGAACTTTTCATCTTAGAATCACTCACAAAATCACCCCTTCAAGTTTAGCCACGTACTCACATAACAGCCTGTATATAAGAGATAGTTGTGTGCAATTTTGTTCTCAAAGGATACTAGTGCAAGTGCATCTCGCAAGATGGAGCTGCACCTGTAGAAGTACTGCATGAGCATGCTGGTTTTCTACTTTGTATGATATAATTCAAGTTAGGTTTTACACTGTAGATCTCGATTTACCTGGTTTTGGTGTAGAGCCATACCTCCGCCATTTTTGACCATTCGGGTAGTGCTGATACTTCTTTATGGAGTTACTGTAGAAAACCAATTGGACAGGAGCGTAACTAAAGAGAGTAATCTGTATATTGTCCTGTTGTGGTCCTTTGTTGGTTGGGAGTCATTTCAGTATGGCCATAAGTACTTCTGAGTTCATTCAATTCAAGAGTTTAGAGCGGATGAAACCTAGACCGCTCGTTCACCAGCTCCCATATAGATTGAAATAGTAATTAGTGAGGGAGTTCTGCACTTGTTGCCAACCTGAAAATTTTATTAAAAAGCTACTCTTCTTCATTTTCAATAATTTTGTTTGTTGCGAGAATCGAAAACGTTTTATGCTTCGAGTCACAAAACCAAACTAAATTAAAAAATATTTATAGCTGAAGCGCCTGCAAATCTCTTCTGTTATAACCCAGCATCTTCAGAAGTACTTAACTCTTACAAGAGATAAAGATAATGCAGAGGAGTTCGGACCTGAACAACAACGCAATACATTGTCTGTTTCAGTTCCCTGCAAAACAAACCCAAACTTGTAAAAACAAGTGAATATAAATACGAAAAAGTTTAATACCTAACAAAATAGTGCACAGTACATCAGCGAATGTATTTGAGATTCGTAAGTTTGAACCATTTTGATAGCTACAGTAAGCCCAAGATACACCGTTCACAGTGCATGATAGTTCGTCTTTTTTGCTCCAACCTGTGGATATCGTCGATAAATCGCACGGGTCAGGACCGTACTCAGGTACACATGACCCGTGCCAAAAAGTTCAAATATCCATAATATGAGTTCACAAACAGCGGGGATTTCTGACTACAGGAATTCTCAAACTACATCCGCGCTAATACCAATAGAGTCCACCCATCAACAAACCGAAAGAAACATGTCTTACTCTTCAGTGCTTACCAAACAACAACCAACGAAATTTCCAGAGAAGAACCAAGCAATAATTTTTCCGACTATTGAAGATACCAAAATCCAAGAATATATTCTAGCCCTAGGAACACTTGTCAATCCTAAACATATTTTGTTCGCGTCTAGAATTTCCAATAACAGGATATGCATATACCTTTCCAGCCCAGAGTTAGTGACCACTTTCATGAATGACCACGGTGCAATTGGTGTTAACAACGAAATCATTCGAGCCAGAAGATTGATAACACCATCTGAACGTTTAATCTTATCTAACGTAAGTCCAACAATTCCCCATTCACACCTAGAGCAAGCCCTACAACGAATTGGCCTCAACCTATTGTCCCCAATATCATTTCTAAGAGTCAACATAGCAAACCCAGATTTTGCACATATAATGAGTTTCAGAAGGCAAGTCTACATCAACCCTCCCGAAAATATTATCATCCCGGAATCTATGTTGATCAACCATGAGAGTACCTCTTATCGAATATTCTTATCATTGGACAATCTAACTTGCTTCAAATGCAAACAAATTGGCCACATATCTTCTCAGTGTATAAACGAGTCACCTGAACATCTAACTGAACCTCCAACTGAACTTCCAACTGAACCCCCAACTGAACCTCCAATAATGCCCCCTTCCGAAAACTCAGAAGAACCAACCCCAATACCACTTAGTCCAGGAGATTCTTCCATCCCCCCTGACCCAGACACTCAAACAAACTCATCTAATAAAAGGAACCTCGCAGAGATATTAACTCCAACAGAAGAAACACCCTCTGATCCATTCCGAAAACCATCATTGAGCATAACTAAGAGAAGTCGCCCTGACGTCAAGGAAACCACAACTGTCGAAGAATACATGCAACCAACTAAAGCATACATAGAATCTGAAAATTTCGTCATAACCTACAATCAACTGAAAGACTTTTTTGAAAACGTATTCGGCTCTAATGATCCTCTAAGTGTGGCGAAGCAATATACAAATGATGTGCACGGTCTGATTCACATGATGACTAGTGTATACCCTTTTTTTGAAGATAGATGCATCAAGACTAGGTGTACCAAAATCAAGAAAAAATTATCAAAACAGCTGCTAGCCGAAGAAGCGTTCCTTTCAGATACGGAAAGCGACGCATCGTCACAAGAAACACGTTGACAATATTATAATTCTACCTAATCATCATTCGAACTATCCATCATTCAATGGAACCTGAATGGGTTCTTCACACAACAAGAAATGATGAAACTGATCATCTCTGAACACAAACCCTCGATTATATGTTTACAGGAGACCCATTTTAAACAAGATTACGCACACAATATGAGGAACTATCTTTGTTTCCATAAAAATAGATCAGACCAAAACATAGCTAGTGGTGGCGTCGCTACTTACATACACCATACCCACGGTGCAATCGAAATCCCTTTAACTACCCACCTCGAAGCAGTTGCCATTAAAATGTTGTGACCTAAGGAGATACATATTTGTAATATATACATTCCACCAAATCGCGACGTGACATACGGGGAACTAAATGATCTCTTTCAACAAATTCCCAAGCCCAGACTCATCTTAGGGGACTTCAATTGTCACAACACCGTATGGGGATGCGTTTCCACACATGCAAGAGGCCGTATACTGGAGCATGTTATCGATGATAATAATATGGCGTTACTCAACAACGGAGAAAAAACTCGTTATAATTCGTTCTCAGGAAACTCCAGCGCAATTGATCTCAGCAAAAGCGAACTTTCACTCCACCCCCAATTCATTTTTACGATCATGCCCTACCTATATGGTAGCGACCATTTCCCGATCTTACTCACAAGCTCTCAGCATGTTGCAGACGAACATGCTGTGACACAAAAATGGAAATTGAAAAGAGCGGACTGGAACCTTTTTGCAAATATCGTAGAAACGAAGGTTAATCAACTCCAAATGCAGGACAGTATTGATGAGTGTGTTCATAACATCACCGAAATCATAACGGATGCAGCACAACTAGCAATAGGAAAGACAAAACACCTGAACAACCACACTCCAGTTCCTTGGTGGAACCGAGACTGTGACCAGGCCATAAAAGCCTCTAAGCATGCTTTCAACCGACTCAAAAGACACCACACACCTGAACTCCTGATAACTTTCAAGAGACTGAGGGCAAAAGCTCGATGGATCATGAAAAAAATTAAAAGAGAATCTTGGGCAAAATACGTATCATCCATTAGCAGTTCAACTCCACTAAGTATGATTTGGGACAAAGTGAAACGCATACAATGCAATAAAACAGATCATGGAATCCCTCGAATCGAATGTCAGGGAAAAACAACTTCCAGTAGTACTGAAATAGCAAACATCTTCTCCGACATTTATGAAAAGAACTCTAGCAGTGCCAACTATACACCTGAATTCTTGGACTACAAAAATGATAAAGAATCTGAAGGGATTGATTTTCTCCAAGATGAAATCAACCTTATGAACTTACCTATTTCCTCTGAAGAATTTCATGAAGCTCTGGCCTCTTTCAAAAACTCCAGCCCAGGACCCGATGATATCCCGTTCATGTTCCTTCAAAACATGCCAGATATAGCCAAACAATTTCTCTTGCAAATTTTCAACAAGATATGAACAGAAGGGGTTTTTCCCGAAAAGTGGTCGGAGGCAATCATAATACCGCTAATAAAACATGGTAAACCAAAAACCGATCCACAATCATACAGACCTATATCTTTAACCTGTACCATGTGTAAGCTGATGGAAAAAACTATCAACAATCGACTCACTTGGTTCCTGGAGAAGAAGCAGCTGATCACATCAAAACAAAGTGGTTTCAGGAAGTATAGATCAACATCAGACAATCTAGTTAACTTAGAATCATATATTCACGAAGGGTACGCCAACAAACAAAATACCATAGCAATTTTTTTCGATATAAGTAAAGCATATGATATGACCTGGAGATATAATATTCTAAGAAAACTGAGTACCTCGGGTTTGAATGGTAATCTTCTAAAATTTGTTGAAAATTTCTTGGGACAAATATTTTTTAGAGTAAAAGTTAATGGAGCACTTTCCGGTCAAAGATTACAAGAGAACGGTACCCCCCAAGGTTCAGTTTTGAGCGTCACCCTCTTCCTTATAGCGATAAATGAATGTGTGAAGAATATCAAACATCCTGTGGAAGCTAGCCTGTATGCTGACGATTTGGTAGTATACTCGCGAGGAAAAATTCTCACAACAATTCATAATAATCTTCAAGAGGCAGTGTTTTCGATTGAGACCTGGCTAAAATGCACTGGTTTCAAAATGGGCTCTGAAAAAACTAAGTGCATGTTTTTTACAAAAAAAAGGGAACCGACACCAATAAATCTGAAACTTTATGACCAGAATATTCAAGTAGTAGAACAGATTCGTTACCTAGAAATGATTTTCGACAGGAAGTTGAACTGGAATGCCCATATCAATAATCTGAGATCATCATGTCAGAGCGGCATTAATCTATTGAGAATTCTCTCGAACCAAAATTGGGGGTCTGACAGTCAAACGCTCTTACTTCTCTACCGAACTCTAGTAAGGTCAAGAATCGATTATGACTCTATAGTATATGCCTCAGCAAGTAAATCAGTCATGAAAAGTGTTGATATAGTTCATAATACAGCAATTAGGCTAGCTCTCGGCGCATTCAGGACAACACCAACTGAGAGTCTCTACAGTGAAGCTGGAGAGCCACCGTTGCAACTGCGACGACAGCAACTGAGCTTAGCATATGCAGCTATGATATGTACTGATAATCAGCACCCAGTATACCCTAACACCTTCTCAACCCGCTTTCGTGACTTATTTGAAAACAGAAGAAGACTTACACATCCTTTCTATCAGAGGATTAACAAATTCAGCTTCGAATTGAATGTTACCTTTCCAACTACACTCCCCAACAACAACTCGGACATACCACCTTGGATCATCACCTTGCCACCATGTGACCTATACCTTTCCAAATTCAATAAATCTGAAATTATCCCCAGTCTGCTCCGCAAACACTTTCACTCATCACTTAGTAAATATCCAGGTTACACTCACATTTATACAGACGCTTCTAAATCAAGTGACGGAGTTGCAGCAGCTTTCCTAAGTCCAAATACATCAAATGGCTTCAAACTTCCCCCACAATGCAGTATATATAGTGGTGAGCTTTTTGCAATCCTTAAAGCAATCAAATACGCCGCCGATGAAGAAATACAAGATACTTTAATTCTAACAGACTCTTTAAGTTGGTTACAAGGTATAAAATCCATATATTCAAGTAACCCTCTGACGAGGTCCATCAAAGAGCATATTCACTCAATTAAGCAAAATCCCGACGATTAGAATTCATGTGGGTCCCTTCACATGTAGGAATCCCTGGCAATGAACGGGTTGACAAGGTTGCACGTGAAACCATAAATGCACCAACTATTCAAGAGCAAGAGGAAGTACTGTCTGCTGATCTGAAACAACATATGAAATATGTGGTCTCTAACCACTGGTCATCTCTGTGGACACAATCTGGAACGAAACTGAAAGAAATCAAAGACGACATCAAGCCATGGAAAAACATCCCTAGTCAACGAAAACACCAAACTATAATCACTCGTTTGCGAACTGGACATACAAAATATACCCATATTTGCTGAAAGGGGAAGAAGAGAAAACCTGTGATCTGTGTCAGGTGCCAATGTCAGTTAAACATTTCATGGTGGAGTGTCCTGGATTCACGAAACAACGCCAGACGTACGGTATAAGTGCAGACCTAAAGACAAATCTTGGTGTGAACTGCAATTTTAATAACATACTAGGTTACCTTTCTGAAATAGGCTTAGTTAACAAACTGTAAATTCGCAAGTACCCTATAGCCTACCTTATTTGTATTCTTTAGTTTTCCTTTTCTGATACCATTCTAGTGCTAGTGTTTGTTATTGTTACGTTATCAGCCAAATCGTTTTTCTATGTATCTGATATGTTGCTAATAACCCCAGTGGTGGATGCAACAATTATTTTCTAAATAAAAAAAAAAAAAAAGATAATGCAATCATCGTTCATTGTGGTTCTGGTGTTAATTCTGGCTAGTACTACCTTGGCGAATACGGATCGGACTGGTACAAATTTGATTACAGTAGCGTGATTATAAAGTATTCTTCCGTCTTGGACTCTTCAGAGACTCTTGAGACACCCAACATCCTCTGTTACAGAAGAACACAGTTCGAATTCTTCCGATAATATGGTGTTATTATCCGGATGTTCCAGTAGCTGTATAATTAAGTTTGCCACCGAATCCATTCAAGTCATCCGGAGCGCTGTTTTGTTTCTATGTTGAAACTTTGTTATTGTTGTGATCATTATTCTAAAATCCTTATTGTAGTATCTACATCTCTACTGACGAAGAAAAATATAATTTCCAAATGAAATCCAAATAGATATAAATGTCCTAGGTAAATGAGTAGAGATATCATGATTCACTAAAAAAGAATGAATGGGAAAATTCAACACAATGAACTAAAGCTATTGACAATAATGCTCTGTAATGGAAAACTACCAAGTTAGTGTCAAAGAGTAGTGTCAAGCATTTAATGATATTTACAATAATGGCATCAACACAAATGAGGGTGGACAGTGCATTAGTTCAGATTGCTTTGGGTACCAACACTAAGTATCGTATGAATAAAATTTTACATAAAAAAACAAATGGCTTCGAGACTTGAAGTGAATGTGTCAGCTTCCCGAATTTTTTCATTACCTAGGCAAGCCTAGGGAAATGATGACTTTCTTCCACACAATTATAAACAAAATGTAACAATATTTTGATAGAAAAAAGTGCATGCACTCTGTGTGGTGTCTGTTCAGACTATTGTTTACACAATAGTTGTCGATTTTATGGAACTTCAGGTATATACTTGACGAGTATCGCACTGATGATGGCATAAAAGCCGAAAGCGCTTTGCAATTTAATAAATTTATTTACACGAAATACAGATTATTTTTTATTGAAATTAGATAGGCAGAGCGTTCCAACGGATTTTATAGGTTGGCAACTTGTATGAGAGGAAATTCCCTATCAGCAACCAAAATAAAAATGAAACTACTACTAATCCTATTTGAGTCACATAAAAGGGTACTTTCAAGCAGAATACTTGACAAACGCTGATATAAATATTGACCAGGTAAAATATTTTGGAAGTATCTAGTTAGAGGTATTGACAAACAAAAACTCGAAACTCTGAATTTTCCATATTGCTTTTGTATTCAAATTATGTTCAATGCCATTATTAGTATTCGACCTATCACACTGAATTCAGGATGAGTTTTTTTCACATCAACAATTTTTTCTTCACAGATTCAGTACACAGGATCCAGTATTAATCCAGCTAGGACCTTCGGACCAGCGGTAATCATGAATTCGTGGGAGAACCATTGGGTACGTAAACTGTTAACTTGTTCATTATCAGCCCAACTTGGCTATCGAGGCAAATCAAAGAAATAGTAGCAACTGAACAGGATTTAGAATATTTTCAACTGCATAATAGGGAAATGAAATGAAAAAATTCAAACAAAAACGATATATCACCATACAGGTGACCTTTTAACACATGAGCAACGAGTTCAGTGGTATGACGAAAAGCGAAGTGCCTGAAAATTGTGAATATTCATTTTTAAACTTGTGTCATACGCTATTTTGTATCAAGCCTCCATAATAACTTCAAAAACACTGCTGGATATGAATTTTATATTAGTACAATATTTAGTAGTACTGATATTACTTTAACTCCCCGATAGATACAGTGTGCTTCGTATTTTTGTGCCCTCAACTATAATTCACTTATCTATTGCTTTATTTGTTCAAAAATTTTCCCAGTTGGAGAATGTTGCCAGGCGTTTATTCTAACGATACGGCAATTTGAATCAGACAGTGGCATAAGTAATTTTTAATAAAAGGTTTCTGTTAACCAACATTGATAGTTGTTTCATTAACAAATTTCACCTACGATGATTAGAATATAATGTTAATGCTTATCGAAAATATCCTTCAATGGCTTAGCTATTCTAGATCTTACGTTTTTTTATCGCAGATCACGGGTTCAAATGGAATATTAGTTTTTTAAATAAAGGAGATTTCCGTTCTTTATAACTCGTCCGATTTCCTTCTTTTTATAAAAAAAGTAATTTTCTGAACGATTGAAACAAATAATAATAACAGGTATATCGATTACTTTCTTCTCTGACCTTCTGTTGAGGAGAATATCAGCATTATAGGACACTCTGAATTATTCTGGAACAAATTTTTCTAGTGAAAATTTCCAATAGAAAAATAACTAGTATTGTTCTTCGAAAAAATGAGCATCTGGGAGAGTTTTACCTTCGTACGCCATTATCTGGTTCAAACTGTCATACGGCTCATATAATCCGATGGGCTACTTTTCCTGATTGAGTAAAATTCCGAACAAATCAAGCAATAGATGAGTAAGTTACAGAGGTGGACACAAAAATATGAAACACATTTTATTTATCGTTTATCTATAAATGATTTGAGTACTACTGAAAGAGAAAAAAACAAGCTTTCTACCGACACTAAACATAACATATGATAAAAAAAAAATTCCGAAATATTTGATTCCACAAAAAGATGCATAGTTAAATACCGTTTAACTTTCATACCACGAAGAATCGATGGGTCCATACATTTGACTGACTCTGTATAAATGCATTCATACATATCTACAAATGAAATCTAGTATGTATGAGTTCATGTGTAAGAAAAAACTTGAAAAATTAAATCGACTGAAGGCTCTTTATATCAGATTCATTTCAATATCATTGGTTCAACAATCTCTTTTTCAACTTCACTTCGAATGAAATTAAAAAAAAAACAATCCAGTATCTAGTTCGATATACGTGTCTGAAATAGATCGGTGTAATAGCAATGCTCGAACAGTCTCTTTCATACGCTCAGCTGGTTGTTGCATTCGTACTTTCAATTAATCAAACAATTATCTAGTTGAATTTCATCAGGCATACTATTACTTCATTTTGCATGTTTTTTTCAAGCGAGCAACTGACGTATAATTTCTCCTATACTATAAGGCTGACACTTTCCAGCTCACATTAGAAAAAGATACAGCCGGCGTACAATTGAATTACTCTTTTTGTTTGTTGACAATTTCCGTAGCCTCCACATCCAGTATCATCTCTACTTGAACAGCTGACAGTCGGTATACTGATTAGTTGTACGAGATTATATCGATATCAAAATCAGTCCGGATACTATGTTTTCATTAACAACACTATCTTCCGTATATAATTAATATTCAAATTAAGAAACATAATTTAAATGTTATTATTTGTTTCAGGTTTACTGGGTTGGTCCTATTTTGGGAGGAGTCGTTGCTGGGCTCCTATACAGGACCTTCTTTCGTGAACGAAAAAGTGAACCGGAGGCATACAACTTCTGAATGGATTATCATCTATGGTCCAATATAGGTTACACTAATCAGTATTAACGCATCGAGTTAACGATTAAAATAAATTATTGAATCAGAAATTGGTGAAAGTCTTATAATGAGATTATTAAGTGATTATCATTACAATTATTTTCACGCATTTCTTGATTAACTTTGTCGTTACTTGATTGAAATCCATAGTATATGAAACTGAGGTAAACACGAATAGATATCCACAGATTATACTACAGAAGCTTTCTCAAGTGATCAGTACACTAATAATACACTAATCTGCAGAAATCTAATCATGTTTATCTTGGTGTCATAATGGCCAAGCAGTTTCATCAAAACTCCAAACGATGGAAACATTTCTGTGAGATCGCAAATGGTGAAACAACATAGCATTATATCATTCTGAAATTAAATTTAATTAATTTAAATGTAAAATATTGTAGTTCTACCACTGTCAATACCTATAAATACCTATTGAAATCACTTTATCCTCTCCAAAATAAAATATCATATCCCAAATTAAATTCAATGAGCTGAGGGTGTACCATCTTTCTAGATTAGTAGCCCAGTGTCTTTGAAATAAGTTTTGAAAGGTAGCATCCAGAAGATGATTTTTTCTTAGTGACATGATATGTTCGATGAATTTTAGTATTTTTCTTGAGTTTCTTGTGAAGGATTTGCTCTTAACTTTACATGAATTTCGTTCAATATGTATGAGAATGTTGATAAATTATATATTTTTTATATTGAAACGAAGATGATTACAATTTCACCAGTTACTGATTTCAGTTATTTATTTCATTACAACTTCGTCCAATTCATATGCATTTCAACCCTGCCATATGATGATCGCGTCATCCGTATATACTGCGAACGTTATTGACGAAGTAATGCTTGTCAGATCATTAACATACAGTGAAAAAATTATGTACTTATGCATCAATAACGGATCCTTGGGAAGATGTACAACTAATTCCAGCTATTGAAGATTACACTGTGGTTTTGTTAATTTAAATGCGGTTGTCAACAGTAAAAAATATACTGTAGTAACATTTCTGTGGTCTTCTCGATAATATATTTCAGTGCTTGAACCACCAGTTATAAATTAGCATAGTGCATTATTTAGAATTATTATGTTTTATTGTGGAATGACTAGGTACTAAATACTCCAGTTATTGGTATATTATTTTCCGGAGCATACAATATAATCGACAACTATTGTATTTTATTTCTTTCAAAACAGGACGTGGTATTATTGTGACCTTCACATTTAATAGCCTGCGTTGCGATTGGTTGTTATGCTAAAGTGTCAGTACGTCAAAAACTTGAATTGTAAACAGTAAAGAAAATGAATCATAATGACTATATTGATATTCTTACGATACAATAGTATAGTGCTTACACACCCAGTTAAGTGTTACCATATTGCTCTATTCCGAATTGTATAGTTGAAGTGGACGATAAGCCGATCAAGGCCAAAAAATGAAACTATATGTAATAATAATTCAACTCCCGTACCAATTTTTATAAGGGGAAGTTTTTTGAAGTTGCACTATATCGTTTACCTCAACTATACCATATTTATTGTAGAATCGTTAGGTATACAATGGGTGAGGTGAATGAACATGAGTTAATAATCTTACTCACGGCATATCAAAGATATTGCTGAGGTATGAGAAAGATGAAATTATAGTAAGAGCATTTGCAACACTTTATTTACTCACCCAATAAGCTAGTTATTAGTATGATGTTTTCCAAAGCTTCATGATGCATGGAGTAAAATTTACCATATTGTATTATAATGCACAGGGTAACTCTCAACGAGTTTAATTTTAATCACTTTTTTGTTAATAAAACGACACAAAATGAAAAATTTCACTAGGTATTTGTATACATACAATTTTATAATTCGTGTTAGATTAGTTTCACATTACAATACATATAATATATCAAAGTATCATAAGATATTCCATTATAACAATAAAAAATGCTTCATTGTAACGATCAATTGTCTTTATATTTAATAAACAAGGAATATTCATAGATGAAATCACATATTTGCATTCTAACTGTGTGAGTATTTTGAAATTCAGGCCTACAATACAAATATTATAATTGCGATGAGACAAATATATTATGATAGTGAATACCATGAATGGTAAAAATGAGTGTTTGTTACCATATTGTATTGCTTTCATATACAGTACAGAACCAGAAATATTTGAAAAATTTACCATATTTTCGGTAATAATCACGATACAATTTTTCCAGTGAAAGTAATAAACTTTCGTCAAATTACAGAAAACTGTGGTAGTAGTTGTGGGGAGGCTGCTGCCACAGCGAAGCAATTCGAAATCCATGAGTTCTTTTTACCACCCCTTCTCTCTATTCATCTATCTTCTCTTAATTTTCCATTTTGAACGTTTATACCTTTTTAATAACGGCCAACATGTCCATTACTTTTTCATATTGTATCTTCTAAACACAAAAAATCAACCTTTTACGTACCGCATTCACCAAAATCTATAACGAAGCTTCATTGTCATCTTCATATTTGGGATAGGTGTCTGCCGAATTGATTATGTGAAGTGAAATTATTGTCAAGTGAAATTGTGCACTTGCCAATATACTTGGAGGAAAAATTTTGTATTTCGTGCAGATTTTTTTAAAATCGTTTCAGAGCGCTTTCGACTATCAAAGTAATCATCAGTGCTTACATGAAAGTAGTAAGTAATTGGTGAAAATAAAGTAAATTGTAACATCATGCGTCCAACGGATGATGGGAAATATTTAAAATATTGTTATTTTTTTTCAAATTAAAACCTGGAACAGGATAATCCTGGTAAAAAAATTCTAGAACATGATCATCTGAATGAAGTGTTTTTTTGACTGAAGTGAAGTGAAAATTGAAATTTGACAATGTATGACAAATGACATTAGTGCCATGGAATTGATAACACTACAACTAGTGTTCTGTGGTTGAAAATTGATAAAGAAAGAAAAAAGATAACTTTTAAGGAAAACGAGCAAAATGTCTGAAATTATAAGTCTAATGAGGACTTCTAATAATCAGAACTATGTCAAGACTAACCAAAGAGACCCTATCAAGATGAAACGCGTAAAATTCAGAAATGTAAAAATGATTAATGGAATCAATAAACAAGTTTCAAATGGTAACAAAACCAAGATCCGACAATATTTCAGTCTAATGAGAACTTACAATCATTAGAAATGATGAAGATATACCAAAGAAACAATCATGCTTCTTCGTTATCAATTATTTCAGTTATATAAATTAAGATATCCAAGTCAAGCTCAAGGTCATAGGGTGAGTCTGAAGAGAACGTTCCCAATTCCAGAAGAAATAACTGTATCCCACAAAAAGAAGAGCAAATGTTTTTTAAGTTTTTAAGAAAATTTGACAATGTATGAAAAGTTGACACCGACAAATGACATATGTGGCATGGAATTGAAAACATCACAACTAGTGTTCTGTGATTGAAAATTAATAAAGAAAGAAAAAAGACGAGTTTTAAGGTAACCGAGCCAAAGGTCTGAAAATTATCACTCTAATGAGAACTTCCAATAATCAGAACTATGCCAAGACTAACCAAAGAAACCCTATCAAGATGAAACTAGTACTATTTATTAATGTAAAATTGATTAATATAATCAATAAATAAGCTTCAGAAGGTAATAAACCAAGATCTGACAATATTTTAGTCTAATGAGAACTTACATTCATCAGAAATGATCAAGATATACCAAAGAACCAATCAGAATTCTTCATTATCATTTATTTTAGTTAAACACATTGAGAGATCCAAGTCAAGCTCAAGGTCATAAGGTGAGTCTAAAGAGAACCTTCCCAATCCTGTATCCCCCAAAAGAATAGAAAAGTTTTTTTAAAGAAATTTTCAAAATGTTATAATATAAATCTCTCTGTGGTTCTGTTTTTTTTTCGTTTGGAAAATATTGAATTACCCCCGTATGATACATATTTTTACTATTTTGATTTAATATGTATGTGAAGTAGCCACAATCAAATCAGTTTGGAGTATTTTTTATCATATTAAAGTGTATTTGTAAAATTTACTTGAATTTGTATTTTTTTTAGGTGACCAGCAACTTCATGTTTGTTGCAACGATATTTAACAGAATTCTAGAATAAAACAAATACTCTTTTCAACGAGGCAAATGAGGATAAGTAAATGTTCACATGAATAAACTGTCAATAAAAGTATAAAATTTCTGTTCTTCTGACAACAATGCCGCCTCAACTAGAACAGATATTCAAGGTCGCCGTTTGGTACGGCTTGACAAACCAATCCGACAGAGGAGCCACTATGCCTTCTGTTTAATATTTATCCAAGTTTCCCTCCGTACAAATGAGTAATGATACTCAAAACTAATGTCTATACTACGACTAAGCTTTGCAAACGCTGGGGATGGGGACGGAGCCAGTGAGCTAGCTCTGTTGCCAATATTGTTACGTATTCCGTATTATATTTCTCTTCGAATATCAATTTTCATTTGGTTTGGAGATTATTCAAGAAGAAATGATTCGTTGAATACTTATTCTAAATCAACATTATTTAAAAATGAAATTCAACGTTGTTATATTCATTACTATCAGGTCCAACAGCGACAAAAAAAATAAGCCTAGAGATTAGTAATTACCTATATTGGCGCACTTGACAACATGCCTAAATTCCTACATATGCCAGCAGGTGTCCTATTCTCGAGTTTGTACGTACCAATACCATTTCGAATTTCTGTTTCACATCAATGCATAAAGTATAAGGAAATCCTATATCATGGAATAAATTATTTCAGCACCAGTGGCATGGAAACGGTATTGGGTTTTTGTTTTTGATTTTTTTTAGTGATGTTTTGAAAATCTCGCATTGTCAACCAAGTTTATATTAGTTTTGAATCCTAGGTAGGTAGATATGTTCGTAGGTAGGTACCTATATATTTTGATTGCGATTGTTGGAAATGGACCGATTTTTATGAAATCAATTGATTTTTAACGATTTGAATATTTATCTTCCACCATGGATAAAAGTGTTTCATTCGTTTTTAGAAAATTATATCAAAAGACATTTTCATATTGAACATTTCAAAGGTGTGGTGTATTGGAAAAAACATATTGAAGTCAGATAAGTGAAATGTTCAATCAATGGGGTGTTTAGTTCAATCTTCATGGAAATAGTATATTGTGCAACTAGTGCGGAAAATAAGATATTTCATACTAACCACTCGCCTATGGCTCCTAACACTAGTATGAAATATCCAGTTTCCGCACACTATACCTTTCCGACAACCAACCTGAAAAACAAGATATAGCGAATTTAAAAAATGTTTTTGAACGTGAACAAGTAAATTGAATTTTGCATGACACCTTCATATCTACCTACCTAAAAAAATCTTTAGAAATGAGTATGCTTCATACTACGGCTCATGATATGGAATTGATTGATTGAAGAAGTATTATATTATTCAGTGAGTCTAAGAGGTTGTCCATCACGGGGATATCGAAAACGGTTATACAGTTTCAATTCAGTGAGAGAAAAGTTGCATACCAAAAGTAAAATTTATAAAAAAATATTTACAAATTTTTCTGGAAACACTGAATTTTGTGATCATTGATTTTATTTTTTTCTGGTGTTATCGTCAAGCTGTCATGTGATAATGTCAGTTTTACTGTCCGACGTTTCGTTATCTAGCAATCATCACCAACTCAATTTTTATACTGCCTCGTTTAAAAAAAATACAAATTTTGATAATATGTTTCTTTCAAAATTTAAATTATAGAACTAGTTTTTCTCGTAAAATTATCTGTAGGTGGAAGAATATTCTTGTTCAAAAATATTTTCAAAATCCGTTCTTGTTTTTCAAGTAGGTCGTCGGAAAAGTATAATGTGCAACTCATGCGGAAACTGAATATTTTCTGCACTAGTTGCACAATATACTATTTCATTTCTCACAAAATTATCGACTTTTGTTTTTTTTTCAATACCTTCGAATCTTCAAATTTCTTCCACATCTGGCAGTGAATTCAATATTTAAAAAAATTGTGTTAATTCGAAAAACATCGAAATTTTCTCAAGCCTCTTTTCAACTTGCTTGTTTGTCTCTCTGATTATTTCGAAATATAAGTGCGTTCTGTGTAGATTTACCATCGCAAAAAGCGAAATATTTATCAGAAAGTACTTTTTATTTTTCTAGGTACTTTTCCATCCTGATTTTTGAGTATTTTCTTGGGAACTTTCGCGAAATGAGTCACCAGCGATATTGGTCGGTAATTAGTGACTTGCATTTTATCAGTTGCTCTATAGATTAATCATAAAAATATCTTCCCATTTTTCTGTTTAGAGTTGTTCAAGTATTTTTTGTTAAATTCATTGTAGTATTTTTTATTTGTTTCATTATCAACAGAATTTTCTTTTTAAATTCAGTAGAATTAATTTGTAAAATCATCGGTAAGGGGTCTGTGATGTGAATAAAGATCATGTTTCGTCTACTATTTTGTGTGACGGGTGCGTCCAAAAAAAAGAGTTTTCTGCCTCACCCTGTAAGTAGGTACACCATAACTAATAGATATATTGGAAGTCAATCGATAATTTTCACAGCATTATAAATCAAGGAAAATCCACTGGCAAACACTTTTTTCCGTATTTGGCGTTAGACATTCAAACATTTTTGTAGCTCGCCCTGTAGAGCCAGGAACATTTCAAATGAAGAAGGATATTTCTTTCTACCTTTGAAATAATAAATCCCTAACTCAAAAAAATACACAGAGCTCTAAGAATACATGTTTCTAGTGGCATGACCCTTCATAATACATTGTCATCGGAATCATAAACACCTGCCCAATTTCATGATGATCATTGAGGAAATTGAACGAATGAAATATACAATGGCGCTTTCTATTCGAAAACTGCCGAACTAAAAAATGAGTAAGAATGTTGGTAAAGTAGGAACTGTTTCGCGCCATATGTTCGAATTTGGCTATTCCTAGCCCATTTCTAACTTGGAATTAATCTCCCAAACGATATTGTCTGGAGATTCGTTTCCAATCGGAAGTTGCACCATTTTTATCAATCTTCAGATTGACATAAAACAGAAGCCACTATTGGCTTATTTTCCTCAATTGCTGATCAAAATAATCTCAATATTCGAAATGAAAAAATCTCAATATATTCACTCTGTACTCCAATCTTTTTTGAGTTCAACTACCAAATTCCAGTTCTCTATGTGTAACCGTGTCTCAATGCAATTAAAAGTCGCAATACACGACATTAGACGCCCACCTTAAAAACACTCCAAAATCTATCGAGGATAGCCATGAACAAAAAACACATACGCCCGAAAAAATTCTGTAGTTTGATAGTGTGGCGTCTTGAAACTTGCCTGTCAAACGTTTTCATATTTGTCCTTAATTAAAAATGCCTCGCCCAGTAGTATTAACGTTAACTGAAAAGGCAGAATTAGTTTCAATCTGTGGTGATGGTAATAAAACAATGCGCGAAGCTGCAAATATTTTCAACGAGCAGCATCCAGACAAACAAATTTGCTATTCAAGTGTAAGTAGAATTTTTAAAAATTTCAAAAAGACCGGCTCACTAGAATATAAACATAATACGGAGCGTACGAAACCTGTATGCACAGAAGAAAATCAGCTTGACGTACTTCAAGCAGTAGTAGAAAATCCTAGAAGGTCCACCGAAGAAATTAGTGATTATACCGGCATAAAAAAACCTCTGAGAAGCGTATTCTCAAGAAACATAAGTACCATGCTTACAAACCTACATTCATTTGTACATTGCAAGAAAGAGACTATGATTTGAGATATGATTTTTCCATGTGGATTTCATTCATTGGGTGAAATAGAAGAACAAAGATATTTTCATCGATGTATTCTGTTTGGAGATGAATCGACTTTTACAACAAATGGGGTTCTATCATCACAAAATTGCTGATGGTGGTCAGATGTCAACCCAAATTTTATTATTGAGAACAAAAATCAATACTATCAGAAAACAAACGTTTGGTGTGGTATAATAAATGATACATTACTAGGTCCGTTTTTTTTTTCGAGAGAATTTGAATGGTTACAGGTACTTGAACTTTTTGGAAACTGAAATAGGAGAGTTTTGGATGATTTGGTACTAGAAGAACGGCAAAAAGTATGGTTCCATCATGACGGATGTCCTGCCCATTCTACTAGAAATATTTCTCAGTTGCTGAATAGGATATTTCGTAATAAATGGTTAGGAAGAAATACCGATCCTCGATGGCCTCCTCGTTCTCCAGACCTTACACCTTTGGATTATTTCTTACGGGGATACTTAAAACAAAAAGTCTACAGAGATCGCCCCTTTAATAATGTTGCTGAGCTTGAAACTTCAATACGAGTTCATTGCAGAAACATTCCCACTAATGTGTTGCGATCTCCAGTAAACGAATTTAATAAGCGAACAATTAGATGCATCGAAAGAGAAGGTGGACATACAGAGACGCTTCGAAAATTTTTATTATTAGCACCTGTTCAGTTACCTACTGTAAGTTGCTGTACTAACGCTTATTGGTTCTTTTCTGTTCATGGCTAACCGCGATAGATTTTGACAGTTTATTCATATGAACATTCACTTATTAAAGTATTTGCCTAAACAGAGTATTTGTTTTATTCTAGACTTCTGTTAAATATCGTTGCAACAAACAAGAAGTTAACAGTCACCTAAAATTATACAAATCCAAGTAAATTTTACAAATACTATTAAATTTGATAAAAAATACTCCAAACTGATTTGATTGTGGCTACTTCACATACATATTGAATCAAAATAGTAAAAATATGTATCACACGGGGGTAATTCAATATTTTCCAAACGAAAAAAAAATTTGAATAGCAGGCCATGACTTCGTATCTGACATATTTCTATATTTTTTGAAATAAGGGTACTTTACTACTGAACGAACTTTATATTTTTTGGCCTATCCTGTATGGTGCACCAACTTTTGTCTTCAATAAAATTTTCTGAGAAATCGATAATAAACAAGTTTCCCATTTGTTGCACACTTAGTGGACCACATTGTATACCACTCTTTGAAAGTTTATCAATTTTGTCTTTTGTTTTTAACAGGTATCTGTTCAGACTGAAGTTAGTTTTGAAAGAAATTTCAATGTTGTCTATGTTGCTTTTTAGGCAACCAGCTACTTTATTAGAAATATTATCATTCAAGAAAGGGAGTGAAATAAAACGATCGGTAGTAACCATTTTAGGATAAGCTAGGTTATGTTGATTTTTTATTCTTTGGATCAGGGTATTGATAATATTAGGATTATAATTGTTGTTGGAGGCTATTTATTTAATAATATTTAGTTCGTTCTGGTAATCAGCTGTAGAAAGAGGTATATTCAAGAGTCTGTTGAAAGCTGCTATTTTTGTCGATGATTAGAGAAACTAGGTGAAACTTGATCAGTTTGAGTGGGTTTTCTGTAAACATTGAAATTCAAGGTACTGTCTCCGGGAAGAGAAATCTGTAAAAATTCGAACGAGTTCGAATATATTGTGCCAGAGAGGTATCAACAATGTGAAAGAATACGGGGTACCCTTCTCTCTAAGCGTTTCCACCAAGTGTAAAAAAAGTTAAACAGTTGATTATTATTCATTTGGCAGGGACAGGACAATTATAATGTTGCCGACCTACCCTGTCACTGATGAGAGGCAATAAACCTCGAAACATGCATGTCTGCAGGTGGTCAATTCCAGCCAAATGAAGGATAGTCTTCAGTTTAATTTCAAGACAAGCACTTGCAATTGGGTCTTCTTGGAAGAACGTTGCACAAATATTTGTCAGATGTAGCTCAATGTCCGTCGTGATATTATCCTGGGAAGTAGTTGTTTTCTGACAGATGTTTGCCTTTTATTTTCCACTTGGTGGAAACGCTTAGAGAGAAGGGTACCCAGTATTCATTCACATTGAAGCTACTATTGTGTGTATGTAAAGTTAGATCTAAGAAATTAATTTATTATTTGATTCTGATTCAATTGTAAATTTAATGATGGGGTGAACTTGGTTTATTTTTATCAAAAGATTATTAGCAATGGCTATGTCGCCATTCACAAAAACCAAACAATGGTTATGCCCTGTTAATATTCCTGCAAGAAGTAGGTGATAGTTGGGGATCTCTGACTCAAAGAGAATCCGTCCTTGACTTATTGAAGCCGATCAGATATTCTTTGGACTACTTCCATCTGGTAGAACGGCGTCACCGAACTGGTTTCAACAAATTCACCTGTTACTTTGTATCCACGCACCCCTCTGCGGCTAGTTTTTTATATTTCTGTACAAATGCTGATCTTGGTTTAGGATGACAGATGGCCACAAAGCGCCATTTGATTTCCCAAACATATGAAATTATCTGCTCGATTCCTTCTTTCGCCTTTTACCTTCAAGCTTCGTTAAGAATAGCAAACACTTCAGCTTGGGAAACTATTGGATATTTTTCGTTAATATAGATAAATGTGCATTCCCAAATGAATATCAAGAACTATGTAACACCATGAAATGTAGGTACATATCCAACACAATATAATATTCATAGCTTCAGCATTAATTTGAAACCTTATAAACCGACAGAAAAGCAGTGCACTGGAATAATATCAATTGAGTCGATTTCCGCGCATGACACAAAATTCCAAACTTTTGTGCATTTTTTTCTCAAAGTCGTTCAAATAATCAATTTGTCCGAAATAATTTTATTGCTCGTGAATCCAGAGATTATATTAAGTTTTGAAATCATTATATTTTCTGATTATTTGATTCTTCAAAATATCCATACTCTCAGAATTTAAAAGTACCTATCGTAAAGCTTCATATTGAAGTAATTTTTTTTTTCGTTCCATTATCTAGATCTTTCACAAATTATAAAATAAACAAATTCATGAGAATGTTCGAACTTTCAGGATATTCAAATGCTCTGGAATGCTTCGAAAAAGCAAAGCTACGAAAAAAGTAATGTTAACCAATGCAAAATAAGAGGTAAGTGAGGATGTTGTACTACCTGTGTCGACCATCTGTGCACGAAACCAATTACAATCATTAAGGTAGCATGGATAACAAGTGAAGATCATTTGACATTAGTGGTTGTGACGATATCTGAAAAATTCATCAGGATTGAGTCAAACGAATTTCAGATTATTGCCTAAACTTGTCTTGTTCATGATGAATAAATTAGCTCATGGTCACAGAGTGTGCTAATGACACCACCAGTGGCGGATACTTGAAAAGGAATGATACGCAATAACCACTGTTCACGAAATTCACTGCCCTTCTGCTGCTAATCTGATAACAAACCGTAAAGTTTTTACATTCCTTCGTGTTTCCCGCCTAGATGTTTATTGGCGAATCACTCAATCGCAATATTTCTCGCCATCCTGCGAACTACGCAACTGGTAATAAAACCTCCACGAACCGCCACTGTTAAAATACAAATTGGTTGCGTTATTCCTGTAGGAATAATTAGCCTAATTTTTGTATCATCCAATGGGCTGCGTTATTTTCGTAGGAAAAATCTAAATAACTGCATAAATTTGTATTGTTTAAGGGCCACTTTGGATTGTTTACTTTTCCCTCATTCCCTCTATTCATAAAACTCGTTGGTCAGAACCGTCTTGCATCAAGAAGTACTTCAGAGTGCGAGACACACATTCGAGACAAGTCGGCTCCACTCGCAGCAGGGCCATCCTGATAAATTTAGTTCTGAGCGGTGCAGGGGAGAGGACGTAGTTATGAATCTGATAAGGGCGAGGAGTTATACGAAAATTTCTGTTGGTGACGTAAAACTAATACTGTGAGAAAAAATTACAAAAAGTTTGGATTGATGCCATGATTTTACCACGAATTTGCA